>JAJMJL010000003.1:0-677210 GCA_030563645.1 Saturnispora halmiae | reverse complement strand
CTACAAGTTCAACGGAAAGTATTAACTCATCTGGTTCTACAAGTTCAACAGAAAGTACTATCCCATCTGGTTCTACAAGTTTAACAGAAAGCATTAACTTATCTGGCTCTACAAGCTTGACAGATACAGCGAACTATTCAAGCACTCATATCAGTACTTTTGAAACATCAGTTTCAACAACATCCAGTATTGGCAGCTTAACCAGCTCATCAGAGACATCATCTGCGCTTGAGAAACCTAAGAAAAATTATATTTGGAGTAAGGATTTCAGCTCCTCTTTGACATTAACTTACATTAATAACAAACTATACGTTCCAGGTGATGGTTTATATAAGAGAGCAGAAGACCAAACATCTCTCGAGACTGTTTTGATGATTCCAACACCTAGTGTTACTTTCTGGACGGGCTCGACTATCGGAACAGCCGTTGTTCAATTTACGGAATTATTGCCTAATGGTGAGTTTAAAAATGTTGAGGTAACTTTATTGGAAATTCCAGCAGAGACAAATGCTTCTAGTGATTTTATTAAAACATCATTCATTTCTAAGGGATCAACTAGTGCCATTACCAACACTTTACCTTCAACCGCAACGACTATTACAAATAATACCACTGATGGTACTAAAACTATCACCAATTACTGGTCAGGCACATTCGAGAGTACCGAGTATAGTTCAATTACATATACATCAAAAGGAAGTGTAATTACACAGCCACTTGAAATTTTAAGACTTCCATTACCTATTTCAAGAACCATAACTGAATTTTGGACTGGAACAGAAGGGGCTACCATCGAGACATTTGAAGTTGTATCAACTAATGGTCAAATAATCACCGTTCCATTGAGAGTTGTTCAAATACCATTGAGTTCAATTAGCACCTCAGACCAATCATACAGTTTAATCACAAGTATAGGTTCATCTGAAGTGATCAAGACTAATGATAATGGAGAGTCTATTACTCTAACATCTTTATTTACAACAACTCTCACCGTACCATGTGATCAAACAAATGCCGGGGCAACTGGAAGCTTATTAAGCTCAAGCTCAACTCAATCATATAGTTTAGTTACAAGTACAGGTTACTCCGAAGTGGTAAAGACTAATGCTGATGGTGAGTCGGTTACTGTGACATCTTCATTCACAACAACACTCACTGTGCCATGTGATCAAACGAATAACCCAGTAACTCAAACAGGAATCAGTACTGATGCCAATGAAACCGGTAACAACATTTCCGGGAATAACACTACTGGTCTAGGCGCTAAAAACAACAATGATTCTGGCTCTGGTTTCAACAATGGAGAGAACATAACACATTCTACAGTTTCTAGCAATGAAGTCTCCTCAGGTTCTCACAACAATAACAACAACAACAACAACAACAACAACAACACAGGAGTAGATAATAACTCCAATATTCAATTTACTGATTCAAGTTCTACGGAATCCAACCCTCAATCCAATGTTTCAGAAAATAATTCTGGTTCAAGCAGCACCACCAGTTCTGTTGAATCTAACTCAAACTTTACTACAAATGCTACCATTGATTCCAATTCTTCTTCTACTGGTCTCTATTTCAATACAGAAACTTTGGATCAATCAATCACAATTCCTATTGGTGCTGGTTCAAAATCAAATTCCCCTCACCAGGGACTATTTGCCATTATGGCAATTATTTACTACTTCATTTGATCACAGTTATATGAGCTTTGTTTCTCAATGATAACTCCAAATCAAATGTCCCATTTCTTTTTCTTTTTTAACGTTTTATTATACTATATAATTTCTAATTTTTGCTATACACTTTTTTCTCAACATGCTTCGGAGCCTTAGATTCAAATCTACATTTAATTTTGTTACTCAATGTCCAAAACCGACCATTGATACGGGATGTACATTTTGTTTGACTGATAAAGTTCTATCAGATTTGCCGCCAGTGAAGGCCCCACCCTTTTCAATTAAAAGCACAGCACCTCCGATGGATAAACTGATTGTGTTTTTATCTGGTAACTCCGAATTTGAAAAATGGCCGAAGAAACTCGAATCTGAGAAGGGTTCAGTTATGGAACAGCTGTCTAACTTAAAAAGAGGCTCGGGTGTTGGTGCACTTTATAGTTCTATTGAAGGAGCTAAAGATAAGCTGGAATTCATTGTTTACCCGAAAGGTATCAAAGTCAGCTTAAACCCGAGAGAGGAATCTTTGGATGAATTTTTCAAAAAAGTTTACAACGATGATATTGAGGGGGAAGTAGTTGACAAAGCTGTGGTGTTAATCTGCGGACATGAACAGCGTGATTTGCGTTGTGGAGTTATTGGGCCAATGATTTATAACGAATTCCAAAAATTGTCCAATGATTCTTTTGATGTTGGTTTATGCTCGCATGTCGGAGGTCATTTATATGCCGGAAATGTCTTAGTATGCAAACCAGAACGTATTGATTGGTATGGAATGGTGAGACCGGAACATGTTCAAGGGCTATTGGATGTTTCAATTAAAAAAGATAATATTGTTGAAGAACTATATAGAGGTAGCACTTGTCATTTATAAAGCACTAGACTTAGTTAATGTAGATATATCCTCATAAACATCATATCTTCTTTGTGTAGTAATTGGAATTGATTGTCTCACCTTTTCAATCACATCTTTACTCAAATCGGCATACACAATTGTTTCATCGTGACCAGCTTCGACAATAACATCACCATTTGGATCAACAACCATACTATGACCATATGCTTGATAACCCCCGCCTTCTACATCTCTAGCAGGTGAACATAGAATGACATAATTTTGATTGTCGATAGCTCTAGAAATGGCAAATTTAGTCCAATATTTTGGTCCTGTGACAGTATTAAAAGCGCCAGGAATGATCATTGCTCCGGCACCTTGACGTGCAGCAACTGTGGCCAATTCTGGAAATCTGATATCGTAACAAATTGCCACACCGAAAGTACCCAATTCGTTGGTGAAAACTGTGGCTTTATCACCAGCTGAAAGAGAGTCGGATTCTCTGAATGTTATGCCCCCAGGAATTGAAATATCAAACAAATGAACCTTCCTATGTTTGGCAATGACCTCACCTGATGGATCAAATGCCAATGAAGTGTTATAAATCTTGCCATCTTCACCTAATTCTGGAAATGAACCTCCAATAATAGTAACTTTGTTTTCCTTTGCCAGGTTTGAGAGAAAGTGGGTTGTTTCACCATTAGGAATTGATTCTGCATAGTTTCTGAATTGATTGACATCATAAGGAGATTGGAAACATTCTGGAAGAACAATCATATCTGGCTTTGGTGATGACTCAAGGGCAGTTTTGGTAAAGCGGGCAACTTTGGCTAGATTGCCTGCTTTATCTCCACTAGCGTGGAATTGAAGTAAAGCAACGCGGAAACCTTTGGCGATGTTCAATGGAGCAATTGACATTTGAGATCAATTCAATTTATATCAGAAAGAAAATCATCATCATAAAAAGTGTGGAAAAGTCTTGATAAACATAACCGTTTAATCTTTAATTATAAATAGTAACATAACAATAATAACAACAATAAAAAGATAAAGTCGTCAGCTTCCATTCATTGAGAACGTTAAATGAAGGAAGGGATTTTGGCCCAATCCCAAGGATCATTGAAACGAAGACCGATATCCAAAGAGTTGATTTTGGAAATATCATCTGCTGATAAATCGAAATCATTGACTTGGAAGTTTTCGATTAATCTTTGCTTTTGATTGGATTTTGGAATAACACAGATCCCTCTTTGGGTAGCCCAACGAAGTAAAACTTTACTTGGAGAAACTGCATGAGATTTGGCAATTGAAACAATAACGTCATTAGTGAACAAAGGTGAAACATTGGCAACCTTGGGGTGGTTCAATTCAACAAATGATTGGGGTCCAAATGATGAGTAGCCAGTAATGACAATACCTTCTGATTGAACGTATTCAATAAGTCTTTCTTGCGTCAAATATGGATGATGTTCAATTTGTAACAATTGGGGTTTGATCCTGCAACCTCTAAGCAAATCTTGGATAAGAGCCCCGGAAAAATTGGAAATTCCAATGGATTTGACTTTTCCTTCATCTACCAACTTCTCCAATGCTGCCCAAGTCGTTGCCAATGGAACATCTTCGAACTCCCATCCATTTTCTCCGCAGTAAAAATTTGGGGGGTATTTCTTTTCAATTGGAACGAATTTTTGTGCAATGGGGAAATGGATATAAAGAATGTCCAAATAATCAAGATTAAGATCCCCCAATATTTTGGCAATGGCAATTTCAACCGACTTTGGATGATGGAAATTATTCCATAATTTAGAGACAATTACCAGTTCTTCTCTTGTAACAATTCCATCTTTAATGGCTCTATTAATACCATCTCCGACTTCTTTTTCATTGCCATAATCCATGGCGCCATCGAATAATCGGTACCCTGTTTGAATAGCCGAATAGATCTGGTCAGAAGCCGTGTCCTTATTGACTTTCCAGCACCCGAAGCCAATTTGGGGGATTTCTACCCCGTTATTAAGTGTTACTGTTGAAGATGATGTCATTTTGTTATAAAGATAAAGTGAAGGAAAAATGTGGAGAAGATCATCACATCACATCACTGGTTTTATTTACCTTAAACTACCCCTAGCACCAACTTTATTCAACCTGATCCCAATGCTTAGCACCAACTTCATTCCAATTCATTGAAAGGGAAGTCCCGTTGGATTCACTATATGATTTCATCATTGCACGACGGGTATTTTCGTCAGCACCGGAGTAAAGTTTCTTGAAGAAAGAATCAGGGTCCCCGGATTCTTCGTCATCTTCTGCGCCTTCCACTGCACTCCAATCGATTTTTTTACTAAAAGTAGGTGTTTGTAATTGTTTCTCTTCCTGGTGACTATTTTTGTCCAATTCATGCCAACTAATTGATGGATCTTGTTTGACTAAAGTATATTCCATCTTGGTGCCAAAAACCTTGAATTGCGATTTTTCAGCATCGATCTCATGTGACAAAGAGACATTCCATTCATATTCAAACCCGTTTGAATCCTTGAATTTCACAAATACTGTTTGTGTCTCAATCTTACTCACCACACTATTGACATCAATTTTCTTGATGTAAATCGAAACTGTAACATATTCATTCGAATCATACCAGTCATGACGCATTGTCTGTGCTTTAGCAACCGATGCTTTAGAAATTGGAACTGGTGATGGTATTGATTGTGTCTTTGTTGGTATTTTTGTTTCCGGAACGCTGGTATTTGCCAAGACTGGTTCAACCCAAGTATCCAATATTTCTTTAGCTTGGGCTTCCAATCCTGTTTCTCCTTGTTGTCTCAATTTTCTAGCTACCATTTCCTTGAAAATTGGTCCTTCATTATCTGCCACATTATATTTCTCTAATGCAATCACAATCCATTTGAACGCCTCTTGGAATTCTTTGACTCGAAAATGTAACATCGCACGCACTTTACATCCCTCATAAATATCCTCTTTTCTTCCTCTACCAAACGCATTCTCCAACAACTCCTCACTGGTGTCAAACGCAAGGTCGTTCAACTTCTGCCTCATAAGACATTGTGTCATCAAAAGTAACCCTTTGTGGCTTTGTGGTGCACCATTCAGCACCAAATTTAACTCATCGGTAGCCTCGGTGTATTTGCTTTCGTTCATAAGTTTTTCTGCCTTCTTTAAGTGCTCTGAAACCGCCATTTTCGTCTTTTCTGTAGTTCAATGCCCGTTTATGCACTGCAGGCAAAGAATCTTCTTTGCATGCGTGAAAAACCGTTTAAAATTTTTTTTTCACTATATTATAACGATAGTTTTCATCAAGTAAAAAGAGCAATTTGAAGATGTTAGAAGCGTTAGTTTTGGATGCAACACCTCTGATTACACAGACTGCAGCACAGTTGAAACCCTACGCAAAAAAATTTTACACCACACCGGGAGTGTATGGAGAAATCCGAGATGAAAATTCTAAAGCACAATTGATTCTCTGGGGGGACTCCCTTGAGGTGAGAAAACCTAAGCAAGAGAACATTGACAAGGTCTGGGGATTTGCAAGAAAATCTGGAGATAACCAAGTTTTGAGTATCAATGATGTTCATATAATTGCATTATCAGCAGAAATTCATGATGAACTATTACCAGCCAATAGTTTGGACCGTTTAAGAAAATCCCCAGGAGAAATAAGGGAAATTGATGAAATCAGAATCAAAAAATATAAGGAAAGGAAAGAAATGGAAAGAAAGTTGAACCCAGAGAAGTTCATGAAATCTTCAAAAGAAGATGACAAAAATGAAGAAATCGTTAACAATGGTCCAATTATAGATGATGATGGATTTGAGGTCGTAGTAAATAAAAAGAAGAACAAGAATGGCAAAAAACAACCAAGAAAAGTTGAAGTTGAAGTCGAAGTCGAAGCTGAACAAAAGATTGCGGAAAATTCTCCTGTTGAACAAACAACGGAACCAGCAAATGAACAATCTGAAGAACAACTTGCTGAAGAATACTCTCCTGAAGATGATGATGGTGAATGGATTACTGAAGAGAATATTGCTGAAATGGTGATAAAGGACTCTAATAATGTTGAAGCGGAAGTTAACTCCAACGCTAATGCCGATCAACAACAGGTAGTTTTAACAGCTTTAGCAACTGGGGATTATGCTTGTCAAAATGTTTCACTTCAAATGGGGCTTCATTTATTAAACTCTGCTAATGGTAAACAGATAAAAAGAGTTAGAAATTACATGCTTAGATGTCATGCGTGTTTCGAAATGTTCTCAATTCCAAAAGACGGAACCGCTAAACAATTTTGTCCTTCCTGTGGTGGAGCTACTCTAAGAAGAATTCCTGTTAGTGTCAATGGTGAAACCGGTAAAATCACTCCTCATCTAAGTAAGAATTTCCAATGGATAACAAGAGGTAATGTTTTTTCAGCACCAAATCCATTATCCAAGAGATACCAAAAGAAGTATGGTAATAGAGGGTTCAATCATACAAAAGGAAGTATGGAAAACGATTACCATTCAGAAGATCAAAGAGAATATCAAAAGGCACTTAAATCAGTTCAGTACCAGATGCAAAAACATGAAAAGGAAATGATGGATTACGTTTCAAGTGGTTCTGCGGAAAACGTCATCTCTCCTTTCTCAACTGGAGGTAATAGAACAATTAAGGTTAAAGTCGGTAGAGGTAAATATGCAAATATGTCAAAGCGTAAATAGAAAAACTTTCTAATATATTATATAATGAAAAACAACACTAGTATACAAATATAGACACCGACCATATTCAAAACGTTTCAGAATCAATAGCACTCAGGTTAAAGATCTCATCAATATTAAATTTCTTTTGATTAGGAATTGATGTTGTTACTTGAATTTTGTTTGAACTATTTGTTGGTTTGATATTTTCTTTGTCAAAAAGATCTTCATCATTTTCAATTTCCAAATCACTTAATGGCTCAGCCTCGTTTCTGATTGGGGATGATTTCGATTGGTAAATATGGGTAGACCCCAGTTTGGGTATAAACTCCAATCTTGTTACACTGTTAGAAATGGAGTTTTTGAAAGGAGCTTGTGATTGTCTAATGGGTGAAAGTATCCTGGATGGTGAAACAACCGGTGTTGATGAATTCACCTTCTTTGTTGCACTTGATAATGACAACAATGGTGTTCTCGTATTTGTTGAAGTTTTTTGTCTCTTTTGACTCGATCCCTTAGGAGAAGTAAATGGATCAGTAAAATCAGATGGATCTCTTCGTTTAATTATCGATTGCTGTCTTGATGAAATTAATGTAGCTTTGGGTGTTGGTGTCTTTAAACCATTGATTGAATCCCTGGATTGACTTAATTTTCTTTTTCCTGTTACAGGTTTTCTCGCTGAAGATTGAGCTGAAGATGTTGCAGAAAATGGTTTAATGAATGATCGCCTCTTTGGTAATGATTCTTCAATTTCCTGTAGTTTAATAAGATATTCTTTACCTTCAACAATAAACTTTCTGTTAGAATTTTCTTCCCACTGAGAAATGGAACATCTCAAATCAGATACAGTTGATGGTAACTCAGTCTCGATTTTCTTTCTTATCAATTCCTCTCTTCTCAAAATTTTAAAAGAGTTCTTTTTTAATAATCTCGATGGGTTCTTTTGAGCTTGTTCTAGTTCAGTTTTCAGTTCTAAAATCTCGTTTAGTTTATCAACTTTTTGCAGCAGTGGCTCCAACTCTAAAAGTTCATTCTGTAACTTTGATAAGTATTCATTATGAATTCTGAGACTCTCTTCATTCAACAAATTCTCATCCTGGATATAGAAATCAATAAACTGACTCCTTAGATCATCGTCATACATCAATTTATTCCAACAATCAACTATCTTCCTTCTTGCCCCATCAATAAACTTCCCAATGTTATGGCGCTTCTCCTCTTCCAAATTACTCAAAATAGATGACAACTTGGTCAAACAAGAATCATATAGTTTCAACATAGGTCTTAATTTTATTTCAATTTCATTTAAGTTGGAAGTATTGGGGTTTAACATTGTCCATATTTCAATAATGTTGGACTTCAATTCATTCTGTCGAAGCTCACGCTCTTTTTTCAGATTCTCCAGTGTTTCCAATTGATTTGAAAATTTATCTATGACCTTTGAGTTTATTCCAACATTCTTCATAATCGTGTCATTATCTTTAAAATCAGAAGAAATTGATTCCATATACCCCATCTCCCCATTTTGGTATAGCTGATGGTTCAAAGATAAAATTTTTGATTGCATTGACTTCAATAATTGACACCTTCTGACGATCACTTCATTCAATTTTGAAATTTCAGTTTCAGTCTGGCTCAATAACTCAGGTGTTAAATTCCTGTACTCACTTTGTAATGTCTGTTTTATATCTTCTATATCAGCGCTAGAAGGATTCATCAAGTTCTTTTGAACTAGATTGAATGGTGGTATCATATGTGTGAAGTTTTTATTAATTTTAAAATCATCCAGTTCCGTTTCAAGTGAATCACTCAGTAGTGCTAATTTTGAATAGTATTGATTAAGTTTATGAGTAAAGTCACTAAGCTTGACGTTTAGAACTGGTATAAGTTTGATTATTGTTTTTTCAATCGTTGTTGACAATTGAACCATGGTAGAGTTATCAGAACAATAATCTTCGAGCTTTGTAAAACAATGTGACTTGTAATCAATTATCAACTGTTGAAGTTTCAGGGTTACTGATGTGTCTGAAGACTCATTTAAAATTTGAGATATGTGAATATCATTATCTTCTTTTGTGGTGAATCCTGACCCACTAGTAAATTTGGATGTAATTGATGATATGACGGATATCGACTCTAAACTTTTTACAAATGATTCATTCATTGATTCTTTGTCAATTTTCAACTGATTTTCAAAGGAATTCATCAATGATAATATATTTGAGTACCATGATTGGAGGACATCCGATTTGTTCCCTATTATTGAACTTATCTTCTGAATTGAGTCTATGCGTGTTATGATTTCATCTGTAGGAATTTTGAACTCTTCCAGTTCAACTTCGGCTACTGGTTGAACAAATTCTATTTCTCTCAGTACCTGGTTTTCCATATCTTTGACATTCTTATCCTTGCCAGGGTTTGGGGTACTTGTAGTCAGATCGCTATTATTTGACTCCATCTTCTTCAATACTTCTTCACTAACCAATTTGAGAAACTGTTCCAACGAAAAGCTCTGTGGGGTCTTCATTCCCATTAAATGTTCTTGCAGTATGTTACGATCCTTAGAGCAAGGAGTTTTTAGGTTTTTGCTTGGCTCCATGGAGAAGGCAAGTATAATGAAAAGTTATAATGTATGTTTGTTTTTCGAACCTTGTAATGTTTACCTTTTGCCCTTTTCGGACAAATCATATTTTTTTGAAAAATGTATTTTTTTTGTATTACAGTGGTTCAAATATGCTCCAACTACGCTCAGTGCATTTGTTGCTACTTATTATATATTGCTCTGGTTTTTTAAAGTTAAAAACACACAAAAAAAGAAAAATAATTAATTTTGATTATTTTCAGTATTTGAAAATACCATAAAAATGGGGTTTCCACAAGCAGTTTAATGGTGTAATTTTCAAGTGGATATTCGTTGTTTAAAAGCCATATATTTAAAATTTTACCAGATGACAAATGTAATTTCAAACTCCGATAATTATTTTTTTTTCACCTCTTTTCTTTTAGACACTTTTATTTCAAATCAGGTTAACAAGATGGTTCAAAACGTACTTATTTTACTCCACCCAACAGCAGTGGACTCTCCAGATGAGATTACAAGCCACAGAGAAAAAATAAGTGAGGAATTCCCAACAGCCGCTATTTCACAATTTCCAATATCTTTATTGGCTTCAAATCAGTTACCATCAGTTAAATCATTTGAAAGAATCCACTACATCGCACCAATTGAGGCAGTCGGAAATACTTTCAACAAAGATTTGATGCAAACCTTGTTCAACTTATTGAACGAAGGCGGTTCCATTGAAGGTAATTTACCATCAAACGCCGGACTAGATGCAATCATGATGGGGTTCATCACTGAAAAGTCAAATAAATGGAGTAAACCAAGCTCAGTTACTCAAGCTGTTTCCTTGAAGAAACCAACTCCAAATAAATCCAATGGTTTGCCATCATTCAAGAGACTGGCTCCAACTTTAGGTGACTCATTAGATGACGGAGATGATGTTGAAATGATCGACGAAAATGAATTAGATATAAATTCATTGGCCCCTATTTCCGAGCCAGTTCAATGTGGTGTCACAGGTGAAAAGAGAAGAAGGGCATGTAAAGATTGTACATGTGGTTTGAAGGAGTTGGAAGAGGAAGAAGAACAAAGACAAAAGTCAATTCAACAGTCAATGCTTTCCAAGATGGTTCAAAGTGCCAGTGCCGAAGCTGAAGAGATTGAAAAGAGAATTGCTGAAAGGGAGAACCAACAAAAGGAGAATAAGAAGAAGAAAACAATTGTTAGATTCACCAATGACGATATGACAGAAATCGATTTCACTATTGAAGGTAAGACTGGGGGATGTAATTCATGCTCTCTCGGTGATGCATTCAGATGTGATGGATGTCCTTTCTTAGGCTTACCTGCATTCAAGCCAGGCCAAGTCGTTACCATTCAAGATTTTGGTGATGATTTCTAATCATTCTATTTACTATACAATTATTTTATATATCAGGGGGGAATAAGGAATCCTTGCTTTATTTTCAAAAAAAAAAGAATAATAATCAACTTAGTGACTTTATCACAGATTCAGGTGATAATTTATCCTGCAAGTAATTAAAATCTTCTATTTTTTCCAGTTTGGTAATTTCTTTATCAATGGTTAGAACTAAATCTTGGTTAAATGTAAAATTCATGCTCAACAAAGTTGATGCCTCTTTTTTGTTTATTTGATTCCATAACTCAGGATTGGCTTTGACTTTACCCCATATTTTATTTGCGTATCCTAATTCGCTCAACTTCATTGAATTCGTTATTAGTGACCAATAAAATTCCCAATCCCAAATAATGCCAAATTTAGATTCAAATGACGCCATTTGATCAAGCTTTATTTCACATAATTTTGCCAATAACAAGCTGATAAAATTCTTATTCGATTTATTAACCTTCAGATCATTCTCAAATTCTGGATTACCGATTTTTTCTGTGTAAATTGTCAAAATTTTGTATGCTAATTGAAGGTCATTCAATTCATTTTTACAATATTTCAGAAAAGTAATTAAAACCATTGAATTTCGTTTCAAGAATGGATGATTATTACCTCTGTGTGAGAATTTGGTATGTTTGTTATAATTAATGTACTTATTGAACAATTGCAAAGTTTCCTTGGAATTCAAATGTCGATGATTCAATAGCTGACTGTAGATTAAATTCAAATCCGATAGATAAATAATAGAAGTTTTATTTTTGATCTTCTTATTGACTTCAACAGGTGGTAATTCGCTACTTTGAATAGAATACTTTGAGTTTGAATCAACCAAACTCAAAGATTTCAACATTTCATAATTGGATGGGTTCGAAAATAACTGAAGTGTGTATGATAGTAGGATATTATATTCTATGTCGTAATTCTTCACCAGAAAATTCAAAAATTGTGAATTGCACTTTTGAATTTCCCTGTCTGGCAGTGTGAACTTTTCTAAAGATTTGAAATAGACAGCAAGAAAATGATCGAATTTTTCCTTTGAGGAATAGATAGATTTTGGTTGGTCCATCAAAAACGTTAAATAAGAACCAAGATGATATTGTATAATTGATCTAACGTCTTCATCATTGATCTGAATAGGTATGTTGAACTTACCGTGGGCTTGCTGTTGAATTAATTTGAATTTTGAGAATGAATGAAAGTTGGGATCAAAATCTGCACATTCTTTGTACCAGTTCATAAACTGTATACATTCAATAGGATTTAATTGAATCAAAATATCGATAGTTATTTGCTTCATTTTTGTTGAATATATTGATTTAAATGTATATTCTGTAGTTTCAGGATTACTTCCGCAGTATTTTATTATGTCCAAACCTGCACCCAATGTTTTATGAGAAGAGTTGGCCACCGATTTCATCAATGTTCCAATACCTTTAAAATTTTTCACATTTTCCTTTGATTTCAACAATTCATCAAACAATTGGATATCTTTCCCGTCACATAAATCAAAATTCAAATCAAATAAATCAATTTTATTTGTATTATTCAATAAATACTGGAGCTTCGTATCATTGGACCCCTGGAGTTTGACATCTGATAATATATTTGAAAATTTGTTGAACTCGGAATGGGTCTGTTGGACATCAGATGTGATCCAAATTGGTGATATTCGACAATTTTCTTTTGTCGGGCTTATATATTTCAATGCACTCTCGCTAATACACACGTTTCTGAGTCTCCAATAGGAGCCTCTCATCGATTTTTCACGGCTTTTATGTTAAAAATTCCGTATTGATCGTTTTTTTCTTTTTTTTGTTATACATATATACTGCTTTTCTTGTTTTCTTCTCCAAACCCGAATTTTTGCAAACCTATTTTTAATATAGTCCCGGACATTTTATAACCGGAAAATAGTGCTCAGTTAGGTTGAGATTTTCTAAGCAAAAGACTGTCAATGCGATTTCCGGTGCATTGCTATGATATTTTTGGGTTATAATTCGTTTTAGGTTTGTTTTACATCCACAGACCCTATTTGATTTTTAGAAAAATTTGTATCTCCAGGTAATTAGTAAAAATGGCACTAGGGGATGTTGCATTACTCAACTGATGGTGTAGCCAAAAAGGAGTTGTTGTACGGAAAAGCAATAAATTCTAAGGCCTTACGTAAGAGGCATTTTTCTCTACGCCTTGCCGAAGTGGCATAAAGATTTAAGTAAAATTTGAATTTTACGTGTTTAAAAAAGAACCAGAGGGGATTAGAAGACGGTAAAGATGCTGGAAGAAACGTAAAGAAAGAGAGAAACTTGGGAAATTTACAGACTCTGAAGAAGTTTAGTGGATGATATAGTAAAATAGGTTTAAAGACTCCGAATCACCGAACGAAGAGATTCATAAAGCTTTTCCGTGCGCGCTCCGTTTCTCTCCTCCATTATTATAACTTCCTTCTTCATTAAAATGTTCAGAGCTGTCGCCAAGTCTGCTGCTTTGCGCCCACGTTGCGCCCAGAGACTGCTCAGAAGGGGGTTGGCCCATGACTCCTTTTTGCAGGGAAACAACGCATCCTATGTTGATGAAATGTACGAAGTTTGGCTCAAGGATCCAAAGTCGGTTCATGTCTCTTGGGATGCCTACTTCAAGAACTTAAATGGTTCAAGACCAACATCAATTGCTTTCCAAGCGCCTCCTACCATTATTCCACAACCTGAAGGCTCTCTTTCAATGGTGCCGGATTCTAACACTGCACCAGGTGAAGATGTTATGACCCATTTAAAAACACAATTACTGGTCAGAGCTTACGAAGTTAGAGGTCATCTTAAAGCCAAGATCGATCCTCTTCATGTTTCATTTGGTGACAAGGGTACTCCTCCAAAGGAACTGACCTTAGAATACTACAATTTATCCGAAGCAGATCTTGATAAAAAGATTACTTTAGGCCCGGGGATCTTACCTAAGTTTAAGGATCAAGGTATTGATTCATTATCTTTGAGAGAAATCATCCAATACTGTGAATCTATCTACTGTAATAACTACGGTATCGAATTCATTCACATTCCATCAAGAGAAAAGTGTGATTGGATCAGAGAAAGAGTTGAAATCCCAACTCCTTACAAGTTCACTGTTGATCAAAAGAGACAAATCCTTGATAGAGTTATGTGGGCTTGTGAATTTGAAAACTTCCTTGCTACTAAATATCCAAATGACAAAAGATTCGGTTTAGAAGGTGCGGAATCTGTCATTGCCGGTATGAAGGCAATGATTGATACATCTGTCGAACTTGGTGTTGAAGATGTTGTCATTGGTATGCCACACAGAGGTAGATTGAATATGTTAACTAATGTTGTTAGAAAGCCTGCTGAAGCTATTTTCAATGAATTTGCCGGTGCTGAATTAGAAGTTGGGGATGGTTCTGGTGATGTGAAATACCATTTAGGTATGAACTACTCAAGACCAACCACTTCTGGTAAGACCGTTAATCTTTCATTGGTTGCTAATCCATCCCATTTAGAAGCAGAAGATGGTGTTGTTTTGGGTAGAGTTAGAGCAATTCAACACTACAAAAAGGATGTTGGTGAGTTCAACAAAGCTATGGGTGTTTTGTTCCATGGTGACTCTGCTGTCGCAGGTCAAGGTGTGGTCTACGAAACTCTTGGTTTGGCTCACTTACCAGCTTACGCTACAGGTGGTACCATTCACGTTATTGTCAATAACCAAATTGGTTTCACCACAACTCCTGATGCTGCAAGATCAACTACTTACCCATCCGATTTTGCCAAGACTATCAATGCTCCAGTTTTCCACGTTAATGCTGATGATGTTGAATCTGTTGTTTTCCTTTTCAACTTAGCTGCTGAATGGAGAAACACTTTCCATACCGATGTTGTTTTAGATGTCGTTGGTTACAGAAAGTACGGTCATAATGAAACTGATCAACCTTTCTTCACTCAACCATTGATGTACGCTGAAGTTGCTAAGAAGAAGCAAGTTTTGGAAATGTACATTTCACAATTAGAAAAGGAAGGTACTTTCACTCACGGTGATATTGAAGAACACAAGAAATGGGTTTGGGATCAATTAGAAGAAGCTTTCACCAAGGCCAAGGATTACAAGCCAGAATCAAGAGAATGGTTAACTGCTCCATGGGAAGACTTCAAGTCTCCAAAGGAATTGGCCACCGAAATCTTGCCTCACAACCCAACTGGTATTACCGAAGAAGTTTTCAACAAGGTCGGTATTGCTTGTGGTTCATATCCAAAGGACTTTGAAGTTCACAGAAACTTGAAGAGAATCTTGAGTTCTAGAGTCAAATCTATTGAAACCGGTGAAAACATCGATTGGTCTACTGGTGAAGCTTTAGCTTTCGGTTCAATGCTTTTAGAAGGTTACCATCTTAGAGCCACTGGTCAAGATATTGAAAGAGGTACTTTCTCTCAAAGACACGCTTTACTCCATGACCAAAAGACTGATGCCCATTTTGTTCCATTAAAGCACTTGAGTGAAACTCAAGGTGATTTCGTCATTGCTAATTCATCATTATCAGAGTACGGTGTTATGTCATTTGAATACGGTTATTCTTTGACCTCACCTGATGCTTTCGTTATGTGGGAAGCACAATTTGGTGATTTCGCTAACACTGCTCAAGTTGTTGTTGACCAATTCATTTCATCCGCAGAATCTAAGTGGAAGCAAAGATCTGGTTTAGTTTTGTCATTACCTCACGGTTATGATGGTCAAGGTCCAGAACATTCATCATCAAGAATTGAAAGATACTTGCAAATGTGTAACGAAGATCCAAGAGGATTCCCATCAGAATTCAAGTTATCAAGACAACATCAAGACTGTAATATGCAAATTGCTTACCCATCAACCCCAGCTTCATTATTCCACTTGTTAAGAAGACAAATGCACAGACAATTCAGGAAACCTTTGGTTTTAGTTTTCTCAAAGGCTCTTTTGAGACATCCATTGGCTAGATCAACTAAGGAAGAATTCTTGGGTGACACTCATTTTGAACCTATCATTGATGATGCTGAATTAAACAAGACCATCGGTTCAAAGGATGAAATCAAGAAGGTTGTTCTTTGTACTGGTCAAGTCTACACTGCTTTACACAAGAGAAGAGCTGAATTAGATGTCAAGGATACTGCCTTTGTCAAGATTGAACAAATGCATCCTTTCCCATACTCTCAATTGAAGGAAACTTTGGAATCTTACAAGAACGTTGAAGATATCGTTTTCTGTCAAGAAGAACCTTTGAACTTCGGTTGTTACTCTTACGCCCAACCAAGAATTCTTGCTACTATGAAAGAAGCCGGTGTTGACTTGGAATTAAGATACGCTGGTAGAAACCCATCTGCTTCTGTTGCTGCTGGTACCAAGAAGTTGCACTTGTCCGAAGAAGCTGCTTTCTTGAAGCAAGTTTTCGGTGTTTAAATCTCCCCTCCTGATGCCTCTAATGTCATATTTGGTTTTACTTGATTTTTATTTATTAAATTTTTATACTATTATCGATGAAATTACCCATAACTGCTGAGCTATTTTTGGGTCCACTTTGTGCTCAGCGGATTATATCTCATTTGCCCTTTTGATCAGTATCTTTTTCTTTTGTCATAAACCAAATTTGCCCAATATGAAGAGTCTCAACAGTGTGGTTCTCATATTGAATTTGGGGAATTTTGCTGCTGGATTGATTCATCCGATAGAGATACGAGAAAGACATTTCTTTGACTCCATAACGAATAAACCTGTATGAGACAACTGGTATAAATATACTTAATAAAAAATACTAACGCCAATTGCAACAGTTTTTTATCAAAGGAGTTGACTATCAGCCAGGGGGTTCCTCAGGAGTAAATGAGTATGAAGATCCATTGTCAGATGTCGCAAAATGTGTTAGAGATATCTATCTTTTTCAAGATTTGGGAGTTAATACAATTAGAGTTTACTCTATCAACCCAGAGTTGAATCATGATCAATGCATGACATTATTGGCAGCTGCCGGTATTTATCTTGTCCTAGATGTTAATTCACCTTTAGCAGGACAGCATTTGAATAGGTATGAACCATGGACAACGTATACAGAAGCATACATGAATCACGTATTCAAAGTTATTCATGAATTTTCGGGCTATAACAATACCTTAGCATTTTTTGCAGGCAATGAAATCATCAATGACAAACAATCGGCAAAATATTCACCCACTTATGTTAAAGCTGTAATTAGAGATCTGAAACATTTTTTAAAGAAACATACAGAAAGGAAGGTTCCAATCGGTTACTCTGCTGCTGATGATTTGGATTATAGAATTTCATTGGCTGAGTATTTTGAATGCTATGACAGCGATCCAGCGGAATGCGTTGATTTTTATGGTGTTAATACATATCAATGGTGTGGAGAACAAACGTTCCAATCGTCAGGCTACAATCTTCTAGTAAAAGATTATTCCTTCTTTTCGAAGCCAATATTTTTTTCAGAGTATGGTTGCAATGAGATATTACCAAGAAAATTCAGTGAAGTTGCCGCAATTTACTCATCTCAAATGACAGAAGTGTTTTCTGGTGGATTGGTTTATGAATTTGCTCTGGAAACAAATAATTATGGCTTAGTTGATCACGATGAGTCCGGAAATGTCAAATTATTGCCGGACTATTACGCATTTAAAGAAAAAATAAGGGTTCAAGAAGTTGAAGCTCCAAAAAATATTTTAGAAAATCAGTCCAAATCTGAAGCAAAACGCTCGAGAAAAGCAGAAGACAAACAGGGTAAAATATGCAAAAAAAAATACATGAATTTAGATATTGCAAAAGGTGTCCCAGATTCTATAGGTAAGAATATGAAAACAAATTTCAAAACGCATGAACAAGGAAAATATGTTCGATTAGCTTTTGATGATATAGAATCACCCTACCAAATTTTTGGAGTCAATGGAGAACTACTTCAAAAACATCTTAAAGTCAATGTACTAGTGGAACCAATCAGTGAAAATGTTGAATATCTTAATTCTTGTAAGTACGGAAACTTTATTTTTATATGAGCAAGTTACTAACATTAATATAGCAACTAAACCGATTCCCTTATGGTCCGTAGCTGTTGGGACCATCATGATTGCCACTTTTGTTTGGAAATTTAGATGAAAATAAATTCTTGCTTTCAATAGAAACCCCGTTTGTCTAAGCTATCGATAGCGTTCGTAAAATAAGATTGAAATAAGATTAAAATCGCAACTTTTATAAACTATAAAGCGAAAGGGTATTTAGTAAACGTAAGCTAAAACCTTACCGGAGACGTGCTTTCTCTTGGCTTCTTCATGATCCATGATACCGGCAGAAGTAGTCAAAATAACGTAACCAAATTGTCTAGCAGGCAAAAGGTTGTTAGTCCACTTTTCAATGTCATTAATCTTAACATTGAATCTTGGGTTAATAACACCACACTTGTTCAATCTACCGTTCAATTGAACAACAATCTTACCGGATCTGTGGTCATCAATGTATTCGAATTCACCAATGTAACCTATAAAAATTTGTTGTTAGTATTCTGTTTTTTCAAACTTTATTTTATATCTGCAATCAATCAAATCAATATTACATGGGAAATGTCCTCTTGAATAACAAGGTAAATCTTAACATGAAAAAGCAAAGATTCAAATATGCCATTCTTAGAGATTTCGATCTCCCGGAAGCTTAAAAGACGGTCAGCGATGGGAAAGCGACAAACTATCCAGTTATCAATCCGGTTGTTTTTAATATTGATTCAATTGACTAAGAAAAAATGTGAAACATACCGTGCTTTTGCATAACTTGTAAGACTTTAATGATAACCTTTGATGAAGGTCTGATCATGACTTGTCTCTTACCAGACTTTTCGGCGTTGGAAATGGTTTTAAGAGCATCGGCTAAAACTGAGGATCTGGTCATTTTTCGTCTGAAGTATCTTCAATGTTAGTAAATTTAATCTCATTTAATCCAAATTGAAGTATAATTAGCCACATGAGTGTCCCGTAGGATTCATGAGGGTGATATGCAGAATGGAAGGTATTACATCACACTTTACGGCCAACCTACAACATAAACGTCCATGAAAGATCACGAATCTTCAATATATGTTGAATTACAGTTCCCACAAATGTCAAAATAATTCTCCCATTCAAAAAAGGCAGACGTCCCATTATCGACATCAGCCCTTTATCAAATTGCAGGGTAACAAAAACAGAACAGTTTCGTGCAGCTAACGATTCACAAATCGCACACGTACAAATTAAGTGATTATTGTCTAAGAAAAGAAAGTGAGTGGAAAGATGGAAAAATTTTCTTGTACGTTGTATAGGGGAAGATTATTTTTCCGTAAAGCCGGGTAACTTTTTTAGGATTGGTCAAAAATGGAAGCCAGATTGGGGGGGATATTTGAGACCTTAAGGCCTCTTTGCATTGATCTGGTGAACCTGGCCAGTAAAGAAGATGGTTCAGTGAAAAAAACGGAAATTTTAGAGCAATTGAAGGCATTAAATGATGAATTGAGTAGTTCCATCTGCAAAGACTTGAATATAGGCAGTTTAAAGGTAGAAGACAGTGGACAATGGGACATCATATCACCTAAGCTTGCAGATTATATTATGTTTCCACTATCAGAGTTGTTGAAAAGGCCAAATTTGATGGATACAGAATTAGAATATTTACTCTCAATTATAAGGACCTTGGTAATCTGTTGTTGGAGTAATCAATTTGATGCCCAGTTGTTCAACCAATTGGTTCCTTTGGTTGTATTTTTAATCGGAGGCAAACCAAATGAGTTCAACATTTCAAATTTATCCAATGAAACTTTGAATAATGGGTTGGATATAATACGAGGTTTGCTGATCGGATGTCAAAATAACAATATCGGCGCCCCATTAACATCACAAGAAATGATTCCGAGTATTGGACATTTAATATCTGTATTATTGAATCTGGCTAATCAATGCCAGGATTTAGAAGTCAAGGTGTCAAGTTTGAAATCACTGAATTTGATTTATCATTTGGTAAATGATGGTGAGATTTTGAGTTTGATGTTTCCTGGTAATGTTTCTACATTTGCAAAGATTGTTAAATCAAATCCACATTCAAAGGTGATTGGCGAATTGTTTGTAACATTCACTACATTGACTAACTTAATTTTCAGTGATTTAGATTTAGGTATTGTTGAACCGGATTTCACCTTAGACGACATTAAAGAGTTATCGATTGAAGACCTTGATCATGAAAATGAAATGGAAGTCAAAATTCCTGAAGTCAAGATTGGACAACATCGAACGAGTTCTTGGCTAAGGGCAACGATACCTCAATTTGAAAAAGGATTAAGAATTATATTGAATTTAAAAGAATCGTATATTATAAAATCCAATGTCAAAGATCCACTATTTCAATTTAATATTAAGATGATTAGAAATTCGTTTTTATCATGCTCAAAAATGATCCCATTGAATTTGAAGTCGTTGTCGCAATTATGTCAATTTGATTTAAGTTATCTTTCTCAAACATGCGAATCATTCATTTACTGTTTTCATGGAGAAGAAATTCAAATTAAATGCTTGGATATATTTGATGAGGAATTAAATAGTATAAACTTTGTGCTCAATTCGCCAAATAGTGATAAAATCAATGACTATTTAAATTACCTCAATTTACTATTAAATATTGTCATTGACGTTGGAAATGAACCATCAAAAAAAGTCATTGAATCTTTGTTGGATAAGCTCGTCATAAATCTTTCAAAAATGGTGAAGGCTAAATCTCTGAAGGATTTGAAAAATCAAAACAGGAAGTTGATTGAGCCCATTGAAACACAGATGTTAATTGTTTCTAAAGATTACGTGAAGGGTGAAATTGATATTGAACATATTGAAGCAGTAGATCTATTTAATGGAATATTCATTAAGGATGTTGAAACCAACCTACGAAGGCTGTTAAGCTCAATTGCTAGATATGATTTGAAAACTTTAGATTTCAAAGATTATGATGACGAATTTCAATCATCCGTATACATATGGCTATTAGCAGAGATAACATCAACAGAAATTCCAAATAAAAATTTTCATGACGACTTTTTGGACTTCGGTAGTGATGATGATGATGATGATGGAATTAATAGCAGTAAAAATAACCAGATTGCACAGTTACATTATCAAATTTTGGATAGATCAATAGAAAATGTTAGCGAAATATCTTCTGAATTTTCAGTTTTAGTGAGTTTGAGAAGTATAAATTCAAACCTGGCGTACTTTGGTAAAGACTTCCAGGATGAATTGATTGATGTATTATACCCAATTGTTGAATGCTTGGCTTCAAACAATGAAAGGATCAGAATTGAGTCTCAAATAACGATAACTAATTTATCACAAAAGCTTTATGATGGTTCTATAACTGAAATGTTGAAGGATAACATGGATTACTTGATTGACTCCATTTCAAATAAATTAATCAGTGATTCAATTACACCTAAAATTTTGATTATTTTGAATGTTTTAATTAAAATTGGGACTATTGATATTTTAAAAGAATTAAGGGATGTCATAACTGCATTATTTACATTATTGGATATTCATTATGGATATGATTCCTTGGTGGAGGGAATTTTTTTGATTTTCAATGAAATTTTAAATCAAATTTATGCAATACATGACCTTCAATTTGATTCATTTGAGACCGTAGAAGATGATATTGACTATCATCATGGAATTTGGAACTTGAAAAACAATGATGATGTTATCGCATTTGTTGAAAAAGAAGCAATCATACCAGATGATCTACTAAATTATGAAGAAGACCAAGAGGAAAGTCTTAAGAAAGATAAAATTTTAGAAATTGACAGTGATGATGAAAGTGAATCTGAAACTGAAATTAAGTCCATCTCTCAGTCGGTGAATGATGATGAGGATCTGGATGAAGTTTCCAAATGGAACTCCCCAATTGAGCCTGCTATTTATTCAATTGTTGTCAACATCTTTGATTATGGGGAGAGAATGATGCAAATGACAAATTCAAATACTACAGTTATTATAATGCGATTAATGAAAAGAATTATTCCACTATTGTCAACAGAAAAGCAAAAATTCATGCCAATAGCAGTCAAGATTTGGGATAAGCTAATGTTCAATTTGCAGAATACTCAGAATCTCACTGTGATAATTATAACCTTGGAAAATATGACAGAAATCATCAGATATCTGAATACATTCATGACAGCTAGATTCATTGAGTTCTTTAAATTTGTGAAGGAGAATAAACATATAAATGATGCGATTATCTCCAAACACAAGACATCAAAAGTACAAAACGACAAGTTAATTAATAAAACCAGCATGTCAAGAAATTTAAATTTAGAAACTTTTCATAAACTGTGTCAATTGTTTTTATTGGCAATGAATAAAATGGGCAGGTATATTCCAACTGACATTGGAATCTCTATGATCAATATAACATTATCATATGATAGAAATCCAAAAAACTATGGATATTTTGATGATCATGTGAAATACGTGATAGATTACAATGAGCGCCACAATTTGTAGAGTTTTATAAGTAATAAATGAACATACTTAAACTTTCGGGTTGTCTTGTACATCAAAAATCTACCGAACAAAAAAAAAAAAGTTCCAGCTAAAAAATATCGTTACAGACAGGATTCGAACCTGCGCAGGCAAAGCCCACCGCCTTAGCAGGGCGGCTCCTTAACCACTCGGACACTGTAACAATTGGTTGTGAGAACGGTAATTTTTGTCAATACAAAAGCTAGATTTGACACTAAAAGCCCTTACAATGTTAAACAAGAGTGCACCTGCAATGTGTTTTGTTGTTTCAACAAATGTGTGTGCTTAGCAAAACGATCAATAACTATTAAAAGATATGTTATTTGAATATTTAATTAACTTAGACACAATAAAATTGGCAAACATAGTTTTCTTGATCATTTGAAAACTGAATGCTTCAAAGTAACCGACATAGCAATATATTTATTATATGGAAGCAAAATTTTTTATGATTTGTTGGCTTGAAATATATATTTTTTTTGAGAAATTTGCATTCCAGTAAGAGCGGAAACTGGGTGGTTTTGACCTAATAGGGGAATTATTTTCTAAAAAGCAGCTTCTTCGAAAGCTATGCGTTTCTCGAAAGGGTCAATAGTTTGCTAGAATTTTAAACGTAAAAGTCAACGATCTTGAATTACAAATGTTGGTAAGAATCAACAGTCCTTATACTACTACTAAAAATAACTAAATTTATTGGCTTCCTTATACCACCTGATGTTTAAATGGCTCTTTTCCTGCAGTAAAAAACTCGCTTAGCATACTACCGAGAAATACAAAGCTCTACAAAGTTCGGCTACTTTTTTTTCAGAAGTGTAATAGGCACTATAGTAAAATGACGATCATGCAAAGTGTTTTTTTATTGTGTTGTATGTAGCCTAAATCTAGATTTATTTTCTCACGGCTATATCGTTATATATTTGAAACAGGTTCGGTAATTTTCATAATCTTGGTTTCGAAGTTTTTTCTAAAAATCCAGCTTTGTTGTTGCAGTTAAGCTGCTCGTTCATTACTGAGCACTATAGTTTGTTTTTGCATAAAGTGATAAATTGGACGATTTTGTTAAACTGATTTTTCAGTTTCCGCACTGCATTTATATTTATGCATTAAACAAATACTTACCGATCACATGCAGTTGACGGAACTTAATATCAGTAATTGACAGAGAAATACTGTTATTACCACTGAAACCGATTCAAGACATTAAGACATGAAGCCCCTGCCAAACTTTGGCTTTAAAATACGAGCATAAACCGTTTCGAGGGTTCTGTTCTATTTTTATACACCCCATAAAGAGTTGTTCAAATGCTATAAAAGAAAGGCATTTCTTGTTATTCTGTAAAAAGAAGCAGCTACCTTATGTTATGCTTTAAAGATTGCGATTCTTTGAATTTAGACCTCCAATATACTGGTACCACAAGATATACAAAGTGAATAAAGAGCCGGGATATTTGAGGTCTAATTTTGTAGGATTACAATCTTAGAAGCTTTTTTTTTTGGTTTTGTGATTCATGCTTATTATATGGAAAAGATTCTTCAGCTTCTAAAAAGAATAAGGCGTTGTTAGGGAGTATATTTTATATTTATAGAAAGAATAGATAGAGAAATATTACAACATTTTCATGAAATAAGGAATTGAGATCTCAATGTTTTGTTAATTATTGAATTTCTGGCAATGTAATATATGGAAACATTATGCTAACTTGAAATCAAACTTGTACATGTATATATATATTTAACTATAATGAATCCATAACCATCTAACATAAACATTAAAATTGGAAATCTAACACTGGCATGTCTTATAATAATATAACTTTATAGGCTAAAATCAGATTTTTGGTTCCTTGAAGTGGAGTACTAATATAAGACAATTGTTCTTATAAGAAGAATGAGCTGCTGAGCCAATAATGGTTTGCTCCCCCGTTTTTAGGCAAAAGGTTCCGTTTTAGGCAAAAGATAAACATTGACTGAAAGAAGAAAAAAAAGTAATGAATAAGGAAAAGAATAGACTTGATAAACCATTCTTTTCAAGAAATTGGGGCTATGAACAATTTTAGAGTTGATAAGCCTTTGAGGACCAACCAGAGGATGACATTGGTCATGAAACAAAAAAGTCGAATTCCAATGGAGTCGAAACTGGAACTGAGGTTGAATCGGACGGATTCGACGTTAGTTGAAAGTGACATTCTAAATCCAAGTGGAGTTGAATATATCCAGCTAGAAAATATGGAAAAGATGATATCAGAACTGATCAAGAAATCAAGAAAGATTGTGATTCTTACAGGTGCTGGGATCAGTTGTAATGCAGGGATACCCGATTTCAGATCTAGTGATGGTCTTTATAACAAACAGTTGAATTCTAAAATAAAGGGTAAGGAAATGTTTGATGTATCTGTTTATAGATCACTGGAGACCATTGAGATTTTCAATAAATTCATCAGAGAGATGTATTTAAATGTTCTGAAAAGCGAACCAACGATAACTCATCAATTCATCAAAAAGTTAAAATCAAAGAATAAGTTAATTAAATGCTACACTCAAAACATTGACGGGCTGGAAAGAAAAGTGGGATTGAGATGCGATTTTGATGATAAAAAATGGGAGAATTCTGATGTCATTCAATTACATGGTGATTTACATCTTCTAAGTTGTAGTTCTTGCAAAGCGAGATTTCAATGGGATGAAATATACAATGAAATGGGACTACCAAAAAGAACACGAGATATTCAAAAGGAATTAGAGTTGATTCAGAAAAGGGAAATCATGTTAGGGATCGAAACTCCCCCAGTCACCGATGAAAGTGAAAATGAAATTGAAATCGTGAGCGAGAATAACAATTTACTTATTGAATGTCCTCAATGTATTGGTGATTATGAATTGAGGTTGGAATTAGGGAAGAGAAGTTGTGAATCAAACATTGGAATAATTAGACCAAACATTGTGCTGTATGGAGAAAATCATCCATATTCTGAAAGTTTTGCAATGGGTATCAATAAGGATATAGGTAAAAGGCCCAATTTGATGTTAATCTTTGGAACAAGTTTGAAGGTTCCAGGTGTTAAAGGTCTAGTTAGAAAGATGGCCAAAAAAGTCCATGGGGAAGGAGGAAAAGTTGTTCTTGTCAACAGAGATTTGATTAGTAATTCAAGTTGGAAAGGTTATATTGATTATCAAATTGTAAGTGATTGCGATGCCTTTTGCCAGAAGGTAGAATTGGATTTTCCTAAAATGTTTAATTTAAATAAGTAAAATGCTGAGCCAGTTTTTTAATGAAAAAGATGCACTACTTTTCATCATGGAAGAAGAGGAAGAGGTTAAGAAATTGATGTATTTGGACGCAGCTACGGCCAGCATTGGTAATGTAGATTGTGTTCAAATTACGAGAAGAATAAACCGAAAATTTGACAGTCAAAGAAGGCGTATTGGCGGAGAGGTTACGATGAGTGGGCCAGTTAGCGCCAAGCGGTGCAAGAAGACGATTGAAGGTTGCGCTACAGGGTTAGAGAGATGTCTAGGATGTTCTAGCGTGTTTATCCCAGGTGTTAACCTCCAAGTTAGAGCTGGTAGAGGAGGAAAAGTGACTTGGAGATGTGTTATTTGTTCAACTACTATAAAATCAACTATAGCAAAGCCAAAGAAGATGAAATCTGCTTCTTCCCCATCTCCTATTTCTTCCGCAGAAGACCAGAAAATTCCGGTGAATAGAAAGAAAACTGTTAAGGGGTTGAAGTCGCTTTTGAAGGCTAAGCGGGAGAAGAGTCAGAAAGATGCAAATCCCGCATTGGGATATTTTTTTACACAATGACTGATACTTCTTCATCTGCAGAGAATGACGAATGGCAGCGCCGGCGTCACAGGAAACATGATAGCTGTTGACCTGGAGGTGGTAGCGAGTCCCCTGAAACAGGAGATTCTTCGGTTGAACGAGGAGAACTATTACCTCAAGTTGGAGGTAATTAAATTAGTGTCAACACTGAAAAGTGCTAGCGCAGACTCTAAGAAGCGCAAGCTACCTGCGGAAAGTACAAGCAATGATTCGGATAGTGTTAGAGATTCACCTTTTGTTGCAACCCCCGAAGAAATGGAGTGTTTTTCATTGATAGACATACCCCCAGATACACCCCAACTTGATGGTTCTGTTGATTTTGGTAAAATGAGACAGTTTCCTCTAACTTCCAGCATAAAGACGGATTACACTTCCAATAATGACACTAATGACTTTTTATTTATCGACTCCAATGACGTGGAGAACACTTTCAATGCTTTCATAGCCTCTTAACCATTATACCACATTCTTTATAAATATTTTTCAAATACCTTACGATTTACAAAACTTTTGATAAAAAGAAGTTATTAAAGTTGGTTCCGGCAAACCGAAAATAGCGGTGAACGGTACTACAGGACCGTAACCAATCCCTTTATTTATAAATCATACATGCAATACTAGCAAGACCTTATTAAGGAAATCTCGGTCTTTTCAACGGTCTATTTTCATGAGCAAACACCCCAGATTCTCAACGGTGTCCAATACAATAGAGAAATCAATAGGAATTCTTTTGAATTCAATTTAAACGTGTACGGTACCCACGGAAAATGTCGGATATTGTAATTTAACTTGTTTGATGTGTTTAAAATACAACATTTGGAACCAATGAAATAAAATATTCACTCGGACATAACATTCTATGTATAAAGAAAATATTTTTTTAATTCATTTGTAGATTGGGGAGGACGAAAATTCAGATATACTGCAATCTTTTGCTATTATGAAATAAGACCCGCTTTATATCTTCACTCTTTTTTCATTAATTCCAATAATGCGTTTAAAGCATTGATGAATAAATTTATGATTTATCAAACTTTCTGAGTATTTAAAGCCAATAACACAAATTATCAATCTCCCTATCTCGATTATACTAAAAACACCCATGTGAAATATTAAATTTCTCCGTAAACAAGTATAGAAAGAAAGGAAAAATTTAAATGAATACTGAAGCAAAATTACAATTACAATTACAATTACAATTACAATTACAACTACTTTTATCTCAACTCATTGCCACATACTTTCTAATATAAATTCATTACCACATAATCGCTAATATGATTTTATTATAGTATACAAGAAAAAAAATTAATTTCTTGTTTTTTTTCTTATATACATTAATAAAAGAAAGCAATTTGCCCTCGCATATCCACCTTCTTCTTCTGGCAATATCATAAAAGCCTCAGCTATCAATAAAATTGCTTTTAACTATCAGTTTGTCTTTTAGTTAATAATGTGGTTTCTGATAGCATGTGAACACTGAGCATTGGGGTATTAATTGCAAAGGCTCAGAAAATATAATGTCTTCTGTTTGCTTGATTAACTCTAGTAGGGAAAACTGGGTCTTGGAAATGTCAAAGATGGTATTACTTTGAAGTTTGGCCCATCATGGGTCTGCTTCATTCCACAAAGGGATCACAAGACCCTAATGGTTATTAATTGGAATTGCTAATGTTTAATATGAAAAACACGTGCGCGGAATTTAATCTAATAGGCTTTCATCACTTTATCTTCTTAATGAAATTTGGGAAATATTTGGCAACACGCCAACTGGAGTTGCCTGAATATGCTGGTCATTTTATCAACTACAAGGCATTGAAAAAACTCATTAATCAGTTATCATTGGATAGTTCAATTCCTCTCCAAGATAAGAAAGGGTCGTTTTTTTTCAGATTGGAGCGTGAATTAGAGAAAGTTAATGAATTCTATTTAGAAAGAGAAAGCGAATTGAAATTCAGATTGGATATATTAGTGGAAAAAAAGAGCAAATTGGTGAAAAAAGCCCGATTGAATAAATCAAACATCGAATTTGTTTCCCTTTATGATGGATTCAAGAAATTTTCTAAAGATCTGGATAGGTTAGAGCAATTCGTGGAATTGAATGAAACAGGATTTATCAAAGTATTAAAAAAATGGGATAAGCGATCGAAATCGACTACCAAAGAGTTATATTTGACAACAACTGTTAATGTCCAACCCATTTTCCATAGAAATCAAATTGTTGATTTATCGGATTTAGTTGCGAACAATTTATTGGAATTAGAAGCAATTGGTGATGGTGACAATTCTTTCATTAGATATGATAATACCCAACCACAGCATTCAGCAAAATTATTACCAAACCCTGCCAAAATATTCGAATCCGATCAATTATATACCGACTTTTATGAAATTACCCTACAAAATGCAAATTTGGATGATAATGAACAAGTATTAAAGTTGAAAGAATGGTCCAATCAAGTTATTTCAATGTTACCTCCAGATACAAAAAAATTCACTTTATCAAAGGTTTTTATGCTGTTAATTGGTAATCATTTGATCCCTGATTCTTCATTGTTGGAATTTTACCATCTTTTTATGGAATTTATTGATCTAGAGTTCATTGATGATTTAAACAAGAGGACTTGTCTTATTGAAGTATCCGCCACCCATTCAGGGAGAAATGAAATTTTGAAAATTTTGCTAAACTCAAACTTAGATCCATCAACTAGGGATGTTACGGGTAGAACATGCCTTCATTATATCACAGAAAATGGTCGTAATGATTTATTGATTCTTATTTTACAGTTCATTGAATCTAGTAAATATGATTTATCAGCGATAATCGACCAACAAGATTATGAATCTCTTTCTCCATTATTATTATCCATCATCAATGATAAAATTGACTGTATGGAAACTTTGTTAAAATTTGGTTCAAATGCATTCCCATTACAGGATGAAACGAAACCAAATTATTTGCCTCTGAACATTGCTTGTAAAATCGGTAATTTCACGATTGTTGAATTATTATTAAATCAGATTGGATCACCGGAAGTGGCAAAGGAGATGGGGGTTTTAACAAGAAAAAGTCAATGTAATGCAGAGGGTTTATTGCCTTTGCACATTGTTGCATCTTCAGGAAATCATCAGCTTGTTCCATTGTTATTAAATTATGGGTCTGATATTAATCAACTAGATAAATTGAATAAATGGTCTGCTATTTTTTATTCTGTCTTTACCGGCGATATAAAAATGACAGAGTGTTTAATAAATTTTGGAGCCAGTTTTAATCTAAAAGATGAAGATAATTTTGATCCATTGTATTATTCAATTTGGGAAGGTAATATTGGTGTTTTGAATGTCTTAAAGAAATCTTTAGAGCAGCAAAAACAAATTCAAATAAATCAACAGAATCAGCAATTGAATTCGGTTACTTTACCATTTAATAAACCCAAAACAATGGAACTTGAATTTGATGATAATATTGATATGATTCCAGAACTTTCATTACCTCCACCAATCATCCCACTAAGAAAATATGGTCATAATTTCCTTGAAAAAAGGATTTCCTTGAAGTTATCCTTCTATACAAATAGGAATTCTATCCAACTAAATCCAAACACATTTTTGACTTCAATTCCTGGTAGGATTACCTTAACATGTACAAATAACGATTTGGTTCCAAGAAATGTCATCTTGCCAGTTTTAGATAACTCAAAATCCGTTACATTTCAAATTGAGTCAATCGATGAAAACTTTAATATTTCTTTTGAATTATTTCCAACATTCGGTACAAGGTTGCTAGCAAAGACATCATTAAATTCTTCAAATTTAAGACAATCTTTCCCGGGAATTGGATCTAAGCTAAATGGTGACATTGAATTACCTCTTATGGATGTCAGGTTGAAATCTATTGGTTTAATCAAGTTTAATTACGAAATTATTCATCCGTATTCTGGAATCCCATTGGAAATTTCAATGTATGATACATATTGGAAATCTTCTCCAACATCTGACGAAAAAGCCCAAGAGGTAAAGTCTATTTCGTTTGTTACAAGCTCATCATTAAACGGAGAATATTATAGATCCAAAGTTTCGATGTTACATGATGGTACCCCAATTGTTTGTCCACAAACGGAAATAGAAATTTCAAATGGAATTAAATTACCTTTGTGTTTATTTAACTATGATCAACTAAAATCACTTGTTTACAAAGATCAGAGTGATTATGATGAAATGATTTCAAATATCAAATCCTTCAATACTTCAAACGTCCGCGATTGCTTTTCTAAAACCATGAAAAACGCTTACATACCATTGAAAGAATTTTTGAATGTTTTTGATTCGAACGTCAATCTGAATTTGGAGTTATTCTATCCGACCAACTTTGAATTTGAAAAATTTGACTTCAACTCATACAATTGTCAAGATTTGAATTCATTTATTGATTTCTTTTTAACGGATATATTTGATCACGTGAGAAAGTTGAGATCAATTAACAATAATCAGAAGTCAAGATCTTTGTTATTATCATCTAACAATTCAAATGTTTGCACGATTTTAAATTGGAAACAACCAAATTACCCAGTTTTTTATAATTTGAACGGGATTCAAATTTCTAAAGATGGTAATAGTTTTGTTGAATGTTCAGCAAATGGATTACTGAAGGAAAAACTACCAATAGAAAACTCCAACGAATTGGGTTTGAAATTTTTGAATTCAATTGATAATATTGATTCAATCAACAAGGATTCGACCGAATTCATTAATTCAATTGAGTACGAAGATAAAATATCAAGGTCTATCAAGTTAGCAGTAAATTACGCTGTATCAAATAATTTATTAGGAATTTCAGTTCCAAAGCAATTATTAAATTTATCCCCTCAAATTATAAAAATGATAAGGTCAAATGGGCTCATTCTTTTAGCAAGCTACGATGATATTTTAGACTTGAATGATTTGAAAATAGATAAAGATTTCGGGGTTCATGGGATTAGAATCAATGACATCTTATGGTTTGAAAATTCGATTGATATGTGAAATTTTGTAGCCCTTCGCTTCTCTTGAAGGGTGGTTTTTTTATAGAAGCAATGCTTATCATGAGATGCCCAGTGATGAGACGTTACATTTTAAGATTTTGATCGCTCCCCCCAATAATTAATGACACCATTTTCAGGCTAAATTTTCCTAATTAGGAAAGGTTAGCCTGAAATTTTCTTCTAATAGCCTTGAAAGGCTTCAACCTTCCTAATTAGGAAGGTCTAATATCTGCTCATATAATTTCAAAATAGTATAAAGTTGGATGAATTTCCCTCTTTCTTCAGCTTAATTCGAGGTTTAGAAGTATACAAATAACAACAAAAACAACTAATAATACAATGACCAAAGAATCATACGTTTTCCAAAAAATTATTTCTGATATCTCACCATTAGTTGTTGATGCTAAGGGATTGAAATTAACAATTCTTGATCCAAAGACCAATGAAAAACGTACTATTGTTGATGCTATGACAGGTGCTGCTGTTGGTTCACTTGGTCACCAAGATGATGAAATTATTGAAGCTATGTGTAACGCTGCTAAGACCAACAATTACTCATTCGGTTTGTACTTGGGTAACCAACCATCAGAAGATCTTTCCAGATTCATTTGTGATGAAAGAACCCCAAAAGGTCACTACACCTCTGCTTTATGGGTTGGATCAGGTTCCGAAGCTAATGAAAATGCTATGAAGATTGCTAAGCAATACCACTTAGAAAAGGGAGACACTAAGAGATACAAGTTCATCTCAAGAATCAACTCTTATCATGGTTTCACCATTGGTGCTTTATCTTTGGGTGATGGTGTAAGAAAGACTGATTTTAAGGACATTCTTTTAAGTGAAGAACAAACCCCAAAGGTCTCAGCTGCAAATCCATACAGATTCATTAATGAAACCAAGTCCGAAGCTGAATACACTCAAGATTTATTAAATGAAATGGAAGAAACCTTTATCAAGAATGACCCATCCACTATTTGTGCAGTTTTCTTGGAAACTGTTGGTGGATCTACTTTTGGTACCGTTCCACCACCAAAAGGCTATTTAGATGGTGTTAAAGCCATTTGTGAAAAATACGGTGCTTTATTAGTTCTAGATGAAGTTATGGTTGGTTTAGGTAGATCAGGTAAATTCACTTGTTATGAATGTTTCATGGATGGCCAACCAGATCTATTGACTATTGGTAAGACCATTGGCTCAGGTTATGTCACATTAGCAGGTGTACTCATTTCACCAAAGGTCAAGGATGCTGTTACTGCTGGTTCTAACACTACCGCTGGTGCTCAAACCTATCACTCACATGGTTTCAATTGTGAAGTTGGTTTAGCTGTTCAAAAGAAATTGGCTAGAGACAATTTGATTGAAAAGGGTGCCGCCGTTGGTAGAAACATGATGGAACAACTCGCTGTTAAATTAAAGGATTCCAAGATTGTTGGTGACATTAGAGGTTTGCCATTGTTCTTTTCACTTGAATTCTGTGACCCAGTTACCAAAGCTTCATTAGATCCAAGTTTCAAATTTGCTTATAAATTAACTGACAAGTGTCTTGAAAACGGTATTACATCTATGGGATTCCAAGGAACTGCTGGTTCAATTCCTGGTCCTGATGGTCCAATCGCCCTTGGTGATCACATTTCATTAGCTCCTGCTTACACTATTACTCAAGCAGAAGGTGATTTAATTATTGAAGCTCTTGTTAAGTCTGTCAGGGAAATGGAACAAGAATATTTCAAGACTCATTAAATTCTGCATAATCTTTTTCAATGCTTTCCAGTTATATATATATAAAATTTAAACGTTTGAATCTATAATTCTCCATATATCATTTAGTGAATTTTTCGGAACCAAAAACCATTCATGATGAACTCCGGATTTTTTACTTGATGATGATTTACATCCATCACAGTACATTTTGCCAGAGCCATATTTGTTTCTTACAATAGAATGTATTTTCTGCTCACTTTTATATGCTTCTCGTGACCAGAACCCGTCTGCCTCTTTATTGACATGTTTTAAGGAAATTTCATCTTCAATTTTAAGTGATTTGAATAGTCCCAAGATCCCCCTTTTCCGGTTTGGAAACGCAAAACCTGGATTTAATAACACAAATGCTTCTTGTCCACACGTTTTCTTCCATTGATTTAGCCTTTTTCTTGGATTCTGTGTAGTATATCCAATTTTTATTAGAATCTTGTTTTTGGAATTAAATTTGCTGGAATACTCACTATTTGGCTCCCTCTTTTCCGCAGAGTTTACTAAGCGTAGGAAATCGGGGTCTTTAGACTTCTTATCAAGAAAATGCGAAAATGTGAATACATAAATGTGGCCTTCTGATTTTGGCATATAACGTAATATAATATAATAGAAAAGATTAATATATTTAAACTTCTTATTATCACCAATTTTATATTAAAATATGCTGGTTTTTACCATTCTGGCATTTATTTTAAGTACAATAAGAAGTTCCCAAGGGTCACCGCTTGAGAAAATAACAGAAAGTGCAATTTTGAAGTTAGAACTCAAGAATTTGCCCCCATTGAAGGCAAATCCTTCATTTGAAGAAAGAACATTAAAGCCAGGAAATATTCCCAACTTTGTGATCGAATATGCTCCATTGGTTCATTTGTACTCAGAAGAAAAGTATCTACCATATGATATAAAGAAATACGTCAAAAACTTTAAACCAACTTATAGAAATGGGACCACTGTGAAATACGAGAACAACGAAGGGAACATGGTTTTGGATATCAAAGAACTAAATAAATTGAGTAATTTAACTAATTCTTCAGATGAATTACTATTCATGACTTCATTGGAAGACTTTTCAAATGATCCTGAATGGATAACAGGAGAATTTAATAAACCAAATTATTACGACGGAAAGATCGAGAATGCTCCTGCAACGTTGATTGTCGTTGATAAAGGAAATGGATGGATAGACGCTTACTGGTTTTACTTTTACTCTTTTAATTTGGGGCCTTTTGTTATGGGATTAGGGCCTTTTGGTAATCATCTTGGTGATTGGGAACATTCCTTAGTTCGATTTTACAAAGGAAAACCTGTGATTCTATGGATGAGTGCACATGGAGGGGGTGGTGCATATCTTTATCAAAATATTGAAACACCAAAAACCTCCAAATTCATAAAGCCATCAAAGGATATTGGCGAAGGTCAACCTTTAATATTTTCAGCGAGAGGTACACATGCAAACTATCCATCAACAGGACAACATGCGCATGATCTGCCTTGGTCCATATTAAGTGATTATACCGATAGAGGTCCTTTATGGAATCCAAAGATGAATTATTTAGCGTACACCTTCGATCCATCAAGTAATGAGTTGACCCATGGAAATGGCTCAGTCCCTTTCAGAGAAGCAGAATACGGCGATTGGCTGCTATATGATGGCACATGGGGGGATGCTTTGCTAAATAAAACTGATCCAAGGCAGGTATGGGCTCCTTCACCATTTGAATGGAGGTTCATTGACGGTCCAACAGGCCCGTTGACAAAAAATTTACAAAGAACTTCCCCATGCCAGAGGTCGAAATGGTGGAATTTTTGGAGTGGATGTAACATAAGGAGATATATTCAATTTGGAGAAGGAGTGTTTGATCAAGAAGGTAACAACAGTTGTGGCCATTTATACCCAAGGATTTCAAATAGGTTTCTCAGATCGGTAGTTGAAATATTTACATTTGGAGGTTGGATTTGCTTTATAATAGATCTATTTGTAGGTTAGATATAATTTTTCACAAATTGATCCCAGGTTTCCCAGTATCCATTTGCTGTTATTGTATCATTATGATGGGTAGGAAAATCTCTCCAAACCTTAGAGCCGTTTTTCAATTCATACAATTCCTTCATATGGGAAGGTGGGACAACTTCATCTTTGGTACCGGAAAGAAATAGAACAGGAATTGATTGATCTATTTTCTTTACTTCAAGGTAAGATGGCCATTTTTCTGAAACCATCATTGAAAGAACATTTTGACCAAGATAACCTAACAAAGGGAAAATATGAGGGACGACATGAGGTAAATCCCAAAATGTATTTTCAACAATGACTCCCATTTTGTGGAAATCTTTCCCGTATTTAGCGGCAATATAAAGTGCAACTGCACCACCCAAAGATCTTCCATATAATACCAACGGAGTTTTAGAAAGAATTGGATCACTCAGTATATATTCTATAGCCCTATCTGCATCAATTTTCAACCCCTTTTCACTCGCACTACCTGTGGAATAACCATAACCACGATACTGGTAGATAAACACGTTATGTCCAAGAGCATTGAAAATATAATTTACAACTGGTAAGAAATGTCCTATATTCCCCGCATTAGGACAAAGAATCAACACAGTTTTCCTTTCACTTGCTTCAAATTCATGTTGGAATATAAAAGAGTGAAGTTTCTCCCCATCTTTTGTCATTAAATAAACCTCTTTATGAGGCAAATCCGGGATTTCAACATATTCTCGTGCGTTGTTTAGTGTAGATGGGTATATTAACTTTCTTTGAAATGTATATAGAGCACCTAAAGCCAATGCCGTAACTGTTGATGCCGCCAGCGTCGCCATTTTCAGATAGCCCATTGCTTAGTGATAAAGAAATTTCGTTACTTATGTGAATTGCTTGAAAAATATCTCAATATTTTGGATAAGAAATAAAATTTGTCATCCACACCCGTATTATTTGTTATAAAGGTTTGAAAAGAAGATGAATAGAGTCACTGAAAAAGCTACTTACGGTTAGTCTTTGAAGGACTTTAAAACAATGTCTCTATCAAGAGATAGCTCAAAAAAGGCATTTTAAAAATGAAAATAGGCTCAATAAAACCGAAATTGCATACCAATGGAATTGGTATGAAAATTAACTACAAAATAGAAATAAAAGACGCGTAAAACGCCAAAAACAATAAATGGGTTTTTTGTTTATGTTTGTTTGTTTATGTTATTTTTTCGGAGAAACGCTTAGCAACTTCTTTTTCCTTTTGAAATCACTTACAACACTAGAAATGACTCCAAAATTGGTCCTCTACACATTCGCTGCTTTAATGGCTAGTACTAGCGCCATGTTACCTATTGAAATTGACTCGAATCGTTTCATCAAGCCATCTGTTTCAGATTCTAGCGATAATTCAGTCTTTTTCATGAACGGTGTTGATTATCAACCAGGAGGATCATCCGGGTACACAGAGGACTCAGACTCCGATGTTTTAACTGATGGTAGAGTTTGTGCCAGAGATGCTACAACATTACAAAATTTGGGAGTCAACACCATCAGAGTTTACACCATTAACCCAGACTTAAACCACGATGTTTGTATGTCGATCTTCAACGCCGCAGGTATCTATGTTATTTTAGATGTCAACTCTCCATTGGTTGGTGAATCTCTTAACAGATATGAGCCATGGACTTCATATTATGACAAATATGTCGAAAGAATTTTCAAAGTTGCTGAAAACTTCGGCGGATACCCAAACACTCTTGGGTTCTTCGTAGGAAATGAAATCATTAATGATGCAACATCAGCAGAAAACTCTCCTCGTTATATTAGAGCTTTGACCAGAGATCTCAAAAATTATATTAACGCGAGAGCTGCAGAAGGTGGTAGATACATTCCAGTTGGATATTCTGCCGCAGATGTGGTTTCTTTAAGAGAGCCAACCTTTGACTATTTGACTTGTGCCATCGGCGGTAATGATACCGACGTCTCAAGAATTGACTTTTTTGGTTTGAACTCATACGAATGGTGTTCTGGTTCTTCAAACTGGCAAACCTCTAACTACGGCGAAACAAAGTCAACATTCGAAAACGGGACTGTTCCAGTTTTCTTCTCAGAGTACGGTTGTTCCAAAAACAGTCCAAGAACTTTCGACGAAGTTGATGATGGTCTTTACGGCGGTTTGCAAGACGATATTTCTGGTGGTTTAGTTTATGAGTACTATGATGACGGTTCTGACTATAACATCGTTGACATTAATGATGATAACACCGTTTCCTTATCTACTGATTACTACAACTTGCAAAAGCAATTCTCTGATGCCAAAATTCCAAGCATCAAAGAATCAGATGTTGTCGAATACAAAATTACTGAGTGTAAGAACAAAAATATGACTTCATTTGATTTCACTTTTGACCTTCCAGATGCTCCAGATAACGTTGATGATTACATTCAAAATGGTGTTCAAGTCAATCATACTGGTGCCATTGTTGATGTCTCTGATTACACTGATTTATACGCAAAGGGTGCTGATGTTTCAAACAATGATGATTACTACTCAATTTTGGATACTCAATCCTCCGATGCTTCAATGTATTTAACAGTTCCAGCTTCTAACTTGATCAATAGTATTAGTGGAACTACTACTTTACACACAACCACTACATCTGCTTCCTCTTCACGTGCTGTTGTTTCTTCCATTTCAAGCACTAAGAGCAAAGGTGATGCTGGTAAATTAAATGGTTCAATTGGTGTTAGTTTATTTGCTATTATTGCTGCTTTGATCTAATTTCAAATTACTCCATCATTTGATACCCTCACACCTATTAGATCTTATAGCTATTATCTATATTTTTGTTTTATAATTTTACGACACTCAAATGTAAACAATTAGATATCATTTCCGTCTTCAAATGGACCCTTAAAGCAGATCTTGAAAAAAATGTACTTTGAAAAATTCCATTATACTAGTAAAGACTGTAAGTCATGAATACAACTGCTGGTCATATTCCAGTGATAATAATTGGTGCGGGGATTTCAGGATTGGCAGCAGCAGAGGATTTGGCCAAGCATGGGGTTGAATATTTGATTTTAGAGGCTATTGATCGAGTCGGAGGTAGAATTCATACAGTCAAAGATGGATTAGCAGCGTATGACTTAGGCGCAAGTTGGGCACATGACACTTTGAGCAATGAGTTGTTTGACAAATGTTTGAATTCTCAAGATTATAAGAAATACGGGTTTTATTATGATGATATGAAACCAATGATGTTTAGTCAAAAATATTCTGATGGGGACTTTGAAACAGGCAAAGTAGAACAAGTTGTGAGAGAGATCGAGAAGTTTATTGAGTTGAAATATTTTGAAGAGATTGGAAAGGAAGATGTGAGTTTGAAGGATATATGTCAAGATTATTTTAAGGTTCATGGTAAACTGTTGACTGATTTTCAGAAAAAGTACGCAGCACAAGTAATGAGAGGATTAGAGTTATGGCATGGAATTGGATGGACGGAAATGAGTTCAAAGTTCGGTTTGGTTGATAATGTTGGTCGGAATTGTCTATATACCAATGGGTATGATTTGGTAATCGAAGATATAATGAAGAATTTGAAGCAAAATAACATCCGATTGAATTGTCCTGTTGTTGGAATCAATCGGGCCAAAAATGAGATCCAGCTTCATAACGGGGAGAATTTCACTTTTGATTATTTGGTTTGTACTGTTCCTCAATCCGTTCTTCAAGAGCAATCAAATACAGGAGGAATTGAATGGAGTCCTAAATTACCTCCGAGAATAACAGATGCATTACACAATATGTCATGGGGTAAATTAGGAAAAGTGATTTTTGAATTTGATTCACCTTGGTGGAAGAACTTGGACCAGGATAGATTTGTTGCAATCAGTGATGGATCGTCCTTGGAATGTGAATGGGACTTTCCCGTCTTAATATTGAATTATTATAAATCCAAAGGTGTTCCAGCTCTTTTATGTTTTACACAGGGGTCACTGACTGAAGACATTGAAAGAAACCCTTCCAAAGCATGGATAATAATGGAACCTATAATGAAGCGATTATCCCAATTATCCCAATCAACAGTTTCAAAACCTAGCAGGACAATAGTAACTGATTGGACTGTAAATAAATATTTCAAAGGTTCTTATGCTGCTTGTAAACCTGGCAATGATCCTACAGATTTGGTAATTCAGTTAAGTCAAGGTCTTGGCAACAATATTCGGTTTGCCGGCGAACACACCATTCTTGACGGTGCGGGTGCAGTTCATGGTGCTTGGATGAGTGGGAAAAGAGAGGCTCTTCATATTCTTGGTGATATGGGCATTATACAAGAATTCTATAAATCGTAATCGTAATAGACATTATTATCATGAGCATGTTTTTTCTTACCTTGTATTCCACGTATTTGATTTTAGTTGAATTGGGTAAAATGACTAAGGCTTCAGAGACCGTTTTATATGCTATTACTACCGTTGCTATTTACCTTGCGCTGTACGTAGGAGTGATTCCTAGTAGTGAAACGTTCCAAAAAGAAGTTTTACCGGTGATTCCATGGTGGGGTCTTGTATCGTTTGGATGCTACGCCCTTTTCGCATTGGGTCATGGGGTTTACACTTTGAAAGACAAAGAAGATAAATACTTGGAATTGAAGGAACAAATTCAAGAAGCAAAGACTCAACTCAAAGCAAAAGGAGTTGATATTTGAAGGTGTTTAATATATATAAATAAATAGTATTATAAGAAGGAATATAAAGTGTGATTTTAAAGGCTTTTGAGCTTTCTCTGTTTGATCTTCTTTTCTAATGCTGAAAATACAGCCATACCAATAGGCATTTGGGCTTCTTCGTTTATAGACTCAACTACTACATGTGAGTTTACTGACTTATAGTCATTTGGAATATAATCAATTGGCAAATCTTTTGGAGGAGCCTCCCAATTTGAAGGCCATTGCTCTTCTGAAGGACTTTTCTTTAGCAGAGATTTGACGGCTTCATGTCTCTTGAACTTCCAATCTTCCAGATCGGAATTGAATAACTCCCAAACACAGTTAACGCATCCACTCATACAACAGTCTTTATCACCGGGTTCACTTGGTCTGCTAGGAACTTTCACACCTGCAATTGTTTTCATATGAATACGGTGGGATAGATCTCTTCTTGATGACTGAATAGCCGTTTTAGTCGGTCCCGAAAAGACATCTCCAAATGTCGTCTTTCTTTCCCTGCCGGTATTTGTAGCAAACGCTTTTGATTTATATAAAGGAGATGATGTTGGAGAGCGAGCATGATCAATCACTCCTCGCGTACAGGCCTTTCCAATATCATAGAAGGCATATTTGTTAACCATTTTAAGATGAGATGAATAATCATGAAAATCCATTAGAGTAAATCTTTAAATCACTTTTCTTATAAAAGCAGAGAAATATGGGATTAATTATTCGATTCAGATCGAAAGACGGGCTTTTTCGTTTACAAGGAGAGGAAAATACCCCCCTGACTGTTTTGTTGGATGAATTGGTGCAAACCAAGCTCCCACCATTAGATTCTTCAACTTTGAAGGCAAAAACATCAAAATTGAATGATATCGACCCTCAAATGACATTGAGTGAACTAGGATTTCAAAACGGGGAAATGGTGGAGCTTCTTTATTCTAAAATGACAGGTGGACAATCAATATCCGGTAAAAATAAAGAAAGTGAAATTCCAATTTCCAATGTACCAACGTCAACAATTAAAGTGACACAATTACCAATTGATGATGAATTAGATAATGACAAAGGACTAATTCCAAGACCACCATCTACATTTTGTCGTCATTCTGGTAAAGGAATGTGTGAATATTGTTCACCATTGCCACCTTGGGATCAAGAATATCATGAGAAGAATTCAATTAAGCATATATCATTCCATTCACATTTGGCATTATTAAATAGTGAAACAAATAAAGAAATGGGATCTTCTTTCATACCACCATTGAAACCTTCAAATTTCAAAATTTTGAATCCATGTCCAAGTGGTCATGAACCATGGCCTAGAGGGATTTGTTCCAAGTGTCAACCAAGCTCGATTACATTAAAAAGACAAAAATTTAGAATGGTTGATCATGTTGAGTTTCAAAGATCTGATATCGTTAATACTTTTATAGATTCATGGAGAAAATCCGGAGTTCAAAGAGTCGGTCTGTTAGTTGGTACATATGACAGATATGATAAAACTCCACTTGGAATAAAGGCTAAAGTTGAAGCAATTTATGAATTCCCTCAAATGGATTGGGAAGATGGTCTAATGATGAGTGAATGGGAGGATGAAGAGAAAGTATTAGGTTTAATCAATGCTCTTGGTCTTTATCCAATTGGTGTTATATTTACAGATTTGAGTGATGCAGGTAACGGTGATGGGAGTGTCATTTGTAAAAGACACAGTGATTCATTTTTTTTGTCTTCATTAGAAGTTATCTTTGCCACTAAATTACAGATGAGATTTCCAAACGTTTCAAGATATTCTGAAGGAGGATTATTCTCGTCCAAATTTGTTACATGTGTTGTTTCAGGAAATACTAATGGAGAGATTGATATCAGTACATATCAAGCTTCTGAAACTGCGGAGGGTTTAGTTAATGCCAATTTGATCTGTCCAAGTACTCACCCAAATCAAATGTTCATAAATAAGCAAGACAATAAAAGGTATGTTCCTGATATAATGTATCAAATGATTAATGAGTATGGTTTAGAAGTTAAACGTGATGCGAAACCAAGTTTTCCTGTTGAATATCTTATTGTTTCCTTAACTCATGGATTCCCAGATAATGAAAGAGGTATATTTGACGCTGGTGATTGGCCAATTGAAAACCGTTCTTATCTTGGAGAAGTGGGTGATATAAGTCAATTAGGAAAAAGGTTTTCTCAAGCTTTTAACGACGGTCAAAGGTCTCTCATCCTCACTGAGATGGCAAACTTCCATCTCATCTTATATTTGCAAGAAAATGGAATTTTGAGCCCCCAAGAAATGCAGTTGTACTATAATGTGATTCAATCGTTAGCCAAAATTCAGCCCTCTCTTCAGCCCTCTTCAGATTTGGAACTACTTCTCAACTCGCCTGGCTGGCGAAGTCTTTCTACTATTTCAAAATTGTCATGAGCATTTTTGGTAGAAGTTTCTCGAATTTAAGTATACTTTGTATATAAAATGTGAAAATTTTTAGTATGTGTGGGCGAATTACCTTCTTTCTTTAATAAAGTAGTTAAAAATGTCCACTCCATTCGGTGTCGATTTAGGTAACAACAACTCTGTTATTGCCGTTGCTAGAAACAGAGGTATTGACGTTGTCGTCAACGAAGTGTCCAACAGAGCCACTCCATCCGTTGTTGGGTTCACTATGAAGAACAGAGCCATTGGTGAAACCGGTAAGACTCAACAAACATCCAACTTGAAGAACACAGTTACAGGATTGAAGAGATTACTCGGTATTTCCTCAAATTCAGAAGATTTCGAAACAGAAAAGAAGTATTCAACCGTCCCTCTGGTTGACGCTAATGGTACCGCAGCAGTCAAAGTTAGATACCAAGGTGAACAAAAGGAGTTCACTTCATTACAATTGGTTGCCATGTACCTGAACAAGTTGAAGCAATCTACTGAAAAGGAAACCAAGTCAAAGATCACTGATATTTGTTTGACCGTCCCAGTCTGGTATACCGAAACTCAAAGAAGAGCTGCTGCTGATTCATGTAAAATTGCTGGTTTGAACCCAGTCAGAATTGTCAATGAAGTCACCGCTGCTGCTGTCGGTTACGGTGTTTTTAAGACTGATTTACCAGAAGATGAACCAAAGAAGGTTGCTTTCATTGATATCGGTCACTCATCTTACACCTGTACCATTGTCGCTATCAAGAAGGGTGAAATGAAGGTTATTGGTGTTGGTTACGACAAGCACTTCGGTGGTAGAGATTTTGATAGAGCTATCACTGAACATTTTGCTGATGAATTCAAGTCCAAGTTCAAGATTGATATCAGAGAAAACGCCAAGGGTTACTCTAGAGTTTTGGCTGCCGCTGAAAAGTTGAAGAAGGTCTTGTCTGCAAACACTGCTGCTCCAATCAGTATTGAATCTGTTATGAACGATGTTGATGTTTCATCCCAATTGAGCAGAGAAGAATTAGAAGAATTAGTTCAACCTCTCTTAGCTAGAACTAGCAAGCCAGTTGAAGATGCTTTGGCCATGGCTGGTTTATCTGCTGCTGATATTGATTCCATTGAATTGATTGGTGGTACCACCAGAATCCCATGTTTGAAGAACACTATTTCAGAAGTTTTCGGTAAGCCATTCTCTACTACTTTGAACCAAGATGAAGCTATTGCCAAGGGTGCTGCATTCATTTGTGCTATGCACTCCCCAACTATCAGAGTTAAGCAATTCAAATTTGAAGATATCAACTTACACTCTGTTACATACTCTTGGGAACAAGGTCAAGAAGACACTGATCACTTGGAAGTCTTCCCAGCTGGTGGTGTTTACCCATCTACCAAGTTGATCACCCTTTACAGAACTGGCGACTTCGAAATTCAAGCTAAGTACTCTAACCCAGAACAATTGCCAAAGGATACCAATGAATTTATTGGTAAGTGGTCTGTTACTGGTGTTCAAATTCCAGAAGGTGAAGAAGTTGCTACTTGTAAGTTAAAGGTCAGACAAGATCCATCCGGCTTGTACACCATTGAATCTGCTTACATCGTTGCTGAAAAGGAATTCAAGGAATTGGTTGAGCCAACTCCAGTTGAAAAGCCAGAAGTTGCAGAAGGTGAAGAACCAGCTGAAGAAGACGAAGAAGAAAAGGAACCAGAATACAAGATTGTTAAGAAGTTGGTCAAGGTTCAAGACTTGAATGTTGAATTCTTTGGTCAAACTTTACCAGCTGACATCCTTAACGAATTCACCGAAAAGGAATTTGAAATGGTTTCTAACGATAAGTTGATTGCTGAAACTGAAGAAAAGAAGAATGCTCTTGAAGAATACATTTACACTTTACGTGGTAAGTTAGAAGATGAATACAAGGATTTCGCCAGTGAACAAGAAAAGGAAACTTTGTCCAAGAAGTTAATGGATACCGAAGAATGGTTATACGATGAAGGTTTCGATGCTTCCAAGGGTAAGTATGTTGCCAAGTACGAAGATTTGGCTTCTATCGGTAACTTGATTAAGGGTAGATACAATGCTAAGCAACAAGAATTGAAGGAACAAAAGAACAAGAAGAAGGAATCCGCTGCTGCTAACGATATCTTTGCTAAGATTGCCGCTCAAAGACAAAAGAAGGACGCTGAAGGTGACGCTCCAATGAATTAAATATAACTTAGACTTATCTTTTATACTATAGTTTAAATGGAAAAAAAAATGAAAATTCTTTTAGAATAATAGTAGTTTAATCATTCTTATTATCGATATTGAATGGCAAAGCAATTTGAGAAGCTGGCAAGAAACAGTCAGCAGACCAACGGGGATGAAGTTTCGAAATTATCGATCGGGTTGAAGAAACCGATTTACACCCCAGAAGATCAAAACCAACTGGCTATTGAACGTGAAGTGGATAGGAGGTTATTCCATAATGATATTGATGATGAAATACACCATTCAGTTACTAATGCGGGGCCTGTAAAAGTTATGGTGAACGGGCATCAACCACCTCCGGTCGTTGATTTGAGTAATATAAAATCACATAAACAGCAGCCAATTAACAAACATGGATTGAGTGTTATAACGGATTTAAATCCAATGGCATCCATATCCCAAGCAACAGTTCATGTTGATGGTCTAATGAATACAAACGAGCAAAAAAGTCAGTCCAACTTGAAGAATACATTAAAGAAACTCGATCCAGTCTCTTTTATAATTGGAGGTGGAGATAAAGATGATGAAAATGAAAATGAAAATGAAAATAATGAAGTTAATGAAGGAGTTAAAGATACCACCATCTCAAGACCTGATGATACTGATGATTTACGGATTGATGTTAGCATATTCGAAGAAGAAGATGATGATGATCAAGAAAAGATTAATCTTAGACATGAAGAAGATATGAACGATTACAAAAAGGGGGGATATCATCCTGCTTTTATTGGAGAAGAATATAGCGATGGTAAATATATTCTTGTTAGGAAGCTTGGATGGGGTTACTTTTCAACAGTCTGGCTAGCAAAAGATTTAAAAATGAATAGACATGTTGCTATGAAAATTATAAAAAGTTCTAAAAATTACAGAGAGATGGCCATTGATGAAATTAAGATTTTATCAAAGGTTAATATCACGGATGTTGAGCATCCAGGACATGAAAATTTAGTTAATTTATTAGATTATTTTGAGCACGATGGTCCAAATGGAAATCACATTTGCATGGTATTTGAGGTTTTGGGAGAAAATCTGTTAAATCTAATTAGAAGGTACAGGCATAGAGGTTTGCCTGTAAAATTTGTGAAACAAATTGCAAAACAATCTTTGTTGGCATTGGATTTCTTGCATCGAAAATGCGGAATTATTCACACTGATATAAAGCCAGAAAATGTGCTAATAAAGATTGATGATATTGAGTCATTGGTATCATTTATTGAAGAATCCGAATGGGAAAAAAGGTTGTTGAAGAGAATTTCAAGCAAAATTTTGAATTCCAAATCCCAAATAATTGATACTAGTATGTTGAACAATAAATCGACAAGAGATTTTAGAAGTATGAACAGATATAAAAGAAATAACAGTATTATTATAGGATCTCAGCCATTACCATCGCCTCTCAGATCACAATCAGCAGTATATTTAAATTCCCCGACATCAATTTCAAAAAATGTGGCCATTGGGTTACCTCTATCCACTCCAAATACGAACACACACAATTCATTATCTAGTTCTTCATTTCCAAATAGAATGTCATACAAAGATATTCAAAGAATGATGAAGTCAAAAGAAGATGATGAAAAGAGTTTATTCAATTACAATCCACCAACAGATGATGAAATTAAGGACAATGATTTAATTAATATTAAAATTGCAGATTTGGGCAATGCATGTTGGACTCATAAACATTTTACTAACGATATACAAACAAGGCAATATAGATCTCCGGAAGTTATACTACGATCGAATTGGGGTGCCTCTAGTGATATTTGGTCGTTGGGGTGTTTGATTTTTGAATTATTGACTGGTGATTTTCTTTTTGATCCTACAGAATCAGAAAAATTCACAAAGAATGATGATCATCTGGCTCAGATCATAGAATTGCTGGGTCCAATTCCAAAATCTGTTGTAAATAACGGTAAATATAAAGATGAATATTTCCATAAAGATCAAAGGACATTAAAAAGGATAACCAATCTCAAGCCGTGGCCTTTGGAAAGCGTTTTATTGGAAAAGTACAAATTCAGTGAACAGGATTCAATTGATATCTCCAACTTCCTAAAGGGCATGTTGATTTTAGATCCCGAAATGAGAATGGATGCTGCTGGTCTTTCAAATCATTATTGGTTAAATGATTGTAATATTAATGCGTTTATTGATCATCCTGCTGGAACAAGAGGGCAGGACATTGGTGATGGTTGGTTTAAAGAAGCCTCCAAAGTATCATGAGCATCCATCTAGTGTATTATTGTAGTTTATAAATTTTTCCAAAGCTTACTTACTTTTCTTATTTGTCAGTACTATGAATTTAGAAAACTTGTCAGTTTCATTGAGGGATGAAAATTATAGGAGACAACTAGATTCGAATATTATAAAGGATATCATCAACGGGTTTGAAGATTTAAGTGTTCAAGATCAAATCAATGGATCAAAAGTACTTGCTAATTATGTTTCGGATATAGAAGTGAATTCGGAATTAGTTGGCGCCCAAGTGCAGGGGATTGTATTCAATTCAAAGGAATGTAATTTGAATTTTGTACAGATGATTCTTATTTCCAACTTGATAACAACATCTCCCAAATGTATCAATAAATCGAATTTGATTTTGATTTTCAAGAAATTGGTGACGGTGATGAAGTGCAATTTAGAAGTAGCAATCGATTTGGTCGACAGCATGGCTGATTTAGTTGAAGGAAATGAACATGTATTAGAGGTTGAATTTGGTGATTTTATGGAGATTAATCGAACTGTGACTGCACAAAAGAATGAAGAAGATCACAATCAATTGATTTTGAAGTTATCAGGTTTGTTAAAAGAAAGTGCTCTAGAAACTGACTCTGTTTTGTTTAAAGAATTTTTGAGTAGTGATATTAATGATCAAGTATTATTGAATGTCTCATACTGCTTAAATCAACCGAATATGAACACAATCCAAAGTATTTTAGAGAAATTTGACAATAAAATGAATCAAGAGTTACGACCAAGTTTAATGCTAATAATATCCAATTTTATAACATGCAGGGAACATAAGGAATTGATCTATAATTGGCTACCTGAGGATTTCATCATTGAGTACTTTAAAACATATTTTGAAGTATTTGATATTTCTAAACCATGGGTTTTCCAGTCAATTGTTTTGTTCAATAAAATATCTCTTGATAAATTCACCATCAATTCACAAACTGTTTCAAATTTCATTGAAAAGCTGAAATTGATCAGCACGAAATCAATTGTGCAAATCAGGTTTGAAGTTGTTAGTTTACAAATCGATGTTTTATCGAAATTTTTAAATGAAATAACAAAAAGAGATATGACCGACGATATGTATTCAATTTTGAAGTTTATTGATGCAATATTTGGAATTGATAGTCAACTTGATCGAGTATTGCTTAGATTAAGACTTAATTTCTTATCATTTATCAAAGTTGAGAAATTGAAGGATTTTGATAGAACAAAAACCTTGTTGAATGATACGTTAAATAGGATTGATTTTGATGATGGTAAGATAGAAACAAGGGACTTATCTTTATTGAGTAAAACTTTGGGAATTTACGTTACTGAATACAAAAATGAATCCTGGTTTGTTGCAGTTGTTGAGAATTGTGAGAACCTAATTTCAAACTACAAGGATGATAATAATAATGACACAAATTTCTCGATATTCTCCAATAACATCAAGTATACGAAAGCCAATTTATAATTTTTTCTCTTTCAATCTGACTTCTAATAAAATCCCACAATACCTCTTTAATTCATAATCTTTAGAAACTCCCAACATGTAAGTTGATAAAACCATATTGTAAACAATGAAGTAATAGATACCGAGACCTGTAAAAATATGCCACCACCCATGTCCTTCTAATAAAATACCAAAAGGTAAACCAACGACTCTTCTCCAAGATCTCAAATTTGAGCAATATATGTTATCCAAATTCCAAATTAAGAAACCAAGCGCAAATAATGAAAACCCTAAAGCTAACAGTTTATACTGCCTAATTCTCATTTCCTTATCCGGAATAACTTTTTGAATAACCAGATATGTCTTGAAAATTAGAACAAAATTCAATATGGCATAATAGACTTGATGAAATATAGGATCCCTGAAGATGAAAATATAAATAAATGTGAATAAAACTGTTGCTAACAAGTTACCATATATCCAAATTGAATGCCAAGGTTCAGGTTTGTTCCATGCAAATAAATGACCAAACGGTATAGCAGTTACCCACACCATTGGCAATTCATCCATTAGTTGATGTTCATACTGCAACGTGGAATGGAACATAAAGGACCCTATTCCAACAGATGCAAACCCAATTGAAATGAACACATACAGCTTTGAATGTTTGTTTTTAAAAGTTGAATATACGTGATGTAATGCCAAGAGAATAAACATGAGATTGGTTAATGAATTGATCAACTCCGCAATATAGGGACTGAAAAGATAGTTTTCCTCGCACCAGTCAATGGTAGAAGTAGGTTCACCCCAAAAGGGCTCAAAATGGCTGTGGGGATATTCCATACGAAACATTCCTCTTCAATTAAGTATTTGAATAAGTGATAAATCCCGATAAAGAGATGCTTCTCGGAAAGAGAAAACTTGGCAATTTGAGATTTTACAAAAAATAAAAAAATAAAAGCCCACGACCGGGATTGAACCGGTGACCAACAGATTTGCAATCTGCTGCTCTACCACTGAGCTACGCGTGCTTTTTTGTGATGTAAAAAGAGATAAAAGATTCATACTGGTGATGTTTTGTAATAGAGCCTTTAAAGAGGTTGTGTACATTGTAGGAAAAGTTTCAAGGTAATTAATTTTTAAAGTTGATAATTGGCTAACAACAATGTATTTGTCGTACAAGAATAAGTGAAACATACACAACCCAAGGATGTGTTTTGATGTCCATGGGTGAAGATGGAGAAATTACATTTAGCGGAAAAATGGGTGCGTACTATAGTAAACGAGTAAATGCATTATAAAAAAAAGATGAATATAATTTTACAGTTGTTGAGTCAATTGATGCAAATAATATGGACTTCACATACACTGATATTTCTTCAAGAAAAGTTTTACATCCAAGACAGCAGTGCTCTGTTTTAAGTTTGGCAACAACAATAAAAACAAATCAGCAGTAATTTACAAGTTTAAAGTTAGTAAACCTATAGTTTGAATATTTCCAGCTTCAGGGCCAACTAATGTAACAGCATAAAGTGCAGTGTACTCAACTGAATAAGTGGATGTATTTAGAAAAACGACTACTCAAAATATGACTGATGTATTTAGCAAAAACAGCTACTCAAGATGTGAGTGATATGTTTGGGAAGAACAGCGACTCAAAATTGAAAAGCAACAAACAGTGAGCAAAATACTGTTTTCGGCTTCCTTTTTGATATTTTGTAGAGGGTTTACAAAACAGTTCAAGTGTCGTGAGTTGATTTGTGAAGCCTGCAGTAGTAGTGCCAGAATTTACTCAGTAAACCTGCATGCTCAGCGTTTTATGGCGTAAATATCATAGCGCATGCACGATTGTTGCATGTACATGCACTGTTGTTGCAGAATTTATAACGCAACCATGACTAAGTCTTAGTAAGCGTGCAACGTAAATGATGTTAAGTACGGAGTTCCACAAACCCCGATCCCGATGCCTCAAGGCATAATACTAAAATAGACACAATAAAAACTGTCCTTTAATAAATGTGTATATTATTGTTTAAATGCTGCTGGTTGATGTAGACAACCCATTTTGTTGTGTAGTTTATAAAAAAGATTCCAAGTAAATATCCAAATCTTAGCTTAGACTCTGTTCGTAAATGAAGAAACCATGCATTGATTGCATTGATCTATTTATTTTACTGTGCTACCATGTTGACTAAAGCAGCATCCAAAAGCAACACCCAAAAGCAGCACTCAAAAACTGCTCTTCAAATGTTCAATTGACTTGCTCGTCTGTGGCATTAAGTTGATAGATAAGCGACTTTGATTAAATTGGGGACTTTTCTAATTTTCCGACTGCATGCTGCAGTCATATTTCGCCCGGTAGGTCTTCTATAATATTAGACCATTCTTTGAAAGAGTGACAGAAAAAGGGGTATGGTGCTTAAATTAAGATTCGGGCAAATATGAAACCTGATAGGTGAAGTTAACTCCGTGCGCATTTTTGCACTACATCTAAAAAAGGAAAATAGCAGCAAGAACAAAATACAATAGTCGACTAAGCCACACCCCTAACAAATCAATACAACCGAACAGCGGCCAGTGCTACACAGACTGCTGAAGCATAACGCCTAATTTATCGTATAATTCGCTAGAAGCTTTTATTTGCCGCGCGTCCCACAGCCCACCGAAGATAACGAGCAAAGGAACAATCGCAGTGCCGCTTTGCATAAACGGGGGGAGGGGTGGGGTGCATGATTTTGTGGGATATAAGGAATCGCTTGATTTCTACACAGAAGCGGAGTAAGGCATATGTGATACATCAGATGTATGAGTGATATGCCCAATAGGTGGCACTGGATGATTTTGTAAAACCAAGTGTATTTTTTTAAAGAAAAAGAGGGTATAATAAAGAAGTAATCTGAGGGAAGAGATGAATAAGATTAATATTAACATCAAGCTGATAACTTACGTCTTGTTCTTCTTTCTCTGCGCAATCTGCCCTGCATCAACGAGTAACTTGCCCTTCTGATTACTGTACTGTAGATTTCCTTACTGTAACCAAAATTGTATCTGTACTCACAAATTTGATGTAGATCTTTTATGAGCTTCAATCTAGCAGATAGAGGAGTGTCCCTGATCCACGTTTTATTACCCAAGGGAAATTTCAATTCGTGCTTGAATATATCTAAAATTTGTTTCTCTCTTTCCATAGTGTCTTTTATATTTGCGTCCAAACCCAATACAAAACTCAATTGATGGAGAGACAATCTGGAATCACAAACTTTTTTTATGCTAGTGGTATTATTAGTGCTGGTTGCTTGGATCTTATAGTAATTTTCATATTGAAGGTGCAGATCTGTCATTGAATCACCAGCTACTGGTTCAATGGCAAAGCTCGAAGCTGGGGTTGGAGGTGTCAAGGTAAAACGCTGTGCATTTTCTTGCTCATAAATAGACGATTCGGAGTCTGAGCTCAAAAGTATTGGATAACTGTTGTTTGTGATGGGAGTATGATAAGTATATTCGATAGTTGGTGGTATATTTGTGGATTGAATGAACTCATTGTTTTCGTAATAAACATTACAAGCCAAAGGTGAACATGGATGAAAGGGATCGATGGTATTCCAATTTATTTGGTTACAATTATCGTTATTATTGTATGTTCCATACGTGGACATATCCAGCTCTTGTGGGGATTCCATCGAAGAAAAACACAAACTCCTTCTTTTATTTGTTCCATCATCAACGCATATCTGGCCCGGATATCTGCTTATATATATATTTTTTCTACTCATTTATGAGTGAGTCGGAAATACGTGGCTCACTCTGCATATCTAAAAAAATACAGCCTTTGTGGGCTAATTGCCCCGGCCCAAACCGGTTCTACATCTGCAATGCAAGAGAAGCCAACGATCTCTCATTCTGAGATTGATTTTTCTTTTAATTAACGACATGTATTAAACTTCTGTTGAGTGCATCACTCTTCAATACTAAGAATCCACTACACTGTTTCAACACTGTTTCATACCGTTGTGATGGATGCCTTTTTTTTGTCTTTTTGGCAGCCTCGGTGTATTTTTCCTGCATGCAAGTCGGCTAAATTTCATGCATGTCTTTTTAAGGCAAGAAAATATTCATTTCTTTTTAATGCCAGTCGTGATGACTTTCTTTTATTGTTTTTTCGGACAGACCCTTATTCAATGCTCATCTGAGGAAAAACAAGTGGGGGGAAGTTCGAGAAGCTTGGCCATTAGCCGATATGTGTATATTTTATAGAGTGTGTTGTTATGTAGAAGTATAGGTTTCATTAGAGGCCACAAAAGTGAGTCAGTTGAGGAAATATTAGTGTAGGACGCGTCAGCCAATCAGAATCCAGGAAACAGGAATTGATCTTTTTATTTTTATTTCCCTCATAGCGCGAATTAACGGAGAATGATTTTTAAATTTTTTAGGTCATAGAAGGCACATCGCTTCTTCTCCAACACATCGGGATGGTTCTAAGACCTTATTTCAGTAAATGTGGGTTGCCGTTCACCAAGAGGGCAGCATCTTCCACATCCAAAGCATCGAAATCATCCAGCAGTTACAAATTCTTCAATCCAAGTTATATACCCCCTAATGAGTTGATTGATATTACATCAAAGTCCGGTAATGGTCAGAGTAGAAAGAAAAATTCAGCGTTCAAATACGTGACCCCGGTGATTTCTATAGGGAAAAACTATATTGTTTTAAATACAAACTCAAAAGAGGATTCCAACAAGGATAACACTCAGATTATCCTCAAGAAATCATTGAACAATAAAAAAAATAATAAGAATTCCCATTTGGACATCAAAATCAAATCAATAACCAACAGCGAAACCACCATCCTGTTCAGAAGATCAAACTCCTCCAATTTCAAAAAGGTCACCATCCAAAACAGAGGTTTCAGCACCAAAAAAAATACTCAAAATGTTAACTCCGAAGTCGAGAAATTGGACCGTCAACCGCAAGAAGAGGATTTATTGGATGAAATCGCCAATTTAAAACTCTCCAATACCCCAAAAGTTATCGACGATCACCAGTTCATGGTTAATCTTTTAGATGATGGTAAAATTAATGAAATTTTACCGGTTTTTACTAGAATTAGATCAAATGAAGTGATCCCTTCTATTGAGAGTTATAATTTGGTGTTGAAATCAATAAATTTGAGAACAAACAATGAATCAATCGAAGAAAGGTTAACCCACTTATTAAATACATATTCTGATATGCTGTCTAATAATCTAAAACCTAATAATGAAACATACGAAACTGTTATTTCCTCTTTATTTAACGGATCTAAAATGTCCTTTAATGAATTGAAATTCCAAAATGGGTTCGACTTTTTTAAAATTGGATTGGAATTGATCATGATTTCTCATTTAAATAATAAAAGTTTGAAATTTTACAATGATGAAATCTATTTGAACTTATTGAAAGGATTAACTTACTATAAAATATTTGATGTTATCACACCAACTCAAGTCTATGATCAGTTCAAGTTGAAGATAAGCGATGCAAACTATCTTGAATTTCTATTACATTTAATGAAATTTGGTGGTTTATTCAAAAATTCTCAATTTGTTCATGAAATTTACAAAGAAGTCCAATCCATTAGCAAAAAAGACTCTGAATCTACTAAAATATATTTATCCCTTATCGAATCGCTAAACTTTTTGGGCGAATTCAACTCCTCAAAGAAAATATTAGATGAAATTATATCAAAACATGAAAGCAAAGACATGGATGACAACTTGGTTTCAACTTTTATGTCTACGTATATTAAATCTCAATCTATGATTAATCCAAATTTGGCCTTTTCAACGTTAGTTGAATTCAACTCAAATACGTGGTTACCAGATGTTTCAATTGAATGCCTCATTTATTTAACTTCTATGTTCAATCAAATTAATGATTTGGAAATGGTCAACAAGATCTGGGATTTTGCTCTAATCAGATCAGATTTTGATAAACAATTGAAAACAATTGAGAAGGGTGTTTACTTTCCAATGATTTCAATTTTTATTGATCAATACATTGAAACTAGTTTAAAGTCAAATAATATTAATCAAATATTCAAATGTTCAAGGGAAGTTTTAGTTAAAGATTCATTGAAAATTTCCAATTACTCAAGCATTGCAAAATTAATTGAACTTTTAAATCAAAAAGAGGAATTTGATTTATCAACTAAATTAATTTTGGATCAAGGGTTAAAGAATGCTAATGAGAATATAAATCTCTACCTTTCATCAATCATTGATTCTGTTGATGAATGCCAAATGGTTGACTTGTTCAATTCTAAAATGTTCAAACTGGCAGTTGAAAAATACAGGTTAGTCTCTGATAATATTTATGGTATTATGAAAGTGATTGACTCACTAAAAGATTCCCAACAAGATGATCAAATCAGCTTAAAGCTCAAATACTATTCCAAAGTCTTGGACTTTGAATTCAATGATATTGATAATTGTTACGTTCAATTGCCCAACGAGTTAGCTGACTTCAAATCGAAACTGAGTGCATTGATTTGAAAGATCCAATCCAAACATGACTAAATGAAATTAATGAATACAAAATAAAAACGAAAACAAAAAAAAAAACGCTATACCCATCTAGAATCCCAACTTTATTCTTTACAATTATTTATAAAAGATCTCATAGATCGTTATTACATTATTTATATAATTTATTTTAATAAAACAATATCAACCGAATCACGTGCTTCTATTAAGGGTTTAATAACCCTATCAAATTTTTATTCAAATCTTACGTAATGTGTGACTGCGTTTTTATTAATTTCCGTTTTGGGAAGGGCGACGCACAAATTTTTCACAGTGGTGTCTCTGGCTAATGTGAAAATGAGAATTTGACAATTTTTCAGTAATTGAATTTGAACCATTTATTTAGGTAAAGTTTTTGATTAAAGATGGGTATGTTAATTAGCTGACAATCGACTAGGGTATAAGAGAAGACATTGATTATGAGAGATACAGGCCGTATTATATCACAAGATCCATGGATATTTTATCAACAGGGAGAAGATTGATCATAAGACCAATTATCACATCAAACTCATTAAATACCATAAAGTCAACAACACGTTCTAAATCAAATAGATTACTAACACTCTAACTATAGTTAACGTCCCAAAGACCAGAAAGACTTACTGTAAGGGTAAGCAATGTAGAAAACACACTCAACACAGAGTTACCCAATACAAGGCTGGTAAGGCTTCCCTCTTCTCCCAAGGTAAGAGAAGATATGACAGAAAGCAATCCGGTTATGGTGGTCAAACCAAGCCAGTTTTCCACAAGAAAGCTAAGACCACCAAGAAGGTTGTCTTAAGATTGGAATGTGTTGTCTGCAAGACCAAGTTGCAATTGTCCCTCAAGAGATGTAAGCATTTCGAATTGGGTGGTGACAAGAAGCAAAAGGGTGCTGCCTTGCAATTCTGATTGTGTATTTCCTCTATATATATACGAATTAAAAATCGATACTTTCATCATACAACATATCTTTTGTGTTACACTTTTTTATTTGTTTATTAGATTAAAAAATGAACTATAATCAGCAACAACAACAACATCAGCAGCAGCAGCAGCAAGCGCATGAGACAGGGTTTTCGTCACCGAACTTGCAACAACCGGCATTTCCATTCTCACAGAACTACCAGAGAAACCAGAACTCTTTTACGAATTTAAGTCAACAATCATCAAATTCATCACCGCAATCACAGTCTGCAGCTCTTTTTCAAGGCCATCCACCAATTGGACTTGGATACGATTCACAATCTCCTGTAAGAAGCTTACATTCACAGCATTCAACTATGGGAAATTTGGCGAACTCTTCTCAACAGAGTTTAGTGAATCAAAAGATTCAACAACAACAACAACAACAACAACAACAATTACAAAATGGGTATCAGTTTGGATATCAACAACAACAACAACAACAGCAACAGCAACCACAACATCACACTAATATAGGATATCAACAGAGTATGCAACAGGCACCTGTTCTCCAACCACCACAACCTCAACAACCTCAACAGCCAGATCAAACTCAATATGTTTACTTCGAGCGTCATCCGGAATGGTTTTCTAAACAATCACAAGATCGAGCAGCAGCAGTCAAACTTACATTGGAACATTATTATAAAACTTCGATTGAACATGCAATTGAACGTAATCAACGTAGAATTGACTTTGAACAGCAATTGAATAATAAGGTTAGTATCGAAAGAAAGAATAGAGAAACTCAATTATTCGGAAAGAATGAATCACAATTTCTAAGGTTACGTCGTACGAGGTTAGCATTGGAAGATTTTAATACCGTTAAAGTTATCGGTAAAGGTGCCTTTGGGGAAGTTAGATTGGTTCAAAAGAAAGATACAGGTAAAATATATGCAATGAAAACTTTATTGAAGAGTGAGATGTATAAAAAAGATCAACTAGCTCACGTCAAAGCAGAAAGGGATGTTTTGGCAGATGCAAATTCACCATGGGTGGTGTCCCTTTACTATTCATTTCAGGATCCACTCTACCTTTATTTAATCATGGAATTTTTACCAGGAGGTGATTTGATGACAATGTTGATTAAATGGCAAATCTTCACAGAAGATGTGACTAGATTCTATATTGCTGAATGTGTTTTGGCAATTGAAGCAATTCATAAACTTGGTTTCATTCATAGAGATATCAAGCCTGATAACATTCTTATTGATAGAAGAGGTCACATTAAATTAAGTGATTTTGGTCTTTCAACAGGGTTTCACAAAACTCATGATTCAAACTATTACAAAAATTTACTACAGCAGGAAAAGAATTCAGCCAACAATAATGAGAATAGAAATAGTGTAATGATTGATCCAATTACATTGACAATGTCTAATAGGCAGCAAATGCAAACATGGAGAAAGTCAAGGAGATTAATGGCTTATTCGACTGTGGGGACACCTGATTATATTGCTCCTGAAATCTTCATTAATAAGGGTTATGGCCAAGAGTGTGATTGGTGGTCATTAGGGGGGATTATGTTCGAATGTTTAGTAGGTTGGCCACCATTCTGTTCTGAAACTCCAAGTGAAACATACAGGAAGATTTTAAATTGGCAAGAAACATTAGTATTTCCGGAGGATGTTCATCTTTCACCAGAGGCAGAGGATTTAATCTTGAGATTATTGACAAATGCAGAAAATAGACTAGGTAGGCATAATGGTGCAGATGATATCAAAAGACACCCATTTTTCCGTGGAGTTAATTGGGATGAAATCAGGAATGTCGAAGCTCCATTCATTCCTAAATTAAGATCCATAACTGATACTAGATTTTTTCCAACAGATGAGTTGGATAATGTTCCAGAATCTCCCGCTATTGCTCAAGCCGAAATGGATAGGGAAAAATTAAAAATCCAAGGTTTGGATACAAAGGCAGATTTACCTTTCATTGGTTATACATTCAGTAGATTTGAATACTTAACTAAAAAGAACGTTATATAATAGCTATTTACTAATATCACCAATCTCATTATTGTTATTATTATCAATATCAAAATACTTATATAGATAAATTAATAAAGTACATTTACTTCTTTTGACCTTGAGCAGCAACAGCAGCAGCACCGGCAGCAGCGGCTTCTGGGTCCAAGTAATATGCAGGCTTTGTTGGCTTCAAGTTAGAATCTAACTCGTAAACCAATGGAATACCGGTTGGGATGTTCAAACCCGCAATATCTTCGTCGGAAATACCATCTAAATGCTTAACCAAAGCTCTCAATGAATTACCGTGAGCTGCAATCATAACAGTCTTATTGTCTAATAATTGAGCAGCAATTTGATCTTGCCAGAAAGGTAATAATCTGTCAATAACCAAAGCTAAGGATTCGGTTTTTGGTAAGACGTTTGGATCAATGTTTTTGTATCTTGCATCGCCGAATTGAGAGAACTTTGAGTCATCTTCAATTGGTGGAGGTGGCACGTCGAAAGATCTTCTCCAAGTTTGGAACTTTTCTGCACCGTAAGTTTCCAAGGTTTCCGCCTTATCCTTACCTTGTAAAGCACCATAGTGTCTTTCATTTAATCTCCATGATCTGACAACAGGAATTGATAAGTGATCTGACTTTTCCAAAGCAATGTTTGCTGTTTGGATTGCTCTTGAAAGAAGGGAGGTGAAGAGGATGTCTGGATGAATACCAGATTCCTTAATTAACTCACCTGCTCTTGCAGCTTCTTGTTCACCCTTGGCACTCAATCTGACATCAACCCATCCGGTGAAGAGGTTCTTTTCATTCCATTCTGATTGTCCGTGTCTAACTAAAACTAACTTGACCATTGTCTATTATTAATTAATGAAATTGAGGTGTCAATTAATTGTCATCTTCTGGATAATCACCTCTTCTTATAGGGAGGTTCGGATCGGGGAAAGAATCCCCGGGGGGTCGCCCCACTTTTTTTGTGCAAATTTAGAGGGAACGGAGCGTTTGGCCCAGCGGGCGGAGAACGCGCATTTTTGCGGCCAGGAGATGACTGCGAATCAAAATTAAAGCACGAGTTCGAAATTCGGACTTCAGCGTGTTTTTTCCCAAAAAATGTTTTCTCGTCTGCAGTGTCTAAAAAGAGTTTTCCCCTGAATTTGCTTCACTCTTTATCGATTGTTTCATCAAATGGTGCATCTGTTCGAAAGAGATGATTGTATAACGTGTGGAACGGTTCCAGATTGCCCAACATGTAAATCCGATGAACAGTGTGCAATTACAACACAAACTTGTTTGAAATGTCCCGTCACTTACTGTGTCAAACTTAAAGATCTTACAGGATCAAATACCCAAGCCAATCTGAGTAGTTCACAAGTGGCAGCCATTTCTAGCTCATTATCAGTGACTGGATTTTTAGCTTTGGTACTGGGATTTTACTTTCTGTGGAAGAGAAGCCGTAGGCCAAAGGAAACCATTTTGAAATTCGGTTCATTCGATGATGACGAAACTGAATTGGACTCCCTGAATGAACAACAGCGTAATGACAACACAAACGACGCCAAGAATCTTTCTTCCAACCTCATTAATATTGCATATATACCCGGAGTCACAGCAAGAGCTGCAGCAAAGACCACTGATCCGTCCAATAGCTCACGACACTCAATTCCAAATAGTTCATATTCAAAAGATACATTTTTCAGTGGATTGGAAAATGCATCTTTTCATGGTGGTAAGGTGGCTTCCAAGGCCACAAAACCTTCATTAGTTCATATTGATGATTATAATTATGATAACGAAGACGAGGATGATTACGATGACCAATACGACAATGGTCAGCAGTATAAAAATGGAAATCAATTTTCATACAGGATTCAAAATGATAACGTTCCTACTACTATACATGAAGAAAACGATTCAGACTCAGACGAGGAACCAATGGCTCAAAGAAAGCATAAACTTACAAGATACGGATCTCTGCGTAATAAGATAAAACCTCCATTATCATCATCCTCAGAATCAGAGTCACCTGATGATTCCGATTCTGACGAAGAGAATATCGAACTAATTAACAGAAGACATAGAGAGGGGACCCTTGAAGTAGATTTGCTAAACATACCGTCGTCCAAGGGTAGTACCTTGAAAAATTCAGCATCAGCAACGCTTAACTGACACAATATATTATATATACTTTTTATTATGCCTTATTCTCTTTATTGTTTGATAAGAAATGCAAATATTAGAAACCATTTGGGATTCAGGCGTGGATCCATGTAAAGAAATCGTAATCCTTGGACAGACTTACACTCCAGAATCGCGTGACACAAGCGTGGAACACAATAAAACGGAGTTTCATTTCAAATCAATATTTACAACCAATCAGAGTCTTAATTTAGCTTTGCCATTGGGGTTTGAGCAGGATTTATTTTCAAGGCTATGGTTCACTTATCGAATGGGGTTTCCTGTGATAGCAAGAGATCCCAACGGGCCATCACCCATTAATTTTCAATCTTTGATAAGGGGCACTTTAGATTTACCAAATTCTTCAAAAGGGTTTACAACAGATGCTGGTTGGGGATGCATGATTAGAACTAGTCAATCTTTACTAGCCAATGCATTATCATTGTTGAAACAAGGTAGAAATTGGAGATACGATGCTGAAGTATTTGATGAACCTCATTGGGATATTATTAAATTGTTCAACGATGACCCCAATTGTCCACTATCTATCTTTAAATTTGTTGAATTTGCTAAATTAAATTGTGGCAAGAAGCCGGGTGAATGGTTTGGCCCTTCGGATGCATCCAAAAGCATTAAATCCCTTATTGAGCAAAATGACTATTTGGGGTTATCAATTTACCTAACGAACGAGTCAGGAGACATCTATGAAGATGAACTGGATTTTAAAAGTCCAATTCTTGTTTTATCTGGCATCAGGCTTGGGATAAAGGCTGTCAATCCCATATATTGGGGCTTTTTGAAATTACTTTTATCATTAAATCAATCTGTTGGAATAGCAGGAGGAAGGCCATCATCATCGCATTACTTTTTTGGGTATCAAAATGATTACTTGCTTTATTTAGATCCTCATTATCCCCAGAAAGCTATTCTTGACAACGAAAATATCGAAGATGTCAAATCATATCTAAAATCATTCCATACAACAAAGATCAATAAAATACCGCTATCACAACTTGATCCTTCTATGCTAATAGGAATTTTAATCAAGTCTAAACAAGATTATGAAGATTTTAAAGCTTCGATTGAAGGCTACAACCATCTGGATGGTAGATTTATCAATATATTTCCTTCAAGACCGATAAATGATGAAATTTTTGCGGAAGTTCAAAGTTTACAAGAAGAACTGTCGGACGCTGATCATTCAAATCATGTCGATGACTCAGTAGTAGTTATCAATGACCAAGATCATGAAGAATCAGCACTTCTGATATCCAGTGACGAAAATATTGATGATCCAATTACTGTTTCTATAGAAATCCCAGAAGATCCCAATGCTAATGAAATGGCATGTGCTGATGCTATAGAAGTAGACGAAGTGATTATAAATTGTGATAGAAAGTATTCCGATATGGTTTTGATTTCTTCCGCCGATCAGCTGAAAAAGACAGACTACGCGTTAGAATGAAAAAGACGCGTCTTGATAGATTTTACGTACATATATTATATTGAGTAAAATAGGGTATAAATGAGGTTAGACAACAGTGACGTCGACGAAGAAGGGTTCGAGGAACTAGTAGAGCGTCAAGGAGATGTCCTGGATGAGGAAAGTGACTTTGAAGTAGAAGAAGCGGAAGAAGAAAATCGAAATCTGATAGAGCAAACACAGTTGGAAGCAGAAGAGGAAGAGATCGATTCTACGGAGTTGAAGCTGCGAAAACTAAACAGCATGAAAAAGAACCATGAAGTAATGGAAAAGGGGGAACAACAAGTGAAAAATCAAATTCTTATGCTTTGTTCGGCTCTTGGAGGAGTAGATCCCAATTCAGAAGAATATATTCTTGGGGTTGACGCATATGGATGTTTAAAAGATATTAAAACATGGTTAAAAAGGTTTGAAGAGAGAAATTCATGGCTTGTTGCATCATTTTGTCATGATACAGGATTATTCGTTAATGATTTGGTACCAATTATGGTTCAATTCGGAGATGCATCAAATGGAAACGATTTGAAAATTGTTTTGATTGCATTGGAGTTGATGGTGAAACTGACAAGTCCTATTGTTGTAATTTCAGATGACGATGAAAATGAAGATCAGCTTATGTTCTATATGAAAATGAAATTAGCCCAAGTTGAATATAAATATAAAATACTGAACTATAATAATGGCCAAATCATTAAGAATGTTTTGAACATAGCTATCCCAATTTTGAAAATGGACAAAAAAGATTTAGTGAAAAGAGATAACATCATTCTAAATCTTTGCATTACTTTGTTTGTCAACATCCTGCGAATTGAACCGTCCGCAACATTCAAATCAAACTCGAATTCAAAGAGATCAATTAATATCATTGAAACAATCCCAGCTGGTGTTTCTAAAGACGACATTTCTTTTGACAGAACGATTAAGCTTTTGCAAAAATTTAACGTCTTAACATTTGTTCAAACCGTATCGTCAAATTTGACGACAGAATTTGAAACCAGCATTCTTGGGTACGCATGTATGGATTTTTATTATTACCTTTATGTGGGTATTAAACCAGAAAAAATTGCTGGTAACATACGAGCTACCCCTAAGAATGACGATCAACTTTCAACGTCGACAACAGATGATAGCTTGACATCTAGCGGTAAAAGTCTTGTCGATTTACTTAAAACTGAGGACAACCGAAAAAAGAATTTATTTGCAAATAGGGCTACACGACATGCCAATTTTGGTACATTATTGAAGATCAAAGACGGATCGAATAGGTATAGAACAGTATCTGGACAATCCAAATTATTGAACAAGGATTTATTGAATATCATGGATGACAATACTTCCAAAGAAACAAAAAAATTGGGAAGCAATATCTACAGAGAAAAGAAATCAATACGGGATGATAGACTTAATGAAAGAGATACATCCATCGATTCCAATTCAATAAAAATTTTGAAGTCATTTACAGATGAATTCTTGGAAAACTCATTCAACACTTTATTGAAAGAGGTTGATTCGAAGATTTTGTCGAATCCTGACTTAGAAATGAATGATACCATGGTATTAAGATTTCATTATTTGTTTTTGATAAACTGGGTGCTCAAACACCAAAGGCTCAAAATGAATAAAAAATCTAGATCAATAGGTGATATGAAATCTTATAAGTTTGTTGTTTACGCTATATCATCAAACGTCATAGAGAAACTTTTTATGGTTTATTTACAAGTGTTCCAAAAAAATTATCCAATGCTCAGAATATCAATCAAATGTATCCAAGAAATTATTCAATGTGCAATCGACTTACATTCCTTCAATAAATTATCAAACAATAAGAATTTACTGCAATCAGATAAGAATGAAATTAAAGCTTATGTCATTTCTGCCGAAGGGACATTGAGAAACATGTTCAAATCGAAAGATAGGATAAAAATCATCTGTGATTTACCAAAGGATGCCCAAAAGGTTTCTTTAAAACATGCGGAGATGGCAATTGAATTTACTGGCATCATTTTGAAGTTTTTCAAATATATCAAATCTTTCAAGATTCCTTTGATGCTGATAAAAAATCCAGATTCAGAAGACGATGCTAACGATGACTACATTGCATTTGACGCACCTCTGATCAATTCGTTCACTAATATGTTATTTCAAGAAAAGATTGTCAACTTACACATTTGGTTATTCATCCGTTGGCAAAATTTCAAAGAGGATAAACTCATCAACTGTTTAACATACTTTTCATTACTTTTAAATGATAACTGGCAAGAACATATAGTTAAATTGATCAGACTGGATTTTATGTTAGCTTTGTTCAATCTTAAGGACTCAAATTTTTCTAAAGTAACACTTCTCGGGTTTGGAAAATTGTTAGACAGATTCATGCATTTATTCAGCAAACTTCATGCAAATACCAAGTGTGTTCTATTAGAACCTATGACATTGTCTTCCAACTCAAATTCGAGTATTATCGATTACTACCTAACGGGTGATCCGTATGCTGACAGCAAACAACAGAGAATGGATGATAGATTTGAAGATCAGTCGAAGTTTCTGGATGTCTCATTCAATGATAAAGATATGGGTAAATCTCAAAAAATTTCTCTTGTTATCACAAGGTTATTATATGATGATAATGAAGAAGCTGTAAGACTTTTATTAAAAATTATGAACCAGTGGGTCAAAGAGTTAAAAGGTGAAGTCGTTTTAGAAGAAGAGAGAGAAATTAGATTGAATTCATTTAAGTTGCAAAATAAATCATTTGATTATGCAAAGCGTTTACCATACTTTAGATTAGCCTGTGAAGTTGTCAATATAAAACATGGTAGGCTAATTGATAAAAAAATTGAAACATTAGAAGAGAGCATTTCATTGATTTCGGTTGCCATTGAAACTCCATTAGATCAGTTTGAGCTTGATGATAAGTTCAATGATCCAAATTTAAAATTCAAAAATCGTTTTAGTAACGGTGATGGGGATGAAGAGGAAAGAGATCCACGTGGTGGATATTATGGTGAAGGAATCGTTGATGATGAGAATAGTGAAGGTGATGATTTGGCTGGCCCTGAAGATTTAGAAAATGATCCTTTAGCTTTATTGGAAGCGCAATTGAATACAATGGAACATAGAGAGAAGGGTAAAGCATTTAAAAAAGGAAAAAAAACAACATCTAAGAAGAGAACGAAGAAAGATTCAGAGGGTGGAAGTTCTAAGAAGAGAAAAAAGAAAACTTTGGCAAGGGTCCAGGGAGAAGAAGAGAGTGAAGAGGATGGAAAAGGTAATAATGGGGATGAAGAAATAAATATTTCTGATTCGATTGATGAACAGGAAGTCAATTGGGAGAACGATGGGGTAGAAAATATCTCCACACTACAACCCAGGAGAAAACAAAGGGTCTTACTATCATCAGATGAGGAATCAGATGAAGAATCAGACAATAATGTGGAGCTGGGCCAAAAATTGGAAAAGGAAAAAACTACTTTGGAATCTACCTTGTTGAACATCCAGTCGATGATTTCGAAATCCAATTGAGTCTGAATCTGCATTCGAGTCATTATAAAATTATGTGTATATTAATAGAAACAAAGCAAGCAATGATGTTAAATAGTAATATTAAAAGAATAAGTTAATAAATATCTGATAAGAGAGCATTAAGCAACACAGTGATTCCCCTCACTAGAGTCTGATATTGATTGTGCAATTGTTTGAAATGATGAAATGAACATGACTAAGAAGCCAAATATGATACATGAAAATATAGGGATAGATTCAAATGTGGATTTATTCCTCCATGTCATTTTATAATAGCATAGCGGAGGTAAAATATACGCCAAAGTTGATCCAGAAGTTGCACCAACCAGTTCTAAAACAGCACCTAAGTTACAGGTGAATAATGAGATTATCATTGGTATAATAGAACTGAAAGTTGTTATGATAAAATGATATGAGGTTGGCAAATGCGCCATCTGAAAACTCGGATCATCTCTTTGATGGTATATGATAATCAAATCCTTGAAAACTTCTCTAAAAACAAAAATTTCTAATGGGAATGTTGTCAACATGTTCAATCCAAAACACAATCTTGCAATATTAACAATCCAATCATCTGCAGGGAAGTTGTTCAATATATTACCCTTAGTCAAAGAACCAAAATTCAAAAATCCTGAAAGACCCATTAAAGCACATACAAACCCTGAAATTATACATGCCACATGAGTAACCTGATTGAATCTGTCCAATGTTGGAATTTTAATAGAATCATAAATAAAAGTTGTATTATGATGGCATACCAAAGCAAATGAAATAACTGACACTCCTTGAAAAAAATTGAAGTTGAGGAGCCATTCTGATCCAGAGATTGTACCTTTCAGGTCATCTGAAACCGTTAGCGATCGTGTAACAACGATCGTGATAATGATTATCATACTGATCAAAGCCAATCCACTGGTTTTGGCCAATTTCGACATGTCTCTGATGAGAGATAATGGATATGAGATAAACATGACGCATATGACGATTATTGTGTTTCTGCTAAGCATGAAATTCCAAAACGAAGATTTCTCTATTGCTTCACTAAACATTGATCTCAAAACATGAGGAATTGAGTCACCAATAATCACAGAAAATCCAATTGCTCCTCCAAACGCAAATAAACCTTGGGAAAGTAACACCACAATTTTACCTTTAGTTCCAAAAGAGTGTGTAACAAACCCTGTATAGGTTTTGGTCCCGGATAATTTTGTATTAACAATAATTAAACGTAAGGTCCAGTCATTCACAAAAGTCAATACTGCCATTAATATCAACCCTGCTATCAGGCCAGAATTTCTAAATGCCGCAGGAATACCGACAATACCAGCACCTACTATAGAATTGGTCATGTTGAAAAAGGCACTTTTGAGCCCGGATTTTGACCCATTGGGATCAAATGCCTCCCCTGGTTCCATCTCCAATGACTCACCACCCACAAACCGACTCCCTTCATCTTCAATCGTGTCGTTGAAATTCATCGTGGGGAAATACTACACGTATTTGTTTGATATTAAAGTTGCGCGCGTATGTTGGCAATTGAATACGATTCTTTCTTAAAAAACTAACCGAAAAGGTCATTGTTTACTGGGAAAACGGGTCTGTTTGATAGTAGGGACATTCTAAACGTTTAATACATCATTAGTAGAGCATTTGCAGATTTTCCCCGTTAATTTACGCCATAGTTAGTTGATTTTAATTTGGGAATTTAATTAAATTTGTGTTACGAGGTATAAATCACCAGCTAGTAAGATAAATAACAACCCAGATAAGGCTTGAAACCCAATTCGATCAATAGTGGAATTATTCAACATGAAATCCAACAAAAGGAGCGATTCTACGTCAGGAAATATTATGAATACCCTTATGGGGAACATGAGACGACCAAATACAAACAAACAACAACAACCCTCACTGTCACCGTCCAATGATCAACGCATTGTATCTAACGGTTCTAAAAATCAGAACGATTCTTCTGCCTCACCTACCAAAACATCAATCTTTGGTCGAAGAAAAGAATCGGATACACTGGATCTTTCACGTGTATCTACTAATCAGACCGTTGGGTCAGCTAATTCAGTTTATAGTTTGCCTTCAACGCACACTAAAAAGATATCAGGCTTTCAAGGTTATAGAAAAAGTCATAGACATACTATCTCGGATGATTTCGAATTGCAAAAACCAGAAGATCCAAATGAAATTAATGCGATGTTCCAGGAAGTAATGGATACTAGAGATTTTCAAAGCTTACCAGAAAAGGCCAGAAAAGAAATGTTGAATTATTCGGTCGATAGAAAGTGGATGCTGATTCGGCAACAAAAGTTGACCGAGTTTAAAAAGCAAGTTTCGAGAGATTCAGAAAACATTACTTCAAAGGGTATTGTTAAACAAAAAAGCATTTCAAGTTTTCAACAAGTTCCTTCTGCTGTTCAAGCTATAACTTTCATCAATTTACTTTTAAAAAATACATTGACCTCAGAGCAATTGAAAGAATTGGAAGTTTACTTAACTTCAGAAGATTTAAGTTGGTTGGAAGATTTTTTAAATCATGATGGTGCATTGTGCCTCTGTAATGTGTTGAATAATCTGTACAAAACGAAATCAACAATACCTAATCCTACAAATCAAATTAAACAACCAAGATTCACAAATATTGAAGAATCATATGATAGCATTCTGGAAAAGGAGTCCAGATTATTTAGATGCATCAAAGCAATTGCAATCACTTCAATTGGTTCCAAAAAGCTGAAGTCGATGCTTAATATATTTATTCCATCAATATTTGGTGGTATGTTTTCACCAAGACCACTGGTTAGGAAAACATCCATTGAATTGATTTTGCATTATTCTTTCAGTTCATCAAATCCAACGTCATTATATGCAGCTTTGAGAAAAGGAAGTAACGAAAACACTCATCTTGCATATATTCGGACCCTCTATGAAAATTTTCCTCCTTCTTCGAAATTGGATGACAGATCAATAGCCGTATTGTCATCAAACGAGGACATTTTGAGAATTGAAGCATGGATTTGGTGCTTTATTAGATTGTTTAAAGGGAGAGGTAGAATGGGTTCAAGAGTTGGTGCGTTTCCTGAATTTCAATATAGCGGTCCAATTGATGATAATTTCTTAATTAATTACGCAGACTCAACATTGGTATTATTAAGATTAATAATAGCCAATAGTGGTAAATTACACGACAGATTAAACATGAGAAGAGTCATTCAAGCTGCTGGACTGAATGATTTGATATCTCAGTGTTACTTTTTAAAAGACAATAGAATTAACAAAGATATTGAAGATTTAGAAGAACAAATTAAGAATGATGATATTGAATTTAAAAAGTCCACGGAATTCAAGGAGCAAAAAATTAATTTTCAAGATCCAACATCCCTTTTTTCGACTCTATGGAAGAACACAAAAGGCACCCAAGCTGGTGATCAATTTTTATCATTGGCCCAAAATATTTTTTTGAATGCAAATACCCAAGTTGAGGATAAAAGCGACGAGTTCGTTAGAAATTTGAAACTAACAAACGATTTTGTTTCAAATATAAATTTATCTTCAACTGAAACAGACTCGAATATGAATATAAGTATAAATAAATTGCTTGCTTCTTATCGAAGTGATGAAGTTGCAAGAAGGGCAATTGAAGATAACAGAGACGCCATAAGAAGAGCTGAAGAAGCAGAAGCAGAGCAAGAAAGACTGAAGCAACAACTCAATAAAGGTTCCGATGGTGTGATTGAGTCACTAAAAAGAGAATTGATTGAAAGAGATAAAATTTTGTCAGGTTTGAGAAGAACTGTTGACTCCAAAGAAAAGCAGCTGGGCGATTTGAGTAGAAAAAGGCTATTGGAGAGACAGAAGAATGAAGAGGAGATTAGAAGCTTGTTATTGGCATTACATAGTAAATCAGAAGGTGACAATATATTCAAATCTGAAATGAAAGCTAGATTAGCTAAAGCTGCAAAGGATGATAGAAAATCAAGTCTCAGAAAGAATGTGACAGAGCTAGAAGAATTAGAAAAACAAGCTAGGAATTTAGAGACTATGGATTTTGCAGATTTTCTTGATAAAATTCCCAAGCCTGTTGTCATCAAGAAAAACAACGGTACTTCCTCTAAAGAAACTGATCTCAAATCTTTGCATAACTTAAGAAAACAATTGGATGCATTACAATTGGATGCTAATAATATAATAAAGTTTCAAAATAAACAGAACCAAGAAGAACAAATTAAGACGAGAAGGTTAGAAGCTGTCGATAGATTAAATGAATTACAATTACTGATGAAAGACCTTAAATTTAATGACCTTGAAAAGAACAAAACCATAGAAAGCTCTTCTTCAAAGAGAACATTGGATCCACAGGCGGGAACTTCCATTGAAAGAATAGACACTGAAAATTCCAAGAAACTGCAAAAGGAATTAGATGGAATTGAACAATTGTGTGCAAACTTGAAATTTCAATTGAGCTTGAGGGGCGATGACGATGACAATGATTTATTTGATCCTGATGCCTTGATTGCGTCACTAGAAGACAAATATACAAAGGGCAAAAAAGTTCAACCAAAAGCAGAGTTTGCAGCTGGGCCACCTGTTTCTTCTATGACCAGTAACCAAATTGGAAAAATTGCAAATGACACTAACATCAGACCATTTCTTGGAGAGTTGGAACAGAAAGTTTTTAAACAAGCCCCTATTCAAACTAAAAGTGAGCCATTGATCAGCAATGGTTATTTGCCAACTTCAAGTGACCAGAAAGAATCATCGATGATTTCAATTCAATCCAAAAACAGTGAAAGCTTATCAGCAATAAAGAGGAATGAAGCTTCAGTTGTTTCGCCATCAAAAACAGAGTCATTTACTGAAGCTCCATCTTCAACAGCTCATCTGTTATCCAGTTCAACAATTGAGGTGCCACCACCATCATTTGCTGCTCCTATTCTTTCATCTGGAGGAATCCCACCTCCACCAATGCAATCGTCTGGTGGGATTCCACCTCCACCTCCTCCACCACTTCCACCAATGCAATCATCTGGAGGGATTCCACCTCCACCTCCTCCACCACTTCCACCAATGCAATCATCTGGAGGAATTCCACCTCCACCTCCTCCACCACTTCCACCAATGCAATCATCTGGAGGAATTCCACCTCCACCTCCTCCACCACTTCCACCAATGCAATCATCTGGAGGAATTCCACCTCCACCACCACCTCCACCACCTCCGCCAATGCTATCATCCGGGGGCATTCCACCACCACCTCCACCACCTCCCTTGCCAGGAGCCTCAGGAATGCCTGCACCACCTGCACCACCAATGTTTTTTGGCCAAAAGAGTACGACACCAGCTGGTTCACCATTAATTTCTTCTGGTCCGTTTGATACATTGCCAAGATCTAACAAAAAGTTGAAGCAATTGCACTGGGAAAAGATTGATGATACTGATAACTCCCTTTGGGCAGACATTGAAATTGGAGAGCTAGCTCGAAGATTTCATGATAAGGGAATCTTTGACAATATCGAAGATTTATTTGCAGCAAGAGAGGCTATACGTAAAGCGAAGGGTGGTAAAAAGGACGAGGAAAAGTTATCATTTTTGGATCAACATATTTCCCACGAGTTCAACATTTGCCTTCAACCATTCCACAAATCAAGTGACGAAGAAATTGTTTACAAGATTTTGACTTGTTCAGCTGATATCTTAGAAAGGCAAAAGGTGATGGAAGTTTTAGGCAAGCCAGACTTGTTTGAAATTCCAAACAAATTGGGCAGAAGTTTTGAGCCTTACTCCACGGATTGGCAATCAGATGATCACAGTAAACCTGATAAAGATCCTAATGAGTTAGCAAGAGCGGATAGAGTGTATCTAGAACTATTTTTCAATTTGAATCATTATTGGAGATCAAGAATGCGTGCATTAAATACTATATTAACATATGAAGAGGATTACAATAGATTTGTAGGTCAATTGGAGTTGATTGAGAATGCTTTGAGTTCATTGGAAAACTCCAAATCATTAAAGGAAATATTTGAAGTCATTTTATTGGTTGGTAATTATATGAACAGTGACGGAAAAAGGGCATATGGTTTTAGATTGAGCACATTACAAAGATTAAGCTTTTTGAAAGATCAAAAAAATACAATGTCATTTTTACATTTTCTTGAAAGCATTGTTAGAAATGATTTTCCGGACTTACAGGTTTTCATTGATGATTTGAAGCCAGTAAAGGATGCATCTAGAATTTCAATTGAACATTTGAATAAAGATTGCGAGTCATTAATCGGTAGTATAAGAAATATCGATTCATCTATTACTGAGGGTAATTTAAGTGATTCATCCAAGTTCCATCCAAACGATAAATTTATGAGAATTATATTGAAAGATTTACCATTAGCAAGAACAAAGGCCGAATTATTGAAGGATAGGGTAAATATCACGCTTGAAAAATTTAATAATGTCATGAAATATTTCAAAGAAGACCCTGATGCTGATGAGTTTGTAAGAAATTCATTTTTCAAAAAGTTTTCTGATTTCTCTGACAGTTATCAAAGAGTCTCACAGGAGAACGTCGAAACAGAGAAAAAGAATGAAAAATATGAGATTGCGAAGAAGTTAATGGAAGAAAAAGATAAACAAAGAAAGGAAGCAATCTCTTCCAATGGCGCTAATATCGACTTGGAGAAATCTATTGAAAAATTAAAGAACACAAATGGAGGACAACCTGAAAAGAGAAATAGGATTAAAGAACTTTTACTGAATAATATGAGAAGAGACTCCGAAGCTAACAATGAAATTGGAACAGGGGAATCAGCTACATCTAAAACAATAGATGATCAGATTCCGTTGCCAAGAGGTGACAAGCTTGAAGATACGGATGAGAATATCATCAATTTTGCAGGGTCATTATTGGATGGATTGAAGAATGAAAGCGTTAATGAATCGGATTCGACAGGCAGTGGCGGTGACATCACCGGGCAATTGAGTGTTAGATTAATGAGAAGATTACAAAGAGGCTCATCTAGAACGGCAAACTCGAGTCTCAGTAGGTCAAACTCATTAGATGCTTCAGCAATGCTAAATAAATTGACAATGGAAGAGGATGGCTCTATAGAGGGAGAAACAAAAGCGGTAGAAAAAGAAAAAGATGAAAGTACAAATGTGTAACATATAGATTTCTATATTTTAGCTTATGAAACAAAAAAAGATAAATTTTCATTATTGAGAGGATTTCAATAAATCGAGTGCTTGGGTTAATTCATTGATGGCCGTATCAATGTCCTCGTAATTTAGAGCACCTATAGCAAATTTAGCCTTTTTCTGTGCCATGGAGATGATTTCATCTCGTTTCCAGATTTTTTCGACTTCTTCACGAGTCATTATATGACCACTTACAGGTGTTTCTGTTTTGGATGATTTTATTGGCTTTGAAGTAATGGTAGTATTAATAGGTTTCTTTTCTTCTAGATCAGGCTTTAATTTTGGAGTTATCGCAGGTTCTGATTTTTCGTCCTCTGGAACTGTTGGTAATCCGAATTTGTTTTTCTGACCTTTAATTAAAACAGGTGCATTTGGTAATGATAGTTCACCCTCAATTTCTTCCGGAGCATCAGGGAGCTCTATTTTCGAAGACTCATCAATATCTAAATTTTCATTTTCATTTTCATCTTTATCTTCATTTCCATCTTCATTTTCATGCTTAGCTTCAGTTTTTTCTTCAATACCAGATGGTACATCAGGAAGCTGAGGAGATACTAACGTTTCCATTTGTTCTAATTGAAGTTCCTCTTCCCGAGTTACGTAATCATTAGGATCTTCATTTCTTTTGAATGCCTTCAAAATCCTAGTAGCATGATACTTTGAATACTTCATCATTTTCTCGATTTCTTCCTTCTTCTTCTCTGCTAGATCTGGCCATAACTGCAGTACATTTAAGAAGTCGATGGCAGCTTTCAATTCTAAAACTGTTATCTTATTGACACGATGATTCTGAATTTGTTTGAAACCTCCCTCGAATACTGCAGTTGCAAATCCGTACATGTATTCAAATGCCTTCTCTCTTTCATTGATGATCGTTGGTTCCAATTGCGCTTTTAACTGTTCGATTTCGTTCAAAAGATTCTCTATCTGAGTTTCGGCCCTCTCATCATCCAAATGCGCCCCACTCTGAAGCATCGTCTGTACCGCATACAATTTACAGTGATAAGATGCCACCGGCTTAACTTTCTCCAGCTCCTCGGCCCGTTTAAGGTAACGTTGTCCTGTGTCCATTTCCGATACAACAGCAAGCGTTGTGGTAACAAACGCGTAAAAGTAATAATATATTCCTTTGTTTTCCTTACACATCTATATAATAAGGACATTGCTCTCGATCGACAACCAATGGACTCGACGGTGGACCAAAGCGACATGACGATCTTTTCCGAGAGTCGTCCTCCATGTGACGACCCGGAGCAGGTTTCCACGCCAAAAAAAGGAGGATTTGAGCATCAACAAAAGTCGACAAAAGCATCATTTGCAGTATGGAAAAGCTCTGTGAATGGGATAGATATTATGAGAAGAGTCCAGGATGCATTTTTTAATGCAAACCATGTTTCCAATCTCATTGAGTTATCAGCGGCCAGGGAATCATTTCTGAAGCAGGCTAAAGAAGGGATTTTTGAAGAAGTAAGTGAAGGAAACAAGGAAATCGAAGGGATCTGGATCCCTCTTGAACGGATGACGTTGTTGGCAAAGCAATTTCACATCTACAATGAACTTAAACCACTGTTAAAATCAGTCAAACAACAAACCGAATTTGCCACACCTGTCAAAAAGAGAAGTAACAGCATTTCAATGGAATTTGAAACTTCAACATCACCGTCTAAAAAAGCTAGGTTTCCCGCTGTTAAAATATATAACCACGATATCAAATTAAAAAACGAGAACTTTCCATATGCTTTCAAACCCATTGGAGAGACAGCAGAAGATGAAAAATCCAGATATATAATTTCCAATCTTTTCGTGCCTTCAGATGATAAATCTAAGAACAAAACTTTATTAGATTTAGTCGGTGGAAATCAATCTCAGCTTAATCAATTGAAAATTGATATCTCAATTGATGATAATGGCCAAAATGCTCTACATTTAGCTGCAACTTTGGGGAACATCGACTTAGTCCGGGAATTAATTGAAGCAGGATCAAATAGACTGAGAGGTGATAATGATGGCCAGACTCCGCTTGTGCGAGCTTTGCTGGCAACAAACTGCTATGAACTGGGGTGCTTCGATAAATTGTTAGACTTATTATACCCATGCTTAACTATTGTTGATTATAGGGGAAGAACAGTTCTCCATCATATTGCCATCACTTGTGGTTTAAGGGGCAGAGATGATTCTAGCAAATATTATTTGGCAACGCTTTTAGAATGGATAGTTACTAAAGGTTCTCAAATCACAGATACTGATAGTTTCAAATTGATCAATTTTAGAAAAGCAATCGTTAATAAATCTGATAAATACGGAAATACATGTTTAAATTATGCCACATTTACTGGTGATAAGTATTTAGTTTCTCAATTACTGGATATTGGTGCAGATGCTAACAAGGCAAATAAAATCGGAGTCAAACCTGGCGACTGGGGAGTCGAAATGATGTACAGCCATAATAATCAAAACAACCCAAAGGACGTAGATTCTGATTTGGAATCTGATATTTTAACTCAAGTTGACGGAGGACTCACAAATATGTCAACTCCAAATGGTAGAAATGAATTTAAAGAAAATATTGAAAATAATAATAATGATCATGAAACCAATAATATCGATGATACCTTAAATGGTGGTAATTCAAATAGCTTAAAAATACTGGAAAACATTCAAATCTTTATTAGCCAACTAGGTCAGAAATATAAAGATGACGTTGCGATCAAAGCTAAAGAAATTGAAAAACTAAATCCAATTTTCAAGGAGAAGACGAATCAGTTATCTAAAAAACGTAAACAATATGACGAATTAGAGAAAATGGTCAGAAAAATAAGTGATTTCAATTCAAAGATTGAAAATTTGAACAAAGCTATCAAAAATGAAGAAGAGAAATTTGAACATGAAGTCAAAGAACTAAATATTAAAATGGAAAATGATGACCAATTGGGAAATTATGACGCTGATCAGCCATTTATAATAAACTCAATTTATTCAGAAATTGAAAACCAAATGAATAAAATTATCAATAACAAAATTTCTACTGAGGGAGGTGAATTAAATAGCAGCGAGGAAATATTATCAATAATCGAAGCAGTCAAGCCTGAACAAATATCCCTAAGATCGGACCAGGTCAATGATTTACCAAACTCCTCAATTTTGAATGCCAGGATAGCAGCCTATGAGAAAAACAATGAGGAACTAATGGAGAGATTACGGGAAAAGAAAAAATCTAGCTTAGAGTTAGAACAACAATTTAAAAGGATCATTGCTCTCTGTATTGGGTCAGATGTTAACAAAATTGATGATAGGTTATTGAGTAATTTATTGATGAGTGTTGAGAATGAACCTGATCCAGAAATTGGTGAAATTAAAAAGGTTTTAAAGATTGTAAATGATCTGGAAAACGGTAAGTGAATTTGATATTTTCACTGCTTTATAAACTATTTAATTAACTGAAAAACTACGCAAGTAACTAACTACTCTTGGCAATCGCATAGGGGTCATGCTTGAATGATTTTGATGGAACCTGGCCACCATTAGGCCCTGGGGGAGGTTTTCTATGCATATGCTGCTTTGGTGGTTGATTTCTACCACCATATGGCATTTGTTGAGAGTCATCTCTCACATATCCTTGAGGATGAGGCATTGGTGCCCCTCTATAACCCATTTGTGGCGGTGGTGGTTGTTGGTGATGGTAATATTGTTGATTTGGCAACGGTGAAAAAGGTCCTGCATTCATAGGTTTCTGATGTTGATAAGAGCCCTGAGATCCTGACTGAATCGAAAGTCCTTGTTTTGGAAATTGTGGCATAAACTGATTGACGGGTGAGCTTGGAGCATATTGCTGTTGTGAGTTTACAGGAATTTGTTGCTTTGGTTGTCGGTACTGATGAGGAGGAATTGCATTAGGCCCTGGGCCATATGATTGTTGAAATGGATGGGGCCTTTGTTGATACCCATTTTGTTGATGGTTGAATCCTTGTGGTAGTTTTGGCGATCCTTTACTGAAGTTGGTTGGGTAATGTGGTGGTTTATTAAATTGGTTTGGTGGATGCTGTTTATGATGTTGGTAAGGTCTTATTGGTCCAGGACCCAATGGTGGTACTTGTTGATCAATAGGTGTATGTGGACTGTCTGATTGTTTCAGGTATGGATTTAATACAGGTTCATCAAACATTGATGTAGAAATGTTTTCTTTTGATGGTTTTTTAGTTTGAACTTTAGGTTGTGGTCTGAATGATGCATTCTGATTGATTTTGGGGCTGAAATTAAATTCATCGTCATTATTAGCTGTAAATTGCTTGTTTATTAACAAATTATCATCTGTTGCAATATTATCATCTTCATCATCAACTGTTGGATAGAGATTATCAGTTGGGCTTTTTGTGGTATCACCTTTACTCCTCAGTTTGTTCAAGCTCAAAGATGACTTTGAATTTAATGGCGAAGGAATTATATCATTGCTTGTAGCCTGATAATCAAAATTCTGTTTCATAGATTCCTTAAATGTCGAATTAAAGGCTGTAAAAGGCGATAAGTTTCTTTGTTGTTGATTTTGCGGACTTCTTGGCTTAACAATAAAAATATCTGCATCTTCATCACTTAAATTATCAGGATATAAGTCATCACTATCATCATCTTGATGCTCTGAATATTGCTTGTTGTTTAGATTCAAACGAACCATATTGTTATTCAAATCATTTTCAGGCAACTGCGAATATTTGTTGTAAATATTCACTAACTGAGGAGAAATAGAAGAGTCTCCCTTCTCGTTCCATTTTTGTTGCTTACTTGGAGTTTTATCTTCAATCTTTGTAGATTCATTATGAAATGTCAGGTCATCAACAGATGTTTGTGATCTGTTGACAGGCAGATGCTTAACCGGTGAAGCAGGTGAAGCAAATTTCCCACTGCTGATCAAGCTTGGGGAATTCAGCAAATATTCCATTGGATCAAGCTTTCCATTGAGTAAATTGTTCTTAAAATTAGCTAGATCTGATCCAATTGGAGCACCAGTTCCTGTGAAGCCTTTACTCAATTTCAATTGCAAAATATTTTTAATACAGTCATCCCATTCAGCTTGGGTCCAGTTTATATTGGTGGCGTATGAGCTGGTCAAATCTTTCAAGTCTAAGTAATACAAGTTTGGCAAAACAGGAAGAGCAAATAATAAAGACTCAGGATCAGATTTATAAGCTTTTAGTTTCATCGGTCTACCATATAACGCAAAAGAGTCCATGATTGGAATGATGAATCTAATTAAAGTATCATATCCTGGGACAGCCGAGTGGGGCTCAGGCATGAGAAAAACTGAACATTCTTTTGGCCCTTCTTTTTTGTCAAATTGAATTTTACAATCCAACTTGATCATGGTAGATTGGTCGATCAGTCTATGATCCTTTGGATAAACTGCATAAACAAAGTGGGCAATGGGAATTATGGCCATCAATGATTTCTTTTGTTTCTTTTCATTTTCATAAAATAAAATCTTTCCCTTTTCAATTGATTTCTTTTTAACTTTAGATGGTTCAATAACAGCATAACATCTTTTCCATGGCATACCCGTACCGAATCTTACGCTCACCCAATCCTCGTAGTTAAATTTTTTTTCCGCTAAGATGGTTTTAATATTAGACAGCAGCGATCCTCTTGAACTTAGAAGAGATGCTGTGTAAGCTTCTTGTAAAGTTTTATGTTCGAATTTAGCTAGTCGTAAGCTTGAGTACCAAGTTTTGAAATTTGAATCATCTGAAAACTGTAATAAAAATCGATTTTTCAATGTTGTCGATAAAACAATGACATTGTTGATATTAGCCCCTGAAGATTGTAGATCTTTTTGTATTTTGAAACTAGAATCGCTCAAATTAATATAATTTGGCTTTGAATTTGGGTTTAAATCTGCTGAGTCCCAATACGTTAATTGATTCCCAATCAGAATCCCAAACACTTCATTCCATTGTCTTTCGCATGGATTACCATTCGAGTCCAAATCCTTGAGCAACATGAACGAGCCCTCGCAATACTTTCTCTTGGCTTGTGCTGAAAAAAGTGTAACAATTGGCACCAACTCCGGGCTTAAATCCACTGAAAACTCTGGTGAAGTTGGTGTCGCGTTTTTACTTGATGAACCTGTAGGCGACGACGTTACAGATGGGTCTTTTCCTTTCGAAAAGACACGTAATTTGTTCATATTTTGCTTATTTATTACTAAAGAGGATGTGTTGACAACAAAAACCAATATATAAACATTTAACGCGTCTGTGTTCTTAATTTTAATATTGTTGGCGTATCTGGTAGCGGAATGGATGCGCAGTGGGCTGATGCAGATACTAATTGGCAATCGGTGTGATTCATCACTTCAGGTATAACGCTATCTCTTTTAAACAGGTGTTTTATCTCGATTGGTGGAGTATTTAATTGATGAATTGATATAGCAGGCTGAAAAGCTACCATACGAGGGAAAGGATGGGGTTCTGATGGCACATAAAGCAATTCCATATTTTGGAAAGAATTGGGTGATTCATTGGTGGTTGATATGGTTGGTAAAGTGTCTTTTTTAGACTCCAGATCGCTAATTTGGTGATGTTTGTGACGAGGAACAGAAGAACCTGGTGAAAACCTCCAGTACCAAATTATGAATAGAGATAATAATAATAGTATGGTTATTGTAATGATGATTGAAACGGTAATACCACTTTTTGAGATACTTCTCGGGGTCAAGGTTATACGAAGATTGGAATCCAGAAGGGGTAAAGTGGTGGTTTCGTTATTTTCACTTGCTGTCAATACCGAGGTTTTTAATATGTTTTGAATTGTTGAAGTTACTGTCATGGTAACTGTGCTTGTTGTAGTTTGTTCACCATTCAGCTCGATTCCCGTAAATGCCAAATTATAAACCATGACGCTGAATTCACAAGCTTTCCAAACAAAATGGCTAGACTAAATTGTAATGAATGGTTTGCTGCCTTTAAATACGATTATGAAGTTGACATATCAAGATTGATTTAAGCTGGAACGAAATTTCAAACTTGTTTCATAACATCATGAGCCTTTTTTAAGAGTAAGAAAAAAATGGAATAGGGAATGGTACAGTGATTGTGATAGGGATTGTGATAAAAGCAAAGGTGCTAAGAATTACAATTGACAGTGAAAAGGGAATAAATATTGTTAAAGAAGTCAATTTTGAGTATGGACGATTAGATTTTAATTCAATTAGTGACTTTCATGGAATTTCGGACCAACTTTATAAAGCAATTCTGAATTGAACGAAGCGTATAGTTTGGAGAGATCAATTGATTTTTTGATAAGCAACAGAATTCAACTTTTCTTGATGAATGATGAGGAACTTTTTTATTTACACCTGAACTTGAACTTTTTTAATAGAGAACCCTGTTCAATCAAAAAAAAAGCTAATCAATGAATGTATCTTGTTATAGGGTTCAATGCAGACATAGACGGTGGAGTCATTGGTATGGCCAATGTATTTGAAAGGAACACAAGCTGTACAAACCGGTTGATAAAATATGTTGAAACTAACTAAAAATAAAATGAAGGGATCATACAACAATTCACTAAACATAAAATAAATCGATCATATGAGATTTCCTTTGACGTTAATTATATTATATTTATTGGATTGAACGTTAATTATATTAAACTTATTGGATTGGACGTTAATTATATTAAACTTATTGGATATAGAAACATCATTTGGCTATGCAACATTTTTAGTAAAAGAGATGAATTAGAGGAGATACCGGATCAATGTATAATTGAAATTAATAGAATTTTTCAACGATTTGAACACTCTTCTAGATAATCGCTTCATTTGGTCAGCTTCAGTAGTCTCAGTTTTGGAAAAAACCAGATAAACATGTTCAAATTCGGAACTAACGAACTGCTTTCGTTAAGGGGTTCATTGCATGGGAATTTTTATTACATTAGTTTCATTTATTTATTTACTACAATTTCCTGTACATTTGGACGTTTTTGAATCCTATACAATAGTGTTGTTAAACCATTCACATGTCAACATATCAATTGCTTAACGGAAATGGTGTTTTTTGCAAATTAGATGTTAGCATTTATATGTGTATTGAAATTTTCCATTATTTGTCTCATCCCGGCTCTTTTGTTTATTTAATTATCGAATATTTTCTTGCACGTTTTATTCCTCTTTGTTATAGCCGATATTTACTTTTGCTATGCTGAGCATGCTGAGCATTGTGGGATTGGTATCTTAATTATTTTGTTATTATTATCATTATTATTATTATTATTATTATTTATATAAAACTTTAAAATGTGACCCTTCCGTAAGGCCAGACTCCTTCAAACATAAACATCGCAGTCTTTTCTGTCATCATCAAATCGTCTCCTGAAGTAATGATTTACTTCCCACAAATAATTTCCTGTAAACTTTGTACACCCCCCCCCCCACTATCCAATAGTTTTTATACCTTAGATAGCGCTTTTAGCAAACAATAGGCCTATTTTGGGAAAAGAAACCGAGCGGTGAAAAGTGGGCCGTTTAGTGAGGATGAGGCCTTCATGGAAACCAGTGCGCCTTGTAACGTAACCTTGCACATGTTGCGACGTTTCCACTCTTTTTACTCCCAATAAACCCGATTTATGGGGCCAAAACCCTATTAGGAGGGTAAAAATATATAATATACCTTTCAATAAGGGAATCGTATGTAAACAAATACAAATTCTTGAATAAGTCACCCGGAAACGGGGGGTTCACTCAGGGCGTTTGATCCACCACATTTACAGCATCGGTGCTCTACATACAACGCACTTGCAAGTGGTCAACGCGTTTGCAACTGCGGATAAACACGCTTTTGATAGGGGCCATTTTCCAATGTTTCCGCCCTCCCTTTCTATTTTTCATAGACGCGCTTTTCTAATAAAGGAGTGGCTCCATTTAGGCATTTATATATAATAAATCTACCCCCCGCCTACGATCTCATACCTTCTTAACCATCTCGGGTTGCAAATATCTTCATGATGTTATCATATGGTCCACCTAGGAAACCACACTATAAACCTTATTCAGATTATGTCGAGTGTAGGGAAAACCTAGCTAATAAGCAAATCTTCAATGAATATGTGGACCAAATAGCAGACCATCTCTCCCAGGTGGAGCTGAAATGCCAGCCAAACCCAATGATGATCGATCTCCAACCGGAAATCAAATGGTTCATGAGACCATATTTGGTGAACTTCATCATTCAGATTCACTCCACCTTGAAGTTGAAGCCACAGACATTATTCCTTTGCTGGAATATCATCGACAGATACTGTGCAAAAAGAATTGCTTTCAAACAGCACTACCAACTGATCGGATGCACCGCTCTGTGGATCGCCTCCAAATACGAAGATAAAAAATCCAGAGTTCCAACCATCAATGAACTATCACAGATGTGCTCTAATGTTTACGAAGCCTCAATGTTCAAAGAAATGGAATTACACATTTTAACAACTTTAAATTGGTCAGTCTCCTACACTTCCATTGAAGATATTTTACAGCTGGCTGTGAAATTCTCCGACCCCGACGGGAAAGAACAATTCAATCAACCTTTAGAAAATTATAAATCAAACTCTCCTGTTGTTTCTGCAATTTTGGCTGTTTCAAGGTTTCTCGCTGAATTGACACTGTATGAAAAGGACTATCTAAACTATTCCTCTTCACTATTAGGATCCTCAATTTTCGTTCTATCATGCTCCATTCTAAATTTAGATGTTGGCACGAATTATTTATCGAATGTTAATGATGATTATTTCAACTCTTGTGTTTCAAGCTCCTCATTCTTAAATAATTTCAGTGGAACTTCTACATTAGATGAAGTCAAACAGATCATCAATTTATTGCTAGATTCGATCAAAAATCCAAGTGATGTTTTAATTGAAAAATATCAGCCATTGGGAGTTATTCAAGTTGTTACAAAGTTCCTTCAATCTTCATCGGTAGGTGAACCTGGTGCATTATTGTTGAATCACATTTCATTACTGGAATCAACCTATAGCAACCCATCCAGATCATCTTCATTAACAATGGATTCACCTTCGAATTATTCGTCATTTTCTTCTGTTTCCAATTCATCTTACATAACGACAAATTCAAGTTTTGATTTAAATACAAAGCCAATAATTAACATTGAGAGTCAAGTTGCGCCTCCCTCACTTCATATGATATCTACTCCTTAAGCAAAAAAATCTACACTTTTGATACCATTAATATGTATATTTACTATCTCGAAAAAGATTAATTTCTATAAATACATATATACTCTTTACGTTTCTAATGCATTTTTTTTATTCTACCCTTCATTAAAATTAAGGAAAATCTCTCATTGGTTTTTGAATTTGAATTCAACTCCAAGAATATCCACTATTTTTTCAGGTCCTGCCTGTTTAATATTGATCGCCCTTCGGAAAAAGATGTACGAAATTAGCCCTAGATTCGATGCAATTAAAAATAAGATAATCACTTTAAGCATATTAGTCTGGTATTGTAAATTGTCGAAATGATTTTGATTAATTTTCAAAATTTCTCTACTCAATAAATGATTTTTCATCTTAACATCTCTACTTAACATTGTCATCAGATTTAAATGCGATACGTGAGTTGAGTTTAGCTCACCAATTAAATTTTCAAATTTCTTCAATTGTAAAGACTCAAATTTCAAAAATGCATCACTCATTATCTTTGATTGTTCCATTTGATAAAGCAATGAAATTGTTGAATTTTTCTCCAATTCTTCCAATCTTTTATTGATGTTTTTATAAATGGAATCTTTGGGTGTCTGTTGCTGTTGCTGTTGTTGCTGATATTCTAAATGTTGCTGTAAAAATTTCGGACTGAATTCTTCTTTTATTTCTGCTTCCGCCTCTTCTGTGATGAAACATTGATCTTTATTGAATTCATTTAAAAATTGTTCCATTTTGATGATTGGCCTTGCAATGCAATCCTCTTCATAATTAACTCCACTGAATGTAATATTATTTTGATAAATACTGTCATCTATCAATTTCGGCTGATTCAAAATATTGTCTTGATGATCATTTTGGATCGTTGATGTTGCATTGATGGTATTTGTAGATTTTTCTTCATCTTTCAATTGCTCAATCATTGTTGTACCAAATACTTGAATCGAAGAAACTGGACAATAATATTCATCTCCATAATAATTTTGCATTTCAAATTTAATGAATTTGGCCCATATAATGGAATCCTCAATTTGGAACCTCTGTTGAATTCGTAGGTTTTGTGCATTATAGTCCCCCAATTTGATCCAATTTGTAGTTGGGAATCTGTCACTTGCGCTGACCTTAAAATCTTTAAACATCGACGAATAGAACTCAAAATTCGAAATTTCAATTTCATCTATGAGTATATCCTCACATAATTCGATTATAACGTATTTTGAGTTGGCACCACATGGATTTAACAAATAACTATCTTTATTATCATTTAATATGGAGTTGGCATTTTTAGCTTGACTGTTAGTCTTCACAATTGAGGCACCACAATCATGACTTGCAAAATTGAATCTCTCTTTATATAACTTGCCTTGCTCTTCTTCGTGAATGAACATCGATAATTCTATTTCCATTTCTTCTCCCACTGTCATAGATTCTCCTACAGCTTTTATCAGCCATTGGAACAGCATCAGTATACACCACGCATCCATATATAAATTGAAATATTGACAAAAAGGAAGGTAATGAAATTATATAAGAAATTTTTCATGATATACAAACTTCCCTCTTCTTTTAAGTATATATTATTGATGCCGGAGTTGACATTCTGCACAGTTTGTGCTAGTAATAATAATAGATCAATGGAAGCACATCGAGTGTTAAAAGAAGCAGGGTTTCTAGTGAGATCCTATGGTACAGGATCAGCGGTTAGATTACCAGGAGTTTCAATTGATAAACCCAATGTCTTCCCATTTACGACGCCATATAAGAATATTTTACAAGTCATTGAAACGCAGATGAATGAATCCAACGATCCCAAGTTACATAGAAGTTCAGGAGTGTTAGATATGACATTAAGAAATATAAATATAAAAGAATGCCCGGAAAGATGGCCTTATTACAATCAAGCACCACAAAGAATGGAAATAGAAGGCTTCAAAAATGAATTGGATTTTGATGTTGTGATCTGTTGTGAAGAAAGATGTTTCGATTTAGTGGTTGAAGATTTTCTTAATAGGAATTATTGGGATTCTGAAAACGTTTTCAGGAAATGCCATGTGTTCAATGTGGATATCAGAGATGATCATGAGAATGCGAAAATCGGAGGTAATGCTATATTAGAGTTAGCCAATGGGTTAGAAAAATTGGTGGAGCAAAGTCAAATTGCCAATTCCTCTTGGGAAGATTCGTTACCTTTATTTATATCCCAATGGCAATTGAAATTCCCTAATTTACCTATTTTGTACTCTTTATGTTTCCATTAAAAACTATTTATTTTATTTGCTATAGACTGATCTACCATTGACCCAAACTTTGAGAACATTTCTATCATCTCCATTAAAAAGCCATTTATCAATTAAATCATTCAACTTTTTCAAACTTTCCCATTTGGCTTCTTTCCCCCACTTAGGTTCTTGAAATTCGAACGTGTCAATGTTAGAATCTTTGCAATCTAAACTGATCAATTGCGCATCGAATTTCTTGCCAACTTCAAATGATCCAATTTTGTGGTCAACTTTCAAAGATTTGGCTCCGCCTAATGTTCCCAAATATAAAACTTCTGCTGTTGATAGTTTATCTTTTTGGTTTCCGTTTTTCATAACCAAATGTCTGGAAACTAAAAGTGCATGTTTGCAAACTTCCAAAATAGAAGGAGTGAACCCACCTGAACAGTCAGTCCCTAATGAGACATTAATTTCATTATCTAAGAGCCATCTGACTCTGGCTTCACCTGATGTGATACTCGAATTTGATGTTGGACAATGAGAGACATTGGATTTGGTTTCTTTTAGAATGTTCATTTCGTCATCTGACAGATGAATACAATGAGCTAATATTGTCTTTTCGCCTAGCAAATTGGTTTGTTTATAGATATCTGTATAATGTTCAAAATGGGGGAACATATCTTCAATCCATTGAATTTCATTTTGATTTTCACTCAAATGCGTTTGAAGATAATGATTATCCTGCTTGCGAAGTTTGCCAATCCATTCTAATAATTCCTGAGTACAAGACCCTGCAAATCTTGGAGTTAAAATAGGTTGAACTAATTCTCCCTTGCTATCTCTTGATTTGATATATTGTATGACATCCAGTGTCGATTTCTTACTTTCATCAATTGTTTCCAAATAATGATCTGGCGCATGTTGATCCATGCAAACTTTTCCAATAAGAGCTCTTTGTCCATATTCTAATGCCAAGTCACATAATAAATTGGTGGAACTAGTATGGATTGTAGCGTAATATGCTGCAAATGTTGTTCCATTTTTCAACGTTCTGCTAATCACCTTAGAATATATATCCTTTGCAACTCTCAAATCTTTGAATGATGATTCCAATGGAAATGTGTAAGTTTCTAACCATTCTAATAACGTTGTTGATCCAAATATCCCATTGTTTGGAAATTGTGGTGCATGAATGTGTGTGTCAATGAACCCAGGAAATATGAAGGTGTTCTCATTTCCACTTACATTCACAAATTCGTACCCGCGCTCAATGGCCATTGATTCGATTATCTTCAAATCTGTGTCCAATGGAAATTCTTGTATAAAGGTAATTGATCCATCCTTATCCACCCCTAACAAACTGTTGTACTTAACCTCGAGCACGTCTAGCTGTGGCGTATGCACAAAACATCCATAATATGCATTTTTTTTAATTTCTTCATATGCCTTTGCAATCCCCATCTGATGTTCTTTTCCTCTTGCCGATTGTCTGTTTTGATTGTTTGCGATTCCATCCCCGTCTTTTTAAACCAAAATGACAAAACGGATTTGATCACCGGTTCGAAACTGAGAAGTTGGGAAACCGGCGCGTTTTCCAATTCTGAATTTTTTTTTTTCCGCCAATGAGAAGACGATGAAAAATTGCAACTTTCTGTTGATCAATTTTTGGTAGAAAAGAATACAGTAATATCCAAAAAATGGCAGTATGTTAAGACAGAGAGAGAGAGAAACATCAGAAAACACTTACTAACAACCTTACCTAATCGTATAGTACATTTCCGGTCCAACACTCAAGTCAGCATCCAAGATCTTTGGAGTTCAAACCAAACAATTCGTCGCATACATTCCAATTCTTGCGTTCTGGGGTGCTGCTGCCGGTGCAGGTGCAGTTACTTTCACCGAAAACTGGCCATTATTCCAAAAGACATTCTACCAATACATTCCTGTCTTAGGATCCCACTGGTTAAAGCCTCAAGATCCTCAAGATTTACCTCAATAAATGTTAAGTTTTTTATTATTTATTCTACAACAATTATTACTACTATATTTATAAGTGTTTAATCAATCACTGGACAAACTAGTCATTTCATCATAAATATCATCATTTCCAAATTCATCACATCCAATAACCCCCCATTCAATACCTGTGATCTCTTTTAATCTAGATAACATTGAATCCATTGGTGTGAATAGACCAAATTGTTTATATTCACCATCATACGAATGTAGCATCCCTAAAACCCCTAAACCAACCGCGTCCCCTTCATTACCTTCCTTAAGAATTCCTGCTTCATTTTCCCTTTTCGTTAAATTGGGCAAAAAGCTTTCAATGAATGTGGATATAACTCCTCCACTTGTAGCATTGGAAGATGAACTAGTAGACTCATAATTTCCTTCGTTAACATCACTCATCTTCGATAAAATCCAGGAACCTGAATCTCCGCCTGAGGCAAAAGGGTAGTCATCTCCTCCATTGATAACAAATTCATTTGATCTTAATGAACCATCCGACCAATAGATTAATTTCATACCATTTAACCTACCACTTGTATATGATGTAGTTGAACCAACTTTAAAAACTGGCAAATTAGACTTGGGCACACTGAATGATTTACCGTTGAATAATGGAATGACCTTTTTAACATTCAAATTCGATAAAATTAATGTGGGATCACTTGTATTCAAATCGTTTCCTAAGAAATTGACCATCTTTAATTTTTCATCCATATTCTGATTTAGTTTAATAATGGCCAAATCACTCAATTTATTATCATTGACCAATCTTTCGCCCCAAATAACCTCTCCAAATGAATCATTCGGTAAATTTCTCATAGTTTTTTGTCCATTTATTATAATTTCCCTTTGTGGATAAACTTCATCCACCTTTTTAATCATTCTACTGAAAGCCTGAAACTCTGGTGAAGTTTGCATGTGAAATTTTTTCAATTCTTGAACAAGTGCATTTTTGTACATATTAATCAAAACAGGTGATGGGATTGAAACAGTGGAATTGGAGGAATTTATTTCTCCGTGATTAATATCGTCTTCTGTTAAAACAACATGTGAGCAAGTCATTCCAAATATTTTACCTCTATACTTCTCTAATTTTGTGCTCCCTTTCGGAACTTTTGGGTATATGTAGCCACCAAATGTACCTGATTTAACCGTTGAACCATTGGAAGAAATTGACATTGACATTGGTATATAATTAGATTCGAGGGTTCTAAATGGAGCCTTTAATCCTCCGGTTGCCTTATTATCTTCCATTTTTGTGTTGGTGAGAGTATCTCGGTTAGAAGCAGGTATGATTGAATTTTTTTGGCTGAAGAAATGAATTTCTTCTTCTTGTCTTGAAAAGAATTTTATAACATCAAAATGATCTCTATTCAACTCTGGAAATCCAAATAAAAACGTCAAAACACTTAGATTTGGGTTTTGAAATCCTCTCAAAACAGGGGCTAAGAATGAACCTTCTTGATCGCTAAATAAATCACTTTTTGTTATAATTGAATTCATGATCGAATTAACAACTTTCAGATTTGGTGAGTCGATATCTTTAGATATACCATTCGCACCTATTGGGAATATTCTTGGCATTAAAAACACTGAAAAATTGGTCATTTCTCCTGTAGTTGGCTTTTCAATCAGTTTCAATGTATTCAATAATTCATAAAAGTTCTTCAAAATAATTGATCTTGATTTATCATACACCTTTCCAATTAAAACATTATCCAGTAGGTGAAGAATGTATTTAATAATTTTTCTCATTTCAACGGAATTTGTGGTATTTATTTGGTTTGGTAATAACAAGTGTAAAAATCGATGCTGGGAAATTCCATGTTTAGTAAGTTGGATCAAGTCGCTAACGTTAATGGACGCTTTCGTTAGACTTAAAACAGATTGCGAAATTTCAATAATCACATTGGAAATTGAGTTAGCCAAATGGCTCAGTTTCCATTTAACAAATTCCAACAACTCTGTTTCATTACTTTGAAGAGATACAAAACTTGAATTTCCATCAAATGCATCCTCTGACGTAACTGATTTAGTACTTTTTGACTTTTGTCCCGTAAACATATGGCCTGATGATACCCCTATCACTGATGGTGTATTTGCTGTTGAAAGATTTCCCGTGGTCGTTATCACACTATAAGATGAAGATTGTAACGAAGTTGGTTTGAAAGATTCTTCATCGTCATCCTCCTTCAATACCATCAATGGACGTCCTATTGACATAAACGCTGTTCCTTCCTTGATATAATTAGATGAATGTTGTGATGATCCCTTGGTATTCACAGTATTCTTCGATGAGAACAAAGATGTGGATCCTGCCCCTTTTGATGTTGACATCGATCTCTGAAAAGACATGGTTTCATCATTATGATCAATATTGTGTACAGAGCAGGTATTAGCGGCTTTCGTCTTGTTCGGTAGCATCGCTTTAAACGGCATTTTCTTCTTGAAAGAGTAAGTGGTGATATTCTATAATTTTTCACTTTTGACTGCTCTTTCTCTTTTCTTTTAATAAAAGATGCTGAAAAGTGCGGTGAATCGGCCAAATACGCAGTTCCAGAAAAGCTTCGTCAGAAATGCAGGGTTTTTTGGGAACTTAGGGCAAAACATGGCAAAAATTGTGCCTAAACCGCATCTATTTTTCCAGATCAAGAAACCTTTTGGATTCGTTGAAAGACCAGTAAAGACATTAGAAAAGGAATCAAAGCCAATTTTCACATTGGAAAATCTTAATATTCCAAAGAAAATCTGGAATTTTTATTTTGATGGTATTACAAGACGTACGAGAGTTGAAGCTATTCAAAAAGACTTGGCTTATGGTGGAATGTATGACTTTCATGTTTTCACAAAAACTAAAGGTAGATTATTTGAATCCCCTCCATCATATTTTCGTGCAGATAAGGCATTATATTTTCCTAATATTAGAGGTAAAACTTTAACAGGAAAGAGGATGGATTTATTGGATATAATTGATAAATCTAAAGTCACCATTTTAAGAGTTTATTCAACAGACGCTGGGTTTGAAATGACCAACGATTATTTCAAAGTTCCAAATTCACAAGACAGTTATTTGTCTGAATCCGGTATGAAGGTTTTCCAACAGGAATTCCCTAATGCCCAAATTGTTGAAATTATTCTGAGTGAAAACGTCTCAAAACATCTTGTACATACATTTGTGACTCCTGCTAAAGTTGCCAAAACTAGACCTGAAGTTCAACACGACAGATATCTTATTGCGATGAGAGACACCGCATTATCTAGAAATGATCGTGAAAAACTCTTACTGACAAACGGTTACTCTGGTTATGTTTATGTTTTAGATTCCAATTACAAAATCCGTTGGGCAGGGTCAGGATGGCCTGCTTCTAATGAAGTTGTTACACTTTGGAAAAGTGTAAAACATCTTTTGAAAGAAAAGACTATTGGATTAATGAAATAAGGATTCGGAGTTCGGAGTTGATGCAAAAAGGGTTTTTTCCTTTATTTCTTTTCTACTCACCAAGATCATTGCTATTGATTCCAAAACATTGCTAGAAATTAGAAGAAATTGAGAAAGATTATTAGATACTGTTTTTACCATATAATTAAGACATTTGAACATATTCTCGTTAGGAGGTATAACACCACTAGCAGTTTATCGTTAAATAATAACGTTTTGCAATTCTTGGAGAAATGGATAGTTTATCTGGAAAGCAACATAGCTGACAATAAGATCTTCACTGTAGTAAAAAGAAATTCTTTTTTTGTGGCAGCAACATATCTGAAAGCCAAGAAAGGAAAGCTAAAAGGCAGTAGCCAGTCAAAAACCAAAATGAAAGAAGGAAAAAAAAGCAAAAATATGAACAAAAAAAGGGAGAAAGGGAAAGATGACCTTATTCAAATTAACAAGATGAAGGTGCTTGAGAAATATTACGAAATGAAAAGGAAAGTACAAAATTGGAAAACTACTTGGAAAAGCAAAAGCAAAAGCTAAAACTTGTTAAAAAGGAACTAAAATTTAAATCAATAGTAGACTTCTCTGAGTATCTTATGGTAAAAATGGAGAGCATGCGAGAAGATATTAAAAAACAAAAGTTCATTTTTACGAAGTTATTGTAGTTTTTTAAAGCAACTTAAAAATTAATCTGTTGTTTTGCCATCACAGAAAATTTCAAATGCAATTGAGCAAACAGTCTTTTCTAAAATCCCTGTTTTTGCATCATTTTTCAATTAAAAAAGTTTCAAGGAACAACGTCTTGCTTATAAAGATCAACTTATTGAGCAAAAATAAAATATATACTAAAATTGATTTTATCATCATTGTGATTATATAATTCTACCTCAGATTTTTTTGCTACTTTCACAATTTCAATTAAGCGTTTTTATCCAACTCAAAATGTGCGTAAATGATTTTTCGTAGGGTAATTTTTTGACAAAAGATACTCATAATTTAAACTTTTATTAAAATTCAAGGATGGTTCTCTCTGAATAATTGATTATAACCAGTGTTCAATGGATTTTACTGTTGAAAAAGAATTTGAATTAGATAGATTGGCTTTTCTGCTCGATTATGACTGGTCTGATTTTCATTCTTTCAAGACAACTGAATTGAACTATTTCAAGAAATCTCTTGTCGAATCAGCATCATTTTTATTTTATATTTCTGTTTTATAGAAAATTTCAGTTTATTACAGCTGATATATAGAAAGGGTATTGCGATTGTTTATTTTCTTTACAAAACATCAATGAAAAGGTGGAGACAAATTGCAAAACTTATTTTGAACTTGTAATCACTTCACCAGCAAGATAATTCTTACCATCCTTACTCTCACCCAATTTGCTGGTTCCCTTCTCCTTGTAAGTTGAAACAGCAGGAATATCCGCTTTAATTCTGGTGACTTCGGTACCATAAGCACCAATCTCTAATCTAATTAACGTATGTAATGGAATACTCATCCAGGGACTCTCTGCTTGAGAAACATTCATGAAATATGCGTATATACATCTCAAAACAGCTTGATGTGTTATAACTAGAACATTTTCCTGATTCTCTAGGGCCATAATGATCGGTTCCAATCTTGTAATCACATCCCTATATGATTCACCTCCGGGGTAACGATATTCAAATTTATTATCATCCCTTGCCTTGAAATCTTCTGGGAATTGATCTGCAATCTCTTCATATGTTAGTCCATCGCATGATCCTGCATCTAATTCATCTAATGCTTTCCATGACTTCTTTAAAAAAGGTAGAAATTTAGATGTTTCCTTCGTCCGAGTCAAAGTAGAAGTCCAAACTTGAAGTTTCTCATGATTAGGAATGTACTCATCCACAAAATCCTTCAATTTTTCAGCATATTTAAAACCCCTTGGTGATAAAGATGCATCACCTCCAATTTTACCTTCTAAATTATACATCGATTCACCGTGTCGTGAAAGCCAAATATATCTTGGTTTCACATGTAAGTTCATAATGTAATAAACAATCCTGGATTTTAAATATGAATCAATGTTATTCAACAATATTTGTGAAGAGAAATTGATAAGTTTGATGAAAGAAAGGTCTTGTGATGTTTCCAAGGACAATGGTTCATAATATCTAGCTAGAAATTCATGATTAATGGTATTTTCAACATCTTCAATAAGCAAGTTTTCAGTTATTAACTTTTGATCATCACAAAATGATTCTAGAAACACCGTTTCTACTCCATTTTCTGTTAGCCGAGTTTGAACCAAATCTCTATCCTTTTTTGAAACGTTAGGACCATCATAAATCGCTACTGCCGGCATATCTTCTTGGTCTTCTAACCATTGTAAAATTTCATCCAAGCTCTTGTTGGCTGCACCCTCAACTTCTTCGACAGTCAACACCGACTTTAACCGCTCCTCTGAAAAGTTTGATGTGAAGTTGAATGATTTGGTAGCAATAGAAAGCCATGAAAAGTACCGCACAAGCTTGTGGGCAATAAATGACTTTCCTCTCGCTGGAACTCCAACTAAGACAACGCAAAGTCTTAGTGGAGACTCGGGAACGGCGTATAGTGGCATTTGGTTAAAATAAGAAGATTAGTTGAATGGAGGGGAAAATGTATATATTACCTTACGCGTTTCTATCAATAGAAAACTCTGAAATAAGCACCAAAAATGGGTACTGAAGTGGGAGAGGACGACATTCTTCGTAGCAGATTCTTGAGCCCAAACAATGAATTGCCATGGGATCTTCTAAACGAGCTTCAAGCGATTCCTACGCCTTCAGAGGAACAAAAGCAGAGTTTGCAACAGAGTTTAATCGATTTACCGCCTCTAATAAATAGAACTACCATGAGATTCAGAAGGGCAGGTATTGATGGTAATATTGTATCTATGGAAGAGGTTTTTGATTCAAATGCAGTTGATTCAACGATGGGAGCATCAATGAGTTTGAATAGACAATATACTTCATCGAGTAGAAATAAAATGGGTACAACTGATAATATTCCGTTTCAACCAGGGGGAATATCTAGTTCTAAAAGAAATAATGCAGCGGACAGACATTTACATAAGGATGATCTTGGATTATTTGATATTCCAAACGGATTTTCAAGAGGTTTGAATATCGGTATTAACGCAGATGCAGAAATTTCAAAGATTGTAGAGATTAACCAGTCACCGCTAGACAAAGATGAAGAAGGCGCATACGGTGATAGTGATAATAATGATGATCAATTTGATAAAAATGATCTCGATTCAGAAGAGGAAAATGAAGATAACTTTGATCAAGAATTTGGTGAAGTTGATGATGATGATGAAATCAATGAATTGATTCCAACTGGGTCATTGATTAAACCAACTAGAAACATTGCATCGGCAGCAGGTAAAGAAAGTAAGAAGGAATGGGCACATATTGTTGATCTTGATCATAAAATTGAAAATTTTGATGAATTAGTACCAAATCCAGCTAGAGTCTGGCCATTCGAGCTGGATACCTTTCAACAAGAAGCTATTTATCATTTAGAACAAGGAGATTCCGTTTTTGTTGCGGCACATACATCTGCAGGTAAAACTGTCGTGGCTGAATATGCGATTTCTATGGCACACAAAAATATGACAAAGGCAATCTATACTTCTCCAATCAAGGCTCTATCAAATCAAAAATTTAGAGATTTTAAACACACTTTTGAAAACATTGATGTTGGTGTCATTACAGGTGATGTTCAAATCAACCCAGATGCAAATTGTTTGATTATGACAACTGAAATTTTACGTTCGATGTTATACAGAGGTTCAGATGTCATCCGAGATGTGGAATTTGTTATTTTTGATGAAGTTCATTATGTTAATGATGTTGATCGTGGTGTTGTCTGGGAGGAAGTCATTATTATGTTGCCTGAGCATGTTAAAGTGATTTTGCTCTCAGCAACCGTTCCAAATACTTATGAATTTGCTTCTTGGGTCGGTAGAACAAAGCAAAAAGACATATATGTCATATCAACCCCTAAGAGACCTGTTCCACTGGAAATCTTTGCCTTTGCAAAGGATACGCCGTATAAATTGATTTCTTCGGATAGAAAATTTCTTTTACAGGGTTTCAACGACCATTCTGATAGATTGGAGAATAAGAAAAAAATCCCTGAGCAAAATCAACAAGTATCAACACGAGGTGGTGCTCGCGGTGGTGCTCGTGGTGGTTCTCGTGGAGCAAGAGGTGGCTCAAGGGGCGGATTTACTAATAACACCAAAAGGATTATTACAAGAGATGGTCCAAATTCTAAAACTTGGGTTACACTAGTTGATTACCTTCGTAAAAATACGTTGCTTCCTGCTGTTATTTTTGTGTTTTCTAAAAAAAGGTGCGAGGAGTACGCAGAAACTCTATCAGGTATCAATTTTTCAAACAGTAAGGAATCTTCTGACATTCACATGTTTATTGAAAAGGCAGTTTCAAGGTTAAAGAAGGAAGATAGAGAATTGCCTCAAATTCTTAGGATGAGAGATATGTTGAAAAGAGGTATTGCAGTACATCACGGTGGTTTACTACCAATTATTAAAGAAGTGGTGGAAATTTTGTTTGCGAAGTCTTTGGTTAAGGTGTTATTTGCAACCGAAACATTTGCTATGGGATTGAATTTACCAACAAGAACTGTCGTGTTTTCTTCGATTCGTAAACATGATGGTACTGGTTTTAGAAATCTACTTCCAGGTGAGTTCACTCAAATGGCTGGTCGTGCTGGTCGTAGAGGTTTGGATAAAATCGGTACAGTTATGGTAATGGCGTATAATCAACCGCTAAACAAAGCTGCATTCCAGGAGGTAACTTTAGGTACTCCAACCAAGTTATCATCTCAATTCAGATTAACTTATTCAATGATTTTGAACTTATTGAGAATCGAAGCGTTGAGGGTTGAAGAAATGATCAAGAGATCTTTCTCTGAAAATAGTTCACAGTCGATGTTGCCAGAAAAGCAACTTGAAGTTCTTAAGTTGGAAAAGAAACTGAAGAGTGACGAATTGTCATTAACCATTAAGCAAGATGATTTACAATCTCTGGAAACTGTTTTTCATAAGTTGAATGATTTTAAGTCAAATTATTCCCAAATGATTTTCAACCTGTTGGGAAATCCGTTGTTCAATAAGGAAATGAAAGCCGGCAAGCTAATTGTTTATAGAGATCGACATGGGCGTAGTTTTCCTGCGTATATTTTGAAGCAGGGATTTAAAGGTGGAAAATTAATATGTGTCAAGGCAGCAACATTTGTCAAGCCGTTGAATGATAAGAAAAAGAACACATCTTCAAAGGCTTTAGCGAATTTCCCATTTCATCCTGCTTTTGGTGAAGAATACATTGAAAAATGGTGTACAAAATGGAAATCGTATAATATTGAATCAATTTCAATTAATTGGGATAGCATCGAGTTCATCAGTGGTGAAAGATCATCTGTTCAATTATTCCAAATTTTCAGTGATTTAAATATGGCAAGCGAATTGAAATCATGTTGTAAGAGACAAATAAAGGAATCTTATAAATGGAGAGAAGTTGATTGGAGCAGGTTTATCAGCTCTGAAACAATGGATTTAATTTCGAAGCACAATCATTTAATGATGGAATTGAGAGAATTATTTGTGGACCCGAGTATTTTGAGGCTTATGGAAACGGATGATAATGCGACAAAGGTATTTGAAAGGGTTCAAATCATGGGTAAAATCAATGAATTGAAACAAACGCTAAGTGAAGAAAATCTGGAATTGTTACCTCAATACAATAAAAGATTAAATGTTTTGAAAGAGTTAGACTATATTGATTCGGAGAACATGACAATTAATTTGAAGGGGCGTGTTGCATGTGAGAATAATTCTGGTTTTGAACTGATCATAACTGAATTGATTTTTGATAATTTCTTAGGTGATTTCACCTGTGAAGAAATTGTTGCATTATTGTCATGCTTCATCTTTGACGGTAAAAAAGGAAAGGTTGAGGATGAAGGCTTCACGCCGTTGTACACTCCACGGTTAGAAAAGGGTCGGGAGAAAATTTGTAAGATTGTTGAGAAACAATTGGAAATTGCAACTGCTAATGGTATTGAAATGACATCAGAAGAATCAACATTTTTGGAGGTTGATAGATTTGCTCTTGTCAACACTGTTTATGAATGGGCAAGGGGGCAAACATTTAAGGAGATCATGCTGACAGCAAATGATGCAGATGAAAGTGAAGGAACAATTGTTAGAGTTATTACCTTTCTTGATGAAATTTGTCGTCAAGTTAAAAACTCTGCGCTAATTATTGGAGATTCCGATTTGCATTCTAAGATGACGGATGCTCAAGAAAAGATTAAGAGAGATATCGTTTTCTGTGCTTCATTGTACCTTTAATATTTAGATTATATAAATTCCAACACACTCAACCTTATAAAACAGAGAAAAAGGATTATTTTTTAGGCTTTGTAACACCTGCCTGGGACTTAGTTTCCACTTTACCGGTGGCGCTTCTATTGATCTTCTTTATTATTGGCTTTGCCGTTCCTTTGGCTTTATTCAATCTCAACTGAGGTTTTAATGTTGACACATTCGGTGCGGACTCCATCACCACACTTATGACATTCTCTCCTCTAATTACAATCAAACCTAGAAACCTCTTAACCTCCTTTCGTGACTTTGTAGTTTTGAACTCTTCACAATCACTCAAAACGAGATTCATGTGGTTATCAAATGACAACAACGTGCCAATAAAACTGCTCTTATTCCTTGTCAGAATCCGTACTTTGTAATTAATTAGTGTGTCTAGTTTATTAGACTTCGGAACATGATCTCGTGATGCCATTTCTGCTTTTTCAACTCAACTCCAAACACCGATAATGTTTAAAATATTGACAAGAAGAGAATGCAAAAAAATCCTTATGGTCGATCGACGCGTATTTTTTATAACTTTATCAAGTTTGGTATGTTCAAGCCCCGCAAATCATAACAGGTTCCAAGCTACGAGAAATTTGAGGAGGGCGGGGCGGGGCGGGGGGCTGCTTAAGGGATTGATTCTCTGTTTTCCCCCATTGCATCAAATACTTCAATTTTTAGATTTCGTTATAATATATTCAACGTCATTCCCTCTTTCAGGGTATTTGATCCCATTTCTCAAAAGTGCGAGTTTGTTTGCGGTACACTTAAATGGGGGATTGCTTTTCAAGGGATCAAGTTGAATGAGATTTTTGAGGCGTAAAAAGAGTAATGGGTATTTCCATTGGGCCCATCTCATGAACAATCCATAGGCGGAACGCTGTATTTTAGTAAACTCTGCATGTCATAATCAAAAGTTTTACGAATTGGGCGAAAAAAGAATAATAGGAATATAATTAGAATATGCACGTTTTAAAACACGCTCATGAAAATTAATCAAAAAGATAATTCATTCTGCAAAATATGCAACTCCGGATGGGGTTAGCTAAGAAGCAAAGGGATTTTTGAGAGCTCATAAACAGAAGTAGAAATTTGGTTCATATCCGAAGGGATTTGGAATATTTTGCGGTGTTTTGCTGCAAGAACAATAGAAATTATACAATAGTGGTGTGTGGTGTTATTATGATTGGGATTGTTTACTTTTTTTGGAAACCCAATAGTTTGAACCAAAATTGATAATGGGAAAAGTGTTAGATGCAGAGAAAGATGGTGGGAGGCCTTCCGGTAATCTCAATGCTTATTTGAAAGACTTTGAGGAAGCTTATCAAACAATTAAAAGAGATGATCGGTTGGTGATCACGAGATTTGCCAAATTGATTGAAAAACTATCTCACATGAACAAGAAGCAGATGCAAACATTAGAATTTGATGCAGAAGACTTCGACTTGAATAAAATCTTAACCTTCATGCAAAACAGAAACAGTGAATACGGTATTGAGAAAAAACAAGCAGAATTGATATTTCAAGATCTTACAATTACCGGTAAAAACACATCAGCATCATTCCTGAAAGACGTTGGAGATTTGTTTTTTGCTCCTGTTACGTATGTTCAGAACAAAAGAAGGTTGTCAAAAGCATCAGTTAATCTCAATCTGATGCCAAAAACTAGAAAGATCATTAAAAATGTTTCAGGGTTTGCTTCTCCGGGCTCAATGACATTGGTGCTTGGAAGGCCTGGCTCTGGTTGTTCATCGATGTTGAAAGTATTGGCCGGTGAAACAAAAACATATCTAAATGTTGATGGTGAAATCACTTATGGGGGTCTTTCTAGTGATAAAATGATAAAAGATCATATTCAAGAATTGATATATAACCCTGAATTGGATGTCCATTTTCCCTATTTAACAGTTGAGCAAACGTTAAATTTTGCAATTGGCTGTAAGACCCCTTCAATTAGAATTGATCACGTTTCCAGAAAGGAATATCAACAAACCATCAAAGATTTATATTTAACATTATTTGATCTGAAGAAAGTTGAAAAATCCTTAGTTGGTGATGATTTCGTCAGAGGTATATCTGGTGGACAGAGGAAAAGAGTATCGATTGCTGAGGCAATGGTTACCAATGGTACAATTTATTGCTTTGATAACGCCACCAGAGGTTTAGACTCATCAACTGCATTGGAATTCATCGAGGCTTTAAGAACATCTACAAATGTAACCCAAACTACATCTTTAGTTACAATCTATCAAGCGTCTGAAAATATATATCAATTGTTTGACTATGTTACTATCTTGTATCTTGGAAGACAGATTTACTTTGGCCCAATTGAGAAAGCATCTGCGTATTTTGAAAATATGGGGTATATTAGGGGCCATAGAGATACAACTCCTGAATTTTTAACAGGTGTTACTGATCCTCTAGCAAGAAGCTCAAGGCCTGGTGTTAAAGTGCCTGAAACACCTGATGAATTTGAAAAAGCGTGGCAGTCATCTCAAGAATACAAAGATTTATTGTCCACGATTTCTAAAAAGTTATCGCAGGTAGACGGGGATCAGACATCAGCAACTTTTAAGCACGTTACTAAAATGGAAAAGCAAAAGTATAGTTGGAATAAATCTCCATATACGGTGAACTATTATGAGCAATTGAAACAATGTTGCACAAGAAGAGCACAAAACATCATAAACGATAAATCTTACACAGTAATTTTAGTTTCTTCTGCTATTATTCAATCGCTGATCATTGGATCGTTATTTTACAATACTTCGTCTTCAACAATTGGTGCTTTTTCAAGAGGTGGTGTCATCTTTTTTTCCACGATGTATTTCTGTATCATGTGCCTTGCTGAAACAAGTGCATTATTTTCAGATAAACCAATTTTGAATAAACAATATGGTTACTGCATGTATCGTCCATCAGCGGAGCTTTTAGCCAAACAAGTGGTTTCATTACCTGTTAGGCTATTAGGCATCATTTGTTTTTCACTCATCATTTATTTCTTGTCAAATATGAAACAAGATGCAGGTTCATTTTTCATTTTTTTCTTATTCGTTAATTTGGTTGTCATTGCAATTAATGCATTGTTCACATTGCTGGCATCATTTATGCCAACTTTGGCACTTGCAAATGCAATAAATGGTATTGCAATGTTGTCTTGTGTTATGTATTCTTCATATATGATTCAAAGACCAAGCATGCATTGGTGGTTCAAATGGTACTCATATGTCAATCCTGTTCTATATGCATTTGGATCAATGATTACAACAGAGTTTCATGGAACAAATATGCCGTGCTCACCTACAATGCTGATTCCAAATGGACCATCATATGCAAATGTAACAGATGTTAATCAAGCCTGTGCTTTTGTGGGCGCATCTGAATCAAAATTAATTACTGGTAATAATGATGTTGATGGTGACATCTATGTTAAACTTGCATTTCAATATTCCTATAGTGAATGCTGGAGAAATTTAGGAATTTTGTTTGGTTTCATTGTTGGTTACATTGTTATCAATTGTATTCTGGTTGAATTCTACAATCCTATTGCTGCATCAGCTGATACAATGACATTTATTAAAGGTGCTAATATTCCCCAATCTTTACTTGATGCAGTCTTGGAAACTAAGGACGATGATTTAGAAGCAGGAATTTCAGAAAAGAAGTCGGTTGATGAAATAAACGATGAAATTGATGAATCTAAAAGAACGACTGCTGATTCGAGTGAACATGATTTAGGTTCGTCTGATATTTTTATGTGGAGAAATATAACGCATACAATAATTTATGAAAATAATGAAAGAAAACTATTAGACAATGTTCAGGGTTATGTTCTACCAGGTACCATTACTGCTTTGATGGGTGAATCCGGTGCTGGAAAAACTACTCTTTTAAATGCGCTATCAAAAAGATCTGATTTTGGTGTCATTACTGGTGACCTTTTAATAAATGGTAAACCAATTGATGCTTCTTTTGAAAGAAGAACAGGATATGTTCAACAACAAGATTTGCACATTTCTGAATTAACTGTTAAAGAATCTTTGATTTTTAGCGCAAGGTTAAGAAGACCTTTTGATGTTCCAGATGAAGAGAAAATTGCATATGTTGATAAAATTATTGAAATCTTGAGAATGGAAGAGTTTTCGGATTGCATTGCTGGTGAATCTGGGTATGGGTTAAATGTTGAGCAAAGAAAGAAGCTCTCTATTGCAACTGAATTGGTTGCGAAGCCCACTTTATTATTATTTTTAGATGAGCCTACTTCAGGTTTAGATTCACAATCTTCATGGTCAATCGTTCAAGTGATGAAGGAATTAGCAAAGGCTGGACAAGCAATTTTGTGCACAATTCATCAACCATCAGCCTCATTATTTGAACAATTTGATAGGCTGTTGTTATTGAGAAGTGGTGGACAAACCGCTTACTTTGGCGATATTGGTGAAAATTCATCTGTTTTACTTGATTATTTTGAACGCCAAGGTGCTAGAAAATGTTTAAAGGGGGACAATCCAGCTGAGTACATTTTGGATGTTTTAACCACAAATCCACCAAGCCCTCATGCAAATTGGGGTGATGTTTGGAAGAATTCTGAAGCATGCCAAAAAGCAACAAAGGAAATAGATGACTTGATTGAATCAACATCAAAATTACCACAAAGTGACAATAGAAATCTATCTAGTAAATTTGCTACTCCATATTATTATCAACTTCAATTGGTTTGCTACAGGACTTATCTTCAATTTTATAGAAGTTTGCCATACATTTTTTCCAAATTTGGCTTATTTTTGATTGGGGGGTTGATTACAGGATTTACTTTTTGGGACTCTGATAATTCAATTATTGGTATGCAAAATGTAATGTTTGCTTGTTTTCAAGCTATTCTAGTCTCCAATCCATTGACGTTACAAGTTCAAGGTAGAGCAATTGGCTCAAGGGAATTATTTGAGGTCAGGGAATCTAAGTCAAACACATTTCACTGGTCTTGTTTAATGATTGCACAATACTTGAATGAACTTCCATATTCAATTGTATTTTCTTCGATTTACTTTGTTTGCTGGTATTTTCCAATTCATTTGGATAATTCTGCAAAGATTTGTGGTTTTTGGTGGTTTTCATACTGTTTCTTTTATCAGTTGTATTATACATCTTTGGCATTGGGTATTGTTTACGCTGCACCTGATTTACCTTCTGCAAATGTTATTATGAGTTTGTTATTTAACTTCACTATTGCTTTCACAGGTGTTTGTCAAACTCCAGAATTGATGCCTCACTTCTGGAAATTTATGTGGAGAGTATCTCCATTAACATACTTTTTGAGTAATTTATTATCACTGGTTTTACACGATAGGGTGGTGGAATGTTCAGAATATGAGTATAATTTTGTCAATCCTCCAGATAATTTGACCTGTGGTCAATATTTATCCAATTATTTTGAAGAATATTCAGGTTATGTTGCCAATCCTGATGATTATGCAAACTGTGCCGTTTGTCAATATAGAGTTGGTGATGAATATTTGGAAACTGTTGGTATGTCGTATTCGAACTGCTGGAGGAACGTTGGTCTATTTTGTGTTTATATTGCTTTCAATGCTATTGCAATGGTCGGGATGTATTACGTTCTAAGAATTCGTAAAGTCCATTTCATCACAGATTGCATTAAAAAGGTGGGCAAATTCAAGTTTAACGCATGGCAGTAAATGCAAGATTTTATACATAGTGTCTTGATTTATATTTTTTAATAAGTTTCTTTAGTTTTCTTTTCATTGAGCGTTGTATCAAGTGCTACACTTTGCATGAAAGCTTGGTTTATTATGATTAAAAAAAGCTGGATTTTCTCTCTGTTTGGAATAAAACTTCTCTTGTTTCATAATAATTGTATGGGCCTATCAACTCAGTGGTTATTCTACAATATTCATACGTGCAGTAAGGTTCTATTTCTATTCCCGATTATTTGGTTTCAAAGAATTAAAAAAGTAAAGCCCTTCTATTTGTATACACATTTGACAATTGTTTTTATTTAGCTTCCAAAATACCAAAATGCCCCACTAGATCAGAACCAAGATTTGAATTTCTTGAAATTTGAGACTGTAAGTTAACTTACTTTTTAGATGTGATGCAGATTAAATAAGTAATGTTGCATGCAGAAAATATGTATATGCAATAAATAAGCAACCACATAAATCCTATAAAAAGATGCTAACTTGTTTATTTAATGATGATAACTTCATATTGGTGTAACTGTTGAAGCCCTTCATTAAAAAAAAGTACTGAATTTACAAATTCTTAATCAATTTGGAAAGATACAATTTTTTTGGTATTTCATCTTTTTATAAAATTTGTGAAATAATACATAACTCTAATCTGACAAAAGATAAAAGGTTCCAGGATGTTTCAGTAAAACTACCAAAGTGAATGACATTAAAATCCTTCTGCCGCAGATACTATACAACCTGTTATCGAGACGAGTTTTCAAAACAACTAGAATTATGTCGTAAACGATGAGCAAACAGGGATCCTTGTTTAAAAAAGAATGAATCATTGATTGGAAGCTTATTTTATATTACAGATTTGATTAACCAATGCAAATTAAAGAAGGATATACGTTAGTTGTTTTGGGTACAGGTGTCATGGGTACAGCTGTTTTGTCAGCAATTTTGAAGTCCAAGCCATCGCCATTTCCAGGCAAGATCATTTGCTGCACAGCATCCAGCGGATCAGCAGCTAAATTAGCAGAAACATATGGCGATTCCATCGAAGTGTCGTACGGTGAGAATAATATCAACGCAGTCAAGCAAGCAGATGTCATCATTCTTGGATGTAAACCATTCCTTTGTGAATCAATTATGAAGTCTGTTGAATCAGCATTAAATGGAGAGCAATTGGTGATTTCGTTATTAGCCGGTTGGACTATCGGCCAATTGAAAACGGCATGCAAGTCACCATTTATTGCTAGAGTGATGACAAATACACCTGCTAAATATGGATGTGGTACAGCAGTTGTTTCTTTATCAGAAGAAGCAGAACAATTTAAAGACTTGGTAATGGCGCTTGTTGATACTGTTGGTATGGCTATGCAATTACCAGAGAAGAATATGGACGCAGCCACATCTTTAGTTGGATCAGGCCCAGCATTTGTTTTACTAATGATGCAAGCGTTAGCAGAAGGTGGTGTCAGAATGGGTATCCCATATGCAGTTGCCAAAGATTGTGCAGCTAAGGTTATGGAAGGTACTGCTAAAATGGTTTTAGAAAGTGGTGAACATCCAGACGTTTTGAAGAGTATGGTTTGTACTCCAGGCGGTACAACTATCGGAGGATTGCTGGTTATGGAAGATAAAGGAGTTAAAGGATCAATTGCAAGAGCTGTTGAAGAAGCTGCTACAATTGCATCTAACTTAGGTAAGAAATAAACATTTATTTAAATTCACTCATAAGCTTCTGGTATTCGTCCTCTTGTAATTTCTTTTCAAAGTCGTCCCGTTCTTGACTTGAAAGTTCATCTCTTTCGTATTTTTGTTTCACGAGTTCACTTTGTTTCACCACTTCTCTAATTCTGTCCATCTTCTCTTCCTTTAAAGTGGAATATGTAAGAATTCCAAACCATACTTCAGTAAACACAAAGGTGAAAACTGTAGAGTTACAAATCATCACGTAATCTTTGGAGTTTCCCAAGTAACAGAAAATACACATTGCAAATGAGAACACTAATCTTAGAAGCACTGCAATTTCAAAGTATGCATAATTGCTCTCGATTAATGGCCCAATATCTGAAATCACCAATGATATTAGAACAACTCCAATACTTCCATATATTGGGGATTTTTCATTTACCATTAGTAATGGCAAATCCATCGATTGCGCTAAAAGTAAAAGACCTGAGTATTCCAAAACAGACTTAGGGCTAAATATAAGAAAGTATGACACATATGAGTACAGTAACACTCTAGTAGCCAAAAGAAAACGTGACGAGAAAAGTGCCATTTCAATAGAATTTAACAAAATACCCAATATGGTAATGTAAAAAAAATCTTGAAAATCAAATGCATGTTAAGAGAAAATACAGAAATCCTTAAACACCACATTTAAAGTTGCACTAGTTAAGATTTTCAATCAGTTTACTAAATAAAATCGTAGCTTCAAAATGATTCAAAAATGAGATGTAGTGTATGATTTTTAACAGAAGCTATTCAACAATTCGATAGTCGGCTCAGGAAAAAGAAAAAAACGCAATCTTCTATTGATATAATCTTCTTCTCTCAAATCAAACCGTTATTTGGGATTCTTTCGAAAAAGAGCCTTTTCATATATAGCTACTTGACGGAAAAAAAATAGTACAGTGTTAATACGAGAGGGGAGTTGAGAAAGAGATTAAATATTTAATTACACCATTTTTTAACAAAACGATAAGAAGTGGAAAATTATGAATTGCAATATATTCACACCATTAAATATACCCGAATGTCCAACTTTATATCCTACCGAAGAAGAATTTAAAAGTCCGATCAAATATTTAAGTGGAGAAAAAGTACTATCCTTAGGAACATATTATGGTATAATAAAGGTAAAACCACCAAAAGAATGGAAACCCCAATTTGCCTTAGATTTAGACCTATTCAAGTTTGAAACAAGATTGTGTGTGCTACCTGAGCTTTCATTAAGAAATAGAGCAAGGGTTGACTTTTTACGAGGGTTTAATTGTTTTCAAAAATTTAATGACAGAATCCCTATAGCTGATGAAGGAGATGTTTACGTTGGAGTTTCTAAACCAACATTTGATTTTGGAAAGTCCAATAAATTTGGATGGGTTCATTTGTTGGATAATTCAAGAATTCATATTCATGATATATTCATCACAAGAGATTGGCAAAGATGGATAGATTTGGCTGTTGATAAACAGTTGATGTTCAATATTATAGAGTACTCAAAATACATCATAACAGCTTTAAATTTAGAACCAGAGACATCTAAAGAAACTATGGTTTCTGATAAATTTACCTCCTTGTCACCAGAAACCGACCCACATTTGATGAAGTATTATAAAGAACCGAATGATCGAAATCTCGATTTACCTTTGAACAAATCATTGAAATCTCTAACAAAAAACTTGGAGTCGTTTATTTACAACATGATAGCAAGAGATGCCGAAGAAACAGATGAAGAAACAGATTTTGAAAGTTACCAAGATTCAGATGATTCGGATGATGAAAAGACCAAATATTTGAACAGATCACAAACCTCAGCTTCTCAGATAAATTCAGTAAAAATTCACAGCTATACCCCAACGATAGAAATCATTTCAACGATCCAAAACAACGAAAAAGGAGAAATTACAATCGGACCCAATATTTCAGAGGCTCAAATCAAAAGCGATATCAAAATGTATCACAGCTGTTCAGTTTGCCATTTGAGCAGTAGTACAAATACAATGCTAGAATGCGAAAACTGTGGCGATCTATACCATATGTATTGTCTTGTACCCAGTCTCAAATCAATCCCTCCAAGTGGTTGGTACTGTTCAATTTGCCTAGTTGGAGGCTCAGGAGATTATGGATTTGAACAAGATCTTAACAAAAGGAGCTTGAATGAATTCAAAGCATTAATTGAGAAAGATTGGGGGCTTGGAAGTGAAGGAAGACTCTGGATAAAATCTTTAAAAAGGGAGATGGCGTCTTCAAACCGTGAACCAACCTTGACTGAAACTGGATTATCAGAAATTGAAACGGAAGGATTATTTTGGTCATTAATTTCAGGAAAGGTTGAATTACCCAAAAGATTAAAGATTAGGTATGGTGCAGATATCAATAGCGACCTTCCTAATGAAGTGAGTGGATTTCCTACTGAATTAACGGTGAACGGATTTAAAACGTCAGATGGAAAACAAATGAAACCAACTTTGTCAAATGATCAATCAGATTATACGAAGTCAGAATGGAATCTAACGAATTTACCCTTTGCAAGAGGGTCATTTTTCAAGTATATTTGTAATGATAAGGATTTAAAGGAAAGTGAATCAGATGATGTTGTTTTTGGCAATGATGAAGAAAATGATACCAAAGAGAAATATGAAATTGATGCAAGAAAGTCGAAAATTGCAAGTCTGACTCCTCCTAGTATATCAGGTATGTCTGTTCCCTGGCTTTATGTTGGAAGTCCATTTTCCACTTTTTGTTGGCATAAAGAAGACCACTATACAATGTCTGCTAATTATGCTCATTTAGGTTCACCTAAACAATGGTATGGCATTCCATCTTCATGCTGTGAAGAATTTGAACGAAGGGTTAAAGAAATGATTGGACCAGATATTGGCAGAAAACAAAGTGATTTGATGCACCAATTGGTTAGCCAAATCCCATTGGAAGATATTTATATGGAGGATTTTTCACTGAGAATCTATAAAGCAACTCAAAGAGAGGGTGAGTTTATTGTTACTTTTCCGAAGGTTTATCATTCAGGATTTAACTATGGATTTAATGTTAATGAAGCTGTAAATTTTACTAATGTTGAATGGATAAAATATTCGCCGATGGCTGTACGGGAGTATAAAAAGGTGAAAAAAGAGCCAGTGTTTGATATTTTAGACACCATTCAAAATGTTTTGAAAGCCAGTGAGAACGAAAGAGATTTTTGTAAAGAGAACTGGATTACCATGACTAAACTGAGTGAAATGAAACGATTATTACAGACGATATATAGTAAGGAAGTCAATTATATTGATGAAATTAAGCATTCTGCGATCAATAGTGAAGGATTTAAGGTCTCCGATTTGTTGAAACAGATGAGTACCATATCGTTAGAGAATTATTTACGTCAGGTTGGAAAAGATCAATATATTACAAAGAAAATCAAAGCGTTAATGGATTTTGGAAATACACAGGAAAATATGAATGATAATAGTATTACTGATTTAGCTATATGTCAGAAATGTAAAACCAGAGTTCATATTAGCTGGGTAGATATTGATATGTGGAAATATTGGACGTTGAACTTGAAAAATCAGATTTCGTTGCAAATCAATGCAGAAGAGACTTTTATCAAAAGGCAAAAAACTACAGGACAGAATACAGGGCTTTTACGCGCCTCTCTATACAATGATATAGACACAAATCAAAGGATTCTTAACTGGCTGAGCAACAGACGGCTCAGAGACTATGGGTTTGGCAGAGTGGTGCTGTGTCTCGGATGTTTGTCTGCTGAGTCCCAAAATATCCCTCAGCAGCTTTTACTAGACCTTTGTTCATGCTCCACACATGTTACCGTTGTAGATAGTGTATAGACCAGGTAATAGACATTCCTTATTTCAACCAATGAAATCACGCGATTCCAGGCACGATTTCAGAAATGGCAGCGCGAGTTCCACAGGCCAAAGGCAAATTGGGAAATTTCTCTTTTTTCCATAAGTTCGACGTCTTCTTTTCTCAAAGAGCTTTTAGATCTCAACAACAATGGTTGCAAGATTATTCGCTACTACTTCTAAGTCTGCCGTCAAGGCTGCTAAGGCTAACATGGCCCTCTCCAGAGGTATGGCCACTGCTGCCCCAGCTACCGGTAAAGTCAAGTATGTCTTTTCAGAAAACTGCATTCATTTCCTTTCATGAAAGTGAAAGGGGGTGCCTGAACATTGATCCTACGATGGTTCTACAGTTGGAATCTCTCCACTGGCTAATGAACGTGAACATGACCACTCATTAGTCGGTGGATTCTAATTCAAGGAATTCGTCCAATCAGATCACGTCTTGGTCCGCGAACATTTTTACTAACAAAATTTTTTATTTTAGGTCTGTTATTGGTGCCGTCGTCGATGTTCAATTCGAACAAGGTCAATTACCACCAATTTTGAACGCTTTGGTTATGGACAACAACGGAACCAAGTTGGTTTTGGAAGTTGCTCAACATTTGGGTGAAAACACCGTCAGAACCATTGCTATGGATGGTACTGAAGGTTTAGTTAGAGGTCAAGATGTCAAGGATACCGGTTCTCCAATCTCTGTCCCAGTCGGTAGAGGTACCCTTGGTAGAATTTTGAACGTCGTTGGTGATCCAGTCGATGAAAGAGGTCCAGTTGACTGTAAGGAAAGAAAGCCAATTCATCAAGATCCACCTGCTTTCGTCGACCAATCCACTGCTGCTGAAGTTTTGGAAACCGGTATTAAGGTTGTCGATTTATTAGCCCCATACGCTAGAGGTGGTAAGATTGGTTTATTCGGTGGTGCCGGTGTCGGTAAGACCGTTTTCATCCAAGAATTGATTAACAACGTTGCTAAGGCCCATGGTGGTTTCTCCGTTTTCACTGGTGTTGGTGAAAGAACCAGAGAAGGTAACGATTTATACAGAGAAATGAAGGAAACCGGTGTCATTAACTTGGAAGGTGAATCCAAGGTCGCTTTGGTTTTCGGTCAAATGAACGAACCACCTGGAGCAAGAGCTAGAGTTGCTTTGACTGGTTTGACCATTGCTGAATACTTCAGAGATGAAGAAGGTCAAGATGTCTTGTTGTTTATTGACAACATTTTCAGATTCACCCAAGCTGGTTCAGAAGTCTCTGCTTTGTTAGGTAGAATTCCATCTGCCGTCGGTTACCAACCAACTTTGGCTACCGATATGGGTCTTTTACAAGAAAGAATTACCACCACCAAGAAGGGTTCCGTTACCTCAGTCCAAGCCGTTTACGTCCCAGCTGATGATTTAACTGATCCTGCTCCAGCTACCACATTCGCTCACTTGGATGCCACTACTGTCTTGTCAAGAGGTATTTCTGAATTGGGTATTTACCCAGCTGTCGATCCATTAGATTCTAAGTCAAGATTATTGGATGCTTCTGTTGTTGGTCAAGAACATTATGATGTTGCTACCCAAGTCCAAGAAACTTTACAAGCTTACAAGTCCTTACAAGATATTATTGCTATTTTGGGTATGGATGAATTGTCTGAACAAGATAAGTTGACCGTCGAAAGAGCCAGAAAGATCCAAAGATTCTTGTCCCAACCTTTCTCAGTTGCTGAAGTTTTCACTGGTATCCCAGGTAAGCTTGTCAGATTGGAAGAAACCATTCAATCTTTCAAGGATGTCTTAGCCGGTAAGTACGATCACTTGCCAGAAAACGCTTTCTACATGGTTGGTGGTATCGAAGATGTCATTGCCAAGGCCGAAAAGTTGGCTGCTGAAGCAAACTAAACAAGATTATGATGATGAACTGTTTGTAGATCCCCACATGATTTATTTATTTATGATTTTATTTATTCCTTATAGTGTGTCTCTCACAACCCCATTAAATATATTATTTTAATGTGAAAATCCCATGAACAATTGTGTTTCCCAATCGGGTAATTTTCAGCGCGCTTAATTTTTCAAGTTATGTGAATCATTCTTTCTTTTATATTCCCCTCTTTTTCAAACTCTGACACTACGAGAATGAAGGCTATGATTTGTAATTTATCATCGATGGGTATAATACCCAGAAGGTGTTTTTCAGCCACTGTAAATAAACTAAACACATCGATCATGGCTAAACATGATGATAAACAACAATTAATTCAAACAATTTTGAACTGTACTGCAAGCAGAAGAGAAGCACGATCTTATCTTGCAAAATATGCACTGCTAGAATCAAATAATATCTACAATCATGAGAAATCAAAGGATCAGTTCAACGAAAAAACATATGGTGACTACATATCTAAAGTTATACCAAATGAAATAATTGATAAGAATGGTTTGAACCAAAATAATATAAATGAAATCAAATTAACTGAATCTATTAGAACATGTATTATAAAAGTAGAATTTGATGAAATTATAAGCTGGGAACCGGAGCTAATCGAAAAGCTTGGCAAGGTATTAATGACAGTTTTAGATTTGGGAGCCTCTCCTGTTTTGATAATAGGATTGAACGATGACCATGAACCAGTTCAAATGAATGCAGGATTACGGCAAAAAATAAAGGATATCAAATCCAAACTGTTCGAGCATTTACAAAAGTATGTGAACTTGAGAATATTGGAAGGATCGTTTGAATTGCATAAAAATAACCTAAGCTGTCCTTTGCCCTCAATGATTGGAGCTCCTATATTTTCCGGAATTGTTCCTGTAATTTTGCCAACAGCAGTTGACGTATTAGATTTAAAAACAAAAGTGATAAATTCCAACAAAGTCACATCATCTGTTGTTAATTGTATCAAAGAATTAAATGCTTCGAATGACGAATCAACTGACGACTTAATTACAGTGGAAAAGATCATTTTTGTTGATAAAATAGGCGGGATTCCTAGTATAGAAAGAGGTAAAACCAGCTCTCATGTATTAATTAATTTACAGCAGGAATTTCATTCAATAATTGATGAATTATCTCCAATAAGTTCAAATCAATCCAATCAAGGAAAAATTAACTGGATAGATGATGAATTAAAAGCTGCAAAATTGAAATCATTCAAAGAAATGTATAGCCTACTAAAAGGATCACCAAATTCAACAGGTATAATGACAACAGCCAAAAGTTTGACAAAAATTTCATCAAATGATGCTAATAATGAACCAAATCCTTTAATATACTCAATATTAACTGATAGAGCTACCCAGTCATCATCTCTACCAGTGGGGTTTGGTGGAACTAAAGAAGTAAACACAACAATTCTTAAATGGGGAACTCCTGTTCATATTATAACATCAAAGTCACTTAGGTCATTGGGATTAAATTCATGTGTCAAAAACCAATATTGTGTTGATCTAAACAAGTTAGATGAAATGAATATTGTGTCATGCTCTAAGTTGAAAAATCTTATTGAAGATTCGTTCCGAAAGAAATTCGACTGGGAGCACTATATGAAAAGGATTGAAGATTCAATTGCTGCCATTATTTTTACAAATGATTATTCTGCTGGTTGTATTGTAACTTATGAGATGGATAAAAGGATAGGATCTGAGTTGAAAGAGGATAATGCAGATTATTGGATCCCATATTTAGATAAATTTGCAGTTGTTAGAGCACAACAGGGTGAACCAGGATTGGCAGATATTGTATTCAAAGCTTTATTATCACAATTTCCGGAGGAGCTTGTTTGGAGATCAAGAAAAACAAATCCTGTTAATAAATGGTATTTTGAAAGATCGGTTGGTACTGTAGGTATTGACGCTAGCCCATGGAGAGTTTTTTACACAGGCTGGAAAAATGAAGAGTGGAATAAGCAGCGAGTTGATAGTTACATTGAAGTTTGCAGAGATATTGAGCCATCGTTTATGTAATGATTACAGTAAATATACATACACGAATGCCCTTATAAATTCATTATTTTATACACATAAAAATATAGACTACTCAAGCTTCTTGCCAACTCCAGAGGCAATCAATGATTCAATTCGTGCAATTCTTTCAACTAAAGTTGGATGAGAGTGTTCCTTAGCAGAATATAATTGATCAACAACAAAAGCACTCAAGTTTTCCGTATGAAGATTGACTAATGAGGTTTCTAGCTCTTTACCCATACCTTGTTCAACTGCATATTTATCTGCTTCATACTCATACTTTCTGGTCATATAATTCATTGCGAACTGGGTTACTGCTTCCAATGGAGTCAAAATATCAGAAAATAAAATAAACCCGACAGTAACTGGTTGAACTGAAGTGAATCCAAATGATGAATACAATGAACTGTTATCGATGAAAGAACGGAAAGCAGACAATATTAACCAAATATGGCCCATTGAGATCGCCATCAATTTAACAGTATGGCCCAAAGCCCAGTGCCCAATTTCGTGACCAAGAACAGCCTTAATTTCAGGAATTGTAGAATGATCGATAAGTGTATCATAAAGAACAATTTGTTTGATCCCTGGGCCAAATGGTAAACCCATAAAGTATGCATTAGAGTGACCAGATCTCTTTGATCCATCAATGACCCAAAGCTCACCTAATGGGAAACCATTTGCCTTTGCCAATGATTCAATTTCAGTTTTCAATTCTCCATCTGGTAAAGCTTCTAATTTGTTGAATAAAGGTTGGATAAACTTCGGGTAGATAACAATAGCTAACAATTGAACAACAAAGAGAGTACCTGTAACATAATTGACAAATTTATCTTTTCCAAACCAATCAATAATCCAGAGGAAACCCCCAATTAAAAGCCCACCAATTCCTTGTGTCAACAAGAAACTCTTTAAAGTGTCTGAGATCCATAATGAGTAAGTCAACTTGTTAAATCCATACTTTTCTTCCAGCACAAAGTTTCTGTACCAGGAAATTGGTAAACCAATAAGGGTAGAAACAGTGGAATAGACACCAAGAAAAGCCAAACTCTGGGAAATAATGCCATTGGAAATATATGAACCGATCATAGGTGATGAAATCAAATTGGTAAGAAGACAGGTCCCCAAGTCCCAAATCTTTGGTAAAATGTCCAAGGCAATAAATGCAACGTTCAATAATGTTCCATAGACACCAGAGAAAGTGGAGAATTGCAATTTTTCTACACTATAGTCCTTTGATTCTTTGACTTTCTTTGAGTCAATTTTGCTTTTGAACGGTTCCAATTCAGCTGGAACAAGATGTCCCTTTTCCTTTAAAACCTTGATTTGACGGAAATTGACGTACGTTTCAAAACAAAAATTGGCAACAGTAAATCCTAAGATAATACTACGCCATGGAATCGATGGAGAATCCAATGAATACATGATTTTTTTAAAAAAGAAAGTAAAGTTAACAACACTTGTCCATTATAGAATATTACGTATATATATCAAGAATATGCTCATGTCATTTAAAGTAAACTAAATAGATTTAGACATGTATGGACCTTCCAGTTCATAACCTAAACGTCTGTAATAATTACGAACACCAACACCAGAAATAACACTAATTTTGGAGCTTCCGTGTTCCTCCTTCGCAATTCTTTCAGCCTCTTCCATTAATAAAGTACCAAACCCTTGATGTTGGAACTTTCTAGGATCTCTAGAATGCAATGGAACCACTGAACCGTAAACATGTAGCTCTCTGACTATCGAGGTTGGTTGGTTTTTGAACTCTTTTCTGTATGTGTATTTTTTACTAGCCTTTCTTAAACGTAAAAGACCAATTAATATATCTTGCTTTGGATCCTCATAAGAAAGGAAAGTTTCCCAACCACCATTAGCATAATAATCACGACGAATTAATTCCACTTGATCAGGCTGAATTTTATGATGAACTTCTTGAATACCAACTTCACGGGTACGAACATCTCTACACGATGTACCAAAATCTTTCATTCTAGCTAAAGCCAATTCCCGCAAATTACCATTTTCAACACCAGAAGTGACTAGAGGCATTGGAATATCACGCTGGACACGGTAAATACGAGTCCAAGGAGGGACCAATGCCATAATTCTTGCTACTAAATCGATCAACATATTAGCATTGTATGATTTGTAAAGACCATTCTTCCACAACTCATATAACCCTGTACCACGAATAACAAGGGTTGGGTAAATTTTCAAACCATCTGTCCTGAATGCAGGATTATCAAAATATTCTTTAAATTGTTCTAAATCACGTTCCATGCCAACATTTGGTAAATCAGGCATCATATGTGAAACAACCTTATAACCTGCATCTTTAGCATACGCAAAAGTATCACAAACAGCTTTGACTGTGTGCCCTCTATTGGTATCACGAGCAACATCTTCATAAACAGATTGAACTCCAATTTCTAAACGAGTACAACCATAACGAAGCATATCATCAAGATGTGTTTCAGTACAATAATCAGGTCTTGTTTCAATGGTAATACCAACACATTTGGTCTGAGATTGTTGAGAAAATGCAACTGCTTCATCTAAATCTGTACCATCGTAACCTGTTAAAGCGTTATGTAGTTGAACAATGAAATCTTCACGATAGTCTTTAGGTAAAGACATAAAAGTACCTCCCATGACGATATATTCCACTTTATCAATCGAGTGGCCTAACTGTCTTAATTGTTCAACTCTACCACGAGCTTGTTCATATGGATCATATCTTGCACGAATAGCTCTCATCGAAGTAGGTTCATAACCTGTATAAGATTGAGTAGAGTATTCAAAATCGGAATCTGGTCCACCAGGACAATACACACAAATGTTCCCTGTATATGCAATATGAGGACATCTATGAGGTTTTGACATAACTGCAACAACTGCAACACCCGATGCTGTTCTAACCGGTTTTGCTTTCAACTTAGGTAACAAGTACTTTTTATGTTCGATTGGAATTGCATTGATCACATCCACAAGTCTTGGCTGACTATGAAGCTTGTATTTCTTTGAATATTGTGTAATTACACCATTCAAGTTGATATCTCGAGAAGTACCCTTCTGAAGTGAGTCCACCAAATCGGAGGCAATGTCAACAAGTGCCAACTGAAATCTGTCCTTTTCACTGAGCCTCTTTGGATGAGTCTTAGGGCCTTTTACCATGATTTTACCAATTGGATAAAAAGGAATGTATATGAAATTTTTTTAGTGGGAGAAAATCGAGTATCGTTCATGTTGATGGAATTTTATTCTTCAGGATAATTTAAACATCGTTGGAAATGGCGAAGAAATCGGGGAAAAAGAAGTCAGGTAAGAAGAAGGGTCAACAGCAAAAGCCTATAATTGACCATTCCGAAAAAAACGAGGCTGAAAACGACCAATTGACGGCTAATGACCCGTCAAGCGCATCAAATGTTGATCCAATCAACCCAGTTCAAGAAGAAACCGACATCGAAGATTCGAAACCGTCCAGCGAGCAAATTGACTCTAAGGAAGCACCAAAGGAGACGATCGGTGCTCAAAATACCGAATCATTGTTCCAAAAGGAAGCACAAATGATCGATAACGAAGGCGAAAAAGAATCATTGACAAATCAACAAGATTTGGAGGTTGAAGAACTTGAGAATCATGATGAGAATCACGTTGAAGATAGCTTGATACAAGAAGAAAGTTTACAGGTTAATGAAGAAATTGAAGTGAATGATCATTGCGATGGTCTTCCAACCGTTAATGATATAACTAATTCTACTAATAATAGCAAATGTGTCGAACAATCAGATGAGGAAGTGGAATCAGGTCATAATGTTACTCAGGATGTTCTCAATTTGGATACTTTGGATGATGTCGCTCTTGCAGGAAAAGAAATAAAAATTGACCAGGCTGTGGATGTCCCTCAACTTAATGAGGTTGAACAAACTCCAATAAGTGCACCTAATGCTGAATTGGAAAATACACCTATTGCAGAAATTAACCAAATTGAATCTACACAGACTGATGAATTGAGTCAGATAGGATCTCATGAAACAGATACTTATTTTCAAAAAGATGATTTAGTTAACAAAGAAAACGACCATCCAGATGTTTTCAGCAAGAGCTCAACTCATTTTGGAGGTGAAGTAATTCCAGATCATATTATTTTAACAACTGAAGATCAAAAAGATGATGCAATGTTCTGGGAACAAAGCACAAGTGCAAACGGCCATGAGGAGTCAGTTGATTTCTTGAATGAAGAAAAATCAAGTGAAATGCCTTGGGATATTGCTCAAAATCCCTCACAACCAAATGATGATGAACATGCATTGGAACCATCGGAGAATTTAAATCTTGCTGATCAACTAGACAAGCAAAATGAAGATTCTCTTTCATTTCTAGATGATGAAGTTTCGAAATCACAAAATGAGTCTTCTGAAAACATACAGATGCCATGGGAGGAGCAAAGTAATCAGGAAACCAAACAAATAGCCAAGGATCATTCCTTTTTCGAGAATTCTGAAGTGGAGGAAGATTCTTTTTTTGCGAAGTTATCAGGAGAAGTTCAAAAGAAGATGGAAATCGAATTAAATGATCAAAAGCAGGATTCCAATCAAGTTGAAAATGAAGAAGACAAATTTGGATTTTTGGAAGAGGAGGAGCATGATATTCTGTCCGACATCATGGACGATGATTTATTAGACAGTGAAGATGATGATGAAATTTCAAATTATCTTTCGAATGCTGAACCTAACTCTAGTGTTATTTACAATCCAGCTCTTCCAAATTTAAGTGCAGACATAAATAACAGTACTCCTCAACGTCCGAATCCTTACAAACCATCCGAAATCGTTCAATCAACAAGCATGGACCAATCGTCAATTTCAGCTAATAGTAGTTTTATCAGGAATGACCGTTTGGGAATCAACTCATTTGCAAGACCCGTTGCAGAACAAGTCCAATTTAACTCAAAAGCAGCAGAAATTCATAAGAAGCTTGAAGTTGAAAAGAAAAAGAGTGACGCATACGATTTTCCTTTGGATTTGATTTCAAAACATACAAAGAGAGCGCCAACCGTGACACAAAATGTATACACTACCATTGAGAATACTTTGTCAAAAAAAGAGACTACTACAGCAAACTTTGCCATGCCTCCAAAAATTGGAAGTCAAAATATTCCTTCAAGTCAAAAGACCTCACGATCCGGCAGTATCAACAAAAGTTCATTTTTTTCTGAATTGCCAATTCAGCAAAAGAATCCACCGAAGCCAGCTCATTTAAGAAATCCATATGAATCTATTGAGAAATCTCCTGTAACTCAAAATGAGGTATTAAATATTGCATCTCCTGTAACGAATACTCAACCACCAATGGTGAAGCCAAAGAAAAATCCATATGCGCCACCGCCACAGCCAGTAGCAACTCAACAGTCCCAACCTGGTTCACAATATGCCAAGCAACCTAACAAATTTGTTCCACCAATCGTGCCCCAACTTGCAATTCCAGGTCAACCGCAGAGCTCACTACAGAATCAGACATTTCAGCCACCGCAATTTGCTCAATCAAATACAAGGAACTCATCCATGACAAAGAAATCAAATCCGTATGCCCCAGCAGAAATCGGCGGTCATGTTCATCGTATTACGCAAGAGCCCAAGCCTGTTGATATCAAACCAAATCTTGTTCCAATTCCTGTTGCATCCCCAATTGCTAGTCAACCAGTTGCAGTTAACCAATTTGGTAATCATCCAGCTAATCAATTTAGCCAGGCTCCTCTAAATCAATTTTCCAACCAAATACAGTCACCAGTTAATCAATATGCGCCATCTCAAGCAGGAACCATCAATCATGGATTTACTTTTCCAGAGCCAAGTGGTAATAAATATTCAGTGGTTTCTCAACAACAAAACAGCAATAATACTGTGAGAAGATCAACAAAAGCTGGTCGACCATCCGTTTCTTCAATCAACGAAGTCTATGGCTCCAATATAGTCACAAGCAACGCTACTTCCACTAATTATAAAAGAAAATCAGTGATGCCGCCTGGTGGAACTTTGAAGAGTAAACATGCTGGTTCCAATAGTATTACAATCGCGCCTGCTCCAATTGTTATCAATCCTGAAAATTTAGGAAGAAGACAATGGCCCTTATTTGACTTTTCTGCAGAAAATTTTATGTCAATGATTCCAGTTGCCAGTGCTTATGGTTCCTCATCATGTACCTTCCAAATAGAGAATTTCAAAAATGTGTTAATTGATAAAAGTTTAGCACATTCATTCCCAGGTCCGCTACATAAAAACAAATCAAAAAGGAAGGAAATTTCAAAATGGATTGATGATAAAATTGCAGATTTGAACACAGTAGACATTGTTAATCACAGGCAAGAAGAGCATTTATTGTGGAATGTTCTGAAACTATTAATCGATAATATTAACAAAAAGAATGATTTCTATGACCCAGATTACCAATCTTTATTGTTAAAGCTTTTGAACCCATCATTGGACGATTCGGCAGATTCCAAGGGTGACTTATTTGACATTATTTCCATCCGCAATGTTGCAATGTCAATAAATCCAATTTCGGCACCAAACGCTTTTATGCTTGATGAAAATTTGTTACCCTATGTTCATGATTTATTAGAAAGAGGAGAAAAATCAGCCGCCTTGGAGTTTGTTTTAACCAGAGGTGATTGGACATTAGCTTTGCTAATTGCTAACATGATAAGTTCATTAGCATTCAACCAAATATTAAAATTGTACACCAGCGTCAATTATGGTGATAGCAATGTGAGTAACGATTTGAACTTCTTTTTGCAGTCCAATGGACCTGATGGCATGAAGGTAGACTCTTTTCTTGGAAAGGAATCATGGATTGTTGATAATTTCAAAACTGTTTTACCATTCATTCTAAAAAATAGTTCAACTCCAGGTAAATCCTTATTGAATATCGGTGAGTCACTTATTAAATCAGGATTCAGAGTTTATGGTAAAATTGCAATTTTGATTTCAGGAGAACCTTTAGTTCCAACTTGTAATGAAATGTTGCCAACTTCAATTGATGATATGTTGATTGATGAAATTTATGAATATTTGTTAATGTCTTCTGATAATATGCCAACTCAATTTGTTAATGGGTTCCCACATATGGTTCCAGTTAAAATCCGTCATGCAGGTTACTTGGCTGATTATGGCTTGGTAAATGAGGCAAAGAAATATGTATCTTCTACGCAAGCTGATATATCAAGCAAACTTTTGTTTGTAGAGCCATCTACAGCAATTGCTCAGCAAAACATTACTGACAGATTATCTAAGTTGGGATCAAGTTGGCTAGTCGGTATTAGTAGACCAAAGCTAGATAAGGTTTGGAATACATTAGATAAGTCCTTTACTAAGTTTGTTTCTGGTGAAGAAAGTCTTGAATCCAAGAAGCCAGATGATGGAATGTTTTCCAAGTTTACTTCTCCATCTGTTTCGAGGATTGGATCACATTTGGATTTATCTCATATCGGAGTGGACCAGCAGAGACCTCATTTGTCAACAATTAATTCAGCCTCGAGTATTTCAAATATCCATGGTACCCAGGCTAGACAGCCTTCTGTGGTATCAACTCCAAACAATTTCAATACGGGGAATCCATATTTTAGTAATACCAATACTCCAAATGCATCAATTTTGGCTCCACAACAACTTGTTACTGGGACTTCGATGAGACAGCACCCAGTTACAGGCTCTAAACCAAGAGGTAAATATGCGCCACCATTGGTTATTGAAAATTCACAAGATCAGATAATACCGCCAACATCACTTTCAAAGTCGAATATGGTTGTTCCTCCTGTTCAAAATGAAATGAATATTGGCACTAAAATTTTGCCACCACAGGCACAAAGCAACATTCCCGTGGTTAAAGTCGAGGATAAAAGTCTGCCACCAAAAAAGAATGAATCCTTAATAAACGCCATGAAGGAATCTTCTATCTCCGAGTCTATTCATCCAAAAATAACTCAAAAGCACTCGCCGTATATTCCAGTACAACAAGAATACTCTAACACTCCTGAACCTCCTGTCAATGCTTTTGCCAATGTTTCTTCAACATCTAAAGAGTCCTTGGCTTCATTGCATGATCACATAGTGACAAATTCACCTAGTATTGAAGATTCTGAATCTTCAAAGGCTGAAGAAATCGAAGAAGTTCTTGCACAAGTAACAAATGATTTTAAACAAAACTCAGAACCGACTTTTGTTGAAGAAGAAGTGAACTCAGTAGCCACAAGTTTTGAAGCTGATCAGAATGTCATTACATTACAAGAAGAAGAGGAAGGAGAGAAGGAAAAAAATGACAAAAGCCTACAGTCAGATCAAGAAGAATTGATCGAGGAATCACAAGATCATGAAGAAAAGCAACTAGATGAAACAGTTGAAGCATTTGATAGTTCAGTGCAATTAGAAGAAGTCAAAGCCTCCGTTTTACCAATAGAGACAAATGTATCTGATGAAACTAATATCATTTCAAATCCACCAATTGTTATCAAGAGTCCTCCAGTTAACAGGTATGCTCCTCATGCAGGTTCTAAAAAGAAGCCAAATAATCCATACGCTGGTAATCCATACGCTGCAAAGTCAAATACAGCTGCAAAATCCAATAGGTCCATGTATGCTCCAACCGAGCCATTGAAGCCATTGCCTGTGGTTGATTCATCATTAGGGATTCCTGAAAATGTAAATATTTTTGAAGCAGCTGGATACACGATTTCATCGCCAGATATCCCAGTTGCAGAAAAAATAGAACTTCAATCTCAATCTGAGCCTGAACCTCAACCACTTATTGCAGAATCAAAAAGTGTCGAAGAATTACCTGAACCAGTAATCATTCCAATGATGACTAAACCAAATCAAGATGTATCACATTTGGAAAATATGTTTAAACCACCAAAGATGTTCATTTCAGAATCTCAGGAACGGGATAGAAAATCGCCTATTCATACTATTACAGAGGAGAAAAAATTCTACGCAGAAGATAACGATGAATACTACGATGACATTATTGATGATGATGATGATGAGGATGATGATGATAAACTTAAGGAAGCAGAAGCTGAACGTCAAAGGTTGGAAGAAACAGAGCGGAAAAGAAGAATGGAAGAAGAGCAAAGAAAAAAGAAACTCGAAGAAGAAGAACAGAAGAAGCAGGAAGGATCCAATACTTCAACTTCCAGAGGATGGCTTGGAATTTTTGGTGGAGGTGGAAATAAAAATGAAAAGAAAGTTTACAAGGCTAAGCTAGGTGAAGATAACTCATTTTATTATGATGAAAAATTGAAAAGATGGATTAATGGTAAGGAATCAATTGAAGATCAAATTAATGCATCCAAGCCTCCACCACCTCCTCCAGTAGTTGGTATCAAAAAACATAATGTACCATCACAATCCATTACTGTACCACCAGCCAGTTCAAATGGGTCATCAGCACCTAAGCCAATTTTAAATAAGGGGAGCGACAGCATTAACGACTTATTAAATAGACCACCACCTGCTGGAGCATCGGCTAGAAAATCCAAGAGAGGGCCTAGAAGAGGTTACGTTGATGTCATGGCACAAAAATAAACTAAGAAAAAGCTTTAATAAAGTATATGTGTATTTATTAAGAAATATAAAACGTAGTAAAGTTACATCAAGCGAGCTTGTGTGGTTTGGTATACATACTGGAAAACTTCAACAGCCAAGATATGATACTAAACGTCAAGTTTTTCACCAAAAATATCCTCATTGGTGTCAATTGATCCAATAGCCCTGTCTCTTCTGCTAGAGCTATAAAATTCGCTGTCGTTATCATCATCGTCGTCATCAAAAACTACTTGAGAATTCGACCTTCCGGATAATTCGTGTGACATTGAAAGACTTAATGGAGTAACAGGAGGAAGTGTTGTACTGACAGGTGCTAGTGCAGGGGAGTCTTGTAAATTCAGTTTCAGTAATGGCATTTGCAATGGAGATTGGCTATCTAAAGACGTTATTGTTCTTGTTACAGGATTCAGTGTTAATCCATTCTGGGATTGTGATAATCTTCTTCCGTTACGTAAATATCTTGGAATTTGATTTGCCATCAGATAAGCACCCATTTGATTCTTCAAAGACGCAGGAGGAGAATTTTGAGATAACAAGAAGTTTGAAGGAGAGCCTGCAATTGAAATTGGAGCTAAAGACGGTGAGTCCGGCTCGGAAAATTCGATATTGGTACTATTCTTTCTTGAATTTGATTGATAGTTGGAGGGACGCCTGAATAAACTAGGTGAGTTCATCGAGAGTCTTCTACTGTTGAAATTTGATGGTGAAGCATTTGAACCTTGAAGATGACTTAAAGTATTGGAAGATCTCAAATTCCGCTGTCTACCTGTTGTAGCCGTAGCTGAAGATGATGGATCATTGATCGTCGAAAGTTGCTGCTGATTTAGTGAAAGAAGCGAGATATTTGATATTGATGGTACTAAATCATTACCCATGCCATCCGACGACGTCGCTAGAAGTTGTGGTGACATTGCCGGGGATATAATGGCTTCGTCAATGTTATCATTTATCAGGTCATGAGATGTGGAATTCTTGAAATTATCAGGAGAGTGAAACTTTGTGAACGAGAGTGGAGATTTGGAAGTACTGCTACAAATTGAATGTTCTGTGCCTATCGATGATCCCAAGCGTGCTATTGATGATGAAACCATGATCGTAAATATATTTATGTTTTATATTTTTCCTTTCAAAATTGTAATATTTGAAAAAATGGATTGCTTCTTTTTCCAATGTTTAGATGCTCTTGTATACGTTTGTCTTTTTTTATATAAAAAAAGAAAAGAACTCTAAATTAACAAATTAAAAGATATAAACAGAGAAAGAATGGCAATATAGCAAGATAAAAGAAAATTTTATGACATTTTTTTTCTCAGGCAAAATTTTCAACCACATCACATGAATCATGAATCATCATCGTCGAAATATTCTTCGATGTCATCTATTTTGTGCTCAACATAATCCTCTGCTTCTTCTATAGCATCTACTAAATTTTCCTTGGCATTATCCCACCAACTGTGATGAATTTTGGAAGAATCATCTTTGTTTTGGTCTTGTTGTATTGGCGCCTCAGGTATGAGTGTAGATGTGGTTTCTTGTACTGTAGTTGTTGTGAAAATTTTCTCTTGATCGTGTTCAGGAGTGCCATTTTCTTTGTTATCGATAGCTAAGCCCTGATCTGCTGAATTTTTAATAGAGCTATTTTTTTTGTCGACTTCACCATCTTCATTTTCGTGATCTTCATCCTCTTCGTCATCACTATCATCACTGTCAATTTCATCCTCTTTATCACCTTTTCCATCTACAAAAAGTTCATCATATGCCGACTTTTGCTCCAATATATCAATTGGGAAGCCAACATCAGGATAAATTTTCCTGTCTTCCCAATCATCATCTAATGAATTATTAAGTGATATAATGCTATCAATAGTTCCATTATTTTCACTGCCTTTAATTCCAAATGATTCACAAATGATATTGTAAATTTCTATATTTTTGAATGGCTTCAAGTATTTTTTGTCGTTCAGTTTCTTCTTAAAGAAAGGACCTGTAGCCAGAAAAAAAGATCTCATCAGTGTTTCATCTTTATTGTACCCATGAACTCCTTCTGGAATTGTTCCACTGTCTGATGATTTTTTTATTAAATAACCGATTTTTGGAATCACCCAAATCGGCGCAACTCTGTCATCGTAAAATGAACCTGAACCACCAAATAAATCATCCATAATTTCATCTTTCATTCTAACCTCAAACTTATCTCTAAGTGGATGTGATTTCCACTTTTTGATCATCGATTTGAACAAAGCTTCAACTTCAACACCATTTTTTGGCCTTAAACCAAATAAAGGCCAACCATCAAAATGCTCAACTGACTTAACATCAACCAAATCATCTATTTGAATTATCCTATCGTAAGATGTTGGTGACATTCCATGATCAGAAACAATGATGACATTTGTAAAGTCTAATAAGTTTGAATTAGATAAATATGTGAACAAATTTTTGATGAATGAATCAACTTCTTTGAGACCTTGTTCAAGTTCTGCTCCATGAACCCCGTGTTTATGGCCAATTGTATCGATTGTTGGTAAATATGACAGTATTAACTGAGGCCTTTTTTCTAGTGGGTATTCCAACAGCTGGACAAGTCTATCAAATTTCGAAGCTAAATCCTCATCGACATTGAATTTATCAACATAATTGGGATTGAAATCTAAATCCACTTCACTTCCGGGCCACATATGTGTTGCAACATTGAAATTGTGTTTTCGTAAAGTTGACCAAATCGGTTCACCACCCCACCATTTTGGATCCAATGAGTTCGGTGATGCTCTATCAAACGAGTCCTTAGATTTTGGGTCAAAAAACTTATTGCCAACAATCCCATGGTATATTGGCAACAAACCTGTTACAATTGACCAATGATTTGTAAATGTCACTGAAGGGTTTGAAGGAATCATATATGGGGGGAAATATGAACTTCCTCCTTTATATAAATCTGCCATGAAAGGGGTTAAATCATCCGATACATAATTGGGATGGAATCCATCTAATGAAATTAGGATGGTTGTATCAAAATAATCAACTGTTCCATTTGAATGAATTGGTCTATTGGGAATGGGCTGAGGGGATTTATTTTGTGCAACCAGGACAACAAGGGTAATAAATAAACCTGTAATTAACACCATCAATCCTAAACTCATGGAGGACATCCATCGACTGCTTCTTCTTCTGGATTGAATATTGTTAAAAATCAAAGCATCATCATCTAAATTAAATTCATCATTGGTATCAAAATCGTCTAAATTGAACTCATCTATCCATTTTCGCTTTGTGAAAAAAGAGCTTAATCGTCTAATGCCTCTTACAAACAAATTCGACCCTCCTGACGTAAAGTTTAACTGATTTAAATCGATTGAAAAGTTATCATTATCAAACTGGTTATTATCGATCTCGAAATTCTCAAAATCCCTATCTGTATCCAAGTTGGTGAATGGCGTATCTATAGCAAATCCGTTTGAACCCATAATTGGAATCTCCCGATTCTCAATTTATCTAACAATTATATCTAATAAAAAAATACTAATAGAAAGCCACAATAATATGGTAAGCCCGCTTACGTAAGCGCCCCTTGTCTTTTGCTTTTTTTTCGTTTTTCCAAACATCCATGTTTACCCCCTCAGCAATCCGTACTCGCTCCCGTTACAAATATAGCAATCCTATTTTTATATGTGCTTAATTTTTATTGGTGGAATAAACACGGGGATTTAAGGCCTTGTTAGGCTCTTTATTATATAAAAAAAAAGAAATTTCACTGAAAAATATTATTAATGCTAAAGTTTATAAAATATGCTAATCTATAGAAGGGGGGTATATTGTAATATGACTTAGTTGAGGGAAACGCCAGAGGCATTTGGAGCTAAACCCAATCTCTTTGTTTGGAAGCTCAAAATCAAATTTTGCATGACATATTCACCAAGAACAATTTCGAGTGCTGAGCTGTCGTCCAAAATAGAAATCATTGGCTCACATAAATCATGTGTCTGTTCGTAGTAGTTCCAAGAAAGGTTAATCAATGGGATGGAGAGGGTCTTGCCGCCTCCTAAGACCAATTGCACGACCTTGTTCTTGTATTGGGAACACTTGTAGAAACCATCAGTGTCGAGAGCAACATCTTGCATCATTGCCTCGTAAATTTGTTCCTTTACGGCCAATGTTAACTCCGAAGCCTCGAATTGTGCAAGACCAAAGGAGGTCATAATGGAGAAGTTGGATTCGTAATTTAAGAAGGTGAAGTCAAGAGAGTCTTCATCAACGGAGGAGTATGAGACGTAACCGTGAGGCTTCTTGTTTTCATTCCAGTTGACCAAAGTGTCGTATTGAACAATAACCGAGGAATTTGCTAAGTTGGAGTTGCCATACCAGATTTCCTGAGCTGCGGTAGTCTCGGAGGACTTGACAGTCAAGTTAAGAGTAGCGTTGACGTTGATGAGATCATTGATGTAGTTAATGAATTCAAATGATTGTTCAGTAGCTTCGACGTTTTCTTCCACGAAAACTGGTGCATTTTGCTCTGTTTTGATTGGGAATGCATTAACAAGTGATGAAGACATCACAAGTAATGATGATAATGTGTTGAATAATTGCATCTATTGAAAGCTTTGTTTTTGCTGGATACAGACTTATGAATGTTTGTGGTAGGAGATGGGAGAGATTCTCCTTTTTATACAAAAGAATTTTCGGTTTGTTCTATAAGAAATCTAGGCGTACATAACACCGAGCATTGCTTTGTTTATCTTTAATCCCGCTCGGTGTTTTGTTTTTTTCCAATTTGCATATAAAACGAAAGAAAACGTGGGATTAAACGGCTGCCTTCCAAATGCTCATGACTGGAATTTCCGATCAGGCTTATGATTTCAAATCCAAATCAAAAGTGAAACATTCTTCAAACTATAATCATGATTGCCAATTTTATAACGTGAAAAAAATATAAGCATCTCCCAAGTTGGCTGAGTGCCCTACCAAAACTTGTGACATCACTCAACATATTCCTTGCTTTTGATGGCTTGAACCAATCTAGGCCTTGTTCTGCTCCAGGCTTTAGTTCCACCATTTTAAATGCCGATTGAGCGATTTTTGTTCCTGCATATTTCTCGGTTTTTGCATTATTTCATAAATATCATATAACTTTCAAATAATCTCTCATAACAAATAAAATGTTGAATCAATTACAATTGAAATAATCTGTGGCATTTTATTTTATGAGGTTTATTACGACTTTTTTAAATTTCACTAGTTTAATGAATAACATATTATCTTAAAAATACCTGGGCTGAGCATATTTAATCAAAGCGAGAGGAAATAAGAAAAATCTTTTTTTGGAACACCAAAAACGCGAAAAAGCGAAAGGTCACTTTTCAACAAGAAAGTGATTACGTATATGATGAGTACTAATTATGTCATAAGGCAAACAAAAATGATTTCATCATTGGTGCCTCCCAAAATACGTCATGATGTCATTTCTCAACAACAACTGCCTAGCTATGTCTGACACACCTTTGTGGTGGACAAGGGCAATTACTGAAACGAGGCGTCTAATCCTTAAGCCATTAATTTCGGTTGGTCACCCGGTCTCGAAAACAGCTATCTCTATCAAAAACGAAGTTCGGGATTTTACAGGAAAAAGAAGGGATGACACCAAATTCACCGAGGCGAGACTTCGGCTTTTTTCTCGCTAATTAGAAGCCAACTACTAAGCCTACCGGCGAACAGAAACACTGGCATCTGATCTAGATCATTAATAAAAAGACAGGTTTACAAACCGTTCGCCGTCACATATCACATGTAAATTACAATTTGTGAACAAACGTATATGTTTTCCCCAGCCCGCAATTAAGGTGTAGTCGGTTTATAATGCGCATTTATTTATGATTGGTTTTAATTGTAGCGATGTTTTACAGTTATACAAAATCATAGGCTTAATCCCGTATGCGTAGAGTTTCGGTATTTATGTGACTTAGCCTAAAAGCGGTGAAATTATCAGATGTTACAAAAGCTGCATGTACATGATAAATCATAGTCTGACAACGGAATGCTTAAAATACAGGTATATGTATTGAAAACAAAACAAATCATTTTTACTCTCCTCTCTTTCATTGCTTTTGGGAATCCAAGGTTCGTCCTAGTGGAGATTTTGATCTAATTTTGGTTTTGGGTGAATTTAACCATACTCGAGGTTTTTGATCCCATTTCCATTTTGGGCATAAATTAATTAAACTACTCGGGGTTTTTAATCCCATTTCCGTTCTTGTTGCAAATTTGACCAAATTCGGGTTTTTTCATCCTATTCCTTTTTTGGTTGTAAATTTAACCAAACTCGGGGTTTTTGATCCCTTTTCCGTTTTGGTTTAAATTTAATGTAACTCGGGGTTTTTGTTTTTATGCATTTGCTTTTAAGTTTCCGCATTTGTATTAAATTGGCTTTCCAAAATAAAACTCGGAGATTATATTGGTCCTTATTTGTCGATACCTTTTGATAATTGAAATTTGAAAGAATAGTTCAGCTCCTATATTTCATTGCTTTGAACTTCTTTAGACTTTTTTGTTAATCCGACGAAATTAAACTGAGGTTGCTTGGGTCTGAGGGCCTACTACTTATTCTATTATTCAAAGTTTCGATCTTATCCGCTTCTCTCTATGGCCCATGCAAATCGAATTTTCTAAATTTATACCTGACACTCACTCCTATGTTCGGCTCTACACACATGATGTAAGAAGCAAAAATTACTTCGGCCATAAGCACCAGGACATATCGCAAGCAAACCGAGTTTTATCTGTGTAATTTGAGGAGTTTGCCCTAAGCCTTCACGGACGCAAGTCTGGAATATCTCTTCCTTCTGGATTCCGGTGCTACAAAGCTTCGGTGCGCAGGAGCACAATGCTGAGCCGATTTGAGGGAGTTTTTTATCATTGCGGAATATCCAAGTTTTTAAGTAAATATGGCAAAAGTTGTAGAAAACAGTGACCAATTAGACGTTTCTTTGTTTGTAAAAGAAGACGACCACGTGATAAACCCATTGGGCTTATTGAATGTGAAAAAATCATCGACAAAGTCCGTTTTACTAGTGCTGAATCAGAATATTACGTTAAACCACACCTTATTTGAAAATATCTGGTCTAATTGTGATTTGCACGTATGCGCAGATGGCGGATCCAACAAACTAAAAGAATTTAATGAATCATATAAGCCTGAATTTATTATCGGAGATTTGGATTCAATAACCGATCAGACTAGACAATTTTATACAGAAACATCGGAAATTTTACTTCAATCAAGTCAATATTTTTCAGATTTAGATAAGGCACTTGCTTTGATCAACATATACTTTAATTTCAATCATTTAATTGAAGATATCAATAATTGGGACACTGTGGATGAAATTGAAAGGAGAGAACAACACTTAAGTATTGAAAATAAATCAAATATGTCGGATATAAATGTGATTATTTTGGGAGCAATCGGAGGAAGGTTTGATCAGACTATCAACGCACTTAATAAGATGTCCAAGCTTTATTTGTCCAGGCCCCATTTGAAACCTGTTTTATTGAATCCGGAACATACCGAGCTTGTTTTACGCATACCAAGCGGTCGAAGTTTTATCCATTTTCCAAGATTGTCAGAATCTGATGAAATTAAATTACTGGGTACAACTTTTAAAAAGTCGAGGCCTGGTTTGAGGAATGTAGGGCTCTTGCCGCTTTTAACTCCTACTATATTGTCAACGCATGGTTTAAAATGGGATGTTACAGATTGGCCAACTTCAATAAATGGTGATATTTCAAGTTGTAATTTACAGGTTGGAAACCAGGGTTTCATTATTGATACAGTGAACCCAATTTTTATAAACTTAGAATTGTGAACTTACTATCTACAGAATTAAATGAAATAACAGGAATAAAACAAAAGTCATGGGGAAAATTCACTACTCTCATTGAAGTGTGAGTTTTTGGTATCCAATGGACTGAATGAAGAAGAGCTCATACCACTTGATGAGTTAATGATTGGAAATTGAATATCCTCAATCATCGACAACCCTGTTGCCGGTAAATCTTTAACAAACGGAATTTCACTCAAATCAATACCATTTATATCTACTTCTTCCATGATTTGTTGGTAAAAATTATGGACATCGAATGGATTTTGATCAAGAAAGTCGAATTCTAAGTTCTTTGATAATTCTTTTTCAGTATCGTTTAATTCAATGTCTTTCACTCCTAAAAATTGGAGAGTATCACATGGATTTTCAAGTTGATCGTCCTCGTTAGTCATCATTTCATTAAATTCTTCTTTAATGAACAATTCATAACTCTCTTTCTCGTATACCTTTGCACCCTTGACAAAGATTTTGATCATCAAAGAATTCTTTTGACAATCAAAGCAATCCTCATTTAATGAAGAAAGGGTGATATAGAACTGTTTCAAATATGTGAATAAAATAAATGGGAATTGGTCATTTAACGACCTAGATGAGTTCCATCGTTGGTAACAAAGAAACCATTGTAAAACATTTGTTGAGTCTGTGTTATTTTCAAACTTTTCAACTAAAACATCCAAATTCAAGTTTTTCGCTTTAACACTACGATAAAACACACTACCTATCCAACACATAGCATGCATAAACCCCTTATTAAATAACGTCAAAATAAATATATCCAAATTTCTGGAAAAGGATTCTAGGGTATTGATCAAATTTGAATTACTAAGATTCGGATTAAATGAATCTCTCGTAGTTTTGAAATAATAAGAATAATCGAATGTGAATTTAAAAAATTGCAAGCTGTACTCAGTCGTTTTAAGAATTGATGTTTGAAGCAATGGACTCTCTTCGCACTCATTCAATTCTTCATTAGCAACTAACATGTAGTTACCTGTTATCAAAAATTGAAGAACTTTAGCTCTCAAATCTAAAATTCTGATATGTGAGTACTTTTCAGATTTCCACTGAATCATATCGTAAATATGTGGCAATTTATCTTCTGTGAACCTTTCAAGCTCATTCATTGCACTGATCAATTGGTTTTTTGATGCTGACTTACTTTCCATTTGAACAATATGAAAGCATTTTCTGATCAATAATGAAACTTCATATTCTAGCCTTGTATCTGTGTTTATGTTGTTTTCAACAATCAACCTATCAATTTCAGACTGGGGATAGCCTGTTGAGTCCCCTCTTTTGTAAGCCGCTAAGATTTCTTTTTCCTTTTTACTTAATTCTGGTATATTCACATCAATTTCATTTTCAAATAAAATTAAATGAGAACCAGTATCAAGAGATGATTGCCAGTCAATTAAAAAAAGTTTGAAAGCAATTCTCCTTATTACATCAAATTGCCTTTTTTCGGTGTGTAATGTCAAATCAAAGTAATTTGGATCTCTGAAAACACCATATATTCTAGCCATCGATATCAATTTACTTGTCTTCATAGTTGTTGAGACTGTTGACTCATGGGTATTGCCAGCATAAATTTCATAGCATCTGTGATATAAATAAACTTGAATTACTCTTAAGTTGAATTTATTTTCGACGGATTCGGAGCCAGTTATACTCTCGAGAAAATTAATAGCTAGATCAGTATATTTTTCAGAATTTACCATCCCTTCTATTTGTGCGTTTTTTTGTGTTGATAAATGAGAAAACCTTAATACCAACAAAATCAATGAGATGATTGAGGCATTTTGCAAATGTGCAAGTCCGAATTTGACAGACCCGCATGGTAGAATAATCAATACTCTTTCAATTTCTTCAGTAAACACATCCTTATTAATGAAGGGCAAAAATTGATATGTATATTTAAAAAAATTATTAACCAACTGGTTAAAGATATGAGCAGGAGGTAAAAGTTGATTAATTTCATCTAGAATTGTCATGAATCTCGTAATTTCTTCGAGGTTGTCATTTTCTAAAACTTTACAATCATTATTATGTTTCAACATGTCGAATGATGAAGTTCCAATATCATATTCATTGGCCTTCTTTGTTTGCTTTGTTAAATAGTCAGAAAATTGATTTTTTTCCACTTTATTGAAAGGGCCAATCAATGAATTTATCTGTTTGTCCTTCTGGACTAATGCTACACATGTAACTAATCCGGATCGAAAAACATTGTTTTGCTTGATGACCATAGTATCAAATTTATTCAATAAATCAGATATACATTCATCTCCATTTTTGGTAGTATAGCTATCGTACAGAGCCTCATCTTCAACAAATGAAGAATAATCAATATTATTAGCCTTCAAGATTTTTTCCATCGTATTCATCTTCATTTTCAGTCTAACTAGCTCATTTTTCAGATTAGACTTCTTTGGTGGGAGGTTTTTATTTGAAATCGTTGGTGCTTTCATGTAAACGCAGGATTCCGTACAATCGTTTTTGACACACGAAGAACATGGCTTCTGTTTGTCGCATTTCATCTTCTTCTTCCGACATTCTTGACATGAGACAGGAATTCTGTTTCTAGACTTCTTTACTCCTTGATTCGACATCTTGGCCACTGTTTCAAAGTAAAAAAAAAAAGATAATTAAGATCATGACATATCTACGGTGTTAATTTAATTACAATTTGATTAACTCCATAATATTGCTCAGCAAATTCAATAAAAACAAAAAAGATTAACTAAATAACATATAGTAACTGCAAAAAGAAGCTAAAGTAATTTCTCGTCATTGGCAATAGTAATACCCAAATCTGATAAAAGCTGGCTCCCGTCACTAGGGGTATTTGGAGGTAAATTCAAAGAATTAATTAATTCCTCCGTCCTTGGGGTCATAGTCTGCATTGCGGTGGCAGCAATCGGGGGCAGTTCATCGTACGTAGACAAATTTCCAACCATTGTACCAGTTGACTCTGATGAATGGGGTATCAAGCTTGGAATCTGAGAATTGTAGGTAACAGGATTTAATTCGTTCATTAATCCGTCCATTTGTTCGCTATTGAAATCCCTTGTATCAAAAAGATCGAACTTCTTAACTAAATTGGATCTCTCTTCAATCCCATTAAATATATCATTAACTAAAGTATCCACATTATCGTAGAATAATCCTTTCAATGAATCATCGGTATTTATTTCCGTGGAATCAAACCCTGAAGATGGCGTCTTATTAGAACTCGAACTCTCTGTTGTGTATGGGGAAACATCGTTGGAATCACTTGAATTTCTGAACTCATCAGAAAAAGATCTTGTAAATGAAAAGCCCGAGTCAACCGGTATTCCACAGCTCATAAATGTTTCACATGATTTTTCATCTGAAAATTTGAACTTATTAAGAAACAATTGGATTATGGTACCATTCCTCCATGCAACAAAGTATTCATTCTGAAGTTGTTGTAACATCAAAAATAATTCTTTGGTGTAATTAAAAACCAAAACCATCAATTCCCTATTATCCAACTCGGAGTTGCCTGAACTCATAATATCAACATTGAACCAACTCAATACCACTGATGAATCTACGCTATTACTGAAATCTTTCATTAAATTCTCAATCTTGATATTATTATCATCCAAATTTCTCATAAATGTAGATGAAATCCATAAAATTGATCTCTGATATGATGTTTGCGTTATATCAAATATATAGCATTCTAGTTTATGAGAAAACGTCTTCATCTTTTGATATGATTCCTGATTTTTATGATGTTTATTTGTTTGGTTCATATATTTCGCGTATTCATAGCCGATTTTGAACAATATCATTGCACTTTCTGTTGCTTTCAATGCAAAATTGTAACCATCATCTGTTCCACATTCAACCGCTATTAAATATAATAAATAATAAAATGCTTGAAGAAAACTAACTAGCAATAACCTGACCTCAAACACTTTTATTCTTGGAATGTTAAACATTTTTTCAAATGATGACCCTTCATTTTCATTCATTATCTCATAAAATGAAGGAATTTTGTTATCAAGAAAGTCCTGGATTTTTTTAACTACCGAGATATACTGAGATTTTTTCTTGGAGTCAGTGAAATTCTGAAATATGGATAACCCCTCCTTAGCCAATTTGTAAAATTCGTACTCAAAGAATATCCCTTGATTTATTGAATTTTCCAATGCTAACTTTTTTATTTGCTCAATTGGTGTTTCAACATTTGAGTTTTTCCTAAACGCATCCAAAATTTGCATCTCTTTGTCATTCAACTTTGGTAACTTAGTCGACCATTCATTATCATTGATGATCAAAGGAGTTGCATAATTGAATGCGCTGACAGCATCAAGCATAAGTAATTTATAATAAATTCGCCTCCATAGGATTATTACCCGTTCGTCAGTATAGAAATTTGAAAAACTTGTTGGGTCTAAATTTGCACCTAAAACATGTGACATTTGAATTAATAATGCTAGAGTTATTGAATGTTCTGAATTTTCTTCATTTAACTCTGGTGAATAGCGTTGGTATAATCTCAAAAATAATAAAGTTTGGATATTTCTCAATGTCACCTTTCTGAAAATGCTATCGTCTGATGGTAACGACATCAATAAAGTTTTCGCGTGTAATACAAATGTATGATCAATTTTCAAACCACTGGCTATCACCATAGCTAGGATGTCATTGTCAATTTCCTTCACATTATCTTTGACATTATCAACGTTGATTGTCAAATATGAAAATCGTAAAATAATTAACAATAAACTTACAATCGAAGCATTTTGAAAATGTGTAAGTTCAACTTTACATCCACCTCCCTCAATGGGTATCAAAACTAAATCTAGTTCTTCCTTGAAAATCTCTTCATTTATGTATGGAAAAATTGGATAAACATATTTGAAAAAGTTATCCACCAATGAATGAACAACATATAACGGTGGAATAATTTTATTGATAGTTGAAATTATTTCTACCATCACTCTTGATTCCTGAACTATCGTTCTACTTTGTGGATGGTTCGGATTAGCGGCTATATCACATGCATAAATCGCAGGAGAAGATCTTTGCGTAAGCCACTCCGGTTGAAATGCATTTTGCTCATTCATCACATCAATTGCCCTTACATTTTGCGAAGCTCGCAATTTTTCAAAATTATTGGAGTGTTTTTTGAAATAAGGTTTGAAAATGTCTATCAACTGTTTGTCAGAATTGACAAAAGCCAAATATGATGTTGAACCAGAATGTAGAATCTTATTCTCTTTTATAACTAATGAACCAAATTTTTCTGTCATTGACATGAGCGGATCATTTTCACCCGACTCAGATGGGCTGAAACCACTATTATCACCAAATATTGAATCATTAAAATCTGACACGTCAATATTATTAGCTTTCAAGATCTTTTCCAAATGATTTATCTTCATTTTCAACTTAATCACCTCGCTGTTCAACTGAATCTTAGGGGAATTTGCTGAACCCTTGGAATTGAAGACATACTTACAACTTGACTCACAGTTACTTTTTGAACAGTTGCTACATGGGCTCAATCGATCACATTTAAGTTTTCGCTTTCGACAATGCTCGCATGAGGTGGGTACCCTATTTCTGGTCTTCTTTACCTTTGTACCGCTAGAATCGGACATTGACATACACTTGTACAATGTAATAAAAAATTAATAATTAATATTGTAGATTTTTGCCATTTGAAATCTCATTTCATGAACGGAAATAACATTAGAGCCGAGAGTCAAAAAAAAGATAGCTTTAAAAAGTGCTTTATAAAAGAAAAAGAATGAGACACTTTGAAGGAAAGAGGGGGAACAATAAGTTTGATATCAAAAGATTAGGAGGGGGGGTTAGGAAAAACAGGAAGTTGAAACGAATTGAATTGAAGCAGATATTTGATATTTAATATTCTTCTTCATCAGCATAGTTATCACCACCTAATTCACTGTAATCTTTTTCCAACGCAGCCAAATCTTCTCTGGCTTCAGTGAACTCGCCTTCTTCCATACCTTCACCAACATACCAGTGAACAAAAGCTCTCTTGCTGTACATCAAATCAAACTTTTCATCGATTTTTTCCCAAGCATGGGCAATTGCAGTGGTATTGGAGAGCATACATAAAGCTCTGTCAACGTCAGCCAATTCGGATCCAGGAGGTTGAGTTGGCTTTTCGTAACATATACCAATCTTGAAACCTGTTGGGCACCAGTCAACTAATTGAACACTCTTCTTAGCTTTTGCAGTTGCAACAGCTGTTTGAACATCTCTGTTAACAACATCACCTCTGTACAACAAGCATGTAGCCATGTACTTACCCAACTTTGGATCACATTTGACCATTTGGTTGCTTGGCTCGAAACAAGCTGCAGTAATTTCAGCAACAGTATTTGACTCGTGATTAGCTCTTGCTTTTGATATAACTGGCGCGTACGAAACCAATGGGAAGTGGATTCTAGGATATGGGACTAAGTTGGTTTGAAATTCGTTCAAATCAACATTCAATGACCCATCAAATCTCAAAGACGCAGTAACGGATGATACAACTTGTGCAATTAAACTGTTTAAATTATTGAATGATGGTCTAGCTATCCCCAAATTTTTACGGCACATATCATAAATGGCTTCGTTATCAACCATGAACGTACAGTCGGCATTTTCTAATGTTGTATGAGTAGTCAAAACGGTGTTATATGGTTCAACGACCGAAGTATTGATTTGCGGAGCTGGATAAACTGCAAATTCTAATTTAGCCTTCTTACCAAAGTCATTTGAAAATTGTTCAAGTAACAAGGAACCCAAACCTGAACCAGTACCACCACCAAGAGAGTGTGTAAACAAAAACCCTTGTAATCCATCACATTGATCTGCCATCTTTCTAATTCTATCATTGACATCATCAAGTAATTCTCTACCAACTGTATAGTGACCTCTCGCATAATTATTTGCGGCATCTTCTTTCCCATTGATCAGCTGTTCAGGGTGAAACAAATTCTTGTATTTACCTGTTCTAACTTCATCCACCACATTTGGTTCTAAATCTACGTAAAGGGCCCTTGGGACGTATTTACCAGCACCTGTTTCTGAGAAAAAGGTTGAGAATCCTTCTTCACCACCTTTTGGCCTTGTTAATCCTTCTTCTAAATAACCATCGGGCGTAATACCATGTTCCATTGAGTATAACTCCCAACAACTGTTCCCGATTTGACAACCAGCTTGACCGACTGTAGAATAATATGTTAGTATTTTTGAAACTGAAGAAGAAGAACAGAGAAAAAAAACAATTCCTCCGTCCACCATTTGTTCATCGCAGATACATACCATTAACTGAAATAACTTCTCTCATGATTATAAACGCGTTTTGGGCTGTTTCACTGTTCACAAGAGCGTGTCTGGGAGATCAAAAAGGTGATTTGTTTTGATCGCAAATTGGAAATTATATTTTTAATGTTTACCTTTCTTTCGCGATCGACCCGTCGAATTTCCTAATACGGAAATATTCTCGAGACCTGTCGCAATGAAGCTCAAGTGCACCGGTGACGGTCAACAAGCTATCAAAATGATCACTATGTCTGCCCTCAAGTGTTTTATAAAAAAGGGCTGTTAAAAAGTGGTTTTCTTTTTGATACTAATATTTACTTTGTTACTAAAGTAAATTTATATATATATATATACATATATATGTATAGAATTTAGTTGTGCGAGAAATCAGTTTTCATGTGTTGAAGTAACGTATATTTTTCAAAATTTTGATCGAAATCGGCATATTGACGAGTATATTTGCTTTTATTTGTGGTCAAAGAATTCGGTAATTGACCCATTTTTAACAACATTTAACAAACTATCAGGCAAGATTATATCATTGACGCCATTTTGCCATAACTTTTATTATATAGCATTGCTAGTAAATGTGAATATTAATGACTTGAGCACAAATTTTGAGTTTGGTTTTGCTTATTGCCAAAATTCAAAATGTTCAATTTCTTCACTATTCAATTGTATTGAGTTGTTACATCAAGAATATCTCTCAATAAATCTTCAAGTAAAAAATCTTTGTAACTGAAGAAAGTATTAAGAGCTGTTAGATAAGATCTTTATGGTTAGGAAACCCTGGTTTTATTTATTTGTCAATTAACCGATTTATATTCTTTTGTTTCAACTCTTGGAGTGAGGATAATATAATTCAAAAGAAAGTCACATTTAACTAAAAATTGTACATGGTGATCAAAATAGCCAGTCAAATTGTTTGCACCATTAATGCTTAGAAATAATTGGTGTAAATCACTCGTTAATTTATGCTCATGTGGAATTTGTCAAGACTCATATTCAAATGTCAGTTACCAATTACAGAAGAACATTTGGATGGACTGTAAACATGAATATTTTGATGAATGCTACCTTGAATTATACATGTACAATTCTCAGACTCGAACTCTAGCATAATCTAAAGTTGAAATATATCATCATTCAAAGGAAGATGAACCAATATTGATATTTTACCAAGAGAAATTTACATGGTCAAAGATATGTGAATTTATGTGATGGAAAACCAGCAAATTCAAACATAATTCACCTTTTACAGTATATCAAGCAATAATGAGTTACATAGTTATGCAACAAACTAAACTGGTTTTACTTGTCTATCCTAATAAAAAATATGGCTTGTTTCCAAATCTATTTGACTGTAACATACTAAGGGTGATCAATAATTAGTTCTATTATTCTGATCATTAAACAATAAAAAAATACCAATGAATATTTTACTTTATAATGTGATTGGTGTATGACGGTTTTCATAAGGCCTTTGTATATGTTATTCATTAAAGAGCCACATATACCCTTTAGTGATTTACAGTTACAATAGTTATCACTATAGTTCAAAGCCAAAAGCTATTCGATATCTCATTTCAACACGATATTCACTATCCAATATATTTTATTTGAAATAAATGAATGAGGAATGATTAGAACAATAGTTTGTAAAATTTTAGAATCTATTCTATGTCAACAAAGTTTACGATGCTGGTACGTTATAAATTTAATCCAATTTGTGCAATTAAACATAAATGATCACTTGGATATTCACCCTCTCTGGGTTGTCCTTTGTCCATTTCATCAGGGTGCGGAACTTTTAATAGCTTTTCAATTATTAAATCATTTTCTGATTCAAAATCTGAAAGTTCATCAACTTTCACTTTATCATCACCATTCCATTCTTTGATGAAAAATATGTAATCAAGCATTCCACGCCAAGTATGAGCCCAATTAGAAAAAAACGGCTCCCCTCTATCATTGTCAACACCTGCGTTATTTGGATCAATTAGTTTATATGCAACAGAATAAAGAGATATTGCTCTTAACGGCATCTCATTATGAAGCGTTTCAACGGAGTTTACTAAGTCTATCTGCTCGGCTGTTGGTTGAAATGATTCTGGAACTGGATCTTTCGGTTGATTTTCGCCGTATTTTTCGATATTTCCACCTTCTTCGTCTTCACCGAGATCACCCTCTCTTCTTTTAGAAAAAGTATAAGAAGTAGAGCATGAAATTACTCTCAGGCACCTCTCATCGTATTTGATTGGTTTTGACGCTATTGAAAGATAAGGAGCATCAAAGGGTTGGGAATTGAAATCTCCTGCAAAGAACTTCCAGATTTTTTTTGTCTGAGGATGCAACGATCTGATTCTGGTTTCCAGCTCCATTGATTTCTTTAAAATTATATATGTCTGTCTCGTCCTTTCATATGTACCAAACGGATGCCAGAAAAGATGCGCAGTTCCCACTATAAGAATATTTTCCGGGTTTGATTTCAATGATAATCCAAGGATTAAGCCAGCATTTTTAGTCACCGTTCTTGGGTTTATATCCTCTGTTTTTTCCTTGTCAAAATCAATTAAGCATGTATCCACAGCTTTAAATAGGGACTCTTTATAGAAAATCGAAATCCCGTGGTTTTTATCAAATCCTCTATGAAATTTAGAATGAAACCCTACGCTTTCCAATTGAGGTTTCCAAAATGCCTTATACTGGATCAAATCAACTTCTTGTAGGCACAGAATATCACAGTTGTAGTTTTTAATCTCTTGTAATAAGATTTTCGACCGTTTACCCCATTTAAGAATATCGCCATTTTCTGGAAACAATGATCTTCGGATCAAAGATTGTGCTAGCAGATTATACGTCATTATTTTAATTGATAACACAGCTTTATCATTTGATGATTGCCCATGGGGGATTTTCACCAATTCCCTTTTGATGTATTTTGGTTTTTCATTTGGATGGTCTGGGTCGATTCCTTGTTCTATTAACCTTTGTCTCAATGCCTTTTTCTCTTCCCTTTCCTTTCTCTTGAGTTCGATCATCTCTTGCGTGATCACCGGTTTAGGTGCTTTTTTGGCCTTTGGTTTCTTCTCCTTCCTATTTTCTTCTTTACCTACAGTGTCATTCCTACTCGCTGGTTCCGTCATTACTCCTTCTTTTCAATGATGATACCACTGAACACAAATTATATTTCAACCAAGTCGTTGAAAAATTCCTATATATAATAATAGTCTCCCCATCCTGGCTCTTCAATTTTATCCCCCTCGAATTTAATTCACAATGCCACAAAATGACCCCCCACAAACACAGTCCCAACTACTTGAGCACAGTCTAAGGGACGTGTTGTATCTTCGTAGGCTGATTGCCGCCAAGCAACAACAGTGTGAAGCTCTCGAGTCTGAAACTCAGTACTTCCAACAGTACGCCGGGTCCTTAATGGAATCCGGTGTGCTCAACCGATCCAAGAATTAATACTGCACATGTCATGTGGACCGGGCCTTGGGTCTTGGAGGTTTGTCCTTATCGAAAATGGCTTGCGTTTTTTTGGCTATAATTTTTTTTTAGCTAAAACCTCTCAATTTCTATTTAAGGGAGTGAGGACGCCTCCCCTTGGCTCTTTTGACCCCTTCTAATTATCTAAGAAAACCAAGCGCGAAATAAAATGTCAAACTGCTCCTGCGAAAAACCAACCGCCGTCGCCTGCTCCTGCGAAAAATCATGCAAGTGTGCCCCAGGGGAATGCAAGTGTGCATCCTGTGCAATGAACAAGCCAGCATCAGAATGTGTCTGTGCATCTGCTAAATGTTCCTGTGAAGGAGAATGCAAGTGTGAAGCTTGTAAAGCCAAGGAGGGATGTAGTTGTAGTAAGGGTGAATGTGCATGTTGAATTAGTTGAATAATTTGATTTGCATCTACTATGAACAAACGAAAAATAGATTGCTGAGCATGTTTAGAATTTCCGATATAAAAGATATGAACGGATATCGACAGATAAGTAAAGGTAGAGTCGAAAGAAAAGAACTATCATATCATCATTATATAGACCAATTATATATTGTGTATTTAGGAAATAAAATGAGAGTTCAGATGCCACTGAAATCCTAAAATGCAGAACCAAGTACAGAAAACCAAAATCTTTACGGCACGGTGTTGTAGCAAATGAAACAAGGGTTGTGAACAAAACTCAAACAGCCCAAACATGGGAAATCAAAAATCAAAAACCACAAAAAAAGCATGCCTGAAGAAGTCATCGTTTTCTCCGGATTTCAAATGATTTCCCTTTTCTTGTAGCCCTTCTTAGAATTTTGGTTGAATACAAACTGGCACCTTGCCAAGCACCAATAGACTCAATACATCGAATGGATCTCAATTCTTTATTAATTTGCCCCATTATAAATTGGGAAAAATTCGGAATCTTTGTGAACCCACCTGTTATTATTATATTATATTTCAATGTAGTCCTCAAATCAATTGGAACTCTTTCTAAAATTTGAGAAATCATCTCTACGCAAGTCTGTTCATCTCGATCCAAGTCTACTTGAGGGAATAAAGTATCGATTATTGACCCAATCACATCACTTTCCTTTATATTGTAACCCTTAATTTCTAAAACGCTGCTATTGCTCAAATCAAAAAAGTTTAGTTCTTCGATTATTTTCTCTATGTCACTGAAAATCAAACGAGGGGCTTTCAACTTTGCTTTTAGATCATAATGACATTTACAACAATTCAATGAACTCAACATTGAATACTCATCCAAAACTCTATTATCATAAATAACGCTGGCCCTAGTGAACCTCCAACCAAAATCAAGTACAATGCATCCCCCTTCGGGTGTCATGCTAATACCTGATGATATAGATACCATCAATGGATCTGGGACAACCACAACTGATCTCATTAAAAAATGGTTCAATGAAATATTGCTAATAATATCAAGGTATAGCCTGGGAGTTTCAATATTCCACACCAATATCATTTTCATATTCAAATGAGGAATCCCCGATTTCTGGAATATATCAAATAAAATGTATTTCAAATGTCTTTCTAGAGCCTTGGTTGGATCACCCTCAAATACAACCAGAGACGACGGAAATAAATTATTGTATAAGCTTAAATCAAATGAATAACTAGTTGAAGGAGCTTGCTCAAAATCGCCACTGTGGTCATAATCATAATCGATTGAGTCAACTGTTACAGGTGGTGATTGGGCTACATATTCAAACAAATTCATCCTGATCAATCCCAAATATTGTCCTTCTATCCCAAATTCTAATGTCCTTGCACCAAGTCGCAATATACAATTGGCCGGCTTCCCATCAGACCCAAATTCCATGCCATGTTATAAAGAGATTATAATTGTTACGCGTAAACTGAAAATCCTATCTTTGCTCAGCCTGATGTTTTTTTATAAAAATCCTTCAAATATGTCAGAAGGAGTACTTTTAGTCGACCAATTGCAAGAACTGGGAATCAACTCGGGAGATATTGCTAAACTCAAAATGGGAGGGATTTTCTCTATTGCTGTACGTTAATTTTCAAATTATTTAATAATTGAACATAAAACATACTAACTGATTTCAGTCTGTATTGTCAACCACCAGAAGAAACATGGCAAAAATCAAAGGCTTGAGTGAAGCCAAGGTTGAAAAGATTAAAGAAGCGGCAGGAAAGTTAATAAACCCAGGATTTGTCACTGCATTAGCTCAGAGCGAAATGAGAGAAAGAGTTATTCATATATCTACCGGAAGCAAAGCATTTGATCAAATGCTTGGAGGTGGGATTGCAACAATGTCAATGACAGAAGTTTTTGGAGAGTTCAGAACAGGGAAAACACAGTTATCTCATACTCTTTGTGTGACTGCTCAGCTGCCAAAGAATTTAGGTGGTGGCGAAGGTAAAGTAGCTTATATTGATACTGAAGGTACGTTCAGACCAGAAAGAATCAAATCCATTGCCGAAAGGTTTGATATGGACCCAAATTCTTGTTTGGAAAATATCTCATATGTCAGAGCTCTAAACAGCGAGCATCAACATGAAGTGGTAGAACAGTTGGGTTTATACCTTTCAGAAGGAACGTACAAACTTATTATTGTGGATTCGATTATTGCGTTGTTTAGAGTTGACTACTGTGGTAGAGGCGAGTTAGGTGAACGTCAACAAAAGTTGAATCAACATTTAAATAGATTATCAAGAATGGCTGAAGAATTTAATTGTGCAGTATTTTTAACAAATCAAGTGCAGTCAGATCCTGGGGCTAGTGCATTATTTGCAAGCGTGGATGGTAGGAAACCCGTTGGAGGGCATATTCTTGCTCATGCATCACAAACAAGAATTTTACTTCGTAAGGGTAGAGGAGACGAACGCGTAGCAAAAATCCAGGATTCGCCGGACTGTAAAGAAAGTGAATGCATCTATTGTCTCACAGACGGTGGAGTCAGTGATGCTGCAGATTAAGCGATATTAGACTAATGTTTGATGTCAACATATAAAATTTCCCAATTGGGCAATTTGTCAACACACCGAGGGCAAAACATTGGAAAATCACCAATTGGGGAAAAAAGGAAAACAATTGAATTGATTTATCACTTTGTTCCTTTGTATTTAACACAGGCATAATCTCCCACGAAAGAAGTACCTTAGGTATTGATCCATTCATTTTCTTTTTTTTCTTTATATTGTTACCTGTTGCTGTCATATAACTAAATGAGTTCTTCTAATCAGAACCGTCCACTGCAGCCGTTAAACAGTTTACAAATCAATGCAAAATCGAACTTACAGCAACCTGCTTCTCCATTAGTTGCCAAGCAGACTGCCACAAAAGTTGCGAGTGGCTCTGTTGGGAAGCCTCAACAGAAGAAGAGAAAGGAGAAACTATCAAGTCTCTGTAAGACGCCGCCAAGTATCATCAAAAATAGACATGGTAGAGGTTATAGAAGAGGCCATTTTCTTGGAGAGGGTGGATTTGCTCGTTGCTTTCAAATGAAGGATGATACTGGGCGTACATTTGCAGCAAAGACTGTTGCAAAGGCAAGTATTAAAAATGATAAAACTAAAACCAAGTTATTGAGTGAAATTAAGATTCATAAAAGTATGCATCATCCTAACGTTGTTGAATTCATCGATTGTTTTGAAGATGATGTTAATGTTTACATACTATTGGAGATTTGTCCAAATCAATCTTTGATGGATTTATTAAAGCATAGAAAGTTGTTAAGTGAACCTGAAACAAGATATTTTATGGTTCAAATAATTGGAGCTATTAAGTATTTACATGGTAGAAGGGTTGTTCATAGAGATTTAAAATTGGGGAATATATTTTTTGATCCAAACATGGATTTAAAATTGGGTGATTTCGGTTTAGCAACAATTATTAGTTCAAACCAACAAAAAAGATACACCATTTGTGGTACTCCAAATTATATAGCACCTGAAGTCTTAGGTGGTAAGAGTGTTGGGCATAGTTTTGAAGTGGATATTTGGGCTATTGGTATTATGATGTACGCATTATTGTTTGGAAAACCACCGTTCCAAGCAAAGGATGTTCAAGTTATTTACGAAAGAATTAAAAATAATGAATTTAATTTTCCAGTTGATTCAACTGTTTCTAATGATGCTAGGGTTTTGATTCAAGATCTTCTTTCAACAGATCCATTAAAGAGACCATCATTAGATGAAATTTTGAACTACGATTGGTTCAAATGTGGTCCATTTCCAGGTATGATTACAATTGAATCATTAAAGCAAGAACCTAGAAATATGGCAATGATTTCAAAGGAGGCATCATTGATAAATTTTGCTAACGCCAAGCAAAAAGTTGGTATTAATGACTCGATCAAGAATCCAGTTGAGATTCTCAAAACTGATCTACACAGTGAAAAACCAAAGGCATTATTACCACATTCACTTTCGCCAGATAATACCAAAAACAAATATAAGGAAGTTTCGCCTGTTAATATTCAACCATATACCAATAGCAATAATAATAACAGTAGATCCAAAATTGGTAACCAATTAGAAAGGGCCAATTATGAGCATAAGATGGTTAAGGTATTGAATGAATCACTATCAACAACATTAGATACAATTGAGAAAATAAGTAGTGGCAAAATGGGCTCTGATACAAGTTCAATTGGTAGACCTCAACTTATCAGTAAATGGGTTGACTATTCAAACAAGCACGGATTTGCATATCAACTATCAACTGGCTCAATTGGGGTTTTATTCAAAGAGGGGCACACAGTTTTAAAATCTAGGGATACAACTGATGTCTATTACATTCATCCAGATAGTGAAAGTGGTTGGAATAGTGAACACTTTACAATTAATGAGATACCAAGGAGTTTACAGAATGAAATGCACGTTGTCGATTTCTTCGAGAGGTACATGACACAACATTTATGTGATGTTCATTCTGGTGGATCTAACAATGTAAATGGTGAAATATTTTTGAGGAGGTATCACCGTAGTGATAATGGGGTGTTATTTGAATTAAGTAATGGAAGTTATCAATTTAATTTTAAGGATCATCATAAGATTGTTGTTTCAGAATACGGGAATATTATTACCCATATAACCCCTGAGAAGGAAATCGAGACTTTACCATTAGATTATGTTTTAATGAATGGAAATTTCAGGGAAACACCAGATGGTTATTTTACTGCTAAATTTGAGTTCATAAAACGCACACTGAGAGAGAGAATCACAATTTAAGCTAAGCTAAGCAGATGGGTAATAATGTAATTTGTGTTTAGTTTTTTTCATATATTTAACAAGCATTTAGTTAATCTAACAAATAATTATATATGGTTATTTCTAGTGTACAGTAATAATAATGGAAAGCATTAATTAAAGATCAGTATCATCTTCGGTACCTGCCAACAACGCCTTCAATTCCCATTCACGCTTGAATTTTTCATTAAGCATATTTAACTTAGTAATGAGTCTGTTACAAGCATCTTTGAGTGCGTCTCTTGGGTTGTAGTCATCCTCTGTCTGAAGACGCATCACAAAATTGGCAAAAAGCGGGTGTTCGATCTTATAAGCTGCAAATAATACCCTTTCGTCGGCAACAAGCTCCTGACGCAACAAGTTCCCAAGCGTGTGGTCCTCCCTCTCGAACTTCACAATGATACAGTTAGGCACACGTGAGTCCGGCGTCACACTGAGCTTTGGAACCCCGTCCGGTAAAATGAAAAGCTCGAATCTGTCTGGTGCGTTCATTCAGTGATGGAGGAGGAACTTGTGTGAAAAAGAAGGAAAACCCATCCCAATTGAGCGACGCCATTTTATTTACTCTTCTTTTAAGAATCTTCAATTTGGAGAGGCACGCATAGCAGTAACTTGATATCTGATACGGGCAACAGACTCTCCAGTGATAGAAGATACCGTGAACGAAAAATAGGGGGAAAAAAGCAAATTTTGAGCACAATGCAATCTGTTGATCACCAATCGGCCCCAAAGGCTTCTCAAAGGTATGTCGGCTCTCTAATACCATTCAGTCTCTGTATGGAACTTATACTAACAAGAACATTGGTTGTATTCATTACAGTCAACAGGAAACACAAGAAGTTGAAAAAGATCAGGCCATTGCCACTGGTCTTGATCAGAACAATGAAAACAAGATGTCATCGTCTACAACACCAACCGCCTCTTCGATTCATTTTCAACAAACTGTCCATATTCATGATGGATCCGATGGAAATGATATCACTCTGACAAGTAATCCAAGTATTATAGAAACTAGTCAACAACAACAACAACAGCAACATGAACAACAACAACAGCAACTTTTGCCCCAAGGAGACCTGGCAATCAATAACGATCTTCAACGATCAGCACAAGCTCCAAAGTATTCCTTGCCTCCATTTGCCAACATTAGCCAATATAGTGGAGACAATACTGCAGCTGGAACTTCCGTAGGCGATCAAGGTGCTGAAAAGATTAGTTTACCTCCTGCAAGTTCAATAATACATGGAGCTACGGCAGGCGTTCCAGCAACTGCCACTGCTTCTACTACAAACGCAGAAGTCGAGGCTCAAGATGAAACTATGGATGAACAAGTCACAAAGGTTGAGCCGTCTTCAGTTACAGGCGAAATCAATGATCAAACTCAAGCACAGGCACATGCTATTGTTCAAGGTCAAAAAACTTCAAATTATAAACCATTAAATGTCAAAGACGCCTTAAGTTATCTTGATCAGGTCAAATTTCAATTTAGAGATCATAGCGATGTTTATAATAACTTCCTTGACATTATGAAAGACTTCAAATCCCAAAAGTATGTTTTAATCGAACTTTTCAAGGCTGTGCAAAAATCTGAGTTTTTCACGGCTGTGCAAGGCTGTGCAACATGTCAACAATAGAATACTAACACCACTTTTCCAACAGCATAGACACACCAGGTGTAATTGAGAGGGTCTCCACATTGTTCAAGGGTCATCCGGAACTTATTGATGGATTCAACACTTTTCTTCCTCAGGGGTTTGCAATCGAATGTTCGACATCTGATCCAAACACAATTATTGTTACAACCCCTCAGGGTACAACCATAAGAAAAGATAACATGTCTTTAGAAGTGAACCAAGATGGATCTACAACTGTTCTTCAACCACAACATCAATTTCATCAACGCCAAACTAATGGTGAAGTTCTGCCTCCAGGTTACGATCAACAGGTTTATTCTCAACACCAACAACAGCTCCAACAGCAACAGCAGCAACAACAGCAACAACAGCAACAGCAACAGCAGCAACAACAGCAACAACAGCAAAAGGCTGATAATAAACAAAGCACGCCGGCTGAATTTGATCAAGCTATCAATTATGTGAATAAGATCAAGCAAAGGTACGCTAATCAACCAGATATTTATAAGTTGTTTTTGGAAAACCTCCAAATGTATCAAAAGGGAATCAAGCCAATAAATGAAGTTTATCATGAGATTTCAATCTTATTTAGAGATGCACCTGATTTATTGGAGGACTTTAAGTTGTTTATGCCTGATAATACTGTTGTTAGAGACTTGCAACATGACTATCAGCTTCAACAACAACAGCACCAACAGCAACAACAACAATCGCAGCAGGAAAGCCAGATTCAACAACAACAGCACCAGCAACAAATGCTTGCACCAAATCCTTTGCAACATCAAATGTACCAAAATTCTTCAAATACTGTTCAATTACCTCCAGTTGGAAATTTCCAGTCAGCTCCATTTAGAAATGGACATGATGATATGATGCATAGTCAATATCAACAAGCATACCAGCAGCAGCAGGCTATGTTAGAAGCTCAATATCAAATGGACACTAATAAGAAAAAGAGTGACGATGTTGATAGGTACACAATGTCTGATTTACGTACAACTGGTAGGGAATTACCTTCTTTATTACCAGGAGTTCCTGATCCAGTTTTTCCAAGGGCAATGGATATTGATTTGTCGAATGAATTGGCATTTTTTGATAAGGTTAAAAAATCCATTGGCAATAAACAAACATATAATGAATTCTTGAAAATCATTAGATTGTATAATAGTGATGTTATTGATAAAAAGACATTAATGGAAAAGGTCAATGGATTTATTGGTGGTTTGCCTGAATTATATCAATGGTTTAAGAATTTTATTGGTTGGGACGACACTCCATTGAGAATGGAAAATATCGCAATAAAGAAGCAACCAATTGATTTGCTAATGTGTAAACCTTATGGTCCTTCATATAGGAAATTACCAAAATCACAAACTCATATGGCGTGCTCTGGTAGGGATGCATTGTGTTGGGAAGTTTTTAATGACGAATGGGTCGGTCATCCTGTTTGGGCTTCCGAAGAATCAGGTTTTATTGCGCACCGTAAGAATCAGTATGAAGAAATTTTATTTAGAATCGAAGATGAAAGGCATGAATATGATTATTACATGGAGGCCAACACCAGGACAATTCAAACTCTAGAAACGATTGCAAATAGAATGGCCAATATGAGTGATGAAGAGAAAGCAAATTTCAAACTCCCACCAGGGCTTGGCCATACATCCAATGTAATTTACAAGAGAATCATCAGAAAGATTTATGATAAAGACAGAGGTTGGGAAGTTATTGATGCTTTACATGAGCACCCTGCGATTACTGTGCCGATTGTTTTGAAGAGATTGAAGCAAAAGGATGAGGAATGGAAGAGAGCTCAAAGGGAATGGAATAAGGTATGGAGAGAGGCTGAACAGAAGCTAATGATGAAATCACTCGATCATTTAGGTTTGCAGTTCAAAAACATTGACAAGAAGTTGCTAACGAACAAACATTTAGTTCAAGAGTTGTCAACAACAAAGCAAGAACAGCAATCTAAAAAGCTTCATCCTTTGATGACAATGCCAAAGTCTCAATTGACGTCGAAATACGACGATTTTGGTATTTTTATCGACATTTTCAAATTGGTTCAAATTAATCTAAAGCATCAAGGCTATTCACGCAATGAAATTTTGAAAATTGATTCTTTCTTCAGATCCTTCCTTATTGATTTTTTTTTCTTGGATGGAAAGTTCATTGATTCTGAGTTAGCCAAGAGAGGACTTGTCGAAATTGATGAATCAGATGATTCCAAAGATAGTAATGGCAATAATACCTCTACTCCTGAACCAAAAATCAATTCTAACGATGAGATCATATCAACACTATCTCAAACCAAGAAGAGAGGCAGAGAACATGATTTACTAAAGGATGTTCTAAGAAAAAACAAGAGAAAGAAGGTCTTAGAGGAGTCTGAATTAGAAAATGGAAATGACTTCACATCTTCAACTGCAAGCAATTCTAATAACAATGCAGATATTGATGAATCTGAATTAGCCCAGCCAAATTGGATACATGCAGACAACTTCAAACCTGCTGTTGGTGAAATCCGCAATGAATACAATATGTTCTGTAACACTCAAATTTATGTCTTCTACAGATATTTGGATACTTTATACAAGAGGCTATTAAGCGTCAAAGATATTTCTGAAGAAGCGAACAAGGATATCAAGTCAAGAAAAGTTACTAAGTTTGCACAGGATTTAGGATTAATTGATAATCACTTATCTGATTTGGGTATTGACATTAAAGGGACCAACTCTTATTTGGAAGCTTTATCATTGTGTGAGAAATTAATTGACAAAAAGTTAGAATCGAACGATTTTGAAGAGGCCCTAAGAGAAGGTTTCAATAACAAGGCATTTAAGTTATTCACAATTGACAGAGTTGTTACAAACATCGTTAAGTTTATTCATAATTTAATGTCTGATAACAAATGCGGTGAGATTTTATTATTAATGGAAAAAGACCGTCAGCAATTGAAGACAAGTGCCAAAGATCAAATAATGTACAGAATTCAGGTCAGAAATTTCATGAATTCTGAAGAAAATATGTTCAAAATTACATATGACTGTAATTTGAAGACAACGAACATAACATATTTAGCATTGGATGATTTGACCATCAAGGATGTTTCCCAAGACAGAGATTCAAAATGGAATTATTATTTAACAAGTTATTCAATGTCTCATCCAACTGAAGGAATTGACTCATCAAATATTAAATTGCCGTTTTTGAAATCCTCCTTGGATGATGACGAGGATGATGACGACATCAATGGTGTTTCAGACTCAAAACTGAGTGTCAAAGTTGATTTGGATTCATATAGGATGAGATTCGATCCTACTACATATGACTTATTTATTAGAGATTCGTTATTTACTAATAAATTCAATGGAAAATCAACCAAGGATGCCAGATTGAATAAACTAACTGAAGTTATTGATGGGAGCATGGGTGTAGGCGGTGACTTGGGTGATGAATTGAAATTGGCAACCGAAAAAATTAATGTGTTGTTTAATCAAGGGCCAAACGAATATTTAAAATTTGATAAAAAGGAGGAGAATGAGGCTGATGTTGCTACGGGAATGAAGAAGGATAATCATATTGCTGATGAAATCAAAGAAGAGGCGCTTTCGAAAGAAGAAGCAATGTGAAATCAATTTTAATACAAGAAATATCTTCAATTCTATCATCCCTAATCTGTTTTCTCTTTATTATCATTATCATTATTATTATTATTATTATTATTATTATTGTATGTACATGTTTTTTTAATGTATTGTATTTTTTAATTATTTAACTATCTACTTCTGTTCCTAGATCGACACCAAAATCATCTAATGTTTCACCTAAATAATTTGACCACGTCTTTATCACTGTCTCATTATCATCATCTTTTTCGATGGCATCATTATTTCCATATATCCCTTTTTTTGGATCAAAATCTGACCCATCTGGTGGAAAGGGTAACTTAATTTGATCTTCGTCTAATTTATCAATCGTAAATTTCATCCCAGTGCCCATTGGCTTACCCCAAGGAGAACCCCATAAATATATCGGGCCCATTGAATCTACTAAATTAGAATACCAAGACCCCAAATCATAAGGAAATGTAAAATCATCAAATGAAAAATTATTTGGTATTTGGGAATTCTTTTTTAAAACTCTATAATTCAACTTCCATGATGTTAATTGAGGTAAAGCTTCTCCATTATTGAATGTTTTATAATTTTCTCTTACCTTTGTCCAGAACTTTTCATCAAAAAATTTATCTTGAATTCTATCCAATTCCCAATCTTCAATTGTCGTCTTATTTTCAACCAGGTTGTTGAAAGTCCGAAGTAACAGAATCCCTACTGATAACAACACAAATCCGGCTAAAATAAAATCAATCAATATGATTGCAAAAGTTGATGGACTGAATAAATATGCAGGTAAATTCCAGTCTTTGTATAGTCTTATCAATCTTTTACTTGTATAGTAAAACCCAAATCCCACAGTTAAAACAACCCAACATAGAAACCTCAAAAAGTGTGGGGTATTGTTGTATCCGATACAATTGTTAGTCCAAGGACAATGATGATCCATCTTCAAAACACATTTGCCACATCTTTTGCAATGATGACATCTTTCAGGCTTGTAATTCTGACACTTATTACAATATTTGATCCATTCTCTTCTGGAATCCAATCTATTAGGCTCAAAACTTTGGCTTGGCTCTCCAGCTGGAGTCACTATTGCCAAATAGTATGAGAGATAAATCATCAACACAAATCCATTGAAAATCATCACTTTGTTGAATGGCAAGTAACTATCATAAAACATCAAATATGAAAGCGTTATCTGAAGAAACAAAATCAATATGGAAGGTATTATTACTCCCATCCACGGATTCTTAAACTCGACGGCCATCAATGGAAAGGTTTGTATAATAATAAGCAAGAATAAGAAGAAATACGCGTATTAATAGTGCAATTATGTAATAATGTGCTGAATTGCTAAATATCAAACTATAAATTAGTGACAATATAAATAGACAGAATCATCTACAATTACATGGAAAAAGCCAGCGGAGCTTCATTTTATGTTTATCTCGGTTGTTTAAACATGTTTTGAACATCACGACATCATCGGAGTTGTGTTAAAATATAAAAACTGAGAAGTCAACAGAATCGTTATAGAATTGAGTCAAATATTTCAAGAGAAATATGAAAAATAACATATTGAACAAGATAGCAAGCTTCACAGAGTTATAACTCTTGAACTGAATTTTCGTTATTTTTATCAACATTTTACCCCGGAATAGATTGACCTGAGTAATATGATATACTTTTAATTGCAAAGATATTTAAAATCTTACTTAGAAAATAACCTAATCCTTGTATGCTATTGCTAAACTTTCTAAGTTATTTGATTCGCAGTTTTGAAATCTAATTGGAGTGCAAAACTACATTTCATTGACATTTGAATACACTCAAAATAGTATATAGGAACAAAACAAAAGTGGATGATGTTTCAATGAGACTCTACCATTATGGTACCATTAGGATAAATGCTCGGAATATCAGAAATTAATCGATCATCCGTGGAATCCAGCAATTCTCTATGTGGAAAAGAGGTTAATAAGTTAAAATCATAATAATGGGTATATCCAATTGGTTGACTATAAATCCCACCAGGAACCAACTGAACGTTGTTATTAATTTTACACTCAATATAAGCATAAATGTCCTCGACTGAAGAATCACTTGGTAGAACTATTTCATTTCTTGTCCCATTTGGGAATTTTAGTGCAATTCTAGCAGGTGACTGTCCTTCATACGATGGTAAAAGTGAAGTTCTCCATTCTAGCCATTTTCTATAGTGATCGGTATTCGAGTTATGTGTCCTTTGTTCATTTGAAATATTTGAGGATAAAGTACTCATTCCCATAGATAGCTTAATCGAATTAACTCCAGGATTATATTTTCTATAGGCTTTGAGTAACTTCTTGTGAACGAATTCAGCATCTTTTAAGCCTTGAATTTTAACAACTAAAGAAGTCATTGGTTGAGATTGTTGAATGCCCGAACTTGTTGGAATTTGTTGTGTAGTCATACATAACAGTCCCAAAAAAGGTAATTTAGTAATTCTAAATTGATTTGCAACCTGAAAGGACTCTGATTTTGTTATATCGCCTCCCCAAACAAAGATATGATTTGACCTTAAAAATTCCAAGATAGTTTCATTTGTTAAAACACTTTGGGAGAACTTCGCTGATTCAATGGAATGTGGAGATTCTATATAAATTAAAAGCCAATTGAACCCACTTTTTACTTTATCAATTGCTTCAGAATATGAGCATTCCATGAAATCAGGTCTATGAAGATGTAATTGATTTTCAATGTCATTATTTATCACTGATTTCTGTATTCTTTGTTCAAATTCGGTAATAAAACTCTTTGCCACATCCTTAGGATCATGAGAGTTCAATCTTTTATAAGGAGTCTGAAGTCTATTAATGACTGCCACTGAAAAAAATATCACAACCACTGATAATCGATAGATGATGTAAAATGGTATTAAAAACATCACTAAAGCAACAGAAACTATCGATTGAATAACTTTATCAAACATGTTTGGTGGCGCTTGTTGCTGGTGACTTTCTTCATGTTGAAATCCACCTGGTATATCATTCAAGGGTGTATTTTCACTTTCCGACATGGGCTCTGTAAACAACGATTGTGATCGTAATACATGAAAAAGATTAACAAAGTTATTGTACTCTTGTTGTATTGTGCGTCTGACGTTATTTATCATCAGGCAAATGTGGAGATGCAAGAAATTAGGATTTAAAAGAAGAAAATAGATATAATAAGATATGAAGAATTGAATAATATATTTCATTAATATTATACAAAATTAAATTAGGCGGCTATATAGGTGGATCGGAGTCTACACATTTCAACTAGCTATTTAATTTGAACAAAGGAACTTCAAACACAAACCAGCACAGAGAGCAGCAAGAAGAGTTTTTGATTCGGAATTGTTTGATTGGTGATTTTGTTGTTGTTGAGTGTATTGTGGTTGTTGAGGTTGTTGGTAATATTGCTGTTGTTGATAGTTTTGATGATGTTGTTGTTGTGCTGCTGGTTGAGGTTGGCCATAATAATTGGCATCCATGGCAGCAAACCCATCACTTCTAATATCGGACCATGAAGCTGGAATTTTACCGGATGAAATATCAATATGCAATACACCAGTATTCTTTGGATCAATCCAACATCTTAACCCTGCTTCGGCACACAATTGTTCAATGGCAGGTTTCAGTTTAGCAATTCCATTAGCTGAATGATTACCTTTTCCAACAATACAATCCAATTTCGGCTGATGTTTTGCAATCCCACTCTTGATTCGAACCTTTAAAATATATTCAGCCTCTTTAACATACAAACCATGCAAATCTATGTCGTCTTCATCAGAGTCCCTGTTATTCTCGATGAATACGTATTCTGCAGCTCTTTGATTGTTCTCATCAGCTATAGCCAATTGTTGTTTAGCTTGATTGGATAATTCCCCAGCTTTGGCCTTGTCTCCTCTCTTATAAGCATTTTGAGATTCCTGCAACAATTGATTACGTTTCTTATATGCTTCATCCGCCTTCTGACGATAAAATGTATATTGTTTATCAGTGGCATGATTATAGTCTTGATGTTCTATTGAAAGTGTTAGTTTTGAGTGTTTTCAAGACATTTAATTAAAAGAAAAACATGCTGTTAAAATTGCGAGAAACAACTGCGCCAGAACTCATTGAACCTACTAAATATACAACGGTGTTAAAAAGAGGTGTATGAAAATTGCTATATGTTTATTATGGTAGGAAAAAATTAATAAAAAAAACTAAAAAATAAACGACCAGGGAGAGGATTGAACTCTCGATCTTGCGATTAACAGTCGCACGCCTTAACCAGCTTGGCCACCCAGTCTTGTTATATCAATTTTTGAAAGTAATGTGTACACACAGCTGTAATATAAATCAAATATAGGCAAGTGTGTTGCAAAAAGTTTGAGATTATTCAAGAGTTTTATTTGGACATACTTAATTATAACAAAAAATTATTAAACTAATTTATTAGTTGGATAAATTTATAGTGTATTTAAATGCTTTTAGTATACAAAATTTGTTTATTCGTTTTTGCCTGATGGAATGAAGAAATTAAACCAAATATGCTTTGAAATTGCTGAGTTATTCAGAGTTCAAAAATTTTAAGCGCGGGATCTTTTGATTTTTCATACACGTAAGTCCAAACGATATTCTGATTGAATTGAGTACTTGAGGGAATATGAAGGTTAAATTAATATGGCTTTTGGCATTGGTTACAGAGTGCGCCAGTTCAGTGTCTAAAGATGAAATCATTAAAGAATTAGAGACAGTTGATTTGAAATTCAAGTCCGAGGGTCCTTCGTTAGATATTTTACAAGATTATGATTCCATATTGAGGGGTTTGAAAACAATTGAGGAAGGGGTCGACTTGAATTTGGTCAAAAGAATTGGTAATGTACAGTTCAAACATGGATTAATAAATTATTCGTTGGATAGAGAGAAGTTGGCATGGATTGATTACAAAATCTGTTCAAATCTTGAAATCCAGGGAGTAAAGTATGTTCATCAACAGTGCTTTAATAAATTTGCAGATTTGAGTTTTCAACTAGGTAAGCTTGATGAATTAAAGGATATGATGAATCAAATTGATGAGGAAATCGATAATTTGGATGCAATTAGTGAACGTATCACTTGGGTTGAAAATCATAATTCGAAGGTTAACCAATTGATGTCTAGTAATCAATGGGAAGATGCATTGCAATTATGCAATGAAATTTTAATAAAATGTCAAGGTGATACCAACTTATTAAATAAAAAAATATTGATTTTGAAGCATACTCATGAAAATTCACCAATACCATTTGAATCCAAGGTCAAAGACTTTATTGAAGTTTATTCTAGATTAATTAAATATTCACCTAATGATCTGAACGTTTATTCTGAGCTATCCAGCTTGAAAATGTTTGATCAATCCAGTAAAAAAGGTGAGTTGAACAAATTGTTGAAGGAATGCTTACGAATTGATAATGAGTTTGAGCAATGTCGGAGGATTTCACGTGTTAACATTAAATTGAATCAATTATTTGATTTAATAAGAGATGTCTCAGATTACTATTCATCAGTGTATTCTGATGGTGATGTAGAATGGATTAAAGACAAGGAATTGCAAGAAGATCAATGGGAGAAACTGTACGAACTTTTATTTTATCCAATAAAAAGAGTCAAAATAAAAAATGGAATAGATAGATTGGCTTTTGCTGGAATGGGGGTGACCAATATTGATGATATTAAAACCAACTTTGAAGTTGTAATCGAATTATTTGTCGGGTCAATGAAAGAATTTTCCTTTGGCGAGGATGAACTTGTCAACAGTGTATTTATGTCCAATATGTTCAAGATAGCCAGAGAGGCTTATTATCAGAACGGTGATATACGTAAATTCAAGAAGGATGGCATTGTAACTACGAATAAATATTTCAAACAAGTTAGACAGAATACAAAAGGTGAGAAAGATGTTGTTGATTATGCCATAGAACTAGATAAACTACTTGCCAAGAAAGATGTTGCCAAGTTGAAGCAGGTGATTGGCTCGATGAGTAATTCATTAAAGGCAACAAGAATTTTACGAGAAAAGGTAAGTAAATTCCAAGAGATAGAGCAAGCTGAAAATCAGTATAGACAACAACAACGCCAGCAGCAACAACAACAGCATTACCGCCAACAACAGCACCAGCAAAGGCGACAAAAGCCGGCCAACGATTATTATAAAGTACTTGGTATTGATTCCAACGCAGATCAGGCGCAGATTAAAAAGGCTTACAGAGATAAAATGAGACAGAATCATCCTGATAAAATGAGAGGAAGTGATTTAAGTGAGGATGAAATTGAAGGTAGAGTCGCCGAAATTAATAATGCTTATGAAGTGTTATCGGACCCTGAGCAAAAAGAAAGATATGATTTACATGGCGAAGATCCAAACGATCCTTCCGCTTCTCATGGTCAACAGGCTAATCCTTTTGCTAATGGTTTTGGCGCTCAATTTGGAAACCCTTTTGCCGGTTTCAACTTCGGTAATCAAAAGTTCCATTTCAGACCTGGTTGAGTCTTCTTCATTACTACATATTAGCATTCCTGTACAACACCCCGGTCTGTCGCGTGGGGATCAAAATGGTCCCACTCGATGTTTGGCTTATTTACGTAATCTGGCGTGACTTTAGCGGAGCAAAAAATTTGGCCATGATATATAAATAGCGTTGAGGCAGTGCTCAATAGGGAGCGCCCTCTTAGTTAAGACGGGATGAAGTAGAGGAGAATGCTTAGAACGATCACAACATCATCAATAAAACAGCAGACGCACCGTGTTTCATCGAAGGCGATCCAGCATCCCTCATCGCAACACACGAGATTTATTCCGCCTCAACAACAGCAACAATACATGTCTACAGGCCAAGTGCAACAACAACAGACACAACAGCTCCAACCGCCATTTCAACAGCAAGCGCAGATTTCTAGTTACCAAAAGTACCAGAGTTATAATAGTAATACCCAAAATAATCAATACATAACATCACAATTGGCGCAATTCGATGAATGCCTTGCACAGAATTCCACATATGATTTGGCCACGGGGAAAATATCGGGAGGAGCAGAAAGGTTTTGGGTTGCAGTCCGTAAAATCATTCCAATTTACAGATCGTTGATTAGTTCGGGCAAATTGAATGAAAAGAGAATGGGGGATTTTGTTTCCTTGTTAAGAAACGGATTAAGAATCCATCGTTTGGAATTGTCAAAACTGAAAAAGAATCTTGACAAAGATTCAAATAATCCAATCAAAAATATACATTATTTGTTAACTTGCTCCATCAGAGAAGTTTCTTGTAATGTTTTGGATGGCCATGTCCAGCTTAACCCACATGGTTTAACACATCTTTTTAAAGCATACAAGGATCTTGGTTTCACATTTGAAGCTGTCAGCATTTGGGAAAATGGGAAATCAAATCCAAAATTATTCAATATATTCACTTCGGAACCGGTTTTAGGTTCAATTTTCCCCTTCCTCGTGGAATCAGGGGATTTCAACTTTGATGAAGTTTGGGAAATGTATACAAAGATCAAGGATTCAAAAGCACCTAATGAAAAACTTCATAATGAGTTACAGGTTGGTATGATTCGTGTTTGCTTGTTCAAAAATAAAACATTCGATGCTCTTAACATCTTCAAAAAATTGACGTCTGATTGTTATTCATCTTATGAAAAAAATGGTATTGAACCGCCAATCAATGTCAAATCATATATGACTATGGCTCATTTATCATTTATTGGGTTTTGTAAGGACATGAATACTGCAGATTATTTTTTTAATGATGCTGTTAATGAATCAATGCCATATTTGACTCCGCTTCAATTGAATTTCATTAAAAAGTATATGAATAATACATGGGAAATTACAAATGATTATCAAAGGGTTAAAAATATATGGGCTATCACTTGGGCCCATTATGAGATGAAAAAGACATCAAATTCATCAGTTTCATCATCTTTGAATGATTCATTTTTATCCATTTTCTTTCAAAATTTTCCAACTTATTCAGAATACGGGTTCAATGAGTTGAAGTCAATCATATCCCAGTATTCGTCTATTAAAAATATAGATGAACCATTTATCAATGTGTTGTTATCTAAATCAACCAACTGGCATAATCCTCAAGTTTTTGAGTTCATTTTGAGTACAGCAAATTCTCACCCATTTTCTAAAACAAATGTTTTTTACAGATGTTGTTTGAAGGCATGTGGATCAGTTGATATCGATTCAAACTCAATCTTGAATTTATTCAGACAATTATTGGCCAACAATGCATCAAATGGGATGAAATTCATCGCTCACGCTGATTGGGTTGCTTTAAGAGATGCGACTGTGAATTCATCATTTTTACAAACCTTCAATTCAATGAATGATCGTATTGACTTGTATTTTAAATTATGGAAAATCTGTTCTCCATCTTTTATATCATTGGAGAATTTCAAGAATTATATCTTCAAGGATGTTAAATTGAATTACAATTATTCTAGAATCTTTCAACAGGTGTCCAACATCAGAACTGATATTGAAATTCCAGAGATTAATTATTTCCAAAAAAATCAAGCTGTTCAATCTTACATTGACAATGGTTATATCATATAAGGACGGTAAACGGAAAAATATTCATTTCATTATTAATAGCAACTATTCGTTGTATCATTACTACTATTCATTTTATTATTATTATTATTACTACTACTACTACTACTACTGCTGCAATTATTATTGGGTGATGTTCACAGTACTTCAATTCCATTATACATGTATGTTTTATATTCCTTTTAATTAATTTAATTTATTTTGAATTTCGGATTTGTCAGTATGATTTTGCTTTCTAACACCGAATCCTTTATGGTATCATCTGCTTCACTGTACAATTCTCTTTCGCTATCAAAGTGATGATATAGTTGTCTTTTCTCTCTTTGGCACTTTTTTCTTAAATTTCTGACAACTTCACCAATTCAACCCCTGAAACGCCCCCTTTTTTTTTGTACACTCCTGAAAAGTGTAGCTATCCGTAAAAGCCAATTGTTTACATGATTCATACTGGACAATTACAACATTTTTAATTTTACTTTCTTCTGACTTATCAGCAAAGTAATATAATATCTCGCGTTAATATTAGCTTTTACAGATAATTTGGTTAATAAAAATGGCATCCACCACGCCTCTTTCGGGCAAACCACGGCGTGTAGCAGAAGTCAAAGTTGTTCTACTAGGAGAGAGTAGTGTAGGGAAGAGTTCTTTACTAGAAAGGCTTCAGAATAATACATTTAATGCAGCGAAATCGTCTACTATTGGAGCTGCATTTGTGTCTAAAAAGGTATTGAGAGAGGATTCAAGCCTTGTGAACTTGCAAATATGGGATACTGCTGGCCAGGAAAGATTTCACAACTTGACACCGTTGTATTATCGAAATTCCAATGTGGCCTTGATTGTTTTCGATTTAACATCGGAACAATCGTTTACAAAAGCAGAATACTGGATAAATGAACTCCAGAATTATATTGACGAAGAAAACAGCAATTTGGATATCATTTTAGTTGGAAATAAATTGGATCTTCTGAAATTGAAAAATGGCCAATCTCCACTAATTAACGAAAATGGAGATGTTTACACAACTAAGGAAATGTATAATGAATGCCCATATCAAGAAAGGATTGACGAATTTCTCAGCGAATATTCTATGTGCAAATATTTCCAAACAAGTGCAAAAGCCAATGTTGAAATCAATGAGTTGTTCACTTTTATTGTCAGTAATGTCAAAGAAGCATTATTTCATTCAAATAATGATATTGACGAAATAGAAACTACAAATACAGGAAAAAAAAAAGGAATCATTGATTTCAGCTTTACTTCAGATTCTATTCATAATTCTTCATGTCAATGTTAACCTAATAATTTATACAATGAAAAAATAACAAATTGCAACAACAATCAAAGATATGACTTGGATGATGATCAGCCAATATTTATGACTTCTCTTTGATATACCAAAAGAAATTCCCAATATTAAAAATTGAGCATGGATCCAGTTGATGGAAAATTTCAATTCGTTCAGTACCAATAGATTAAGAATCGTTAATAAGCCAAAAATCACTATGAATGAATCGAAACCTGTATATTGAGTAAGATCACTTAATAGCCTATCTTTGTGATCGAAATGCAAAGCATCATCACGCAAATCAACGCCGCTTTCATCATCACTTTCAATTAACTCATCAGTTTGAGAATGTAATTCTTCAGGGCTTATTATTGAAGATGATTGTTTCAATTGGTTACCAATTGAATCTAAAGCTACCAATATTTGATCGACACTTGGTCTTAATTTCGGATCAACATTCACCATGCTTTCAATTAACAGGGCCCAGTCATGAAATAATTCCGTATTTTCCATTTTATTTCTCATCCCATTGAATAATCCACCATCTAAAATCTCTTGCTTGACAAAATCAATTGTCTGGTATGGTAATTTTCCAAAGCATAAATAGTATAATATCATCCCTAGAGAATATATATCACTAGAATAATCAAAATCATTTAATTTTCCTGTATATTCATTAATATTTAGTAATTCAGGTGCACAATATTCTATTGTACCTGTTGCCCCAGAACGTTCCATTTCTATTTGTCTTTTGGTATCAATTGTGATCGATTCACCAAAATCACTAACAAGCAAGTTTGGAATATTGGTGATATTTGAAAAACATGTTATTGGTTCATTTGACTTAAATTTAGATTTGAATAGACAATTTGAAGGCTTTAAATCTCTATGAATAATCTTTAAATCATGTAGATATTTCAGTCCTAAAGTCACATCTTTAAATACTTTAAAAATTTCAAAATTAGTTAGCATTCTTGGTTGTCTTTGAATTTTATCCTTTCTTTCATCTAACCTTCCTAAATTTCTTCTCAGTCTTCTAAACAGCTTTTCTTTAGACAAATCAAATTTTGGATTGACGATATTTTCAACCCATTCTTCTAAAGTTCCCCCATCACAATATTCGAATAACAAAAACACAATGGGAATTTCTGGACCAAAGTCATTCATTTTTGATAATTCAATCCAGACATGATTATATTTTATCACATGGGATGAAACACCATTTTCTGAGTCTGATAAATAGCTTAAATTGTAAAGAAATTTAACTTCATTCAAAATCTTTATTAGATTATTTCTATCATTTCCTATTGGTATTTTCTTCAAAGCAAATACTCCCAAATTCAATCCTAGGAGTTCATGTTCTACTTTGAAAACTTGTCCAAATGATCCTTTGCCAATCATATGTATTACTTTGAAAAACTTGTCAAAGTAGCCTTGATTAATTAGATTTGTTGGGATATTATCATTATTGTTATCAGTTTCAAACGAGGAGTTTTTGCTATCATCATTTTCCAATAATTTCAAAGTTGAAAGTTCTACCGGTAATGTAGAGGCCAATAGTTTAAAATAATCATGGCTAAGTAAATCTCCAGAACTCGTAAGCGAATATCCGTTGGGAAGTCCTCTATCTAATAATCGTTTAAATGATTTGAAATTTATACCGGTTGTTGATGATCCAGGATCCCCCAGTTCTTCTGCTGGGTTAAAATAGCTATTTGTGCCATTGCCTTTGAAGGAGAAACCAAACCTATTTGGATGACCATTATGAGCCTCATGACTTTGCCTTCGTTTTTTCGATTTGCCTGTATCGTTTATATGTCCGCAATTGGAGCATACAAAGGAGAAAGATTCATTATTTTGTGAGCCACGTCTTGATGAAGTACCCTCTGAACCACTGGCGCTTTCTTGTTTTGTGAGATCGTTTGGATCATGAACTAATTCGAAATCTTTGGTCTCCGAATTGTAAATCACCAGTTTACTTGAATTGGGGTTTTGACTGCCAAAAAATGCTCTGTTAGTATACGAACAGCGCTACCAAACTATATAATGTACTTACTAAACAATTGATAAGGTTTCATCGGTAGAATCCGTGTGCGATCCGTATCTAATTAATGACATGATAAACAAATAGTATATAAAATTTGACACATTTTCCAATTTACCGTGATTATATATAGCAAAGCAAGGTAATACATTCAATGGGGTGGATAAATCAAAGAACACCAGCAATCTTCTCAGTAGACTCCAATAACGCAGAGTCCAAGTCCAAGTCCAAGTCAATGGGTGTATTAGGTTTGAAAAGTCCCTTGAATTGACTTGATTGGAGATATAATTCGTCATCCGAATCTAAAATTCTGGTTGTGGGGTTTGAGTTGTAGATAGGGCTTTTTGGATGAGTGTATGAAACGTTTCTCATTAAAAGATCCATTGTATCACCATCTTGTTCATTTTGTATTTGTTTATTAGAAATATCTTTAGTAGTTTGATCCAAAGAAGGATCATATTCAAATTCCATAGTTCTCAAATTCAATTGCATTAGTTTTTTGGTATTCAAGTCAACCAACAGTTCGTCATCATCAACATCATCAGCAACATCATCAGCAACATCATCATCACCAGAATATTTGTGGACATTCATATACTTTTTGTTTTCAATTCCCGTAAGTTTGTTTGTATTAGTTGAAATCGGTTCATGAGCTGGTGTTGATTTTAATGATTTGACCATTTCTAATTCTGCTGTTAACATTGCTATTCTATCATTTTTCAATTTCAACGTTCCTTCTAGATCGGCAATCCGCTCATTCGCTGTAATCACCTTCTCTTTCAATGTACATATCTTTCCATTTAAGCCTTCCATGATCTTTTGATACTGAGTCCTCTCTTTGATTGACTTGGATCTTTCAAGATCCGATTTCCTCTCCGCGGTTAAAAGCTTTAAATTTAATTCGTCAATCTCCTTCAATAGGTCCCACCTGTCATCCCTATGGGTATTTTGTTTTTGTTTTTGGTTTTGTATATTGATGGGGATATTTAAAAGTCCCTTTCTTGGAATTGGCTCGCTTTTGTTTATTTTTTTGGCTGCTGTTATATTTGACCCATGTAAAACATTCTTTAAACGATTTCGCATCGATTCCAGGTCTATTTCATTGTTCATATCCTATTTGATAATATACCTGTTTCTTATAAGATAGTAAACATGGAAAAATTTTGCGTCGGTTTTTTCGACGCTTACATATCATATTAAAGAAAACCCACTTTTGAGTGGCTTCTAATAGGAAAACAGACTAAAGAGTACAGGATTCAAGCTTAAAAACCTTGTTAAAATCATAGAAGAATTTCAAAAGGCAAAAAAAGAGTGAAATTGATGCCAGGAAAAGCTAACGAACTTCCGAAAGCCAAATTCGAGCCGGATCGTGATTCAATGGGTTCTGAGGTGTTTAATTCACACGGAATGGAGCTGTGTAATACAATTAATAGTTCAATCAATGACATATTGGACTTATTGAGTCAGGTATTCAAAAAAAAACAGATTCTTGATTTATACCGTAAGGAGTTAACAAATGGAACGGTAGAAAACCCCTTAAGTTTTTATCTTGAAAAGTACAAACATCTGACAACACCCGAATTTGAAGATGCTATCAACACAATCAGATTCTTGAATAACAAGAATTCCATTTTGTACTTTTCAAATAATGTCAATGATAACGACAATTCACTGGGTACAAATAATAAGACATCATCAGATATGACAAGTCATTCAGTAGTTACTGACTCCAATTCCCCTACCAATGGCACAGTCTCACGTCAACAGCAGTTAAGAACAAATCAAAATTATCGTGATGTAATGTCTTTTATACCAGGTACCGATATACCAGATATTGATTTAAATAACCAAGCCAAAACTGTTAGGGATATTTGGAATGAATGGAATTTTGGTTATAAAGGAAATCCCCCTTTATCTGATATTGAACGCCAGTATGGCACTAAATGGAGACGAGGTCGAATTGCAAAATCTGCACAAAGAAGAAAAAAGATTGTAGAGTTTATTCAGAATGAGTACAGGAATCATTCCAGTGAGATTCCGAACATTCAAAATGTTGTTGATGAGTTAGAAAAGTATAGACTAACAAGAGGTAAAGGTCTATTTTGGCTTTATGGAAATATACCGGAAAAACTATATGACTTGGATGGAGCTCCATTGAATGAAAATGACGGACAGATGTTAATTAGGCAAGCGTATGGAACATCTGTTGAATTAGATGGTTCACAAAAGATGAAAACTGTTGAACTTATTAACCACGATGAACTTGTTAGTTCAGCAACAGCAGCTGTTTTCGCTCAGCAAAACACCCATAAAGGTGATAATGCTACACACAAGAATGAAGACAACAGTGTTAAAATGTCAGCTGTAGACCACGAAGAAAATGTCGAGGAGGAAGAGAGAGAATTACAACAAGAAGAAGATGTCAGTGAAGAAAAGGAAGAACAAGACGGAAAAAGAAGAGGGAAGGAAAAGGAAGAATTAGCTGAAAATCTAACTGAAGAGGTGAAACAACAGGACTCTACTCAAAGTACTGCTGGCGATTTGAGAAGATTAGAAAACATTCAACGATTAATTGATCAACATGGAAGTGTTGGAATGCCCGAGCTTAGCGAACATACCGATCCTGAATTAGAAAAATTATGAATTTGTTATTACTATTAACTGTGTATTATTACTGTCTATATTATCATTGTGTATATTTCTAAGGTTTTAAATAAATAAAAGAGTACATATGAATGAATAATCAAATAACTAAAACTACCCGCATAGAGAATTAAAACCCAAAAGGATTATCCGCAGTGGCATTGGCCAAATTTGCTTGTTTACCTACAGAAACATTACCATTACCGAAGCCATACCCAGTTGGTTGAGATTGTAATGGAGCGTTTTGTTGTTGTGATTGACTAAACGAGGTTTGGGGGAACCCACCAGTCATGGCTGGATTCATACCACCAAAAGATTGTTGCTGAGGTTGTTGCTGTTGATACCCACCAAAAGGTTGTTGTTGCTGTTGATACCCACCAAAAGATTGTTGTTGTTGATACCCACCAAAAGGTTGTTGCTGAGGCTGTTGTTGTTGTTGATACCCACCAAAAGGTTGCTGTTGTTGTGGTAGACCAAAAGAAGTCTGTGGAAGTCCACCAGTCATGGAAGGATTGACACCAAAAGATGTTTGAGCTAAACCACCAGTCATCATAGATGATTGCTGCTGTTGGAAACCTCCAGTTAAAGCAGGATTAGCACCAAAAGAAACTTGAGGTAATCCACCAGTCATCATCATTGGTTGCTGTTGACCAAAGGATGTTTGAGGTAAACCACCAGTGATTTGCATACCAAACGATGATTGAGGCATAAATCCTCCAGTCTTCATAGTTGGTTGCATAGATGGAATATTACCACCTGTCTTTTGTAAAACAACACCAGTTGGCTGTAATTTAACCATCCCACTGTTCATACCAAAAGAAGTTTGTGGCATACTACCTGTGTTCAATGGCATAATAAATCCACCTCCAGTTTTTTGTTGAGGATTAGCATATAGGTTGTTTAAACCACCTGTCAAATTTGATGGCATACCAAATGAGGTGATTGGAATAATGCCACCAGTACGCATAGCTCCACCAGTTAAACCGTTAGTCAAACCACCAGTCAAACCACCAGTCAAACCACCAGTTAGGGCTCCTGTCATCATTGGAATCATTGTAATTGGCATGAATCCAGTTGGCATTGCAGTCATTGGAACCATTTGCTGTTGATTACCACCAGTCTTCACGTCTTTCAATTGGCCAACTGTTTCACCTGGTAATGTTGAAACAGGTTTAACTGGCGTGATTCCTGTCTTTGTTGGCTCCATAGGTTTAACATCCAACAAATCTTTAATAGAACCAGTTATTTGTGGTGTTAATTTATCATCCTCATCGTTCACCTTACTAGCTGGTTTTTTGGCCCATGAATCGTCAGTTAGGCTTGCGGAAGGCATTGGTGGTAATGGATCTAATACCCTTGTGCCAATACCTGGTGGAGGAGGTGGAACAGTTCCAGTTGCAGCAGGCAACATTGGTTCAGGACTAACAGATTTACCCAATTTGATATCAATGAATCTTTTAACTCTTAGAATATCACCTTCCTTGACTCCTAAGGTTCTCATCAAGGCTGGTGTAATTTCTCCAAGAATGTTTTCATCTATCTGTTCACTTGCAAAATTACGAGAATATCTTTCACAAACAGCAACATCAACTCCCGATTCAACAAAAAAGTTAAACCAATAATCAATTAATTTAGCACTGATTGGAAGTACTTTCTGCTTTTGATTGAGGTTTGAGCGAGAAGGCAAGTTTGGAGTGGATTCGGATTCAGTATCAGGATGGCTCTGCTGACTTGCAATTTGTTGTTGATTTTGTTGTTTTGGCTTGTATTTATCCAAAGAGGTCCCAGTTAAACGTTCAACATATTCCAAATCTTCTAACGATAACTTATTAGCAGCAACTGCAATTTTGACACCATTAATTTTGTGCAAATGAATCTTCCCTTCTTGCAAACCAAGGAACTCTGCTTCCACTTTAAAAGAGCCCGATCTATCAATCCATGTTCTAACTCTGTGAGGATTTGGTAATTTGTTCGAATTGGAAGAATTGGATTCAGATCTTGATCTCTTAGATTGTTCACGTGCTTTCTTTTCTCTTAACTTTTCATCAGCACGTCTGATTCTATCTCTTTGCTCCCTTTCTTTTGCAATTAACTCTCTCTCTCTTTCTTTCCCCCTTCTTTCAGTTTCACGTTGTTTTTTCTTCAACTCATCTCTTTCGGCAGCAAGTCTAGCATTTTCTCTCAAGATCCGTTCTTCATCATCGGTGACTCTAGATTTTTTTGGGGACTTGGAACCATTTCCACCAAATAGAGATTTCATAAACCCAGAACCTTCCTTTGATTTAGAATCAACAATTTTAACATAGTTAGAAGGAACAACACCCCTATCACCATTGGCATTTTCAACTAGCCACCAATCCTTTGATTTCTTATCATTAACAATGGAGACCTTATCTCCTTCCAAAACAGTCAATTCATCCCCACCTTGACCAATGAAGTCATATAGTATTTTACCAGAGTTCATCGTGGCTTGCCTCATACCGGTGTTATGTGCCTTTTTAACCTCAGTAAGGATAGTATCCGAGTGCAAACCTTTGAGCTCACCCAGGATTGAAATGATTGCATTTGCAGAATCTTTGTTTGAAACATACAATTCAAAAGAATAAGTTGGAGATTTAAAATCGAGAAAGATATGCTTCTTTTCATTGTTGTAATTGACTAAATTCTTAATTGGCCATTGTTCATCCAATTTGTTTTCGATATCAAGATAAATTTTATTGTTACCAATTTCAAGAACACCACGACGTTTTTTCTTGGATTCAATCTCATGAATTTTCCAAGCAAAATCTCCATGAATTGGATCTGTAACATCACTGTCAGCTTTAGGAGCTGATGAATTAGAAGAAGAAAAAAAAGAGGATTTATTTCCTGGTGCTTTGTTAGAAGAACCTGTATTTGCTCTTGAACGGGATTTTCCAAACAATGAGGAAGATCTGTTTCTTTGGTGCCCGTCATTGTCATCATAACCGTCATAATCATCATGATTTGCAGTTGTTGTTTTAGTGGTTGGCCTTGGTCTTGATGGCATTGGAGGTGCTCCTTCTTCTTCGTCTTCGTCGTCCTCTGGTTTTTGTTCAGCATATTTTATTGATGATAGTCTCTCTGGTGTTGGAGATACTCTGTCCTGTCTTTGTGGTGGTTTTGGGAATGAGTCTACTTTAGGTGTAGGTAAAGTCGAAGTTGGCGAATTTGTTTCTGTGATAGTGAGATTACCGATTGCTGCAACTGGAGTTTTCTCAAGTTCAATATAATTTGCTGGCACAAATCCAAATTGCTGATTGTTGATATCCACCAAAGTCCAATTGGCATCTGATGTATCATACACATTCAAAATCGCCCCTTCAGTAAATGATATCTCCTCTTCTGTCTGCTTGGTGTAATCAAACAATGCTTTGGCCTTCCCAATTGTTCTAGCAGGTTCAATGTACGTGCATGGCACAAGACCCTGAGGTTCATCCTCGTTGGGGTCTACCACTCTTTTCTTCACTGTCCACCAATCGTCGACTTCTGACTTCTGAATCACATAAAGAATGTCTCCTTCCTGTATTTCAAGCTCTTCTTCATTTTGTGGCCGGTAATCGTATAATGCCACGTAAATTCCTTCGAATGGCGTCGACATTTGCCCCAATTATCCTATTATCAACAATTCTGTATAACAACCTTGTTTCTTTTATTAAATATAAGAAAACGCCCTTAGAGATTCGCGCCGCCAGCTTACGTAACATTTCTTTATCATGATGCCTATTTCTCCTTACAAGTGAAGGAATAGCGGTGATCCAGATGGAAGCGAACAGTATTTGGAGCACCCCAGGCAGTAAAACAGTGAGTAAGGGGGGAGGATATTCATTGGGACAAACACAATTAACACAGGTTGGACAATCACCTCAATCCCTTATCACCCCTTCCCACTCTAGAGCGTCATCTTTGCCAGGATTGGGGGGAGTTTTACCAGTGACACCATCAATGAGATCATCATCGTTTTCTAGTCCCCAGTATCCTATAGTCTTACCATTAAGTGGATTCCCAGGGGGAGAATTAGACCCTCAAATTAATAATTTGACATTTATTGATACATCACCTAATCAATACTATGCGCCACAGCAGCCGGTTGTTTCCCGAAGAAATACGGTTTTTTCAGCCACATCAGTTTCAACTACAGGGACATCAATTGGTAGTATCAGAGGAGGGTCAGTCTCTTCCATGAATGGAGGTTGTGGAGACGGAATTTTAACCACTACCCCTTATAATTCCGAAGAAATTCTTCAATTATCCAAAGATCAACATGGATGTCGTTTATTACAAAGAAAGTTGGACGAAGATCTCGGTTCCAATTTTCCTATCATTTTCAACTCCATTTTACCTTACTCCAGTCAATTAATGGTTGACCCTTTTGGGAATTACCTAATTCAGAAAATTATGCAGTTATCTTCTCCTTCCGACTTGAGTCTGATAATTCTGGAAATATCGCCTAATATCCTCCCAATTTGTATTAACTGTCATGGAACAAGAGCAATCCAAAAATTGATTGATTGTATCACTACCGATGATCACTACAAGCTAATGTTTGCTTGTATTAAACCAAATATTGTCAATTTGGTTCATGATCTCAACGGCAATCACGTGATCCAGAAAGTTTTGATTCACTTTAAGGATGGTCATTTTAACAATATAGTTAATTTGATCATAAGTGAATTAGTTCCTATTTCAACACATAAGCATGGCTGTTGTATTTTACAAAAAATGATTTCTAAATCCTCTTTGGAACAACTACAATTGATCAGTGACCAAATTTTGAAGAATTCAATCACTTTAATGATTGATCAATTTGGAAATTATGTTGTTCAGTACATTTTAACACTAAACTTACCCAAATTCAATGACCAATTGATGAACCTAGTTTGTTTGAACATCATAAACTTAAGCTGCGGAAAATTTTCTTCAAATGTAGTTGAAAAGTGTCTATTGTTAAAATCCAAGGATTTAAATCCTGTCATGATTTCTCTCATTTCCTTTGAAGTACTAAATGCTTTGATTAGAGATCAATATGGAAATTATGTTGTACAAACTACTTTAAATATGGCAGATTGGGATATCAAATGTGTTATCGTCGAATTGATTAAACCCATTTTACCAACTATCAAATATACCAATTACGGAAAGAGAATTCATCAGAAGGCTCTTTCAATTGTCAATCAGATGAACAAATGATTCCCATCTCCCACTGTGAGATTTCCATTATTAGAAGTGATTTGAATTTTCTTATTATTTATATACCCTTTTCTGTTCTTTATCTTTCGAATTTTGCCGTATGGTCAAAAGTTCTTCTTCTTCATTATTTTTTTCATCTTAATAAAATGAAGTTAGTCCTACCACTCGCTCTGACTGCCCTTACCGTTAATGGGCTGGTCATCCCACAACATGTTGTGGAAATTGAATCAAACATGTCCTCTTTTGAAGAATTACCACTCGTTAATTCCGAAGTATTACAGTCTCTGATAACCGAAGACGCTCTTAAGAAGCACGCCGAAGTCCTTTATGAAATTGCAGGGTACTCAAACAAGTCTTATGGACACCCAACAAGAGTCATTGGATCCAAAGGTCACTGGGGAACTATTGCTTACATTAAAAAGCAATTAAAGAAATTGAATGGATATTATGACATTTCAATTCAACCGTTCAAGGCATTCATGGGAGAAGTTTATTCATATAATGGGACAATCGATGGTGAAGTTCCTGAATCTTTGACCGAGATGGATATGTCACCAAGTACCCCAGATAAGAAGCCTGTAACAGGGTCTTTATTTGCAGTTAAAGATTTCGGTTGTAGTGATGCTGACTATGAAGGTTCTCTCGACAAGATCGTGTTAATCAAGAGAGGTCAATGTTCATTTGGAGATAAATCTAAACTTGCTGCCAAGTTTGGTGCTAAGGCAGCTTTCATTTACAACAATGAGGAAGGTTCCGTTAAGGGTACTCTTGGTATTCCAGTTGAGGGGGTTCCAATGGCTCCAACTTTGGGCTTATCATTAAAGGATGGTGAAAAGTATTTGGAATTATTAAAAACTCAAGAATTAGAAGCTGTCATTAGAATTGATTCATTTGTTGGTCCAATTACAACATTGAATTTGATTGCAGAATCTAAATTAGGTGATCCAAATAACATCGTTATGTTAGGTGCTCATTCTGACTCTGTTACCGCCGGTCCAGGGATTAATGATGATGGTTCAGGTACTATTTCCCTGATTGAAGTTGCTAAGCAATTATCCAATTACAATGTCACAAACAAGGTTAGATTTGCATGGTGGGCTGCTGAAGAAGAAGGGTTGCTAGGATCAAATTATTACGCTGAAAACTTAACAGCTGAAGAGAATTCCAAAATTAGATTATTTATGGATTATGACATGATGGCATCACCAAATTATGAGTATGAAGTATATGATGGTAACAACGAAGTCAATCCAAAGGGTTCACAAGAATTGAAGGATTTGTACATTGATTATTACACTAGTAATGGATTAAACTATACTTTGATTCCATTTGATGGTAGATCAGATTATGTTGGATTTATTGAAAACGGGATTCCAGGTGGTGGTATCGCCGCAGGTGCTGAAAAGATGAACCAAGAAAATGGTGAAGTTTTAGATAGGTGTTACCATCAATTATGTGATGATTTGACCAATATTGCATGGGATGCGTTTTTAGTCAACACCAAGTTAATTGCGCATTCGGTTGCTACCTATGGTAAATCTCTCGATGAATTCCCACTTAGAGAACAGAAAGAATTCACCGATGCTTCTGTCAAGGGTTCTGAAATGAAATACCGTGGCTACAACTTGGTCATCTAGGTGATTATTATTGGGGTTTTTATTGAAAGTTCATTATTTTAGTATACATACACAAATTATTTAGCACACAAGAAATTACAAAGTTTTTAAATATTGATCCATAGTTTTAGGTGGAGAAGAAGATGTTAGCACGTTTTTGAAATTAACAGCCTTGCTATGTTTTAACTGACTTTTTGTTGAAGCAATTGAAGAATTCGACTCAGTAAACATCATTGGTAATTTGAATTTGAACTGTTCGAATTCTTCATCATTATTTTCTAATTTTGATTTAGAACAATCGATGTCCAAATCTTTATCAAGTTTGAAAATTGTAGGTAGCTTGCCATCTTCACCTTGGTTAATTGTTAGATTCAATGCAGTTAGTAATTGGGCGAGGGAAAACCTCGAGTCAACATTTTTTGATAATAATTTTGGTATTGCTTCAACAACGGGATTGGTAATTTTAGTTTGTGGGTAATTGGGCTCTAAATTCATGATTTCATTCTGAACATTGTATTCATTTTCTCCGTTAAAGGGATATATGTTATGAATTAGATAATAAAGTGTGACACCCAACGAGAATAAGTCCAGCTTAAAAATGGGTGATTTATAACCTTTAGAGGAATTTAAAACATTGAAAATCTTATATTTGGGTTTTGATCTATATTTTGAATTGAGTAGCTCTGGAGCCAAAAACATTGGTGTTCCAATAAGCTCTGAATGAAATAAACGAATCTCATCACGTGACCGATTGTTTGTTAACAAATACGCAGAATCGAAATCACTGAGAACGACCTTTTCTCCCTTGAGTAAAAAGTTCGAAGGTTTAATATCACGATGTATAACTCCGATTGATTGAATATAATGAATAGCTGTAATCATTTGTATTAACCTCGAACTTATATTTGAATTTATTGTTTCAATATCATTTGATGAAGAAGGCGACTTTGGTTTATATTTGAAATTCCCAGTATCTAAATGTCCTTCATATACTTCTTGCTGAAAGTAAACATACAACGGCGTAATATATATGTTATATGTCTGAACAATACTGCTGTTCGCTAATGATTGAATGAATTGAAGTTCATTGGTGTCCCTTTTTGCCCGTTTAAATACGTATTTTCGCCCTGGGTCTCTTTCCAAGTACACTACCGTTACTTGCGACGTCCTATTTACTGATAAAATGGCCTCCTGGGTCCATTTCTCCATAATGTGTGCACGTGACTTATGTTTTTATCTACTGTGGTGTGGTACGGTTGAATTTTTTCTTGCCTTTTATTGTGCACTTTCTTTTCCTTTTTTCCTTTTTCTTCTCTTAGGACCTGTGTCCCCCGTCCAACAACGGCGTCTGTATTTTCCCGACGCTGTCTGATGGGGCTTGAAGACACGTTCGAATGGTTCTGTATAATTTTTGGTCTATTTTTCTTTTCTCTGGTTATGGATTCGTTAGAACCATCCAGGTAACGCGCTTTTTTGGCTAATGGCGTAGTGTTAAATATCTTGAATACTGTAATACTTCATGTAATGTGTATGGCCCCTAAGGTAACATTTTTGAGCCTTTTTTGGTTAATTGTAATCGGAGCTCCACTGAAATCACGACGCGTTATGATTCTGGAAATATTTTCTTCTACGATCTCCTGTTTATTTCTTCTTTTGCAAGTCTCGAAAATGCAGAAACTGTTCGCTAGAAAGTGTATTGGTTCACAGCAAGAATGCGAGACTCCAAGTACCATGACAACATGGTCGATTTGTCTTGCGGTTGTGATTCCTGTTGTTTTTGTAGGATTAGTTATTGGATTTTTCGCATGGAAGGCTTACAGAAGAAACAAGAAGGAGTTTCTAGAAGAAGATGACAATCCCGATTTTAATGGTGATAATATTGTGCTGCCTGACTTTCCACCCGGAGTAGGTAACTATCACCCTTCGCAAATGGATCTGATCAATAAAAATAGAAATGTTTCAAATATGAGTATGAACGGTCTTCCAGGAAGACCTCAGCTAAACAAGAATTCATCATTTTCTAACTCTCTTGATGCATTTTCAATACCTTTTGCCGATTCCATGAATGATCTGAACAAATTCTCAAAGTCTTTGGGTTATGATTACGAAGACTTTAATTACCCTATCAAGAAAATTCATGGTTCTCCTTCAAAATCCATGCCAGGATCAAGAATAATGTCCACAAGATCTTCTTTTTCCGAAAATTCAAAACCTTTAACAGGCTATGCAAACAGTTTCAATTCAAATGATAATGGTGTCAAATCATCGCCTTTGAAAGATGAAGCATCAGCAACACATAGTATTAAATCTTCACTTTCGTCAGTTCATGAGCATGATGATTCTGAATTCAATAGGAATGACCAAAGATATGAACAAGAATACGAGAAAGAAGAAGGTCATCATTTTAGTAGACCTCAATCTTCTATCCCATCTATCATTAATGAAGATGTATTTGCTGACGCTTATGAGCATCAAAGTGAAGAGAAAGAAGTAATTCCGGATCAGGAATTTGAACCAGAATCAGAGGAGATTATTCACAGAAATTTACAAACAACAGACGTTAATCATCCACATGATGCAAATTCTGGAAGAGACTCATTGCACGCCGTAGAAGAACCAATAACTGCATCTGATGTACCATTGAGCTTAGAAGAAGAGGAAAGGCTTAACAGAATGAAGTCAGTTTATAAAGTATATTTCTCAAGGGAAAATTCAATCAAGAGAAATAAAGATGAAAATGGCTACATCGATTCAAACAATTTACCATCTCTACCTCAAAATATTGAAGCAGAAGAGTTTCAGGATGAACTTGAAGACGAGGTTAATGAAATGGCCCCTTCAAATAATCCAAATCGTTTAAATGTTGAAGACGCAGACCCAAATTATAGACAAAGTGTTTCTTCATCAATTTACATTTCGAATACAGGTCAAAATCTTCACCAGCAGTTTTTGAATCAACAGTCAGGCTACCCAAATCCTGGTGATAGGGCATATGACCAACACGGTGGTTATTATCCACAAGATCTACAAGATCCACAATATTATCAACAAATGCAAGGTGACCAATATGGCTACCCGCCACAACAACACCAACAGCAGCAACAACATTTTCAACAAACAGGCTACTATCCACCTCAGGATTACTATGGTGGTTATCCACCACAAGAAGTACGTGCACATCATCCTCTACCTGATGGCAAAAACTCAACTCCAATTCCATTACCACATCAATTGAATAAACGTACATCAACTTTAGAGACATTCACAACATTTAAGAATGCATCACATTCTAAAAATCCTCTAAAACAAATGACGAGGCCTGATGATAGATTTCATCCAATTGAGCACGCAGCTTGGCAAGAAGTGGAAAGGCCCCGTCCAGCGCCATTACGTTCTGCTTCAAATGAATGGAAAGGTGAATTGGGTTCTCAACCTTCTCCTTCTCAACTACGTCATTCTGTCGTAATGATGAATCCAATGTCAATTGGTGGTAAGAAGGTCCACCAGTATAAGGGTACTGCAAAAGAACAGGTTAGAATGAATAATCAATACCAATTTCAACAACAGGAACCTTTATATGGATTTATTGATGGTTTTGAAAGACCACACGGTGCTGAGAATTTAATTCCAAGATCAAATAGTCAGCTTGATCTTAGAAGGGAATTAGATAATGCAAATGTTTAAATTATGTATTCATAAATAGTCGAATCTTTTCTTATATAATTTTCTATTCTTCGAAAAGATGGAAGAAGGAAATCAGATGATGGGGTTACAGCAGTACCTCAATGACCTCAACAACATCTCACTCGATTCAGAGAAAGTTACATTGAAAGAGCTAGATAATATACGATCAAAATTTGCCCACGATGATTTAGATGATTATTCAAGACGAAAATACCTTTGGAAGCTAATAGCGACACGCTTTTATCTTAAGGAGGACTTTATCAACCCCGTAAATCCTTTGGGATTGAGTCAGGCTCTTCAATGCATTCAGGGCACTAATCAATTGGATATTGATTGTGCATGGAACATAATCAATGTTATTTATTCACCAATAATGGATGAATCTCACTGGAAAATTGTTTTGAATGCCGTTGAAAATGATTTTACCAAATATAAGGATAACAAGGAACTGCTTGGGATTGTTAAATCCAATATAATTGGGCTTTCGTTAAACTTTCATTTTATTCCAGATTCATTATCAGAAGAAGTAGAAAATATTTTCAATATAGCAATGGAACACATAGATAACAATGACTTATGCAATAAGATAACTAGATTAATCGATGCACTTCTTTCAAAATATCAATCTAAGTTGATTAAAGCTGAAAGTGCCAATTCATTTATTGATAAAATGTTATCACTTTTAAAAAGAGAACCTATTACCGTCTCGAATATAATAGCAACATTGTCCTATACATATGGAACTGAATTACAGAATTATCAAGGCCAAATCCTGGAATTTTATTCATATTTATCAAATAAGTTTATAAATGAAGGCCATGATGAAACTGCAAGCTTTCATGGAGTTTCGCAAGGTTGGGAAATGTCAAAATTTACATACATGTTACTAAAACTTTCTTCCAATGGGATATTCAATTCTTTGTCCTCATACCACACATTATTGATGAAAATAACAAACTCTAACATAAAATCAATAGATGAAGATAAATTTCCAAATACAAACTCAAAGGATGGAAAAATGTTACTAGCTTCAGTTTATTTGACTTTCTATAAATTGAAGGCGCATTTGGGCGATCTATCTGTTTCTAATGATCTACTAATGAAGTTAGAAAAGAATTTGAAAGTAAGCGGATCTATTTTCATAGACAATTCATTCAAAGCTGAATTAATTAACACAGTAAGTTTTTCTTTGACAGTAGTTTATGAAGGAAAATCACTTGAATCTAACTTAAATATTATATCCTCTATTTTAAAACACGGGAAACTATTGAAGAGGTTACTCCATACAAAAAATGAAGAAGTTTGCGAGTCGATTCAAGCTTTATTACTGATATGCAGTAAGTCCCCTTTGAATTTTTCAAATGCAAAGATTATTCTAGTGATTCTTTTTGACAAATTTATTAGAGTTGATCAGAAATCATCCATTCTGCAGTTAATTTTGAAAGTGATGGATAATTTATTAAATTCTGGGGTCGTGAGATATTCAATCCTGAAATTGATTAAATGTTGGATTACTTTGGGAAATCAAGGTGACGACTATTGGCTTCTGGCGTTAGAGCTTGTTAAATTTTCTGTTTCCAACTCTAAGTCCGGAATAGAAAATGGAGCTTTGTCGACCATTCAGTTTAGAGATGTGGACGAGACAACATTCAAACTGAGAGAGCAAATTATTGATTTTGTTTACTTAGGGTTATTATCGATTCCAGATGAAAAGATGAAAGATCATGAATCCTTTTTCCTATTATCACTGTCAATATTGAAACTAAATGCGAAGTATTGGTTGATTGGTGACATTGGAAAACAGATAAATCTAATTGTAATGAAATACCCTATTTCATCAAATATTATTAAATCATGTATTTTACAAGCATTCGTTGAGTACTATCCTTTAGTTGATAGTAGGTATAAAAGACCAATCATAAACTTATTGAGCAATTTATCATCAAAAGATGAAAATGCATCGCTTATTAAATCCAGCAAATTGTGCTTTGACGTGTTGAACGGAGAATTAAGATATTTAAAGTATGACCAAGGGATTTTAATTGATTTCAATAATATCAAAGTGGTTTATAAGGTATCGGCTGAAGATTATTATATAACGGCTACTTTCAACTGTGTACTACAAGATTCAACGGATGAGGAATTTAGTTTGTCAATAATGGGAGGAGAAGATACTTCTCAGTGGGAAATAATTGATGAATCAATCGAGAAGACTGATTCAACTTCAAATAAAATCAAATTTGAATATAAGTTTAAGCTGAACTCTTGCTTTGATATTCAAAGTGAGCCTGTTTTGAATATCAAAACTAAGAAAGGGAATCTGTCCATCAAAACATGTATTTTAATGAAAATGATTCACTCTGGTGGGCAAATGACTAAACAATCATTTGATAGTAGGTGGAACCAAGTTTTAAAATCCTTGGGCGATTCATGCTATGATTCACGGCATATTGAATTTGAAAATACTTCAGTGAACGTTTTCCAACGAGTTATAGGTCGTATTGGATTTGGTATTGTCTCGATTGATTCAAATTCTCAATCTCAATGGTCAATTTTATCGATAGGTTTGATGAAGTTTTCCAATAACAACTCTGTGGGTGTTATGGTGAAGCTCAGTTATTTAGGGGAGTTAGAGGTTATTTGTACTCAGGCTAATTTGTCAAATTCAATTTCTTCTAGATTGGAAATGGCAATATGCAGTGAATTGGTAAATTAGTTTGAAATAGATAGACATTTAATTATGGATATAATAAGGATGTATAGCTAAATGTACACTGTGTGTACCATAAGGACAGTTTCGATTCCTGTATGTTAGATTGAAATCACTGCATTACGTAATTTCCTCTACAAATGAAATGACTCCTATTTATGTTGTTCATCAGAAGATTTCATAAATCTGCTCTATTGCCAAAGCAATTCATACCAGACATGTCTTTAGAATATACAACAGAAAGAGCACAAGAGCTTCAAGAGAATGTAAAGATCATTCAACAACAGGTTGATGCTGTTTCAAATAAACAGGCAAGATTAGTTTGTGTTTCTAAATTAAAGCCTGCGTCCGACATTAAAGCATTATATGATTTCGGGTATCGTCACTTTGGTGAGAATTATGTCCAGGAATTAATCGAGAAAGCCAAACAGCTGCCAAAGGATATTGAATGGCATTTTATTGGGGGTTTACAAACCAATAAAGCCAAAGATTTGGCCAAGAATATTGACAATTTATATGCTGTTGAGACCATTGATACTATTAAGAAAGCCAAGAAATTGAACGACTCAAGAGCTGCAGTGCAGGGCTCCAAAATTGGGATTTTCATTCAAGTCAATACCAGTGGAGAGGAACAAAAATCCGGTATTTTGCCTGGCGAAGGCCTGTTCGAGCTAGTCGACGTTGTTTTAAAGGAATGTCCTTTACTTGAATTACGTGGTTTGATGACCATTGGAAGTTACGCTGCAAGTCATGATTCTGGCTCGAATCCTGAATTTTCCCTCTTAGCTGAATGCAAGCAACAACTACAACAGAAATTCGGGCTCCACCAATTGCAACTCTCTATGGGGATGAGTAGCGACTTTGAACAGGCTATTAGACAGGGTAGTACCTCTGTCAGAGTTGGAAGCAGTATTTTCGGGTCTAGACCTCCTAACAACGGGCATTAATTTGCCGCTAATATCCGTTGGCTTTTGATTATCTATAGAGTATAATTTTATATAAGAGATAAGAAAAGGAAGGCACAAGCGACATTTGAAATTTTCACTCTTTCCTAGAGATCAAAGACTAAGTTTTAGTGAAAATCGAGCGGTATGGGGCCAAAGAAGACCAAAAAACAGGGTTTAACAACGAGAAACAACGCGAAGAAGTCAAAAGGGTTGGATTATGAATATGATTTGGCAAACGAAGAGACAAAAACGGGAAACAATGATCAAATTAGTGCAGAAACTGATCAGAATGAACAAAAGTCTAGTAAATATCCAGATGAAGAAATGGATCCGGATGCTGGTATTTTAGGGTTTCTCTTAAACTACATAGAGAGCAATATGAACGTTCGTCATATGTTTCAATTGATGATTATTCTTTTCTTGGCTAATCTTCTCTATCTTTGGTTCACAGGTGAACAGCAAAAATGGATTGATGGTGGATATCAAGGAAAAGATCCGATGGACGGGGTGACCATTGCAACGTGTATTTTGATGGTCTCCCTATTGGAGTTCCTGACCATTGCAAACTCCTCCTTCAAATCTTGGAAAAAGAAGATAGCTAAAGCCACTGCTTCAAACCTGAATAAGGAAGAACTCAAGATACGGTACTTGGAATTGTCTAAGGAAAAGCCTGTTTTACCAGACTTTAATTATCTTTATACTATCACAATACCATTGGCATTGACACTACTAATTGCACCTCAGTATTTGATACATGTTGGTATTTGCGTTGTGCAACTAAGCGAAATGCACGTGATCATTCGTACCATGATTTCCTATGTGGTGATCCTTCAGTTTTCAGGAATGACTGGAGATGTTACCATCGGTTCTGTCACTTCAAGTGTTACCAATTCAACTGCAACTTCCTCTTACATGGTGATCCCTTTGATTTGTTCATTGCAACATGAAATTTTCAATAGATTGATTGGAAGTGGAATCAAACCTTATGAAAAAACATTGATTATTACAGGGTCAACTCTATTGATGACTGTTCCTACTTTCGGAGTTTCTGATTTGTCAATTTTCATCATGAAAGGTTTATTTATTTCTTTAATGGTTTCAACTTATCTTGCATTTGGTGTTTACTGGGTTTATTCCAATCAAAGTAATTTCAAGCTAAAATATTTTATGAATTTGTCAATTTATCCTGTCTTCATTGGGGCTTTTGTCGTTACTTCTAATAAGCTGCTCGCTCCTTATCTTGGTGAAACGCCATTACTTTGGATGAAAAAGTTTATTTGTGAAAATGAATACAGATTGGAGGTTTTCAAATTATGGGGGTTATCTTCTTTGGTTATACTTCCATTGTGTTTTCTTTTCATTGCTAGAGCTGTTTCTTCTGTTGATATCAAACGTAAGATTTGGCATTTCATTTTGTTTTTCATGATCGCTCAACCATTGACTAAAGACCCTCAATTAGTTTCAATTGCTTTGTTTGGTATTGCTGGTATTTTGATTGTAGTTGAACTGCTAAGGGCTAATAACATCCCTCCATTTGGCGCTAAAATCAATAAATTATTTCAGTCTTTCTTGGATGACAAAGATCAAGGTGAATGGATCACTAGTTATATTTACTTAGTGTTAGGTTTCGGTGCTCCATTATGGCTAACAAACTTGGATATCACAAGAGAAACTTCCTATTTGGGTTTGATTACTTTAGGTTTTGGTGATTCCTTTGCCTCATTGATTGGCAAAAGGTTTGGCAAAACCAAATGGCCAAGTATTGATAAGACAATTGAAGGATCTGTTGCATTTGTTTTTGGATCAGTTATTGGGTTTGCAATTATTGATTATTTTACCGCTTCTCAGGATATTGAATTGATTAGATGTGACTGGATTAACAGAATCGTTGTTATCGTTTTAATTGCATGCTTTGAAGGGTTTACTACTGCTAATGATAACTTATTTGTGCCATTATTTGCGGTATTTGCTGAAGAATCATTAATAAAGTTTACATAAAAGTGCTATTAGATTTTTTAAAAAAAGATTACTATATCCTTTCAGTGATTACTTTCTCTTCTTTTCTGTACCCCATCTATCATATGAATATAAACCAAAAAAAGTTAAGATCAACCCAACCCATTGTTTACCAGATAATTGTGTGTGGGTACCTTCAATTATTATTGAAAATGCAATTATGATTATCCTCTTAAGAATATTTGCAATACTGTAATTAATCGGACTAACCATACCTAAAATTTGAAATGCTACTAACGATTGGATAAAATGTGATACTGAATAAATGAAGATCCAATTTATTGTAATTTTATTTAATGTTAATACAGTCAATGTATTAAATGTTCTGAGGTATCTGAATTCTGAAATCAGATAAACTGGAAAAGTTAAACAAAATCCGACAATTGAGCAATAAAATAAGACTGTTAACTTATCCAACTTCCTTTCTGGGTTTATGTACCCAATGCTCTGATCGCTTGGAATTTTATTCAAATCCAATTGTGATGGATTTCTTGAACTTGGTGCTGTACTGGCAGGGGAATTAAAACTTGAAACTGAACCAGGGTTTGCTAAATAGAAGCTTGGTTTTTGAAATGTCCCTTGTAATAAATTCGGTGGTGGGGGCATAGAAATCGGCAATATTGGAGTTGAAATGGCAGATTCAGTTCTAGTAATTCTCCAATTGAATTTCTTTAGAAATTCGTTTGCCCTCAGTTCTTCTTCATCCTCTGACTTTTCTTTTTCATCCCATGTTAAAATCTTCTTTGCAAAGATATTTTGAGACACAAAGATCAACATTGAAATAAATGCAAAAATACATCCTTTATGAAAAACACTATCCTCAACGTGTTTTGAAGTATTTTTTGAGCATGAAAGCATAACCCCTAATATTAAAGGTATCAAAGTCAAATATGTTTTATATGAAAACATTTTATTGAAGAGCACCCTATATATCAAAACAGTAGTCATTGGAGATAAAGCTTTGATCGTATGTACAAGGGAAACTGGGATTACACTTGTTGCGTTGTGTGAAGCAATTTGCCCCATGAATTGAAACATACCCATCGGAACAGTCGTCTTGAAAATGAGTTTTGTCGGTTTCAGGAACACATCAATTATATGGTAACAACCCTGTCCTAGATCAGTAGGGAAAGTTCCTTGAGGAAATTTCTCAATGATTTTCTTTCCGTTCAATTGAAGATAATGAAAGATGGTCACAGTTGAAAGACAGAACAGGGCATTCATCACAAATTGAATCTCTGTTAATGACACAGGATGTTTGAATTCCATTAAAATATTTTTTGTTGAAGAAGACGAAACAACTGATGAACTATACCATATTAAGCATAGGGCTACAAGTTTCCAATTAATGTCAACAAGCAGCGAACGTCGCCAGCCGTCCATTTTTATACCGAATATCAAGAAGAATAACATATTTGTTGACCCTTTTTTTTGTTTGTTGACATTTCCGCAAATATTATGCATCAAAAAATACAATGCTGAGCTTTTAAAACCCTTGCTAAATACACGTGCTTTCCACGTGATTAAGGGCTATGAGGGGAAAATTAACGGAGACAATAATAGTACTGTTTTCAATTCTTTACAATTGCATTTTGCTTGAACTATTGGTTTTAATAGGCAAGAGACACTTGTTACATGTTGATTGAAAGAAAAACAGGAATTAAACTCATTTTTGGTGGTTGTAACTCTTTTACCAAAAGATTCTATGCAACCATTGGGGGAAAAGATCAAGGATCGAACCCCGATAAGGAAACAAAAGACATTGATCCAGAATTGACAAAACTGATACATGCATACCCTAAAAATGACAGAGCAACACCCTATGATATTCTTAATTTGAAATCTCGAGAGAATTTAGGTAAGGATCAATTGAAACAACAATTCTTTAAATTGGCAAAAATATATCATCCGGATTCATCAAACTGTGATGGGCATCCTTTAAGCAAATCAATTTTTAGTTCTAATGATGATGCGGTGCTAACAGATGAAATTAAAGAGGAAAGATTCAAAAAGGTTTTGGCTGCTTACAATCTCTTGAGAAATCCTTTATCAAAAAGGAATTACGATCATTACCATATTGGATGGAATGATGGATCGGGCTCTCATTTCAAATCTAATAATCCTAATATGTATGATCCATCCAATATGGAATACGATGAATTTTTGAAAAGATCTAGATCCTATACTGTGAATAAATCAGGTACTTGGGAAGATCATTATAAACGCGGGTATGAATCTGCCTATGGGTTTCCTGGTGATAGATATTGGCATGCCACAGAAACAGGAGGATTCAAGGAAGAATTTCAAAAGAATAAGAAGACATTTTACTTATCATCAGCATTATTCGTAACTGTATACTTTGCGCTTCAGTTATCACATGTGTATTTATATGATGATTTCATTGGGGGAAAATATAATGAGTCCACGGTCCAATCTTCACGAATGCATGATAAATCAGAAAAAGATTTATTTGATGCTTATACAAATTATGGTTTAGGTGATACAAAAGAGGATAGAATTAATAGATTTTTATGGTGGAGAAAGCTGACGATGCTTGTTGATATTGCAGAAATTACTGAAATTCTAAACTATTTTAAAAGTAAAGGAGTGATTCATAAAAAGGAAGGAGATCAATTCCATTCAATTGTGGAATTTAATGATAAACAAAAAAATTTAATACCAATTCCGGACAATAGCGTAGAACATGATACTACTGCGAGGTGAATGATGTCGAATATTCTATCCCAATTTGGAAATACCATAACATTGCTTTATACCCTATTAGGTATGTTAATTGAATTTAATGAATGTTTACATTTATTCCTAAAAGAGTAAATTGCCTATCTTGAAATAGAAAACTAAACAATTCTCAACTTAAAAACATCTTTAGAGCTTCAGTGTTTCTTCAGTGCATTCTACTTGAGATTCTGTATTGATTGAGCTTTTAATATACCTCATAACCCTTTCGGATGGTATTCAAATATCCTTTTTTAAATTTCTTTTATTTCAAAAAACCAGCCTTTTTATGTGACAGCGATAATAATTTTTTGATTTTCTTGATCTACACATTCTGTTCAATCTTCTTTCTTTTATTTTTGTTCTGCTAATCGCTACAAAGCTGATATAAGGTTCAAATAAAAGGTTATCAAATTTCACAGTCTCTCTCGTTTTAATACAATCATTAGTATCACAGAAAAAGAACCGGAACCTATCACAAGTCCCCTACCACAAAGAATTATGTCATCAATAATCAACCAATCATTTGGAACAGGTCCAAGATTTGTTGAATCAGCTAGATCAATGTCAACCGTACATAACACTCCACGTTCAATTGCTACCCTAGACCCTATAAACCGGAAAAGGAAGTATGATTTTGGCTTCGAAGGCCGGGATAGCAGTGATCTTGATGATCATACAATGGGTATGAATCAAACTCCAGTCAAGCCAAATCGAACAGATCTGTTAATCACTCCACCAGGAAATTCATATTACAAAAGAGCCAAGACTGTTCCGTTATCACCAAACTATTTGGCAACACCAAATACTCCACAACGTTACAATTTCAATAGCATGGATAATTTATCAACCCCACCATCCACTTCAAAGAATTCCCCAGAACTGAAAAAATTGAAGTTACAGAAACCTTCAATCTTGTGCAATCCTAAGCTATTGAATGGCTCATCAAATTATTTTGGAGATACTTGTTATTCTTTTAATTTAAGTGCAAGTTCATTAAACAGATCAGTTGAAAGTAATGTCAGAGCATCCAATTGGAGAGATGCATGTCAAGAAAAAATTAAACACGAACAGAACAAACAATTCAAACAATTTCAAACGGAAAGTTTGAAGTTTAAAGAGAAGCTCAAACAGAAGTATAAACCTTCAAATTTAAATCCTCCAAAATTGTCACACCCCAAAGTTTTTTCCAAGTTCAATAAACTGCAATCATTCATTGAAAGTGAATATCAAAAATTCAATTCAATAGTTGATTATCCATTTGCTTATGATGATAAATTCAATCAAGATAAGCTAAACAGGGATCTTAATGTTTTACAAAATTCGAACTCAATGCCACCTCCAAATCTTCTCTCAAATCGCTTACCATTAGTTTCAACGAATAGTAGTATGGTTAGATTACCACCTATTAAAGATATTTTGAAAGTTTCGCCAATGGACAAATCAGTTTTGCATCCATTGGGATTAACAAGTGCGGAACTAGTATCATATAATGATTTATCCCAATATTCAGTTACGTTGAATGCTGATTCAAAGCAACATTATATGAAGTATTTGCCAAAAAAGATGGATTTCCAGCCCATTGAACGCATGTCAAAATATACAAGTGACTACGAAGAAGAGGAAGATTTTGAAGACCTTGAAGAAGGCAGCGATAATAATGGATATTACAGTTTGAATAGCAATAATTTTCTTGCTAAAAACAATAGCAGAAGAACAATATACCAGCAACAGCAGTTGCACCAATTACCAACCAATAACCTATACACTCTACAACCATCAGAAAAGTTGATAAAACCAAAGAAAATTCGTAGTGGTGTCAGCAACGGGAAGGTTGGGAAGAAGTCAAATACCAGTCCAAGAAAATTATCATTTAATTCCAATAGAGGCCGTTTAAATATCAAAAGCTCCAATGGCCCTAGAACTAGATCAAGTTCAAGGGAACGTTTGACTGTTGAAAAGTTTTCAACGTCATCACCATCATCATTGAAAGTTTACAAAGGTTCAAATGACTCTACTTCATCATTATTTACAGATATTCAAAGTTCACCAGCAATTACATCAGATGAATCAGTTACTAAGTTATTAACTAAGACCATTGTTGAAGATCAACATGGTCACCATCATCACAACCACTCTCAACAATCTCTGAAAAAATGTCTTTCTTGCGGGTCTTCCAATTCTCCATGTTGGAGACCATCTTGGGACCCAAGTCTGGGTCAATTGTGTAATTCGTGTGGTTTGAGGTACAGAAAGACAAAGGCGAGATGTATGAACGAGGGATGTTTACGAATTCCAGCAAAATCGGAATGGGGATTAATGCAGCGTAGGGGTAAAGCTAATTTTTCTATCAATGACACGGAGCTTGAATGTTTCAAGTGTCTTCAATGTGATTTTGCCATGGAAGTTAAGTAGTCAAAAAGTTATGTAGTATTTTTATTTTAAATTAACCGCGGTGTAAGCAACTGCATTGGGAAAACGCTCAGCAACGGTTGAAACGGGAAATACAGGGTCCTTAATGCCAAGAGCCAGTAGAAAACGGGGTAGAACGAGGCCTAACGGAGCAAAAAGACCCCCCAAATGATACATTAAATGGTACTTCAACTAGAGTATTAATTGGAGAGATTATAATTATGTCCATGAAATGAAAAATTTTCACTTTTCTGATTATTCTAACTCTACTCGATGAATTTGATTAAGCCTTATTTAAGGATGCCTGTTTCAATGAAGGGATTTCCATTAACACCAAATGACTCTCTCAATTCAATCCAAAAAATTCAAAATCCTTTGGAGACAATCAAAACTAAAATCATGGAGATTTCAAGCATTGATATGGCAACATCTATCATTGCACCATTCTATGTTTGCGATTTGAATAAATTAGATAAACAGCTGGATTTATGGAGATCAACACTACCGGAAGTAGAACCTTTATATGCAATCAAATGTAACCCAACGCCAAGATTTGTCACTGCTTTGATTGAGAGAGGGATTGGATTTGACTGTGCAAGCATTGGAGAAATCGAGGCTGTTGTTTCTAAGGGTTGTAATAACATAATTTATGCTAACCCCGTTAAATCACTAGGACAAATTTCAAAAGCAGTTCAACTGGGAATTGGATTGACTACGGTTGATTCTATTGAAGAGATTGTGAAAATTTCAAATGTCAAGCCAAACTTGGATGTGCTGGTTAGAATCACAACCGATGATTCCGCTTCAACTTGCCCACTTTCTATAAAATTTGGAGCAAATGTTTCAGATGCATTTAGAATTGTGGATGAATGCATTTCAAGACAAGTAAACGTAAGAGGAATTGCATTCCATCTTGGCTCAGGGTTCAAAGATTTATCAACTATGAGAAAAGCGTTACAAGACTCACGGAAAGTTTGGAATTATGCGGCAGAAAAAGGAATCAAATTTGACACTCTTGATGTTGGTGGCGGATTCAGCGCACAAGAAAAGGATTTCAAACCAGCAGGAGAAATTCTTCGAAATGAAATTTGGAAATGGTATGGTGAAGAATTAAAGCTAAATGAAATTAAGATTATTGCAGAATTGGGTAGATTTCTGGCTGCTTCATGTTTTAAGCTTGTTACAAATGTGAATGGTGTTAGAAAGATGAATGATAACAAAACAAGAGTTTACATCAACGATGGATTATATGGAAACTTAAATTGCATCATCTATGATCATCAACAGGTTGAACCAATAATTTTGACTAGTAGAGGTCAATTTGTTACATGCAATTCTACATTCGTAGATAAAAAGAACCAAACGAACTTAACTGAGTACTCAATTTGGGGTCCAACATGTGATGGATTGGATTGTATCGTCCAAGCATGCAAAATGCCTTATGAGATAACAGAAGGCGATTGGATTTATTTTGATAATGCTGGTGCATATACAAGTACAGCGTCTACCTCGTTTAATGGGTTCACCAATGACTTTGAATGCATATTCATTAATTAATTATTTTATACAGTTTTCATCTCTTGAACCTAGAAACATACATTTTTTTTGGTCTTGAACCAGCACCAACATTATTTGGATGAGAAGAATTCGATTGAGCATTCAATATATCATCAGAAGATGATCTGAACCTTTTAACTCCACTAACGTCAGACCCTCCAATGAGTGTTACGTTCATTCCTCCATTTGTTAAAGACGGAGCATTAAATTGAAAATCTTCATCATCTGCTTGACCTTCACTCGTCAACATGGTATCTAAATTTGCAGAATCATCCATAACGTCATCATTATCGTAATCATAATTCAGCAAAAATTGACTTAAATCTCTTCCTCTGCCAATTGATTCATTAACATATTGTAACGCTTCTAGAGGGGTTTGGTTAGCCCATATAGAAAATAACCCATTAGCTAAAGGCTGTGGAGGATACCTTTGCAATGGATACATGACTAACAAATTGGTAGCATGATTATCATCCGATTTGACCATTATTTGAAGTTTTGTCAGATTGTCTCTAATACAATGTTGAATGATATGGGTATATGGAATGGTCATGATGATACCTTCTTCACAGCCGTTGATATGTAGCGCAGAAGTTGTGGGCAAATGTATCAGTATATTCTCCGCCAAAAAGTACACAATTGAATGTAATCCAAGTGTAATGGTATTGGTTTCTGGTACCAATGTTTTAGTTATTCCCATATTTCCCATCGAATTAAACGGAAATGTAAATGGAAACTCCCCTTCTTTCGTTTGTAGCGCAAATGGTGCATTGATTGTCGACGATGGTGGATGGTATGTACAATTTGGAATTTCAAATCGCCATGTGTTACTTGCATATCTCAACAAATAGCGGTCTTCCGTCGAAATCTGTTCCGGCGAAAGGCTAGCATGCATTGACAGTAGCTCTGTATTCTCTACTGTAGGAAAATCATACGCTATTCTAACCATGTTGGGCAAACTCTTGGATAACCAGAGGCTTACGTAATAGACCAAGAATAAGACTTTCGTATAGTTGCAGAGAGAGAAAAAGAGAGAAATTTTTGGAGATTTTTTGAGAAAATAGAAGAAAAGAACAGATTTTATAAGAAAAAGGGGCAAAATGATACATTTGAAGGGCCGAATGCGACATATTAGAGGATTTTTTGAGAAAGGAAAGCAATTGGAGAAAGTCGGGAGCGCAAGGGGGAGTATAAGAGAATTTTCTGCAAATTGTAAAGATGGAAATTGGATCATTTCACTGGTTGAAATGGACAAAAACAGAAGTACGGGATTGGAGAGGTTAATAAAAGGGGATTACAAAAGCATGTATTTAAAGAGGACCACAGGACCCAATAGTTTGAATCAACCTACTATACCAATATCGTTATTAAAATTGAATAATTATAAACCATTTTTCAAATCAATACCAGAACTAGGACCATTAATAGAAAAAGGATACATGAAAGAAGCAATGCAACTAGTTTTGGAGAGTTTCAAAGATGGGAGGTATCTTACATTTGAAGAAGTACAAAAATTGATCATTTATTCATCTCCATATCCTTGGTACTCGTATGAAATAATAGCAATATATAAGAATAAATACAAGTGGACGGAATCTAATGATCAATTGTATCCTTTGTTGATGAAATTAGCGTTTTTCAATTTGGATTATAAACTTTTCAATGATATATTCATACAATTTGAGAAATTCAATAGTAAAATTCCAACCAATCTATTGATACTATCTATACAAGTTTATTTGAAAACTAAAGATATCTCAACTGCAGTCAAATTATTCAATCAATATATGATGACTGAGTCAACACCCAACTTGAAAGTTCTCAATATATTTATTTCAAATTTGTTCAACTCCACTAACAATCACTCATTATGTTTGAAATATTATAAATCATGGATTACTAATGGATTTCATACCAACTTAGATGTGGATTCCTTTTTGTACAATAAAATTTTGGAAAATGGCTCCGACGAGGAATTGCTTTGGATTGAACAGTCATTAAAATCCAGAAAATTAATCAACTCAATTGGTTTACAATTTGGTAAGGAGGTTTGCCTAAATTATGCAACAAATGAATCAAAGTATATTGAACTTCTTGATAGTGAAAAATTGGAGAAAATTGAAAAAATCTCAATAAAAGAAGGTTGTCATTCAACTATATTAACAAGTTTAATTTATTTACATTTGCGACATCAAAATTATAACGAAGTTTTGAAAACAATGTCTAAATTTGATTCGATAAAAGATTTAAATCTTACTATTTTTACGATTTTGAATCATTTAGAAAAATTGGAGAAACCTCAATTGATTTTTGAATTCTTGAAACATTTAAAGCATGACTTGAATTTTAAATTTGATTACAGGCATATAATACCATATTGGAGAACTATAATCAATTTATATATTCATTCAGGGGATAGAATCCACAAAAGATTCTTGAAATCAATAAAAGGAAGTGAATATAAATCAATTGACTTTTTATCAAAAGTTTTGAAGATCAGGGAAATGAACAAATCAAGTATTTCCGATATAAGATGGTACCCCAAAATCCAATTAAGGACCACAGATAAAAAAAATACGAATTTAACTAAACCATTCATTGAAAATATTCAAACCCAAATATTCAATGGTATTTTACCCAATGTCAATTTACTCTGGAAAAGTATATCTCTTTGTAAAAATGAGGATGATATCAATCAACTGAAGGATATCATCAAACAAATGGAAACAAATGGAGTTTCAAGTTGTAAAATTAGTATTGAATTATTTTGGAATGATAGATCAAAAGGTATTTGGAAACCTGTAGATGAATTCATAAATGACCAAATTATGATTTTAGATAATAAAATGAAAATTAAATCCCATGATTATAGTAAAGATTTAATAGATTTATTTCAATTATCTGTCAAATTTAATAGAGTTGAGGAAGGATGTTTGATTTTGGATCAGATCAATAAATTTGGCGATCAATTAAAATTTAATGACAATCAATTGAATTTGAAGTTTTTATCGATGTACATCAAATGGTGCTTTCTCAATAGAAAATTTATTGATTTAGTTGTTGTACTAGAATGGCTAAAAACGTCAAATATGGTGATTGATGGATTTTTTGTTGATGGATTGAGAAAGGGTGTCGATGTTTATATTCAGAAAATGATAAAAGCGTTTGAAGAACAGTTTAAGGATGATCCTAATTACGTTGCTGAAAAAAAAAAATTAAACGAGATTTTACCAAATCTTTTGAAATATTATGATTCAATAACTATGGATTTACATAAAAAGGTTAGATCTGATAGGAAAATCATGTTAAACGAATGTGAAAATAATTTTCATGAATTTGTTAAATGGCTTGATGAGGATGTTAGTGATTTTTTGAATAACATTCAACAATATAAAAGTCAGTTATAGAATTATTACGATTAGTGTACATATGAACTTTTAATAGAATAAAGATAAAGCAAAAATAAACCGAACAGACAATAAAATTAAAATTACAGACAATAAAAGAATAATAATTATATTAACGCAGAATTTTTTTTTGGAAAACTTTCAATTAATAATCCGATGTTTCATCATCATCTTTATCATCAACAGCCTTTGAGCTTCCTTTACGTCTGATAACTATTATATCATCATCATCATCGTCATCATCAATAGCATGAGTTTGTTTTCTAGAAGACTTTAGTGAGTTCATTATTTCATCATCATCATCATCATCCGAAAATACGTCATCGATTTCGACTACTGAGGATTTCTTAACTTCTTTGATTTCATCATCATCACTGTCATCATCACTATCCAACGTAACCACCTTTTTCATCCTCCTATTTGATTCTAGCAAATCTTCATCTCCCGAGGCTAAATCATCTGTTTGCATAGTTTCATCCATTTCATGATCTTCAGCGGCAGATTGATCCGAGTCAATTTCGTCATCATTGACCACAAATCCATCATCGCTTTCATATTCGTCTCTCCATGAACCAGGAGATGAATCACTGCGACGACGTTTTCTTCTTCTGCCTTCATCATCATCATCATCATCCTCTTCTTCATCGTCATCCTCTTCTTCATCATGGTTATCATAATCATTTGACAATTTCACTAATATTGTTGGATGCCCGGACATGGGCCTTTCTCCATCTGAATCAAGTAAAATCGTATCCCCTTGTGAATTGTATGATTCATAAACGTTTATAGGAGATCTTCTTTGATTTACAGGTAACTCCTCATCTTCTCCCCAATCTACGTCATCTGATAAATATTCATCTTCCTCAATTACTTCATCATCAATAAACCCATTATCTATACCATCAGCTTCTTCATCGAATCGACTTCTCGATCTGATTCGTCCATTTCGTTCTCGTTGTATATCTCGCTCCCATCCGTCGTCTTCATCTTCGGAATTCAAATTTTCTTCATTATGCTGATTTGTGGAGGAGTCCCATCCAACTACGGTTCGTCCGCAGTTTTCACATTGTCCATCGACCAATTCCCAATGACACGCTGAACATCTAGGGACGTTATCGTCGTCATCGACTACCACTGTCCCAAAATTGCTTTTCATTTTAATCAACCAAGGGAATCCTTTGCGTTCGTCTTTCTTGTAATCTTTCAACCTTTCCTGATACGACTGTATGGTACTCAAGTCCTTTTCTTCCTCTATCACGGCCTCCAAAACCGCATGCAGCGTGTGATTAAGTACCGGTGGATTCGAATCCAATGCACTTCGACATATAGGACAGTTTGGGTTGGTTTCACACCATGTTTTGATGCAACAATAACAAAACGAGTGTCCACATCGTGGAAGCACCATCGGAGCCGCTAATAACTCTCGACATACAGCACATTGCACCCATTTCCCAATTCCGTTATTCATTCCGTAACTGGAAAATATATCAACGACATGAAATTTTGTTGTGCGGTTGTTTTTGTTTTCCTTTTCCTTTTCCGAATCGAGCGCACGGAACAAAACCGCTAAAAAATATAAACATTACTAATTACTACCCCTTCCACTTGGCGCTTAGACTTGGTACTTATACCAATATATGCGGGATAATACGTGCTCGATCCCAGTCAAAAAAGCGCTATTTTATCGCAACCCAGGCCTTCAATATCAGCAAAACACTTGTTCTGGCCCGCTTTTCGGGGTGGCAGAATATGCGCGCCAGTAATTGAAAATTACTTAAAAGAGAGATCCCCCCCAAAAAGTTAATGCTCAACTGAAGTTCTTACTTTTCTCATTCTTTTTGATTATCATGTCTGCTGTGGTTGAAAAGGCTCCAGAAGTCCCAGAAAAGGCAGTTCTTCCTGTTGAAGACGAAGAAGCAGATGTTGACATCGATCAATTGGTCATGGACTTACAATCCAACCACGCCATCGAAGACGATGACGAAGATGAAGAAGATGAAGACACTGAACACGCTACCTTCAAGGAAGTTCCAGAAGAATTACTTAAGACTGACCCAAAGACTGGTTTATCATCAGCTGAAGTCGCTAAGAGATTAAAGAAGTTCGGTCACAATCAAATGGCCGAAGAAAAAGAAAACTTGGTCTTGAAGTTCTGTATGTTCTTCATTGGTCCAATTCAATTCGTTATGGAAATTGCCGCTCTTTTGGCTTTAGGTTTAGAAGATTGGGTCGATTTCGGTGTTATTTTAGGTTTACTTGGTTTGAACGCCGCTGTTGGTTTCATTCAAGAATACCAAGCTGGTTCTATTGTTGATGAATTAAAGAAGACCCTTGCTAACGTTGCCACTGCCGTTAGAGATGGTCAAAACGTTGAAGTTGCTGCTTCCGATATTGTTCCTGGTGATATCCTTTTCATTGAAGACGGTACCGTCATCCCTGCTGATGGTAAGTTGGTCTCTGAAGAATGTTTCGTTCAAATTGATCAATCTGCTATTACTGGTGAATCCCTTGCTGTTGATAAGAAGTCTCAAGATCCAACCTTCGCTTCCTCCACTGTTAAGAGAGGTGAAGCTTTGATGCTTGTTACTGCTACTGGTGACAACACCTTCGTTGGTAGAGCTGCTGCTTTGGTCAACAAGGCTTCCGGTGGTCAAGGTCATTTCACTGAAGTTTTGAACGGTATTGGTACTCTTCTTTTGATTTTCGTTATTCTTACTTTGTTGCTTGTCTGGTGTGCTTGTTTCTACAGATCTGACCCAATTGTCAAGATCTTAAGATTCTCTTTGGCTATTACCATTGTTGGTGTCCCAGTTGGTTTGCCAGCTGTCGTTACCACCACCATGGCTGTCGGTGCTGCTTACCTTGCTAAGAAGCAAGCTATTGTCCAAAAGTTGTCTGCTATTGAATCTCTTGCTGGTGTCGAAATCTTATGTTCTGATAAGACCGGTACTTTGACCAAGAACAAGTTGTCCTTACACGAACCATACACTGTCGCCGGTGTTGAAGCTGACGATTTGATGCTTACTGCTTGTCTTGCTGCCTCCAGAAAGGTCAAGGGTCTTGATGCTATTGACAAGGCTTTCTTGAAGTCCCTTTTCAACTATCCAAAGGCTAGAGCTGCTATGAAGGAATACAAGACTTTGGAATTCCAACCATTCGACCCTGTTTCTAAGAAGGTTACTGCTATTGTTGAATCCCCAGCCGGTGAAAAGATCATCTGTGTTAAGGGTGCCCCATTATTCGTTTTAAAGACTGTTTCCGAAGATCACCCAATTCCTGAAGATATCCTTGAAGCTTACGAAAACAAGGTTGAAGAATTCGCTTCCAGAGGTTTCAGATCTCTTGGTGTTGCTAGAAAGAGAGGTGAAGGTCACTGGGAAATTTTGGGTATTATGCCATGTATGGATCCTCCAAGAGATGATACTGCTGCTACTGTTTCTGAAGCTAGAAGATTAGGTTTGAGAGTCAAGATGTTAACTGGTGATGCCGTTGGTATTGCTAAGGAAACTTGTAGACAATTAGGTCTTGGTGATCAAATTTTCGATGCCGAAAGACTTGGTCTTGGTGGCGGTGGTGACATGGCCGGTTCTGAATTATACGATTTCGTTGAAAATGCTGATGGTTTCGCTGAAGTTTTCCCACAACACAAGTATAATGTTGTTGAAATCTTGCAAAACAGAGGTTACTTGGTTGCTATGACTGGTGATGGTGTCAATGATGCCCCATCTTTAAAGAAGGCTGATACCGGTATTGCCGTCGAAGGTGCTTCCGATGCTGCTAGATCTGCTGCTGATATTGTTTTCCTTGCTCCTGGTTTGTCTGCTATTATTGATGCTTTGAAGACTTCTAGACAAATTTTCCACAGAATGTACTCCTACGTTGTTTACAGAATTGCTTTATCTTTGCACTTGGAATTGTTCTTGGGTCTTTGGATTGCTATCTTAGATGAATCTTTGAACATTGACTTGGTTGTTTTCATTGCTATTTTCGCTGATGTTGCTACTCTTGCTATTGCTTACGATAATGCTCCATACTCCCCAGTTCCAGTCAAGTGGAACTTGAGAAGATTATGGGCTATGTCCATTGTTTTGGGTGCTTTGTTAGCTGTCGGTTCTTGGATTACCTTAACCACCATGTTCTTGCCAAAGGGTGGTATTATCCAAAACTTCGGTTCTATTGATGGTGTTATGTTCTTGGAAATTTCTTTAACTGAAAACTGGTTAATTTTCATTACAAGAGCTGCTGGTCCATTCTGGTCTTCTATTCCATCATGGCAATTAGCCGGTGCTGTCTTCATCGTTGATGTCCTTGCTACCTGTTTCACCTTATTCGGTTGGTGGTCCCAAAACTGGAACGATGTTGTTACCGTTGTCAGAGTCTGGATCTGGTCTTTCGGTGTCTTCTGTGTTCTCGGTGGTGCTTACTACATGATGTCTGAATCTCAAGCCTTTGATGATTTCGTCAACGGTAGAAAGGCTAAGGAAACCAACAACAGATCCTTCGAAGACTTTGTTGCTTCCATGAAGAGAGTTTCTACTCAACATGAAAAGTCAACTTAAGTTTCACATGATTCCAATTATTAATTCTTAATTTAAACCTTTTTTGTGAACGTTGAATATAAAAACAATATTTTGTGTTTTTTATAAAATAATATTTTGAATAATATTTAATTAATTCTTAATACCAACAATTCGCTTATGTAATCACCGTTTACAATATTCATATAACATGTGTTGATATACCATATATAAATACATACATACATACATACATACATACATACATACATACATACATACATTTATTGCATAATTTACGTACATATATTTAACATCTAGCACATATTTTACATACTTAAATTTAGTACATAATTTACAAACATACATACATTCATTGCATGATTTACAAACATACATACATTCATTGCATGATTTACATACATATATACATTTAACCTATAGTACGCATAGTTTAATATATACATATATTTATTGGATACTTTACATACATACATATAACATACATTCATTACAGATTTACATGTATATAACATTTATTTATTAATTCAAATTTCATTTATTGAATTTATCATGAAATTTTTCCCGTTCTTCTCTTAATCTTTTGCTATATTCGTTGAATTTCTTTCTATCCCTCACATCATCAACATTTGTGAAACTTTCAACAAAGACACTATCGATGGATTTTCTAGCGCTTTGCATTTCTTCGATAGTGTTAAGCGTGTCGTAGTCAAAAACGCTAAACGCCTTTTTCTGTACTTCTGAGCACGCAACAAAGAAATCTGCTAATGATGTACATTCATCATTCTGTAACCTACCAACTGATTGTAATCTATCCCAGGTCGACTGCTTGGCAAGACATTTATAGAATTTCGATTGGATTTCACTACAGTTGATTAACACAGACTCTCGAACGTCATTCTGTCGACGATAGTCCTCAACGTTTAATGAAATATAGCTTTTAGGTTGAGTATTTGGTTGATGCGGCAATTCCATGAATTGTGGTGGGATTTCTCCCTTGTTTTGATGGGAGTTTACTATTTCTTCTCTTCTTTGTCTTTGTTTTCTCTCAATTTCTTCATCAACACTTGGCAACGCATGTTTCTCACTTTGCCTACGTAGTAAATCCTTGAACTCCCGATCACTTAATTGGGATTGTTTTGTTTCTAGAAATTCCGATAAATCACTGGGAATTGCGCCAACAGATGCTGTTTCGTCATTGGAAGTTTGTGATGTATCTGTTGTTGATGATTTTGACCAGAAAAACCCCATTTTACTCAATGAAATTAATCCGAAGACTATTGGATATTTTTTTTCAGTCAATTCCTTATAGAGTATATTGTTATATTTTATTTTATTATATTATAATATAATTTATACTATATTACGTAATCGACACATTCAAGAACTGATCAATTTTTTGATGTTTATATCTGATATTCTACTCTTTTCTTGCTTTAGATCAGCTCTTAGCTGCTCTTGTAAACCAAACCATATTAAAGGATCTTCACTCGGCAACAAATTGACCCAATTTAAAATTTGGGCATTTTCATAATATTGATTAGCTTTCATGGAATGAACACCTTTCGCAAGTTCAACGTGGTCAAATAATTCAACGGTTAAGACCCGATCAATCAAAAGTTGTAGCCTGAGCTTATCTACACTGTCATCGATTTTACCTCCAAATAAAATAGTCCCAATCATTTTTCGTAGACAATCAAATGGAATCATTCCTTCGTAGAATTCATGGCCCGTTGTTACATTTTCAATGCACCTTTTAGAAAAATTCAAAGCAATAAGTAAATCTATGTCGTTGATATCATAAGCCTTCTTAAATGTCAAAGGTGAAAACTTCAATTCTTGATTTAACATGGAATAGACCCAAATAATTCCAAAATATACAACCTTCAGCTCTTTTGGAGAGACATGTTGCATGATATTAAATGAATAATTCAGATTGGTCAATTTGTTAGAAAGCATGGACTTTATTCCATTAGATGATTCAATAATGATTTGATTACATGATTCAGTGATCAATGATGGGAGTGTAATGTCTAATTTGGATGTCATGAAAAGCTTAAAGTTCGGCGTGAGGTCAATTTCTTCTATTAACTTTGGAATCTTAATAATGAACTCATTGGACATTTCTATATTTTCAATGATCACCCATTCATTGTTTTTGACTCCCTCCAAAATCATGTCAACAGCAACTTTCAATCCATTTATCTGACCCATGGAATACTTTTTAATGGCCACATTTGAATTATGTGCAACTTCATAGATGATAACAGATGGATCAAAGCCTTGCATCGATCTCATCAAATTGAATTCGTTGTTGACAATCGCATTCTCTATTGTATTTGAGATTAATTGACATCCTTCAATAGAATGAGTCGCACAAATATTACTTAGGACTTTCCCAAATGTTTCAATATCATCTTTCAGTAAACTGGTAGATATAGCATGATAAAGTTTTTCAATAAACATTCGCTTCAAATTCGGTATCGATTGACTTTTATTGTTGCTTAAAGTATCATATAGAATTGACTTTGTGTATTGGGAAGAAAATTTATAATGCGAGTTGATTTTCCCAATACTGTTCACAATATTTGCAACACTAACATATAGTTCAGCTAATGGTTTAAATGAATTAATAATGTTATGAAATGTTTCAATCATTTCTTCAACCTCCATTGATTTTAATTGGGTTTCATTTGCTTTAACTTTCAGAAATTCCAATTTTTCAGCCAATTCATCGTTTTCAAGAATATCATCTTTACTTTTATTAATAACACTTAGTAGATCCGCTTCATAATTTCTTAAGTCGTCATTATATTGATCTCTGGTTTTCAATAAACTCAATCTTTTAGATTCAACTTCCGAGTTTTCACTATTCAGAGCCAAATTCAATCCCTCATTGAACAAAGTCTCATTGGTGAGTTCAAAATTTAATAGCTGAACTCTATGTTCGACAAATGGAATGAATCTGACAGTTTCATCCTTTGTGTGAATGAACAATTTAAACTTCGAATCAAAATCAACTTCCTTATCACCAATTTCAACCAACCGACGCCCGCCTCCCAATAATGAAACATCATTTCCAATTAGCCTGTTCAAAATAGGGTCATAGCATTCACCATTTGTAATTAGGATTGAACCTCCAAATTTAATGCAATTCTCCAACTTTTGAACATAACCATCTTCAAGGAAACTGGTAATCACTAATGATTTCACTGTCTTTTTCAAAAATTCAATCATCTTTCCCGTCGGATCAATCAATAATGGGTAGTTTTTATTGTATTTCGAATTCATGAGCGTAACATTTTGAAGAAATTGGTCATCATTAGGTAAATCCAAATTTTGCCATTCCAGTATTGAACTTGGATTACTTAATGCAGTCAAAATTTCATACCTTGGGTTGTACTGTATTTCATAATTATCTAAGGTGGACATCAAATTCTTGATAAATTCATTTCTCTTAGCCGCTGTCATATTACTGCAATAATTTGTGAATATTGAATTAATAATTAAATCACCAATAAAGTATTGGCCCTCTTTTTCATAGGACTCAATATTAGACTTCCATCTAATTCTTTCACCTTTCAAACTGTCCAATAATTTAACACTTCTTGAAACTTTTACTTCAACCAAGTTCATTTCCATTTTGATAGATTCAATATCTCTAATGCATTCACTATACTTCAACTTATATGTTTCAATTTCATTTTGCAAGTCTTTGATCATACCATCTACTGCAGTCAACTTATTCTTACTATCAATAAGCTCATTTTCCAATCTTTTCAACTCAGCTCTCAACGGCTCAACCTTAGATACAATTGATGCATATCGAAGTTGAGCTTTAACCCACATCATCAATGGACCAAGGGCTTTAGATGCTCTATCAGCTGATTCAAAATTGTAATTCTTTTGATTCAAGTAATTTGCTTCCATGAAGGAAATCATGCTTTGTGTCAGCTGACGTTCGCCGTCGTATGTTATAATACTTGCAATAAAATCATCTTGTCTAACAACTTGCTGAACGTCTGACCATGAAGCAACTTGATAGCCTAAAAGAATGCAGACGGACTCCAAAACCATTTTTATAGTTTCTGGTGGATTTCTCATTGATCTCATTTCAGTAAGATGTTGCTTTTTGATATTTTGTACACCTTGCTGGGCTTCATGAATTAAAGGCTCAACCTCTTGAAGTTCATTTTGGACCGAGTCTCTTTTAGATTTGATTTTTTCTTTTTGTTTATTGAATATTTTTTGCATTTCTATAGACATATCCTGTTTCCTCTCTGATTCATTTTGATCCATAATCATTTTATCCAACACTAATCTAGAGTCCTTTTCTTTCTCTGCTAATTCTTCTTTTTTCTGGCGCAAAACTCCATTCAAAGTTTTAACTTTTAATAAAGTCTCTTTGAGTTTATCCAATCCATTATTGGTGTGATTTTTTTTTCTTTGAAGCTCTGTTTCTTTATCAACAAACATTTCAACAAATGTATTGAGCATATTGAGGAATGTTATTGGGCTTTTAGAGAGTTCCAACTTGGTGAGAAATTCAAAATCTTGCACACTAATAAAAATTGAAATGATAATATCCCTAAGATTTACAGTTTTTGCACCAATTATTTCGTACTTGTCTATTGGTAAGCGTCTTAGAACTTGTGAGGAAACCTCCATCAATGATCTTTTATTCCAATTGCCCATCCAATTAATAACACATCTATTAGCCAAAGCGTTGGATTGCATGATCATCGAAGAATTGCTTTCGTAAGGATTGCTCATGGTAAAAACAACGTGAAAGTTATTAGCAATTTTAGACGTAAACCAATCATATAATTCCTCATCTGTTTCCAATAGCAATCCATCTTCCGATGAAGCCTTCAAGCATGCATTGATCAAAGTTGTATATTCATCACCTTCAAATAAACCAGGGATTTCTGCATTTGCTAACAATGTATTCATTCTTTCCAAAAAGGATGCATCCAAAATTGTAGACTCATCAATGATAAAGCAAATGCGCTCATTTTCAACACTAGCTTTCCATAATAGTGATCTGAGAGTTTTGTCAAAATCATCCAATCTATAATATTTAGAGACATTCAATTGATATGATCTTATTCCATTCATCCATGCTACAAATTTGACAAGAGTTGTTTTACCACTCCCACTTTCTCCTATCAACATAAGATGACCCTGAACGCTCTTTAAGACCCTATCAATCCTTAATGAATGCTCTAATAAGTCTTCATATAATATAGCATTTGTATCGAACTCTTCTTCACTAAATGTCTCAAGCTTTTGTTTAACAAATTTCCTTAAATCATCTTTATCAACCGGTTCATAATCGTACGAAAGCCAATCTGAAAATAATATTGGTAAAGCTAACGCTTTATCTTCATTTATATAAGGGAAACGCTTATTCGAAACATCCTTGATTATTTGAAATACTTGATCTTGCTCTTCTTCTGTTGTAAGCTTATCAGAGAATAATCTCAAACCTTCATGAGCCCATAACCTAACAAGGCCCTCAAGTGATAGATTATTCAATGGTTTCAAGCCCTGAAATATACCACGGACCCATCTTGTTAATTCTCTTGGTGAACAAATATAGTGAAGTTTCTCTGATTGATTGAAACTATTCTTGTAATCAAAATACACTTCAATCATTGCTTCTGTTAATGTGTCAGCATACCCAATTAAATCAGGAACACACCTCAAAATTGCATTTGAGAATATTTCATAAATCTGTTTCAATGATTCCTTTGCAGGATAATCGATCATTATTGAACAGCAGTGATTCTGAAACCTTTTGGATAACACATTCCTGGTTATCCCATCAGAAGGATTGCATGCACCAACAAATTGTACATATTTTAAACTTATCCATTCTTTCTTTTTTGGATGCCAAAATCCCTTTTGAACAATCAGACCTCTCAAAAATGAAATCACCATTTGTGAATCATACTTATCCTTCTTGGGGAGATTAACTTCATCACAAAATAGAACCAGCCATTTCCCAGCCAGTGGAGGTAGCAACTGCAGTCCAGATGATGTCATTTTGTAAATACAGTGATGCTCTAACGTCTTGATAATCAAATCCGGCGTTGTTTCTTTGGAAAAGTTCAAACTTATCAATGAAAAATTACTGGATCTTCTTACTGATGACAGAAGTAACATAGTTTTACCAGCACCAGGTGGACCACAGAGAATAACTGGCTTATGCTGATTTAAAATTCTGAAAATTATATTTTCATAGGTAACAGTGTCTATTGTTGGAATAACCAAATCAGGTTTTAACACCATACCAGGATCAATATCAAGTCTAGGAATTTTGTGAGAATTGCTAATCCATTCTGAATTTGCAAGATCGACAATATGATAAATCAACGATCCGTTCAAACTACCTAATGGTTTTATGAATGAGGGAATTTTTCGTAAATCCTTTTCAAAATTTTGCCTGTCTTTATGAGGCAATCCAGCAGCAAATGACCAAAAAATTGCAGAAACTATTTGTTTTTCAAAACAAATTGAATAGTCAGCATGCGCACTGTAAATATTTTTGGCAATAAAATCAAGTAAATCAATCAAAGCGTCAATTAATAAAGTGAAAAAAATAGGCCATTTAAACGAAATTTCACTGTTTAACTCATCCTGGTATTTAGAAGCCAAATTCTCAATTTTGAACACAGTGTTTTTGTTAATCAAACCATCTAAACATAACTTCAAAGTATTTTTAAAATCAACGACGCTTATATTTTGGGACAGAAGTTGCTCATTGTATATTTCTTCATCATTTATCTTTTGGGAGAAAGCTTCAAAGTGGAGCTTTCTGTAATGATCATAATTGCTAAATAAATTATCTCCAATCCAAACTATACCACATCTGCTGATGGTTGCAGGAGTTGTATGTTTTAAACTATCCACCTCAAAAATAATTTTAATATTATTAGGAATTTCTAGACGCTCACCATTCGGTAAGGTTAGAGATTTGTTGTCGTCCAAAACACTATTAAGGTTTTCCACCCAATCTGGATCAATATCGCCATCCATAATAACCCATATATTCTTTTTCTCTTCTCCCTTCAGTGATTCAATTGATCTTCTAATAATTGATGTGAAAATACCATCCGACCACTCACGTGTGTTATAGTCAATAACACCAAACATTGCATCTTTACCAATGACACTTGGATCAAGATTGTATACTAAATTTTCCCTACTTGTAACTTCATGAATGGCACTCATCAAATTTTTAAGCATTGTAGTTTTACCTGTACCTGGTTCACCAACCAGCATGAGTCCAGTATAGATTTTCTGAATTTCAAATATTTGATGACACTTCTCAATCCATTCTTCAGATGCTTGAAAACCTGAGCGATTTGCAAATCCAGTCAGCGCCAATGTAATTTTTGTACTCTTGTCTAGATTTCTAAAGTTTGGCATGAACTTTTGCATTGTTGACTTGAATATTTGTTGATCCTCTTGAATTAACTGAGGCAGTAAATTATTATGTAAACTCTGTATTAAAATTTGAGATTCATCTATATGTGCAAATTCTTTTGATAAACGACGTTTTATCTTTCCACATGTTATCAAAACAGACTTGATGGAACGTAAACCAAAATCATAGTGAATTTGATTAGAGCATTTCCTTGATAGGATATCATAGATTTGAACTATATCTGAAGCCAATTTGTGCCCGTTTAGAAATCCTTGAGTGCTCAAAATTACCTCAGCAATAATATCACTGTCTGGTTGGTTCATATTGAAAGTAATATATTTACTCTTCAAATTGTCTGGTAAAGATTTTCTTCCTTCATAGTTTGGGTTATTGGTAATAAATATACCCGTGTTTTTGGAAACTCTTATGGATTTACCTAGAAGATCTACTGTAGATGAGTTCGTGTCACTTAAACTGGTCTCGATTTTTTCAATTTGAGTGGAAATAGCTGACAACATATTTCCTTCCAAACGGTTAAATTCGTCAAAGCACCCCCAGGCCCCAACACAAGATACACCGATAAGGATACGACTAACAGCTTCATAATCAAAAGATTCATCACAACAGAAAACAAAAACCATACGACCAAGGTTATACCCCAAAGCTTTGATTGATTCAGTTTTACCTGTACCAGCAGGCCCAGACAACATGGAACCTAAATTATGGTTCAAGGCTTCTGTCATTGAAATAAATGATGAATCAATCAAAGGTGTGTAAGATAATTTTCTTTGGATTCCTAAATATTCATATCCGTAATAGAATAATGCATTACCTTGTTTGATAGTTAAATTCTTGGATGGTTCCGTTTTTGGATTAAGATAATACTTCTGAAGAAAAAACCAAGATTCTGAAACTAATGAAATATCCGTGGAACTTTCCATCTTTTCAATGGTATCTCTATAATGAATAAGTTCAACAATTAAATTTTCAATTTTCAATCTAGTTTGAAGATCAAAATCTCCAAACAATGAGTTGGTGAAGTGCAGTAATATTTGATTAGTGTATTTTTTGATGAATTGGAATTCTTGTTTCTTGATCGCCTGCTCAATATGAAAAGTCATGAAAATCTGTAAAGATAAACCCACAACTTGATTAGAGAACATATTGACGTATTTCAATAGCTGATTCTTGGAAGGATTGCTATCCATAAAACTGCTAAACTCTTCATATGCCCTTACTACTGAAGTTGACAGGGTATTCGTTATAGAATGTTCTAAATCATTTAAGATTTCATTCAATCCATTCGTTTTTATTAGTGAAATCGGAGTATTTAGTAGCAAAACTTCATTATCTGAAGATACGACACCATTGATGAGCATAGATTCCTCTTCAAAAAGAAGGCTTGAAACACCAATAAACATTTTCTTAATATGCTTCGACAGTATATGCAGTGATTTAGAGTTTCCAATCAGTTCCAATAAATCATCATTACCAATGAAATAAAATCTTGGAAATCCATCTCTTTGTTTTTCCAAGTATATGGACAGGGATTTTTTGACTTTAAATAAAATTTCCGAGACCCTAGCTAGAGTGAGTTGGATATCAGTAATGTGTATGGCTTCAAAAATTATATTGTTGTTCATTATCGTTTTCATTAGCGATTTCAACTCCAATGTCATATTTTCAAATCTATTAACCTCGATAGGCATGATGGACCTAATATTATCGTTATCATTGAAAGTTCCATAAAGATAAACCCATTGTCTTTGACAATCGACCCATTTATCCAAAATTGTATACAGCTTATCAAGATTTGTTTCTAGATTGTTGATCTTTTTAGAAAATCTTTCATAATGCACAGAAACTTTTGCTGACGATAAAGCGTTCAAATCTTCTGATATAAATTGAAAAATCTTTTCCCAAGATGTTATGATATTGTACTTACCGTCAAATAAAATTGTATCAAATCCTAATGAAGACCATCTTTCGGTGATTGCCTCAATGGAATCGTTTATAATTTTCTCTGAATGAGCTTTAGAAACAACATTCATCAAGTACTTTTCATGAATACTGGGCTCTAAACTTAAAACGTCGCCAACTGTAAAATCTTCTTCAATTGAAATGTTTTTCAATGATTTGAAAATGTCCTTCCAATGGTGAAATTTTATGGAGTCCGATTTCAGATTGCCTAAAATTGGAATTGATCTTATGGCCTCTTTAGTATATGTTTGCAGCTTTTGAAAAGCTGGGTACGTCATCAGTGAGTTGGATACATCTTTCAAGTTCGATAAAATATCATTCAAATTAGATTTGAATATCTCAAGCGACAGTTTCTCCCATCTCATCATATTAATATTGTTGATAACATTATTGTGAGTGATTATTATGTTCCAATAAGATTTTAACAATTTTAGCTCATCTAGAATATCATCAATCAATAATTCATTTATGTTGATTGGAAGTTCTAGTAATTTATATGATTCCACAACATGATTAATGCGAAAGGATAAATCGGCGAATACCTTTTCAAAAGTTTCAATCGAAATGACCGCATTAGAAACCTCGGTAGCTAAGGAAAGTTGCTTCTTCTCCCATTTTGATTTGATCTTCTCTATTGCATCAACCGTATTAGATTTTTCTTCATGGGCAACTGACACTAAAATATCAAAATTATTTCTAATATATTGCTTCTTTGAGCTCAAAAGGCCTGAAATAGAGTCCAGCTCACTTTTGATTTGCTCAAAATAAATCCAATTAGAAGGAAACTTAAATTTATGTTGAAAAAGGATGGAATGTCCATGTCCAACATTTGCAATCTCATTCCTTAAATATTCCAATTCAGCAATCGCTTTTTTAACAGTTGAAAGAAATAAAATCACAGTACTCGGAACTGTTAAATGTACCTCGTTATTTGCCAATTGATCTTTTATTGAACGCAACTCTTGCGCAAGCAATTCGGTTTTCCTCAGTAAAACGATTGAAAACTTTTGATTAGTCTCTCTAAGCCATATCTCAATTTCGTTGTATACTCTAGTTTGGGCGGATGAATAATCAATGTTTATTAGACCAAATCGTTTAGAAGTTTCCATCGAATCAACTTTATTTTTTTTCATATTAATATCATCGATATACTCAGTCCATTTCTTCAAATCTGATCCAAAGTTAGATTGAATTTCATCTGCTTCAGAGCCCCAAATAGATTTGAATGAAACCCATTCTTCGAAGAATTTCTTCGCTTCATTGAAGCTATTGGAAATCATTGTTAACGAATCAACATAGCTCTCCAAAATTGCAGTCTCCATTGAGAATTTGATCTCAGAAGCTTCAAGGGATTTACTAATTGTAATCTGGTTGCCTATTACTTGCCAATGACTATTGATCAGTTGAAAATAATACTCCTTGGAGGATTCCAATGGCGGGGAAATAGTGACTGAAGAATTGAAAACTTGAATATGATGAGTTTGAAGATCTACTGAAATTGGTAATGCATTTGAAATCCATTGATCCTTCAAATCAGCTAAAATTGAATTGAACTTAATCAATAGAATTTCCTTGATGGTATCATTCAGTAGATTAATGAATTCATCCATATTTGGATATATCCCGATCAGCATTTCATTTGTGACTTGTTGAATTTGCCCACGCACTTCACTAATGGACTGCTCATTGTAGTCAGACAAAACTAATTTTTGGATCAGCCTAAATAATTCAATTCTGATCAACTTGACCTTTTCAACCTTTTCAACTGCCCTAGAGGATGACAAGGATTCAATTTTATCTACCACTTCAGAATTATCATCTTTGGCTAACGCAGAATCCAAAAACTGAGTAGCTGTAAAAATATCTTTCCATGATATGCTAAAGAGATTGGAAAATTCATCCACAAGACTCACCAAAAACGGTCTAACTAAAACTTCCATGTTACCCAAGATTTCCGAAGTTTCAACGCAGTAATTCAAATTTTGGACTGCGTCTTGTAAGGAGATTGCATATGGGAGAATCATCTCAATCTTAGAAACATGTTGTAAGTTAATTTTTTCGTGGGTTTCAAACTGTAAAAGTTTCATACTCTTGTATTCATCAAGCAAGTTCTGCTCAACGAGAGCTAAATTGACCTCCAATTTTAATTCTTGGCCATCATCACGACATAAAAGGATATTTTCGTTACTCAAAGTAGATGGTAACTTTTCATTAATATCATTAATCCATTCGTTAATCATTCCTTCAGCATCCAATTCGGATATAATTCTGGTTATCTGATTTGAGTATCTTTGACTTTCAGGATAGTTTGGCCATTCAGATGACAAAATTAATTCCAATCTATTAACAGCCTTTGATAATGACAGCATTGCATGCCTAGTAAAAATCAATCTCGTAGATTTTGAGGGTATTCCTCTACTTTCAATAACTGATGTTATAAAAGTGACACTCTTCAATTGCACTTCAATATCTTCAAGCATTGAAGTGATGCATAGGAAGAGTTTGGCATGATATTTACTCAAAGAAATTCTGATATTTGGGTTCTTCAATAGGTAATCATATTTTTCCAGCATTTCAAATGGATCATTCTCGTCATGGATTGAAATGTCCAATATTGCTTTCAATCCATTGATCAATGATTTTTCTAAACTGGAGAAACTCTTTGAAAATCTATTTTCGTATCTAATAATGCTATCATCAGATAAAAAAAATTCCAGCTTTGCATTTTTCAAATCTAATCGTAAATTTTCAAATTCGTTAGTTATCGTTTGCCTTATAGAAGGTGATAATAATGAATTGCTATCTGAAAACACAAAATAAGAGACAGAACTTGAAATAACTTCAAAGGAATGTTTGATTTCAGTCAATTTGGCTAACGCAGTTTTTAGATTTGACAAACCTTCAAACTTTAACGGGTTGAATCCGGTATGCTTTTTCCTTTGCTGTTCTCTTGCCAAATGAACAAAACTTCGTAATTGATCATCAAAATTAGATATAATATTCAATGATTGTTGTTCCAAAACTTTGAATGCTCCCAAATCTAAAGTAAGAAAATTCATGCTTTCAAGAATTGTGATGAACTGTGTCTTTATATCACATATGAAAAGCTCCATTAAATGGATCGCCCTTGATATCGGGTAAGGTTGAGTTTTAAGCTTTTTCATTTGAACAAATAATGACGTTATCCCTAGCTGTAATTCTTCCATATCTGAAGCTGAAATAATTTCATTATACGGCAAATCTTTTAAAAACACAAAATTCTTACTAGACTGTGAAATTGATTCTTTTATAGCACTATTTGATAATATGTTCATTGCACTATGAGATCTTTTATTGGCCCTTAAATAGTCCATAATAATAATTATTTCAGGGGATTGGATTTGATTGAAAATTGAAGCCAATGTATCTTTCTTGGTTGACCAAAAATTAACTTCATCCAACACTGAACCATCATTTACTTGGTGATCCAATGCAATTACATTATTAATTCTCTCTGTCCAATTGTTAGCTATTGATTGTAAAGAATTTAGTAATTCTATGTTGCCATTCTCTAATTTATCTCGTTTCAAAAGTTGAATGATATGATTTGGTACAGAAGAAATTAGTTCGGGAATTTGGAATGAATATTGAATGCGTTGAAAAGATAAAAGCAAATCTTTAATACTCTTTTTGACTTTGTTAATAGTTGAGTTTGATATGTCTCCCAAGCTTCCTGATTCGAGCAATATATCAAAGTAAGAATCAATATTAGACTTTATGATGCATTTCAGTATTTCCACATTTTCATTTGAACTGGCTTCTAATGGTAACAATGGAGTGTTAATAACAATCAAATCAGATTTTAGGTCATCGGCCAATGTTAATAACTGTTTTCTTTTGATAATTGTCAGAAACGATTGATAGTTCATGACACCTGTTTTGTCCAATTTTTGTAATAATATAGCTGCATTTCAATGTTAGTAATCTGTCCTACTTACTTATATGTGATCTTATAACATACATTTTCCCTCTTCATTTTTAACGATAAATACTGCATCAAACATATTTGGATCAGTAAATTGCTGTAAAAATGATTGACAGTTTTCAATAGTTGATAACTCTGCTCCTAGAAGATCTTTTGATAACCGTGAAAAGACTTCCCAAAGCTTCTGTATCAATTGGCTAGAAATCTCGACTTCATCCATGGCCATCTCCTCCTTTCAACACCAAAATATGTGAGCCTAATAGAAATTCTTGAAAAGGTAAACACGAAAATAAATTATTTTGTCTATTGTACAAAACAGCTATTGATTAAATATTAAAAGTGTCAAATCATCGGAAAATGTTGATTTGTTATCTATAAAAAGCTCAAATTATTTAGAAACACCAAAGAAGTCCGTCTGGTAAAAATTCCCGCTCAAAACAACATATTTTATATTTTGTTGAAGATATTTGATCTCCAATGCATATCCTTTGAGAAAATGATTAATAACAATACCAAGTGGATCAAATGCAGTAGTATCAATCCCACACTGAAACTTTTCATTTATATGTACGATATCTTGATATCCCGTATGGAAATCCCAATATCTCTTTAGTTTTGGATATTCCATCAGAAACAAATCAGTGTCATCAATAGACCCCTCAGACATAACCTTACTGACAGTACCAAACAAAAATGAGGTGAACATGTCAACAAACTTTCCTCCATAATCAGAAAAATATTGATGGTTTTGAACATAATCGTCAAATATATTTGTATAGTCATCGCATTCTTTACATGAACACGTGTTGTTCCAAAGAAGATCGGACATTAATTGTTCATAGCACGAAACAGACTGCATAAATGTTGGTGCAATAAATGTTTCTAAACTTCTCAAACTGAGTAATGCGGATTTGTACATTTCAATTCTATGTAGGTAATTTCCTTCAAACCCACCAACACAATTGAAATCTAAAGGGTATTCATGTCTTATTGAAAATGTTTTCAAATTTTCAGCAGATGGTAAGAATTTCAATAGTTCGGTGGTGTAGAAATCAAATTTTTCTGAGTAGTTATGATCTCTTTGAGTACTCTTCTGAACAATTGATAAATGTAGTAAGTTGAATGGTGTTTCCTTGAGAACTGAAGACAAATCTTCAAAGCACGAGCACATTAAATCATCACATCCAATAACGAGTTCTAAATTGATTAACTTAGTTGAGTCTATAGATTTCAAAAATTCTCTGGCAAGCTTATTACATTCCAGCGTGACTTCGTTTCCGATATGATAATGAAATAATTTCAAGGTTTTGAATTGAAGACTTGTCAAGTCTTTGATGCTGAGTAAATATTTGATCAGTAATACTTGAGACAGTTCGTCGTTTAAAATTAATGTGTCAATATTATCAAACAAAGCGACCGTTTTGTGTTTATCTAATGAATGGAAGTCGAATGGCATGTTATTAGATGATAAATGCAATTCCTTAATCTTGAAATCCAATATACTTTCTAATGACTTCAATTTGTGTAAATCAACCCGCTTGAGGGAAGGTAAGATCACCTCATATGGTTCTGTATTGATACAGGTAAAAGATTCGATTTTGATGCAATTGAGCTCGAAAAACTCGAGGAGTTCCTTGATAACGATATTCTCCACGTCTTCTCTATCTTCTGTACCCTTTATAATCACCCGACGTATCATTTTACCAAGATTTTCGTTGATTTGTAGAGATTGAAGAAATACTTGTTGTCTTGACATGAAAATTCTTTGATTTAGACTTGATGTTGCTAATGGAGTTCCAAGATACCCTATGATGGAAAATTTACCTTTCATATAGCAACCGCCCTCTGCATCAAATGCTGCTGGTGTAATTATTATGTTTTCGTACAGACAAGGTTGAATATTCGAATAAAATTCATAATTTGTGTACATCAAACTAACTTTATCCTGTTGTGGCAAAAATGATGCTATTCTTTGTACAATATCTACTCCAAGATCTTGTAATTTCACCTGTTTTTCTGCCATTTTGGTCAACCTACCCAACAAGAAGTTCCCACAGATTTGATTTTTCTATAATTTGCTCATCACTACAAGACTTTAACCGCATTGAAATTTGTAGTAGCAATAACTCGAATGGTTTTTTTATAGACTTGAAACTTTCAAAGGCCACACTTCACTTTGAATAATTTTAATAAACCCTCTTGTAGATCTATACGTTTTAGTGCCATTTGTAGTTGGACAATTATTAATTGACTATTTTATTCAAAGTAAAAACAGATTGATTCTGGGTTTACTCTTTCCAGACAAAAAAATGACAAACAATATGGTTGTTATAGGCGCTAATTCTTTTAATGCTAAGCAACATTTTTTGAACTTGGAGCAATAATTAGTAAAAGTTCTTTATTCTGTTTGAATATTCCTCACAGAATGAATGTGATGTCAAGCAACAAAAATCCATTTTGGATACCGGTTTCTTTGCAGATTTGATGAAGTTTAATAAGAATTATTTTTAATGGTTCTCAGTTTTGTAAAGCAAGACCAAAGTAAACACAGATGTACAGCTTTTTGCGTATTACATTTTAGTACAAGTCTCAAAGCCTAAACAGAATTGATGCATTACTTTTGTATCACTTACATAACCAGACTGTTTAATCCAACATGGAGTTTTGGGTGACTATTCAACCCAAATTTTGTTGCAACAAAACTCGGCCAAAATTCAGAAAATCAAGTATCATGAGTTGATAATAAATATATACAAATCTGTTGAGTAAGTAAGTAAATTGAAAATTTTCCAATTTAATAAACCCTCACATAAGTAAGTTGAAACGTTGTGCTATTTAATAGGCCCTGAAACAAGCTAAGATAACCTGTTCAAAAAGATCCCACCAAAAAAAAATACCATTACCTTTTATTTGAAACTTATCTAAAAAAAATAGTTGAACTTATTAGGCCAAACTAAATGCTGAGCACATTTGTCAAACTTGTTCACAAAATTTGAAAACTTGTCAAAGTTGAGATGATTCATTAAGTTTTATAACCATATAAAAAGATAATGCTTGATGGATGTTTTTCCGAAGTTGGCTCAATTCGAAGTCAAAACGTTGATAATGAATGATCTGGTTATCAGTTCTAAAAAAATATTGAATATCCAATCACATGTTGTTCATGGATATGTTGGAAACAAGGCAACTACATTCCCATTGCAAATGCTGAACTGGGATGTTGATGTGATGAATACTGTAAATTTTTCAAACCATACTGGTTATGGATCTTGGGAAGGTACATGTGCATCTGCAAGCGAATTGAATGAAATTTATGAAGGTTTAAAGAATGTTGGAGTACAATATGATGCCCTGTTAACAGGATATGTGTTTGGAAGCGAATCATTGAAAGTAGTTGGTGATATATGTGTTGACATAAAGAAAAGGCTTGGCGCTTCAGGAAATGATCCACTGTGGTTACTAGATCCTGTTATGGGCGATGAGGGTGTATTGTATGTTAGTGAAGATGTTATTCCAGTTTATCAATCAATTTTATCTACAGGTCTAGTCGACATTGTGACTCCAAATCAATTTGAGTTGGAACTATTATTGGAAAAGAAAATAACATCAGTTGAAACCCTAAAACAAGCTTTGAAAGAGTTTCATGCAAAATTTAAAGTGAAACACATTGTTTTATCGTCTTTGATGCCAGAGACAATAAAAGAACTGTCTGATGATCATACAAATATATTATGTTGTGTCTCAAGTGCTGACGATAATAAGTTAGCTTACTTCAAGGTTCCTACGATTGAAGGTCATTTCACCGGTGTCGGTGATCTATTCTCTTGTCTACTAGTTGACCGATTCTATCGTAAGCAAGATATTTTGGGGGCCACCAGTGAAGTTTTGAGTGTTATGAGAAAAGTTTTGGAAGTTACCAGTCATTTATCGGGATCTAAGGGTAAAATTAACGATCCATCCATGAAAGAATGTGAATTAAGAATTATTGAATCTAAGAATATCTTTGGTGAAGAAGGAAATGATTTCATTCCAACTTTTTTTTAATGTTATACAGAAATTATAATGGGACCGCATGGCCACCATAATCATTTTCATCATCTGATGATAATCTCATGTCTTCGTTGAATGATTCTTCTTCCTCCTCTTCTTCTTGTAATTGTTGTAATAGCGTACCTTTCAATTTATTTTCAACATTAAGATTGTTCAAATGATCTATATCGAAATCAACGCTATATTCAAACTGATTATCATCAATCAAACTACTATCATCTGATTCAATTTCTGATGAGTTTTTCTCGAACATTTGAGAGATGATCTCTTGCCCATATTGAATATCCTTTTTTATTCTTGACCCCCAGATTTCCTTACCTTTTGAAAATAACCCATTTCCTGTTGTCTGAATATTGTTAGTGAATTGATTGAACCCCTTTGAAATTTGAGTTTGGGTCTTATTTAATGATTCTGCAGCTGGTGTTCCCGGTTGAAAATTCAATATTGAAGCTGACTTTTTAATTGATTCTTTGATTGGCTGTTTCCGTTGTGGTGAAGAAGGTATATTTGTGTTGTTGTATTTTGCTTCTAAAGATTGTAATTCCGACTCTGCTTTTTTAAGCTGATCTTTTAATTCCATGATCAATCTCTGTTTAGATGCCATTTGAAATAATAAATCATTTTCGGTTGGCTTGTTATCTTGATGACGTTGATCGATAGGCACAAAGATTGGAATGGTTTGTGTATTATGTTTCTTATCTGGGGACTCTTCAACTGAAGGTTTCTGGATCGAGAACTTGATCAATCCTGTTGATTCACTAATAATCCTTTCCTTCTTTTGTTCCGAAGGTAAAGGACTGTTATTTATCCGGTTAACGTTAGAAGCACTCAAAATTGACAGTGATTGTTTTTTGACTATTCTTTGAGGGGAGCTTTGCGGTGTCGACATCATTTCCAAGATTTCAATTTACAATACTGATGATGACATGGAAGAAAGAAATGCCATTTCTGGTAACTAATTAAACGGTTTTGAGAAATTTTCCGGATTCGGAAATATGTAAACAAAGAACTCAAGTATCTTTCGCCACTGGAATGTCTAGGGCTATTGTTTTTACTTCCAGGCTAAAGAAATTGCAATGTTGGGTTTCTTGCTGTACAAGCGAAGCTGGCGGTTTTGATTTGAAAATATTGTTATCAATAATAAAAAACAATAACAATAACGATGACTGTACAACAACCTTGACGTATTTTTCAACACTGTTGAAAATATCGCTCTAACTTATGCGCTATTAATTCGTATCAATGTTATTATTAATAAAAATATGACGTCTATTTCTTTTCCTTCCCCAATTGGAAATCAAAGTCCGTTTTTCTCTTCAGATCACAATGTAAGACGTCATTCTAAAAAAAACCGTTGATGCTGAGCGTATTTCTCGTGACATGGAACAATCAAATTTATTCAATTTCTTATTCATATACCCAAATAAAGCATTCTATACACTTGTTCAAAATTCAATGTCATTTTATCGCAATGTTTATCATTAACATTTTCACTCTTTTATTGGCCCAGTTAAATTCAATAAAAAAGATTATTTTTTGCATACAAATGTCATGTGACATTTGGAAACTGTGGCGTTTTGATAAAATAATGCCACACTTTTACCATTCTGATGTTTAAAAGCATATGCAATGGCATCGAAGGGGATCGAGGGGTTTGAAAAGGAAAAAAAAGGCTGGTAAAATGGTTGTTCCACACGGTGGTATTTTGAAGGATTTGATTGCAAGAGATGAATCAAAGAGAGAAAGTTTGGTCGAAGAGGTCCAATCTTTGAAGTCTATTGTTCTTTCTGATAGACAATTATGTGATTTGGAATTGATCTTGAATGGTGGTTTCTCTCCATTAGTTGGTTTCAACAACCAAAAGGATTACGAATCCATCAGAGACAACATGAGATTGGCCGATGGTCAACTTTGGTCCATGCCAATCACTTTGGACGTTTCTGAACAAGACGCCAAGTCTTTCAGTGAAGGCCAAAGAATTGTGTTGAGAGATCCAAGAGATGATGCCCCATTGGCCATCATTACCGTTGAAGACATCTACAAACCAAACAAGCAAGAAGAAGCCGAAAAGGTTTTCAGAGGTGATCCAGATCACCCAGCTGTTAGATACTTATTCGACTCTACAAAGGATTACTACATTGGTGGTGGTGTCGATGCTATTTCATTACCAAAGCATTACGACTACACTGAATCAAGAAAGACTCCTTCCCAATTGAGATCCGAATTCAACTCTAAATCATGGTCTAAGGTTGTTGCTTTCCAAACCCGTAACCCATTGCACAGAGCCCACAGAGAATTGACTATTAGAGCCGCCAGATCCCAAATGGCTAAGCTTTTGATTCACCCTGTTGTTGGTGCTACTAAGCCAGGTGATATTGATCACCACACAAGAGTTAAAGTTTACCATGAAATCATTAAGAAATACCCAACCGGTATGGCACAATTGGCTCTTTTGCCATTAGCCATGAGAATGGGTGGTGACAGAGAAGCTTTGTGGCATGCGATCATTAGAAAGAATTATGGTGCAACTCATTTCATCGTTGGTAGAGATCATGCTGGTCCTGGATCAAATTCCAAGGGTGTTGATTTCTATGCACCAAATGATGCAATTGAATTGTGTGAAAAGCATTCCACTGAATTGGGTATTGAAATTGTCCCATTCAGAATGGTCACCTACTTACCAGACGAAAAGAAATATGCACCAATTGATACCGTTCCAGCAGGAACAAAGACTGCCACTATTTCAGGTACCCAATTGAGAAAGGCCTTAAGAGATGGTACTGAAATTCCAAACTGGTTTTCATACACTGAAGTTGTCAAGATTTTGAGAACTAGTCAACCGCCAAGACCACAACAAGGTTTCGCTTTATACCTTTCAGGTTTGCAATACTCCGGTATTAAGGCCTTCTCTCATGCATTACAAGCTACTTTCAATCAATTCAATGGTGGCAGACATATTACATTAATCGATGATGATTCATTAGACAAGAAGTTCTTATCCTTTGTTGTTCCAGAGTTAGTTAGATCTGGTGCAGGTGTTATTATTGCTAATGCTAAGGATGTTGCAACTGCAGAAGAATTCCAAACTTTGAAGAAGGCTTCTGAAAAGTCCGGTTCTTTCATCACTGTTAACATTGAAACTTCCTTAGAAAAGACCAAGGCCAACGATAGATTCGGTTATTTTGCTTCAGAATTAGGTCAAAACGCACTTTCCCAATACAAGTCCGTTTCTGATGCCGATTTAACCGTGGATCTTGGCTCTAATGAAGGTGTTAATGTCGCTATTCAAAAGGTCGTTCTCTACTTGGAAGACCAAGGTTTCTACAAGTTCGACTAACTTATTTGTTTATATCTTTTTGTATCTTAAATCACGTGATCCTGAACACTTGCGTCGATCGACTCGGCTTTTTCACTATATTTTCACTTGTTTTCTTCTCTTGTAAAAATTGTCAACAGGTAGTGAGTTCCAGCAGTGACGATTGGGATTATCTGGGTGAAAGAAAGAGGGATATGATTGACGATCCAAATCAGTACTATTACGTTAACGGGAAAATATCGACATGTCGTCGTTGCAAGAGAAAGAGAACACTTGATGAGGACCCACAACATTTGCAATTCAAAACATGTTATAGATGTCGTATGATAGAAAGGGACCAAAAGAAGTTCAATCAGGCGAAAAGGAAGTTAAATGCCGACTCTAATTCTGGAAGTAGATCAACCCCTCCAACAAATGAAGAAATTGCCCAGCTAGCTGAGTTTTTGAAATCAACAACTTCATCAACAAATAAAGTAGCATCTTCATCAACCCCTTCAGTTTCAACTCCTCAAAATAAACCACAAATTGTAAACGATACACTAGAACTTAAGCAGTATATCCCAAATCATATGATCCAAAATACAACGACTTCAGCGGTAGTGGATTTAAACAAAGTTTCCCAATATATTGATCCAACACTCTCATTATTAGACAATGATTTGAACGAAGAGAGCTGGGAATCTCAATTTGAAATGGCCTATAATGAACAACTGTTTTCTTTTAATATCTTGTCGATTGATCCAAAATTGAACCCTTTGACTCTTAGTATGGAACAACAATCCCTTTTACAACTTTCATTTTTATCAAAATATCAGCATGAACATAGTTTAACTTTATCACCCCATTCTTTGGCACCAACTGATAGCAATTTATGTTTTGGTTGCAAATCATCTTTACCTTCAAATAGACTATCAATGCAACTTTGCTCAAATTGCGAAAACAAGCAATCTACAATCAAAGATTTTAATTTGTTTTTAACGATTTTAAAATTAAATTTGACTCAAGATCTGTATAGGGTATTATTTGTGACTAATTTACCACTAGAAAAATTAGTTAAATCATCATTATCAAGGGATAAATCAAAGGATAACATATTGAAATTACTATATCAAAATTTCATTCTGCCAATTAATGACACAGCTGGTTCTGAATTTATCTTACCATCATCTTCTGATAATGACATAATTGATGATAAATCAAATTTACTTTCAAATTCATTAAATTTAACAGACACGATTTCACCGGCTGCAACAATGACTCCAAATTTAAATTCTCCTGATGTATCACCTTCTTCACATAATGAGTTCAAGTCCAACGGCGTTATTCAGCAGATGATGGATAATTCTAATTCTACCGTTTTGAAGAAAATATTGAAATGTGCGTGCGATAATTCAATGGAATCTTTTGCTGAAGCTGCAATTGATCCTGAGGCTCTGGAATTACAAAATGATGGTGACCATCATCAACATATAAGTTCAAACTCAATAGAATGTAAATTTTCTCAATTATGCTTAAGTTATGATTTGAAATCGGGTGACTTTGTAATATCATTATCACATTCATGTCATCGTTGAAGGTCAGGTTTTATCAATATTTAATATTTCTTTCAATTTCATTTCTTTTTTCTATGTAAAATTTGTTTTAGTAGTTTCTACCATGCTCTTATATTCATTTAAAATAAATGTAGTTTATATTTTAGAACTGAAGGTTGTTAAGTTAGTGTATGTGAGTGTTTAAAATCTATTTATACAAAATTTTTGAATTTGTTCTGAATGATTTTAGATTTCCTTCTAAAGCCATTATTTGCAATGAGATTTGGAGTTCCGGCCCTTTCAACAAAACTATAATTTGGAATTGCACCTTCAATGGCCATTTTCTGAATCTCCGGTAAAATTTTATCAACAGGATAACCTTGATTCAAAAGGATCGCTGATAATCCAGATATTATTGGACTTGCCATTGATGTACCACTTAAAATTTGAATAGCATCTGTGCTGTGTTGAAAGTTACTTAAACTTTGAACATTGATCCCTCCAGCAAAAATGTTCACGCATTTTCCGTAATTGGAAAAATGTGCAATATTGTCATCAAAATCATTTATTGCTCCCACTGTTATTGCATAAGATGATCCGGCTGGAGATGTATTACAAGCATTAACATTATTATTTCCAGCTGCAACAACCAGTACTATCCCTGCCTGATATGCTGCTCGTACCGCTGAATCTAAAATTGAACTTCTAGCAGCACCCAATGACAAGTTGGCAATTGATGGAGTATTACCATTATCTTTCATATGATTTACTGCATATTCTAAACCAGCAATTACTGAAGATAATGACCCTTGGCCTTCTTTATTTAGCACTTTAATTGAATGGATTTGGATTTGCTTAGCAACTCCAAAAGTTTTTGATCCAACGATACCTGCAACATGGGTGCCATGACCAACGTAGTCCAGATTTTCATGGTCTTCACTAAAATTTGGTCCTAGTTCTGCTCTGCCTTGGAACTCAGGGTGATCAACAAAAACACCTGTATCAATAATATATGCCCTAACTCCTTGGCCTTGAAATGCTTGTGAGTAAAAGTGCTTGGTATCTTGATCAATGAGAACAGGGCCTTTTTGCGAAATTCGAACCAAATGAGGTGATGCGTTTTCTTGAAAATCAAGAGCTGACAGTGAAATGTCTTTGGTGATCATTTCGATTAATGGATTTCTCGATATTCTATCAATAACCTCTCCGGAAAATTCCCCAACGAGACCTTCAAATTTACCAAAAGAAAACGTTCTATTGATTTCTTTGCGTAAATGCTTAATTGATTTAACGTTATCGTCTTGTGAACAAAGCTTCTCTATCGTTTCCGGAGATTTTAGTTGAATAAAATATCTTTCTTGGGTGCTTTTTAAACCAAAAAGGGAGACTGCAATACCAGAAGAGAAGAAATTACAGATATAAAATAAATACATAAGTCTCATAACTATTAGCTAGTGCTTGAGCCGCTTATTCAAAGAAAAAGTTAAACTATCAAATAAGAAAAGATAGAGTGTTCATTTAAGGGCAAACGATTCGCTCAGCATTTTATTTTATTTTTGGATATTTCATAAAACGAAATTAAAATTTAAACATAAACACAAGTATATAATTGAGGAATATTAATAATCGAATGAACATAAATTTGTCAGATGTAACTGTTCAAACAAACAAACTAAAAAACAAGCACATCACTTCAAAGATTTTTCAACATAACATTCATTTCAATAACTTCAAGATTTCATCCTTCTCCTCAGTTGGGAGCAAAGACATAATTTCTGCCAAACCTTGAGTGGTGTTCTTAAGATCACTCTTAAACAACTTAGCCAAAGTCTGCTTGACAGCATCACCCTTCAACTTCTTCAATTGAGAATCCAATGCCTTGTGGTTGTCTTCGATCCATAAGGCAACTTCCTTGTCATTTTCAACATCCAAGCTTGGTGAATAAAATGAATTCAATCTGGCAGTCTTTTCCAATCTGGTAGAATGAGGAATTTGTTCACCAATTCTCTTCAGTAAGTATTCTTCATTCAGTCTTCTTCTAACTCTCCAGAAGAAATATCTTCTAGCTTCAGACCATTCCAATTCCTTTCTAATGACACCCTTGGCTAACATACGGCCAGATCTGTCATGTAAATCGGCAAATTGAACTGATATTTGTTGGTAAACTGGTAATAACTTTTCTTGTCTAGTTCTCAAATCCTTTGACAATGCAGCCTTATCATCTTCGTTTGTAGTAGCATCAATCTTGGACTTCAATTCCTTACAAGCATCATCCAATCTGTTCATAGTATCAAGTAACTTGTTTTCTCTGTACTTGATACCAACCATACCAGCTGGTTCCAAAACACCTGCTCTGGATTCAACATCTGCATACATTTCCATCATGTCTTCATTAATTGTTGGATCAACAACGACCCATGAACCACCTCTCAATTCACCGGTTGGTGGAATATATGTGAAAATTGGTTGTTTGAAGTCAACAAGAGCATCGACAATGAATGAACCATATTTCAAAACTTCATTGTACATATCTCTTTGACCACCTGAGAAACCTCTCCAGTTAGCTAAAATCATCAATGGTAATTGTTCACCATGGTTGAAATCATTGATAGCTTGGGCCGTCTTGAAAGCAGAGTTAGGGTACCAAACTTGACCGGCTTCTTGAACAAGGAACTCAGTAGATTCTGGGTTTGCTGGGTCGGCTGGGAATAAGTTTTCAACCATTCTAGTTTCAACACCAATCACACCCATTGGAATACCACCCAATCTAGCTCTACCAACAACAACACCCTTAGCCCATCCTGATAAAGTTTCTTGGAATGAGCCTTTATCAAACAAACCATATTCAAATCCGTCGTCAGATTCTTTACCTTCAATCATCCATCTGACGTCATATTGCTCATTCTTGACAGGCTTGAAATCAACTGGTCTATCCCAAGGATCTTCCAATGATTCCATAATTGGAACTGGTTGACCTCTCTTAGCTGGAAGGTATGATAACCAGTTCATAATCTTTTGAACACCATCCAAGTCATCTGTTGCAGTTAAATGAGAAACACCATTCTTGTACATGATTTGAGTACCACCCAGTTGCAAGTTAGAAGAATAGACTTCTCTTCCTAACAATTTGTTGATAGCCGGTGCACCAGTCAAAATAATTGGTTGGCCTTCAACTTGAATGGCTCTTTCACCTAATCTGACTAAGTAAGCACCAATACCAACAGATCTACATGTGACCAAAGTAATTGTGAAGATATCCTTGTAGGCTCTTGATGTTGCACCTGCAATCAGACCTGAACCCTTCAAACATTCAACACCTAAACCATCTTCAGCACCCACAATTGTCTTGATAACGTGTCTAGTTTCACCGCCCTCGACGATCTTTTCAGTAATAACAGAATCTGACTTACCAGCCTTTTCCAATGAAGACAAGTCCTCATCACTCAAGTATAAGTATGAAAAACCCTTGGACGAATCAGATTCATCGTTCCAGTTGACCTTGTAGAATGGCAATAACTCTTCAGCAATACCAATTCTAGCACCAGAGTTAGCAGACAAGTAAATTCTTGGAATACCCAACGATCTGGCAAATTCAGTAACCTTGTTAAAGAAGTAATCTTCTTGTGGGCCAAAAGAACCAATCTTGAAGGTAATGTCATTAGCAACAACAACAAATTGTCTACCCTTTGGATATTCTGGAGTCTTGGCAGTAATGAGGAAACCAACCATACCAATATTGTTAGCACCCGGCTCTCTGTTAACTGGAGTCAAGATATCACTTTCATCCAAAATCAATTCTTCGTAAGAGAAGAAAGAATCAGAAAAGTTGATTGAAGAATCAAATTCCTTCCAGGAAGCACACAATGCTTGCTTGAATAATTCTGGGAAATCGTAAACATATGTTGTACCTAATTGGTGTGCACGTTGTCTCTTTGGCTGTAACCATTCCTTGGTAGGGTAAGGGGTGGAGATTGGTCTCATGTGCATGGAGCCTGGAATGCCAAGAGACTTGAAAATCCATTCGCCATTAGCATTCTTTTCTTCGAAGTACAAATCAGACTTGACAACATAACCAGAAACATTGTTAATAACAGCTCTCAATGGGAATGGAACACCTGTTTCGGAATTAGTACACATAATTCTAATTTCTGCCCCGGTAACTCTCAATCTCCATAATCTTCTACCAAATCTTTCCAAGAATGAAGCAAAAGCATTTTCAACATCTTCTGGGGTAATGTTAAAAACAGCTGAAAAATTAAGGAAAATGTGGTTCAAATCAGTATTGGATGTATCAAGGATTTCCAATTGATCTAAAATATCAGAAACCAATCTGTGAGCTTCAGAAGTTAAGTATTCAGAAGCAGTAACATCAGATTTGATTGAACCAGTTCTAATAATCCCTCTGGTAAAATATCTGGTGTCAATACCAGATGAATTCTTTGAAGTAGCTTCATACACATGGATGTTTCTATTGTTAGTTGGAATTGACTTAATGTTAAAGTTGGACAATCTTCCCAATTCCAATTGGTAGGCTAAAGCAGGTTCAATGTGTCTAATCATTTGATCTTCAGGGTATGCACCGGCTTCATCAGAGACCTTGAAAGTGTAATATTGTGGGTATGAACCGCTTTCATCACCTAAGATAAATGTGGCTCTTCTGACACCAGCAGCGGCAAATTGAGAGCTGCTTTCGTTCACAAATTGTTCCATTTGAGACAATACTTCATCTTGGTTAGTGTAACCATCAGTTGATCCAATAACAACATTGATAACATTCACTAGTTCATTGGACTCTTTGTTAGCTTTGATAATAGCATCCAAACCAGAAGCTAAAGCAGCTTCAGCTTCATCCAAATGTTTAGCTGAAACAAGTACACCTGTTCTCAAAGGTTGAGTATCATTCTTATTAATCATGAAAGTCAAATCAGAGACCGACAATGCTCTATCCATTGGAGCATTTCTTAAAGCTTCTGGAACAGCATTGAAAGCTGATGTGGATAATGATGGTAATTGGAAACTCCAGGTCATCACAGATGACTCGTTTGAATGTTCGGAAATGATATGCTTAACTTCTTGAACGGAATAAGCTCTGTAAGCTCTTCTGACATAAACTTCCGCAGCTGCTGCTGCAACCCAAGCGTCTTCTGAACATAAGAATGGAGTCAATACATCAAACAAAGTGTATTTAGAATCAATGATATCCTGGATAATCTTCATGTCTGGCAATTTGTGTTCTGGAACACCAGTCTCGGCAAACTTTGTAGAAATAACTGATGACTTCAAAATGTGCTCCAATTGATCGGTTCTTTCCTTGATTGATGGCATAGAACATTGAATTAAAATTTCTCTTGCCTTCAAAGTAGCCTTTGCAGTAGCTCTGGTATCCAATTCAACAATATGCTTCAATGGCGCTCTGAAAGCTTTAACTGCAGCAGGTGAAACCTTCAAATCAGCTTGATATTGTTCTAAAATAGCAATAATCAAATTGTTCTTGGATGGGATTCTAGAATGAGACAATGCAATGGAAATAACCTTAGATAAATCTTCCTTGTTTTCGTCTCTTAATCTCAAAATGACATCTTCTTCTCTGACATTATCACCAGCAAACAAAGATTCAACATTGTAATATTGGGTTAACAAATCAGCAAAAATACCGTATTCGTGGGCAGACAAGCCATGGGCGTATCTTTCAGCAATTGACACCAATGGTGCAATAACTTGAGAGAACAAGACATCGGTTTCCTCCTTTGCAGCTTTTTCAAACAAATTGAGGATTTGTTTAGCAGGGAATTCCGCATTTCTGTTCTTTGTTCTTTCGATTAAGTCGGTCAATTGAGTATCTAACTTTGGTGGCAATCTTGAGTGAAGAGCAGAAATTTGATTATTCCATTCAGAGTATGGTAATTCAGGGTTCTTCAAAACATCAATCAACTTGGATAAAGTTGACTTCATAACAACTTGATTGTCAAACCCTGCTAAAATAGAATTCAAAACCTTCAGTAAGCGTTCAAATTGGTAAGCTGGGCTGGTACCGTTAACAGTTGGAGATCCAATATCTGGTAAAGTTCCCTCATATGGAACGGCATGTTTAACTTTAGATGGATCATCAAGAGCCAAGATAGCTAAGATATCACCGGCATTAACAGTGGATCCTGGTTGTTTCAAAACTTGAACATGACCATTTTCAGTTGCAATCAAAGGCATACACATTTTCATGACTTCAACTTCAGCATATGGTTGACCGGCGTTAATGTGCTCACCATCTTCAACAAGGTACTTGACCAATTTACCTGGAGATGGAGTTCTTAATTGAGTTGGATCATTCTCAACTTCCAATAAGCAAGTTTTACCATCAACTGATAATCTTGTAGCTGAAACTTCTTCCTTCCAGTAAATGGAGTGAGATTTACCGCCCAATGCAACAAGTAAACCGCCATCAGAAAGAGACTTGACGTTAACAGATGATCTTGAACCATTGATGAATAAAGTAAATTCTTCTTCAGAGGCCTTTGCAACAGTGAACTTATATTTGGTTCCTTCATAGATGAATTCAACGTTAAAAATAGTTTTCAATGAATCCTTGGTTGGAACTTGACCCTTTTCCAAGAAATTTGTATATTCTTTCTTGCATTCTTCGGATTGAATAAAGGCCTTGGTAACAGCACCACAAAGAACAGCAATGGTTGGGTCAGGTCTTTCAGCTGTTAATTTCTTTGTGATCAACTCATCTAACCACCCGGTCGTGATTGTGTTTTCTGAAAAATCAGGTGTTTCAAGCAATTTAATCAAGTATTCAACAGTAGTTCTGAAGTCACCTCTGATGGATAACTCTTTCAAAGCAACAACCATGTGCTTTCTCGAAGCTTGTCTATTTTCACCAAATGCAAAGATGTGACCAAATTGAGAATCAGCAAAAGAATGAATAGATGATTTGTTTGCAACTGAGAAATAACCCCAAACATTTGAGGATGATCTAAAATTCAATTCATGCAAAGTACCACCTGATGGTTTAAAACCTTCACCAGGATCTTCAGATGTGATACGACAAGCAGTACAGTGACCCTTTGGAGTTGGCTTTCTTTGAGTTTTCAAAGAATCGGCGTTCTTAAAAGAGAAATCAATCTCAGTTGAAGTGTGAGGATCAACACCATAGAGTAATCTGATATCGGTGATTCTGTGCATTGGGATACCCATAGCAATTTGTAATTGGGCAGCAGGTAAATTAACGCCGGAAACCATTTCGGTTGTTGGATGTTCAACCTGTAATCTTGGGTTCAATTCTAAGAAATAGAATTTTTCATCAGCATGAGAGTAAAGGTATTCAACTGTACCAGCTGAAACGTAACCAACTAATTCACCCAATCTAATAGCAGCTTGTTCCATTTCTCTGAAAATTTCAGGGTTTGCAACAGTAACAGGGGCTTCTTCGATAATTTTTTGATGTCTTCTTTGCACAGAACAATCTCTACCGAATAATGAAATATTTGTACCATATTGATCGGCTAATAATTGAACTTCTAAATGTCTAGCAGAACCAGCCAACTTCATGATAAAAATTGGAGAACCTGGGATTTCATTAGCTGCTTGGTGGTATAATGTTACAAAGTCCTTTTCATCATCAACCTTTCTAATACCTTTACCACCACCACCTTCAGATGCTTTAATCATGACAGGAAATCCAATGGCCTTGGCCTTAGCTAAACCATCCTCTGGACCGGTACAACAACCTTTTGCATATGTGACATCATCAACGGAAACTAAACCAGTTGAATCATCTACTTGGACTTTATCAACGCCTGTACCAGACCATGGAATACAAGGAACCTTAGCGTGTTGAGCCACAATTGTGGAAGAAATCTTATCACCAAGAGATCTCATAGCAGACCCTGGAGGACCGATGAAAATGATCTTCCTTGACGACTTAGATAACATTTCAGGTAAATCTGGGTTTTCAGAAGCGTGACCCCAACCTGCCCAAACAGCATCGGATTTGGTTCTTTCAGCAATTTCAACAATGAGTTCAACGTTAGCATAATTGTTATTATTTGTTCCACCTGGAACATCAACATATTGATCAGCCATTCTAATATATTCGGCGTTAGCTTCTAAATCATCAGGTGTTGCCATTGCAACGAATTGGATAGCTCTTTCATCACCAAAAGTTTCATAAGCCCATTTTCTAACGGATCTAATTTCTTTAACTGCACCAATACCATTGTTAGCAATTAAAACTTTTCTGATGACGGTGTGACCACCATGCTTAGAGACAAAATCTTTAACATTGGATGGTTCGGCTGTGTGAATGGTATTTAAACCAATAAAATGGGAAGCAAGTCTATCATGCTTCTCAATATAATCTGTAGTCATATTTGAATTAAACCTTTTCAAAATTGGATGACTATGTATAAATAAGTGTTTAGTTGGATTTGATAATAAATACCTCGGAGTAGTATATTTCAATCTGCTTAAAATAGGTGTTAGTTTAATGAACATTAAATGATCTATACCAAGTTAGCCATTTATTGTCGCAGTTGGTTTGGTTGTTTCAACACAGAATTCTGGCAAAATAATTATGAGGAGGTTGAAGGTTGAAATTGTTCACTGAAAAAAAAATCAACAAAAATTTGACACACGAGCAACACAGATTGAAAAATCAGAAAGGGACTTCAATTTGGTGTTTTCAACTAGCTAACGCCGAGTATTTGATATCGGAATTTGTAGAAAATGCATAGCTGTGTAAAGACCATTTCATGCTTTTGAATACTTCCAATTGGACCAATTGGTTGCAGTTTATGTTTGTATTAATAACTTTTCCGGGAATTTCTGTTCATTGAAACCTTCAATTGAGATCCTGTGTTTGGTTTTCCACGTAAAACAATCAGCCAAATATTCGACAATAAACAGTTAGTAGTAAAAAGAAAGAAAAAGACATACAAATTGATCAAATCAGCAAAAATGTACAGTAGGGGAGATTCAAATACGGGATAGTCTTAACAAGTGCTGGAAAGTTTAAACAGATTTGTTTGTTTGTTTGTTTGTTTGTTTGTTTGTTGTGAACCACCAGCGGGATGGAAAGACTTTAAGTTCTTAAATCAACTAAAGAAAGAAGTATGTGGAATCAAATTTGATTTTATACGCGTTGGGGGCCAACAGTTTTTCAATCAGCTTACAGAAACCTCAAAATCAATTAAACTCCTCGTATTTTTTACAATTTCTTTTCGGTCTTAATATCACTATATAGTACATTCAGATCCCATTCTAACGGTGTGATCAGAATTTACAAATCCCCACTAGTTCCTGTGCTAGAATTAAAAGTAGCTCGAAAAAGGGCGTTTTGCTCAGCGCACACCACCCAACAATTGTCCAAGTGACGTAAGTGCCAACAAAACACCGATCACGTGACCAGAAATGAATATTTGATATTTTTTGAAAATTGCTATATGAAAGTATTGTAAACAACGTTCTCATTACGATGGTGTGTTTATTTTAATATAATTATGGTTTGTTGGTGGTATTTTGTAATTTTTGTAATTTTTATAATTTAACTCATTCAATGTTTAAGACAAAATAATTTTGGATTCAACTAAACATAGAGATTTTAGTAAAAAGATCAATAAAAAGCTAAAGATCAATTATGAGGACATTTCAAGTACAAAAATGGAACTTATTCAACACAAAATACGTTTAATTTTGTAATAAGGTATTACAACATTTGATGGTGTCATAGATTATCCTTTACGGAAACAAAAATATAATTATATATAGACTTTTTGCCAACAATTACACATTTGGACTTCATCTACAGGAAAAGAGATGGTTCTGATTTCGATAGGAGTATTAGTTTGGCATCAAATACCTGTATATGATTGATTATTCAATAATTAGGGATTTTAACCCCCAGATTTCTTGTCGCGTCTCATACTTACTTATTATTAGCGCAGTTGGAAATAAGATGAACAAAGAAGATGAGACAATCAGAGAGACTGATTATGACGCACTATCATCAAGAGTTTCAGCATTTATTAAAGGATATTTACCAGACGATTTAGGATTGATGGAGCTTACCAAACAGGTGTTAAAATACCATTTAATGTCAATTGGAGATGATGAATATGGCAAGTTCGCCTTAAACAGAAGACTGAAAAGGCAGTTTTTTGGGCTCTTTATCGAAGATAAAAAGAAACCAAGACATGCTTTAGTTAGGGGCCACTCAAATTCTTTGGGAGTTTTTCCTTCAAGAGGTAATTATCATCATCATCAAACCCACCAAATGCCCTTACAGATAGATAATACACAGTATAAACCTCCTCTAATTAATAGAGGAACCTACATGAGAACACAAAATATTACAAATAAATTGAATCAGTTTATCGATAGGTATGGAGAAGAATCAAATATACAAATATTGTCATTAGGATCCGGTAATGATTCAAGAGTTTTTCAAATATTACCGAAACACTCCAATGTTAGTTATTTTGAACTTGATTTTGAGCAGACGGCGAGATTGAAAAGATTAGCTATCCTATCTTCAAAAGAATTATGCTCTTATGTTAGCACAAAGCCTCTTGATAAATTACCAGAAAATCAAAATGAGGTGTTGAGCGAAGACTGTTCCCTGGATACGCCCAATTATCATTTAATCTCAATAGATCTACGTTTAATGGTCGACTCTCCATCAGAATTTACTAGCAGGCTTGAAAAATCGAATTTTCAATTTAATTTGCCAACTATTATAATAAGTGAATGCTGTATTTGCTATCTTACACAGCATTACGCAGACTCCATATTGAAATATTTGCATGATAAGATAGCTGACGTTCATTTAATAATGTACGAGCCTATTGGCAAACCTGAAACTAACTATGGTGATGTGATGATTAGAAACTTAAGTAGTAGAGGAATAGAAATGCCAACATTGATGACCTACGGTACTATTGAAAGTCAAATTAATCGATTTAAGCAGATTTTCACAGGGTCTGATATCTGGTGCAAAGACATGAAATGGGTCAGTGATAATTTAATACCAGACGATGAAATGGATCGAATCAACAGATTGGAGATGTTAGACGAAATGGAAGAATTCAACCTAATGAATTCTCATTACTGTTTACTAACAGTTAATTAAGGTGTATTATATATAAATTTTTTTATAATAAACATACTATATGACATGAAAAGACATTAAAACAAATATTAATCAATTGATTGATCTTTTGAAACCACACCAAGCAGCGGCTGCTAAAGTCATCAAACCTGAAGAATAAGCAATCGCTTTGACACCAGCAGTTGATTTGAAAATGGCACCTGCAAGAGCACCTGAAGCCAAAGAATTAAAATCATCATGCTTGCCTCTATAAGCATCTAAACTTGAATCGATGATGTTGTAAAGTAATGCAAGAACACCAGCTGAATTACCAACAAAAGGACCTCTTTTGGTGATATTATTTAAAGCTGTATTCAACTTCAATTTGAATGGTGCAGGTGTTAATTTCCCCTTGGCATCTAGTGATGGAGCAGGTAAATTTTTGAGACCTTCATTCAAACCAATCAACCCACCAATACCTAAACCTGTCAAATAACATGCACCGGTACCATAACAGAGATCATCTGACCATCCTCTAGAAGGCAAAAATCCATTCCCTGTACCTTCGATACTGTTCAACTTCTCTTCGTCGAGATCAAGATATTCGATATCCCTGTCCAATCCTGCGAGTGGGTGCAATTTATTAGTATCAAACACCGGAATAGATGTTACAACTGGTGCTTCCAACAAAACTGGCTCCGTGTTCTCCTTCTTCGGCGTGCTAAACGGCCACATTTTACTTCCTATGATCTTACAACAGAGAAATTACTCAAGGACTTTTGATGATAATTTTTCACCACTTTCACTTTAATGTGAGAAAACCCGGCGTCGATCGACGCCAATATCTTTTTTTGCCCTTTTTCTTCTTTACGACAAAGAGTCAGTGGTATGACACATCAGGAATTGGAAGACAGACGGCGCCATAGACAATGGACGCTGGGGTTGGTTTTTTTAGGGTGTGTTATTATACTATGGGTAGTTTCATCTGTGGTACTGAATGACTTATTTGAGACGGGTGTTTATTCTAAACCATTTGCAATTACGTGGTTGAATACATCATCATTTGCATTGTACTTAATACCATATGGGATGGAGCTTTTACAAACACGCAAGAAAGGAATTATAAGAGAAGACGAAGAATTAAGTCTTGTGGATGATAGTGCTGGTAATAATAATAGTAATAATAATAACAATAATAATTATAACCATAATGATAATAGAGAATTAGAGTTAGAGATAGAAACATCCACGGTGTCAGAGTCGAAGCTTGCCCCACTTACAGTTCAAGAGACAATTGAAATAGCACTTTGGTTTTCGATACTTTGGTTTCTTCCAAACTTTTTTAATAATGCATCATTGATATTCACGTCAGTTTCTTCGCAAACAGTTTTAGCTTCAACATCATCATTTTTCACTATTATAGTTGGCTGGTTTTTTGACGTGGAAAGTTTGGACTTCACCAAGGTATTATCTATATTAATGTCATTCATAGGAGTCTTATGCGTTACTTTAAACGACGACCCTCAAACAAACGATCAACTTTCTTTTCAATCCATTTTCACTGGGGATATACTAGCCTTATTGGGAGCCTTTTTCTATGGGATTTTTTCGATTGTTTTAAAATATAAAGTTAAAGAAGATTCTAGAGTTGATATGAAATTGTTTTTGGGGTTTGTTGGAATCTTCAATATCGTAATTTTTTGGCCTTCAATCATAATGGCAGATTATTTTGGATTGGAAAAGTTTGAGTTACCTCCGAACGGGACAGTTTGGTCAATTATTTTATTCAATTGTTTTATTTCATTTTTTGCTGATTTCTTATGGGCAAGAGCAATGTTGTTAACTTCTCCATTGACTGTAACAGTCGGTTTATGCCTGACAATTCCTGTTGCTATGGTCTCAGATATAATATTCAAACTCAAGTTTAACTCCCCGATTTACTTTTTTGGAGCAGTTCTGGTTTGTCTTTCATTCTATTTCATAAATAAAAATGAACAAAATGACTCTGATCATTTAGACTGAAGCTCCTGCTGGGTGGGTAGCCCTTTACTACAAAAAATGATGTATTTTCCCCTCTTTTCTTATTTTAAAGCTATCTATAATGTATTCTAATTCAATAACTAGATTTATAATCTGATTGTAAAAGGATAACTAGAATCCTTTGATCCGTAGATCGAAGTAAACACCAATAATAAAATCACCATAATCAATGCCATAACCATCGAAATCAAATCCCGGCTACCATCCTCAATACTGAATAATTCAACACCATCAATCATTCCAACCAATAAACCTGTAAAAATGATTTGAAATCCGATACTCATGATACTTTCAAAACCCATTTGTTGTCTACTACCCTTTGCAATCCAAACAATTTCTCCTTTAGATTGGGAAATGAAAGGAACATGCCTCTGAATACAGAAATGTATACCACTAATACTAATATAAATCAACACAATTGAAATGTAACCATACAGTTTCTTCTCTTGCCAAAACGGGTTTCCCTGCTCTTCTTCGTTATTTCTGAACTTTTTAACCAATTGAATAGTAATAAAGACCCCAATAAATGTTTGTATGATAACAGTAAAATCTAAAGAAGATGAAGATGTACCTTTCTTCTTTGGCCCTAACGCCGGCCTAACATCCAACTTAATAGTTTTACTTATAAACCCTTCAAGTCTAGTCAGCATTTCATTCATTGGTTCACCTTGGTTTAAATCAAAAACATAATGCTCTTGTCCTAATTGATCATATTTCAGGTATTCACTATATTCACTCAATCTTCCATCAATGTCATAATCGTTGTTTCCATTTTTAACAGATGTCTTATATTCGTCAACAATTGATTCAAGTTGAGTCAGCATATCTCTTCCATACACATCTAAACTGGTTGGGAAACCCCAAATCGATGGAATTGACTTAATTCCTAAAGATTTCAACAATTCCAAATGTTCTGTAGCTTCAACTCGCATAAAAACAACCTCCTTATTCAACTGATTGAAATGAGAAAAGATATCTTCAACATAGTGTTTATAAATAGGATCAAATTGCTCACATAAAGAACATTGATACTTTTCATGGCTAGTCGTTATCAAAATGAACAAACTGTATTGTTTAAACCCATCCAAAATCGGTGCTAATTGTCCACTGGCAATCTGAAAAACAGGGGAATCCGTTTGCTCAATTAACCCGTTCAATGTGGCAATTGGAACTCCACCTAGACAAGAGATCGGAAACAAAATGATGCCCCAAATCAGCCAATTAAAGTCCATTTTCTGGTAAATATCCAAAAGAGTGTTTTAACTGTAGAAGAAATATTATTGTCTATTTAAGTTTTATCTAGAAGTACAAAAAATATTATAGATTCAATATATATCGTATTGACAGACTACAACTTAAATGAAGTAGCATTGAATAGTGCTAATTTCAAGGATTATCATGATGTTTTTGAATCACTTTAAAAATGACAAATTGGAAAGAACAAATGTTTCACCGTTTTTCTTGTTATCATTTGTATTATCAGCATCTGATTGATCGACAACTTCAAGAGAATGTCGAGTGTGATCTTCTCCCACAGCATCCATTATTCTAAAAGATTTTCCGTCTTCAAGGAATTGTTTACTGTCTCTAATTATCATTATGGTATTTCGTAAATTGGACAAGGAAGTTTCATATTCATTAGTGTTAGATTCTAGTTGCAATTCTAAATAACGCACTCTTTTCATTAAACCGGTTATTGTTACCTGTTTTTGCTCTTCATTTTCATTTATATCTTCAATTTTTCTATTGTCAATGTAATTTGATATTGTCACCGAAGAAGCATCAAAATTGGTTCCATTCTTTGTATGATGATCTATCGACCGACTTTTAGTTTTCTCTTCATCGTTTCTCGCTAATTCTTGCTCGTATAGATTTTTATAACCTTTCAATTCAGATTTTAATCTTTTAAGTTCCATAGAAGCTTGGTTTTTATCTTTTTTCAACTCTTGGATCAACTCCAAGTCTTCATCATTAGTCTGCAAACCTTTTTTATGTACATCTTCATTTATAGCTTTCAATTGGCTTTTTTCCATACTCAATTGACTGATTTGCTTCGTCAATTCATCGATAGACCTTTTTTGATGAACAATTTGTTCATTCAGCATATCATTTCGTAATTTAAGTTCTTCAATCTCATCATATGCATTCGCTGCAGTCTCGCTTATATCTCGTAATTGGGTTTCTAAAATTTCTGTTCTTCTCTGTTCTCCTTTTAATGTACCGTCTAGAACAGTCGGCGTCAACTGAATTTTCCGCGTGAATCTTCCAAATGCGCCTTTGGATTGTTTAGGCGTCTCTGGAAGATCCTTTTTGAACATTTTGAACGCCATTGTTACTTCTTTATTATTAAGGTAACGGAAAATATTTGTTTATGCAAAATTTAAGGTACAGACTTTACTAAAAATAAAAAGCTCTTATTTAACTTCAACAGGGTCTTCTGAATCTTTGATCCTTTTGGTATAAACCAGAGCTCTGTTAAAATAATCATTAGGGTGTGTGATTGGGGTTTCTTGGACTTGAAGGCCCTTTTGTAAATTCTCATGGATTATTTCAGCATTGACTGTTTCAAATACTTTAGTACACGCGGCCTGATAATCACCATGTTCACTTAACTGAAGAACTCTTTGCATATTCCCATCATCTTCCATACCCATTTTCCTTAATAAAACATTTAAATTCTCCGAACCTAAATCTCTATATGGACATCCATGATATTCATGAGAACTTGGTTTAGGTTTTGATAGAATTTGTGCACAATTCCAAGGTTTGTAATTTATCCTAGCACCTTCTAAACCATAGTTGTGTCTAATGTTATATTTATATTCCTTATTGAATCTATCCATTGTCACAGAACCAACCCCATTTGTGAACATCATCTGCCAGAATTTTAGAGCTTCTTGAGGACCCAACCCAATACCTTTCAAAAATAACTGGAATTGATTTCTACCATTATATTTCAAATGATGATGATCATTCAATGCATCAAATAATCTATGTCCACAAGCAGGAAAGTATTTAACAAATTCGGAAACGTTGTTAGCGGTTACACCATTTTCACTTGTTTCTCCGTTATCAAAGCTTTGAATTTCACTATTAATATAGCCACGTGAAAGATTTTCTAAGATAGGCTGCAATCTATCATCTTCATCCATACCTATGAGATATTTATTAGTTGTCAACAATTCTTGCTCTAATTGATGTTGATATTCATTTGCAATCAAATTCAGTTGTAAAAATTCTGGAACATAAGCATACCCGTTTCTAATGAAAACCCGTCTATTTGAAACTAAATCTGGGACAAATGACCATGGTAGTTTTCCCACTTTTTGATTTTTCATGATTTCCCACACATCCTCACTATTCAATTGTTTTCTTTGAAATTTTGTTAAATCCACATTTAAGGTACCATCTCTTACACCAAAAACCACATCCAAGTGGTGAGTAACACAAAGGCCATTCTTAACGTCAAATTTTTCCTCTTCGCTTACCTCTTCCCAGGGCAAATTGATTGTTTTAACGAATTCCAAGCGTTCTTGTTTAGATAATTGTGAATACCTCAACTTGAAAAGAAAGGTCTCTGAATTCAAGAACTTCCTTCGTAATTCCTCATTTCTACAAAACGCAAGTCTTAGAATGTAATGCGAATAATAATCTTTTTTCCTTTCTTCCAGAATGATTGAGCTTTCAATTGTATTATTCGCATGTAACGGCATCAATTGTCTTATTCTTTCGTTCATCAATTTCACCAATTCTTCATACCCTAATCCTTGACTTTGCAAGGTACCAACCTCAATCAGGATCTTTAATCTATCAATAGCATAAGTTTCGAATTGATCCAAGGTTATCTCCTCTTGTGGCGGTAACTTGTAGAATGTTATTCTGTGCGGATACTCGCCCAACAATGTCGAATCACTTGCCAAAGTCATTCCCGCATCTTCAAAGTTTCTTCTATTCGCTGTTCTCCTCTTGGTCTTTTTAAACATCTCCCGTTGTGTGGATTCAATCAGAAAACAGATTTGTTCAATTGAATGTTGATTTTTTTACGCGTCTATTTCTGCTATAACGCGTTTCAATATTTTGTACAAAATCCCCAGCGATTGTACTCCAAACACGACTGTATTGTTGTTGTGGTCGTTGAAGAGACACTTGAACTGTTGTAATTATCGCCGTCATCATCATCGCCGTCATCATCGCCTTCCCATTTATAGCAAGAGCCATACCATGTATATTTCAAGCACTTTTTTTTGCGAGGCGGCGGATCACTTGGGGTTGGTGTGGGTACTGAGGAGGAAGGCAAGTGGATCTTGCTATTATTATCTCCTACGTGATCTTTGAATGTCCAGTCATAGCAATCAAAACAAGGAGGGGGCTTAATGCATTGAGCGGTTGTATTAGTTTTAAGTAATAAATCATCGATAACGGTTTTCAAACGATGATTTACAATGTTGACGTGCCACCCCATTTCAGTCACAGTATCATAAGTGCACTTCATACCCGAATGACAAATTGATTCCATAGCATAACCTGCAATTGAACACGATGAAGATGCACCGTTGCAGACACCCATGAAAATTGGATCTGCATTATTACCAAAATGCCAAATATGCTCCATAGAAAAGCCAGGTGGAAAAGGTAAATGGAGTCTCTTGGACGCTAGCATTTCACCAGGAGATTCGAAAGTGACCACAGGCAAACCATATGTTCTACCTAACAACGAAGATAACGCACCACCCAGTGAGTGTCCAGTAACCCAAACCTGACTATCAGGGTAAACCTTCATCACATCCCTGTAAATATCTAATGTTGCCTTGTAATACCTATCGGGCTGTCTCAGTGATCTTTCTAAGCAGTTTAAATTGCAAGTGTAAGTTGATTCATAACAATCACAGACAGTTTTCCAAAGAGAGGAAACACGGCCACAACAACATGAAAATAACAGGTTATCATTTGTTTTGTCTCTCTCAACCGATTTTCTGTCATCACCTGTCTCTTCATCTCCATTGCCACCACCCAAACCAGCGGCAGTTGTACCTTTGATGGCAATAATGATAATTGGAGGATTTTCGGAATCATTAGATTTCTGTACAAACACATGCCCTCTAACTCCACCTTCATCCCAATTAAAATAATCGCGATCATCAGGGTCAAAACCTGGCAATGACTGGGAATCTGAACTATTACCTACATCTCTCCACGAGGGATCAGAAGGTAATTTAGCATACGCGTTTGAAGCCATTTTAGCCAGCTGAATAATTGTCATATGATCAGTTATATTTGGTATTACAACTTCATCGGTAGACCATTCTAATGAATCATAAGTTGAAATCATAGGATTTTCAATGGAATGGAATATCAAATTTTCAACTTTATCAATATCATCTCTTATTGATAACCTTTTAATAAATGCATTATGGGATTTTAAATTAATATCCGTGTCAATTCCATTTATATCCCATATCCCTAACTCATGAGCGGGAACATCCCATCTCGCTTGAAAATTCCCTGGATCATCATGAAAAACATGTTTTAATTGGAATGATAATGATAATGGCGTAGCATCCAAGTTGCGATAACTCTCCATTGATCTATGGACCCCTATTGGAAAACAATAATATGTTCCAATAAATAGCAATGCTATTGCTATGCACAATTTGACCATAGTAGTCGAGAATGTGGGACCAAACGCCACCATTTTCGAGTAATTACTAAAAGAAGAAAACGGGAAAGTATAATAAGAATTATATATAAAAAAAGAGAATATTACAAAGAGAAACTTAATCAAGCCAAGTCGCTGTAGGATGCTTCAACAGGCTTATCCATCAAAGCAGCGTGTGCAACAATAAGTGCACCAGAAAACGCAGCAAGCCAAATGAGGGATGATAAAGGGCAGTAAAACAGTACCAATGGAACATTTATGATCAAAAGAATGATATACCAAACATTTCTATGCAATGTGAATACCTTCAAGTCCAATTCATCGCTGTTTCCAAAAGAGTTTTGGATGAAGCCACCTGCAACAAGTTCAATTACTACGATGATGAAAAATACCAAATTGTTCAAAACCAAATATAGAAAGAACAATCCAACAATAGCCATGTAATTAGGAGCAAAGTATCCCAAGTTATAGGATATACGTTGTTGCGCGTCCAGAACCCCATTAGGTTTGGAGAACCGATTGACATCGAAGAAATCCATTGGGCCCTTCATTGATTTGAGTTTGTTCATTAAGGTGGATGGTGTTTCTGTCTATATTAAAACGTATTGTTAGTATTTGAATATATGCATTAAATACGACCCAAAAATGCATTACATACAGTCAACGCCTCGAGATCAAAACTAGAAGAAAACGTTGAAAAGGTCGCCGGAACAAAGGAGCTCATGTCTGATATATCGTCTAATTAAAGTGGAAAAGACTATGTGAAACCACAACAAGAAGAAGACAATACTCTCACCCACGCATTGAAATATTTTTTGCGTGCCTCGAATCGCGTGCTATTTTAATACAACTCGCGTTTTTTGATGGGTCTCCCTCCACAAGAGAAGGCTTCATATACTAACAGCGTGTCAAGTGACATTGGAGATATAGAATGCCTTTTTTTGTGAGTCTAAACGTCTTCAATTGACGGAATATATCAAATGCTCATGAAAATCTGATAAAAATTGATGCTTTTAAATGGTTAAAAAACACCATACCATTCCAAATATTCATCTAAGCACATGACTATATTTTGAGGTGCTCAAAGATTTGAAAATATCACATATTTGTTGATTTTTGCTTTCGTATACTTTTCCTGTATATAAGAAAGGTGTTTTTCTTTTTCATCCTCGTTTCAGATCCAACATTTTATATATCTTCTCCAATTGAAATGTCCAAAACTTACACCTTCGAAGAAGTTGCTAAACATAACGTCAAGGATGACGCATGGATCATCTACGGTGACAAGGTCTATGATGTTTCAGCTTATTTAGATGAACATCCAGGTGGGGAAGAAGTCATTATTGATTGTTTGGGAGACGACGCTACCGAGGCTTTCGATGACATTGGACACTCCGAAGATGCTCATAACACTTTGAAGGAACTTTTGATTGGTACTCTCGAAGGAGGCGTCAAACCAAAAGCAGTTGCCGAAAAATCCAAGGGTGATGGATCTTCAAACTGTTCTTTGATTGCAGCTGCAGTTGTTGCTCTTGGTGCAGTTTTTTACTTTGCCACTAAATAAGGAAGCAGCTTACATAAATAGATGACTAAATAACTATTAATTGATTCAACGAAAACCTTGTGTTATCCGTATTTTGTATATCTGTTTTTTTAAATATTATTTATCATTTTTGGACAAAAAAAATATATGTCTACTTGTTCCCAAGAGATGTGAATGCTGATATCACGTTTAAATGTACGACTTGGTGCAAACATTTTTCTTTTGCTTTCACATTGTTGACTTCTTGGTAAGCACAAACATCTTGCTTTTAATTGGTTCTTTTAGTTCACAACAAGTTTTGATGTCATGATCATTTTTCACTCGCTTTTACTGCTTGATAAAACAGTACTACGAAAAGATTTCTTCCTCTTAGACAATTGAAAATGAAGCTTTATTCTGCAGCCGAGGTCGAGGCGCAAAATAAGGAGTCCACCAAATGGATTGTTAACGACGGTTATATATATGATATAGACAAATTTTACAGCCAAGAACCTGATGGAGCCCGCAAAATCAAAGAATTGGCCCAATCAGACGCTAAAGCGTTATATACACTATTAGATTCTTATATAATCGGAGAACTAGCCGAGTTCAAACAAGACCATGCGGTTGCTACTATTAATTCCAAGCTCCGCAAGGCATCATTTGGGTTGGGTGCTCTTCTTATGGTCTTAGCAGCTGCGTTGATTTACATGAAAAGATGGTTTTCCTTGGCGTTTTTGATCCTTGTTGGAATTGAAATGGGAAGAAGACTTTATAATCTCCACGACGATTTGATGGAAAAGATTGGCGTCCATACCCATCAACACTCTCACTCACACTCTGAATGATTCATGAGCAAAAATCATGGCATTTATTTACATCTAACTGACTTTTTCCAACATATAAACATCTCATTTGTCTGTCTTTTCTTTTAACTGTATTTTGCATAAAATAATGAGAATTGAGTTTTCCTTTTTGATAGCGCTCATAACGACATTACCAGTTGCGTTCGCAGAATATGATATACTTCATTTGAAAAACGGGAAAATGATTCAATCTTGTGCTTATATGTATGGATGCGATAAATGGTATGAGAAGATATTTTTACGAATCTTTCCAGACATATGTGTTTTTCCTTATAAAAATGAACCGGTTGATTTTGATTCATATTTGTTAATCATGTCTTCGGAAGATTACAAAAAAGTAAATCTTGGAGTAGATCCTTATTATAAAATCTGTGATGAAATGGCTTCTGCTGCAGGACTATGCGATGCAATTTCTCCAGAAGAAAAGGCGAAACAAAAATCTTTAGTTGAAATCATTGATTCAAACGATTACAAATCTCCAATCTACTCAATTTTGTACAATCCTGCTTCGGAAAAGGATAATGTCGTCTATTACAGGGTCACAGAACCAGGATTTTATTGTACAATTTTACACACGAATAACATTCCAGAAGGAGGTACCAGTGAAGAAGAAGTATCTTATCCTATCCGAGTCGATTGGCACCAACCATTTGGTTATTTATCAATTTCTGAATTCAAGAGAATGTATTTAGCTTTCACATTGACAGTTGCTTACGGGATATATGCATTGATATACACATTTTTGATTTATAAACATATTTACTCTGACAAATCAATTGCATTTTCAGTAGATTCATTGACCAATATGAGATTCATTTTCCAATACAAAGTTCTCTCATTTCTAGTATTAATGTTTTTTGTCCAATTAATGACCATGCTCAATTATATTTTTCAAAATGCCTTCAGACAAAGTCGCAGAATGATAGTTACTTGGATCTATAAAAGTTTTGAATTGGTTTTTGACGCCTTGTTAACTACATGGGTTGTTTACAATTTAATTTTATTTTCTGCTGGTGCATGGGTATTAACATCCGATAGACAGAATACCAAATTCAAGTATGCTAAAATTGCTTCCATCACTCTGCTATGCCAGTTGTTTTTACATGATTTTTTCTCTCATTCAATTTTTTCCCTATTTAATGAAGGTGCTTATGATGTTTTCAGTGAATTGATTTTTATTCAATTCATTTTTACCTATTTTGTGTGTCTTGTTTGGTCCATTTACACAACTTATGAAATTACTGATACTAGAATTAAATGGTTGTACATTCAAACAATTATAGTTGTTGGTTCGGTTTTTTCCGCAACCTTAGCTTTCAAATTATTTAATGACACTGTGCTAGGTGCCCACTTCACTTCTTTCATTGAATTCGTTGCTGTTGTTGTGTTTTCGCTGCTTTGGAGGAATGTTTTTTTCCAATCAGGTAAGCTGACATTGTGAATTTTAATTCTTATTCCTGCATTTATTACTTTATTTAAATTGATCATAATTCTGCAAATGAATTACCTACATATATTTCTCGTTACCTCCTCATCCACACAGGGTTTTTTTTTTAAAAATCTGGGGAGAGATTTTCTATTGTAAAATTTAAATAGATCAACAACTGAGTAAATCTAAAAGTCTAGACTTCTCAAAATTCAACAAATTTGTATTATCTGATGACATTTTATAGGCAATGGGCTTCGATATTAGGATTCATAGGTTGTGCATTGGCTACAAAGGACTTTTACTCGTTAGAAGACGGGAAACTGGTTCAATCATGTTCATATATTTCGAATTGTGACACCTGGCATGAAAATATATTCAAATTTAGAGAAGCAGGCGTGGAAGTATCGGTATTTGACTCCTATTTGGAAACAGGAGTTGATGTATATATTTTGATCATGGGTGCCGAAGATTTGAAAAAGGTCAATTTAGGAATTGAACCAGCACAGAAAATATGTGACGAGTTTTCATTATCAAAAGGGTATTGCAATAAAGATACTGAAGAAGAAAGAGGAAGTCGAAAACATTTAACCGAAGTGATCGAAAGCAACGATTTTTCCTTACCAATCCAATCTGTTATTTATAATCCAGCAAGTGAAGAACCATTCAATTATCAAATCAGGAAATCCGATTTCTATTGCGCTATTTTTCACTCAAGTAATATCCATCTTGCAGATAAAGAAAACTTACTGTTGAAGGTTGATTGGAAGCACAGTCATGGCGAATTATCAATACCAAATTTTCAAACTCTTTATTTATCATTTTTATCAATGGTTGCTTATGAAATATATGGGTTATTATACCTTTATCTTATCTACAAAAAGGAAAATAAGATTTTCAGACATATCAGATATTTTGGTCCCATCAATGAGTCCAAATATATGTTCCAATTTAAAGCATTGTCATTTATATTAGGTATGGTTGTTACTGAATTCATAACAGTCATCAATTTAGTAATCAAAAATTGGAATGTAAGGATTACTTTGATATTATGGTTTTTTTCTACTCTAGAAATATTATGTGATTCTGTCTTTACTGTCTGGCTTGTCTATAATTTGATTTTATTTTCATTTGGGGTTAATATCCTCTCTTCATCCAGGATATCTCATTTTCATAGAGGGTTTGCGAAATACAACGCTGCTATACTTTTATTAGAGATTCTTATCCATGATTTTATTTCAAAGACAGTGTTCTCAATTGTCCATGAATCGGCTCATGATAATTTCAGTTACATCATACGGCTCCATTTCATAGCAACAATCATCTTATGTGCCATAGGATCCTTTCAAACATTGGTGGCGATTGAAAAAAAATCTTTACGTCAATTGTACGGGAACTCAATTGCCGTGATGGCATCACTGCTCGTTATTAACAACTTTTCCAGCTTTCTAAATGACTGGTTTTTCAATGCTTTTTTTTCCAAAGTTACTACACTATCAGGATTCATTCTCATCTGCTTTTTTTGGCGTCAAATGGAACTTCATCCCCAGCGTGTCATCGTTTAAACATGGCACCATGTTTATCAGCTTTTTTTTTCTTTATTATTTAACGATGGTCGTTCCGCTCGTTTAGTTTATTTGTGAAAAAATCTTTCTATTATTCTTTTCTCACCACCAACCATTTTTCTTCCAGTTGCAAAACCATATAATATGGATTCATCTATTGGGTTCAACGAGACGGTTGCAGCACAAAGTCTAACAAGCAGTATTATGGAAATGAACTTGAATGGGGTCAAAGATGCACTCATTTCAGCGGTTTTGAATGCATCATGGGTTCAATGGATTGTATCTCTGATCGTGATTGCCATCACATATGATCAAATCAGTTATCAAATTAAAAAGGGTTCTATTGTTGGTCCTGCTTTAAAAATGTGGCCTATCATTGGTCCATTTTTAGAATCATTGGATCCAAAGTTCGAAGAATATGTTGACAAATGGAACTCAGGTAAATTATCATGTGTTTCCGTTTTCCATCAGTTTGTGGTTATTGCATCAGACAGAGACTTAGCTAGAAAAATTTTCCAATCTCCATCTTATGTCAAACCTTGTGTCGTCGATGTTGCTGTTAAAATCTTAAGACCAACCAATTGGGTTTTCCTTGATGGAAAAGCTCATGTTGATTACAGAAAGGGATTGAACCCGCTATTCAATAAGAAAGCACTTGAAGTTTACATTCCTGCACAAGAAAAAGTGATGGATAAATATTTGGAGAAATTCGTCGATTTCACTAAGGATGGTCACAAAGTCTTTTTCCCAGAATTCAGGGAATACATGTGTGCAATTTCACTAAGAACTTTCTGCGGGCAATATATAACAGAAGAACAAATTAAAGAAATCGCTGACAATTACTATAAGGTCACTGCTGCTTTGGAATTGGTTAATTTCCCAATTATTCTTCCATACACAAAAACTTGGTATGGTAAGGTTATTGCAGATCAAACTATGAATGTTTTCGCTGATTGTGCACAAAAGGCCAAAGATGCACTTGCTGCTGGTAAAGAATCTGATTGTGTTATGGATGCATGGATTAAATCAATGATGGAAAATGAAGATGGTGAAAAATCTAAGATTAGAATGTTTTCAAATAAGGAAATTTCTGAAGCTGTTTTCACTTTCTTGTTTGCTTCTCAAGATGCATCTTCATCTTTATGTTGTTGGTTATTCCAATTGGTTGCTGATAGACCAGACGTGGCCAAAAAAATCAGAGAAGAACAATTGGCTATTAGAAACGGTAACCCACATGAAAAGCTTACAGGTGAATTGATCGATAAAATGACATATACTACAATGGTTGTTAAGGAATGTTTGAGATACAGACCTCCAGTTATCATGGTTCCATACAAGGCAAAGAAATCATACCCAATCACTGAAAGCTATTCTGTTCCAAAGGGTGCCATGATTATCCCATCCGTTTATCCAGCTCTTCACGATCCTGAAGCATATGAAAATCCAGAAGAATTTATTCCAGAAAGATGGGTTGAAGGTTCTCCAGCTAATGAAGCCAAGAAAAATTGGCTTGTTTTCGGTACCGGGACTCATGTTTGTCTTGGTCAAACATATGTTATGATGTCTTTTGCTGCTCTTATTGGTAAGGCTGTGATGTTCACTGATATGGACCATCAAATCACCCCATTGAGTGAAAAAATTAAAGTTTTTGCTACAATTTTCCCTAAAGACGATGTTATCATGAAATTTGATAAGAGAGACCCAACAACTGTTTAAATCTTACCCATTATGTATATTCTTTATTTCTTTTAGTTTGAATAATCCATCCTCATATCCGACCAAACAGCTAATCAATCTCCATATGCGGATTACGTAATATGGGGTTTGAACAATGTCACGTGGAATTTCGGAAATGTAAAAAATTAAAACTGTGGCTCCGGAGTTCAGAGCCCTTCATGCAATAAAATGAAAGCTCTGTGTCATCCAATTCAAGTCAGAATTTCTTTCGAAGTTAAGAGATGTCTGTTAAACAAAGTGTCGCAAGTATGTCAGATCCATCCTGATTTTTTATATCGTTACCAGAATGCAGAAATACTAACTATGAGTTATTTAAGTTACGCAAATTGCCAACCTTTTAGCTGAGAAACTCTACATCGTTGATCCTTGTAAGGAGCTGAAGTCAACAGATGCAGAAATTCTCAGTTCTAATGATGCATTGGAATTTGTGGATGCACCAGTTGCTACCATTGTGAACATTAACGCCTCTGATTTATTGAAGGGATTACCAACCTTACAAAACTCTAAATCGAACCAAAAGTTCATTATTAATGCCAAGTTAACGTCAAATGACTATGCTCCAGTTGTTGCTGCAAAGGATCTAGGTTTTGTTCTTTTGATTTCCTCAAATGTCAAAGAATCCTATGATTTTTCAATCTTGGCCAATCTCATTGCAAAGAATTCAAATCAATCAGTGATCCACTTTTACATCGATTCCCAAGAAGAATTAGCTTCAACTTACACCGACGAATTAATCAAGGCTAACTATGAATCATTCACCGGTGAAACTGTTGATGAAGCTTTCCAACATTTACAACCACTTGTTGGTAAACTTTACTCAGATTTTGAATTGGAAACTCCTCAAGGGTGGTTTTTCAACCCAAAGGCTACTGTTTTAGGTTTGATTCTTGGTAACCCATCATCATTGGCTTCTAAGAGTGAAGATTTTGCTTTGTTGGCTGTTAAGGTTTTCAGACCTTTCAATACATCTGCTTTAGAATCAGCTCTTTCTAAAGTTTCTGGTGTCACTTCATTAGTTTTATTAGAACAATCATCCATCACTCTCCAATACCAATCTCTTTTCCTTTCCGTCTTGGAATCTATTGCGAACATTTTGGCTTCAGGAATTAAGGTTATTTCAACTCATTTACTTGATGTTGATGAGTCAAATGTCGAAGAAGTTTTTACTAAGATTGTTGAAAATGCTAACGCTGAAAAGCCATCGCAATCATTAGTTTTGGGTAAATCATTCAACCCAGCATCTCAAGAATCATTCAATATTGAAGCAACTGCTGATGGATCATACTTAAAAGTTTTGAATGAGTCACAAAAAGATCTTTTAAACATTTTAAATGACTTCAACACAAATGCATCTCCAGAATATTCATTTGGTAAATTCTTGGCTGGTGAAGAAAAGTTTCAAAAATTGATTAAACTCGTTGAATCAACTTTGTCTTCATTTACAGGTGAATTGAACAATGACCTATCTTCATGGTTAGTTAAAGCTCGTGAAACCTCAGAAACTTTTGACGCATCCAAGTTAATTGCTGATTTAGAAAAGGATAATTCTACCAATGCTGTCGAAATCCTTGCTTTGAAAAGTCAATTAACTTTGAAATCAAACTGGATTATTGGCTCCGATAACTGGTCTTACGATTCTGGATTGGGTGCTTTCCATGAAGTCCTTAAATCCAACAACAAGAGAGTTAAGCTTTTGATTATTGATTCAGATTCTTCTGTTAACATCAAGCAAGGTAAGAAGAATTTGGGATTGTATGCAATCAACTATGGTAATGCTTATGTTGCATCTGTTGCTTTGTATTCATCATACACCCAAACTTTGACTTCATTTATTGAAGCTAATGCTTACAACGCGGGTCCAGCAATTGTTTTAGCATATTTGCCAAAGTCAGATAACCACTTGGATATGTTGAAGGATACTAAGAAGGCGGTTGATACTGGGTATTGGCCATTGTATAGATATGATCCATCTTTCAAGTCTGCTGAAGAAGGATTCAAATTGGACTCCTCCTTCATCAAAAGAGAATTACAAAATTTCCTTGAAAGAGAAAACAGACTATCTTTATTGGTTTCAAAGAATGCTAAGCTAGAATATAACTTACAATCTTACAATAAGAAGGTTCAAAATGATATTGAAGGTAAGGCCAAGGATGCATTCCAAGATCTTTTGGATAATTTAGGTGGTGAACCAATTACAGTAGCATTTGCTTCTGATGGTGGTAATGCTACCAATGTTGCCAAGAAATTTGCCACTAGAGCCGCTAACAAAGGTTTGAAAGTTAAGTCACTTGCTTTTGATGATTTAACTTTAGAAGATTTAGCTTCTGAAACTAATGTTGTGTTCATTACTTCAACATCAGGTCAAGGTGAATTCCCAACTAACGGTAAAATTTTCTGGGATGCATTGAAGGGCTCTACCGCTGATTTAGCCACCGTCAGAGTTTCAGTTTTTGGTTTAGGTGACTCCAAGTACTGGCCAAGAAAGGAGGACGCCCATTACTACAATAAACCAGCTAAGGACTTATTCAATAAGTTAACAACTTTAGGTGCCACTTTGTTAGCACCATTAGGTCTTGGTGATGACCAAGGTGATGATGGTTACAACACTGGTTACAATGAATGGGAACCAAAGGTCTGGGAATCTTTGGGTGTTTCTGCTGATAATGGTGATGAACCAGCCCCAATCACTAATGAAGATATTAAGATTGGATCAAACTACTTGAGAGGTACCATTAAAGAGGGTTTATTAGATACAACAACAGGCGCTATTTCAGCAAATGACCAACAATTAACTAAGTTCCATGGTATCTATATGCAAGACGATAGGGATATCAGAGATGATCGTAAGAAGGAAGGTCTAGAACCAGCTTACTCTTTTATGGTTAGAGTCAGATTACCAGGTGGTGTTACAACTGCAGACCAATGGTTGAAGATTGATGAATTGGCTTCCACCAAGGGTAATGATACCATGAAGATTACCACAAGAGCTACTTACCAATTGCATGGTGTTGTGAAGAAGGACTTGAAGGAAGCTATTAAGGAAATCAACACTACTGCTATGGATACTCTAGGTGCATGTGGTGATGTCAATAGAAATGTTATGATTTCTGCTTTACCACATAACAGACACTTGCACTCTCAAATGGTGGAATCATCAAAATTGATTTCTGCCAGATTATTACCAGAAACTACAGCTTATCATGATATTTGGTTGACTGACTTAGGTGAAGTTGCTAGAGGTATTGAAGGTGCACCAAAGAAGATCCAAGTTGGTGGTGAAGCTTTACAAGATCACGAACCACTTTACGGTTCAACTTACTTGCCAAGAAAGTTCAAGGTTGTTATTGCCATGCCTCCATACAATGATGTTGACGCATATGCCCATGATGTTGGTTTGATTTCCATTGTTGAAAACAACAATATTATTGGTTATAACGTTTTAGTTGGTGGTGGTATGGGTACTACTCACAACAACACCAAGACTTATCCAAGAACTGGTTCCATGTTTGGTTTTGTTCCATATGATAAGGTTTCAGTTGTTTGTGAAAAGATTATGCTTGTTCAAAGAGACAATGGTGATAGAAAGAACAGAAAGCACGCTAGATTAAAGTACACTGTTGATGATATGACTGTTGAAGGTTATAAGGCTGCTGTTGAAGAAATGCTTGGCTGGAAGTTCGATGAACCAAAACCATTCCAAATTGACTCAAATATTGATTACTTTGGTTGGACTCAAGATGAAACAGGATTAAATCATTACACATGCTTTATTGAAAATGGTAGAGTTGAAGATGTCGCCGGCAAACCACAAAAGACTGGTTTGAAGAAGATTGCCCAATATTTCAAGGATAACAATGCTGGTTGTTTCAGATTAACAGGTAACCAACATATTCTATTATCCGATATTGCAGATGAGAATCTTGAAACTGTTAAGGAAATGTTAAAGGAATACAATTTGGATAACATCGATCACTCAGCATTAAGATTGTCATCCGCTTCATGTGTCGCATTCCCAACTTGTGGTTTAGCTATGGCTGAAGCCGAAAGATATTTACCAGTTTTAATTGATCAATTAGAAGTTGAATTAGAAAAGCTGGGTCTAAGAAATGATTCCATTGTCATGAGAATGACCGGTTGTCCAAACGGTTGTGCCAGACCTTGGGTTGCTGAAGTTGCATTGGTTGGTAAATCTTACGGATTTTACAACATTATGTTGGGTGGTTCATACATCGGTTCAAGAGTTAATAAGATCTATAAGACCAATGTTAATGAATCAGAAGTTATTTCCACTTTGGTCCCATTATTTGCTAGATGGGCAAAGGAAAGATTAGATGGCGAACATTTCGGTGATTTCTGTGTTAGAGTTGGAATCATCGTTGAAACCAAGGAAGGTAAATACTTCTGGGATGATGTTGCTGAAGATGCTTGATTTTATAAGTAGCAAAGACGTATTTTTATTATTATTACATAGATATATTATAAATTAATTTGATTTTGAATCGTTCAGTTCCATTAGCACCTGTGCAAGCGTCAACTTATCTTTGTCTTTAATCTCTCTTTCTACATTAATGACATCACCAAGTTGAACATCCCAGAACGTACGAACAATCCTATTCAAACGATCGTTAAACCTCATTTTCATCATTTTAATTTCTTGCTCCATTATTAAAGGGAATTCTTCTTTCTGGGACTCTATGTCCCGTTTAAAACGTTCAATCAATCTCTTCTTCTGTTTTCTGGTCAACTTCCTTCTTTTCCCCTCTGCCTTACCTATTTTGGCTTCTTCAATCGCCATTTTTTCTCTATCTAAAACAAAAAGTATAATAACATTATATCAACACTTTTTACACATTGGTGGCAAATAACTTTCTTTTGGTAATATTAACAAACCCATAGTAAAAATGGTTTTAGAGGCCACTATGGTTGTCATTGACAACTCCGAGTACATGAGGAACGGAGACTACTTGACTACGCGATACCAGGCACAGTTGGACACGGTGGAGGTGCTTTTTCGCCGGAAGACTTATTCCAATCCAGAGAATACAGTTGGTTTAATGACAATGGCTGGAGAATCAGCTGTTGTTATTTCTAATTTAACCACAGATTACGGACAAATTTTATCAGGCTTACATTCCACCAGGATCAATGGTAGTGGAGTGCAGTTGACGACGGGAATTCAAGTTGCATGTTTGGCGTTAAAAAATAGACAAAATAAAACACAAAGACAACGAGTTGTCGTGTTCATTGGGTCACCAATATCAGAAAGCGAGCAAGATTTAGATAAATTAGCCAAAAGATTGAAGAAGAATAACATTTCAATTGATATAATCAATTTCGGTGAAGAACAATTGAATACAACTAAATTGGAAAAATTTATCTCAACTGTTAATAGCAATGATACATCACATTTAGTAACAGTTCCACCAGGTCCATATTTATTGTATGAGCAAGTTGATAGATCTCCTATTTTAAGAGAAGATTCTGGGGAATCTGGCTTTGAAGATTCAGTCGCTGGTAATTCAGGTGTTGGCGGAGGTGATTCAGCAGGCTTTGACTTTGGTATGGATGATCCTAATATGGATCCTGAATTAGCAATGGCTATCAGGTTATCGCTTGAAGAGGAAGCAGCCAGACAGGAAAGGGAAAAAGCTTCTAAGGAATAAATTATAGCCATTCTGTAATGTGTATGTATAACGTAACGTAATCACGCGATTGCTCATGAAAGCTTCTTGTAACTTTTGATCAATCGGTTATTCAACACTGGTGGGATAAGTGCAAAAATATTACATTTAGAATGGAACTGGATTTGGAGATTTGAGTAAATTATAGCAGCTGGATGGATTTGTTTAAATTGTCCAGCGTATACACTTTTGACTGAAGGTTTCGGTTGAAAAGAAGGAATACGATAAAACAGTTTGGAAAGGGGAAAGAGATTATCGATTATAGTAGAATCAAATATTATGGAACGAATCATAGAACATTGAGTAAAGATACAGCATTTTTATAACTTGCCATACGAGAAGATAAGAAAATGCATAATCTTTCATATAGTGATAATGCATGATATTAATTAGCCCTAATTTCCTGAAGGCTTCTACAAATATGGTACACAAGAGTTATTCAATCTGATTTTATTTTTATTCACAGGATCGACTACCACAAGCTGATTCAAAATCAAAAATCGTGTAAACGGATCATCCCTTTGAGTTAACAACAGCCATACATCATCACCGGTTATTGAGCTTGTGACTGAGTTATTCAATAATATTTCAATTAATTTTAAAATGGAATCTTTAGAATCTCGGAACTCAGGAGACTGATGAACAAGAAAGTAATCTGAGATAACCAATTTCAAATACAGTGTTAACTTTCTCGTACGCTCTTTCAAAGTGTGAATTGGGTCATCATCAGGCCCCAGGCCTTCCATTTTGGCCAATAACCGCGTTTTTGTTTTTATCAAATGATCCAATGGTTCGTCAATGTCATTTAAAATATAAGATAACTGAGTGTTTAACTGAATTTCTACATCAATGGGAGTTTTTTTGGGGTTTGTAGTTGGTGATGGTGTTTCGCTAGAGTCCAAAGAAATGGTTGGGGTATACAATTGATGGTATCTAGCTAAAATCGTCAACTTCTTTTCCAGCTCTGGGTTAAATGATTTTTGTGTTTTATTTAACGCTTCCAAATTAGCCTTCCACATGTTCAAAAGTTTCTCATTGGCAGGACTCTTTTCATGGTCCTGCATCTTTATTTATTTATTTAATTGATAAATTCAATATATTGAAAAAAACATCAACTCTACTGTATAGTGTGTATTATAGTACGGAGATAAAATGTCTACGGGGAATCAACTTTACGTGGGAAATCTGGATGAGCGTGTGACAGAGTCTCTGTTGTACGAGCTGTTCGTACAGGTGGCCGCTGTCAAGACGGTGCGGTTGCCTAAAGACAGGGTTACTCGACGCCCGCAAGGGTTTGGTTTTGTCCAGTTTCATACTCGCGAGTCTGTGCAGTATGCCATTCAAGCTATGCGCGGGGTTAATTTGTACGGCAGGCCTTTGAGGTTGAGCGAGGCATCCCAAAACCAGGGCGAGGAAGGTTCTGGGGCGGGGTCTGAAAATTCCGGGCCTGTTGTTTTTGTAGGGAATTTGGATCCTTTGGTAGATGATGGCGCGTTGAAGGAGACGTTTGGTGTTTTTGGTAGGGTGGATATTTTGAGATCAGAAGGGAGTTCGCATTGTTTGATTACTTTCGATACTTTCGAAGCTGCGGATCGCGCCATCGCCGGAATGGACGGTCAAATGCTGTTGAATCGCGCGCTGAGAGTATCCTTCGCGTACAAAAGTGGGACTAAAATTCCTCACGGTGATGAAGTAGAGCGTAGGTTGTGGGCTTTTCGTGGCGCGACTTCCCAGTAAATTAAAAAAAGCTCCCAGTAACGGCGGGACTCATACAGCATGCGAGAGGGAGAAAAAAATTCCTACACACGAATTCAAATAATCGAAACTTAACTATTTCACTATACTGAAATGTCCTCTATTGACCCATCTATCCTTGCTTCCCTCGATGACTCCAGTAGAGCACAAGTAGCTGCTTTTGTTCAACAAGAAACAAGTAAAGCCAAGATCCAACAATCAGTCACCGAGTTCACTACCATCTGTTTTAAAAAATGTGTTTCTAACGTTGCCGGCGGTCACTTGGATCACCAAGAAGCAGAATGCCTCAACTCCTGTCTTAACAGGTTTATTGACACTAACATTCAGATTGTCCAGCGTCTCCAATCACTTCAAAAGTGATGTCTTTTTCTATTATATATTCTATTTGTATACGACAGAAACCATGTAATAATAAATGCCTTGTTTATATATTATACTATATATCATAATATAAAATTGATAAATTGAATGGAAAAGTCGATCAAACGTGGGCTCAAAGACCGATTGTATGAGAAGAGAAAGGTGGCTGCACAGGATTTGGTAATGGTGGTGTCAGACTACCTTAATAGCAATAACACCAATGGGATTCAACAGATCATTGACCAATTAGCAAGAGAATTTGCCTACGATGTCAATGAACCTTATTCCAGGTACGGAGGATTGATAGGTTTGGCAGCAGTTGCTTTGGCGTTGGGACAGAATGAAATTCCGCCATATTTGGATAGCATCATTAATCCCGTTTTAGCGTGTTTTGGAGACCATGATGCAAATGTTCGTTATTATGCATGTGAAGCACTCTATAATATATCCAAAGTTACCAAAGGAGAAATATTGCTATATTTCAATGATATCTTTGATATTCTCTGTAAGGTGGTGGCAGATCCAGACCATAGCGTTCGAAATGCTGCCAAAATCGTCGATACTTTAATGAAAGATATTATCAATGAAAAGGCAACCACCTACGTATCAGTTTTACAATTGAAGAAGAACGAACCCCAAACAATGGCTAGAGTTTTGGATAAATCAGGAAAGTTGCTTCAATTCTATGATTCGCAAACTCCGAAAGCTTTCCAAATCTCCAAATTTATCCCCTTATTGAAAGAAAGAATATACACTACCAATACGTTCACCAGAATGTTCATTGTCAATTGGTTATTACTATTGCATTCAATACCTGATTTGGAATTGATTTCCTACCTACCTTCCTTTTTAGAACCATTATTATCATATTTAAGTTCATCCATGAAAGATGTAAGGGTATTGACTGAAAATTTCCTTAGATTATTATTGAAAGAGATTAATCGAATCTATGAAATCAAAAAAATTGTTCAAAGTACAGAAAGAGATCATGATAATCAATATATACCAGGTCAGGATACTTCAATTGATTTCTCGAAAATTATAGATATTTTAGTGAACAATTTAGAGTCAATCGATGATTTGATCAGGTTAATCTCCTTAGAATGGCTTTCAAATTTGTTGACAATTTCTCCTGAATCGTTCAATCTATTGATTCCTAAATTACTGGCAATTTTATTGCATATAATATCAGACCAAAACCCAGATTTACAAAATTTGAGTATTAATTTTAATTTCAGGCTAATGAATTTAGTTTCTTCGGATGAAAATAGCACAAATTTCTCTTTATTGATTGGAAAATTAGTCTCTCATTTGTCAGATGAAAAAACATCCAATAAATTGACAAAATTAACTTCATTGGATTGGTTGCTAATGTTACAAAAGAAAGATCACAACCAGTTTATCAACAGCTCAGATAATACTTTTACTACACTATTGAAATCTTTAAATGATAACTCAGACCAAGTGATCAATAAAGATTTGGAACTATTATCTAAAATTGCGAATGAATCAGATGATGATTATTTTCAAAGGTTTATGTTAGATTTATTGAAAATGTTTAAAAATGATCGAAATTTATTGGATTCCAAGGGTGATTTCATTTTGAGGAGATTATATCAACCTTTAAATCCAGAGAGGGTTTATAAATCAATTTCTTTAGCTCTTTATGAACATGAAGATAATTTATCTTTTGTTACAATTATGATACAAATTTTGAATAACAATTTAATTATTGCTCCAGAGTTGATGAGTTTAAGAAGAAAATTAATTAACAACCAACGTAATAAAGATGACGATCTATTCAAGATCTTATCAAAGTGCTGGTCATTAAACTCTCCTTCTTTATTATCACTTACATTGTTAACCTCCAAGTATCATTTATCATATAAACTTATTTTGGAAATGTCAAATTATGAAATCAATTTGGGGATATTTATTCAATTAGATTTACTAATCCAATTTTTGGAATCTCCTACGTTTTCAAAGCTGAGACTAGATCTGTTGAAGCCTAAAAAAAATGTAGCACTTTATCACTCACTGTATGGTTTGTTGATGCTTTTGCCTCAATCAAATTCTTTCAAAATATTACAAAATAGATTGGATTCAATATCACCAATTGTTGCTTTGCCAATGGAAAATGAAGAAACAAATCTATTAACCTCAGAACAGTCTACAGAAGGATCCGAACTCTTGAAATGGTTTACCAGATCTCAAGAAAGGTTGATGGAATATCAAAACGGCGATAGCGATAAAATTGACATGAATGATTTACAAAACTCTATAAATGACTTGTCCATGAATGACAACAGTGAACAAACTTCAATTGCAGGTGATATAAATGATTCATTCTTAAACAATAGAATGAAACCAAAGTCATATTCTGAATTATTCCCGTCCATATCTCAACAAAATGATGATTCAAGTACTCAGTTAGAATCACTGAATGTCAGAAGTGTTTCAGCCGGAATAGATGATGATCATCTCAGAACAAAGCACCAACAATATCAAGAAACAAAAATAGCAACGGAACAAAATACACCATTTTCAAATGCTAATAACGACGAACCACTAGAGACAAGCTCACAAATCATCAGTATGTGAGTTCAACCAAATCTTTGATTACGGTAATTCAAAATTTTATTTCTATATTTTAAACCTTTAACACTTAGCTCCTTGCTTCTGTCCATTAAATCAAATCTTGCAATTCGCTTTGCTTCCGATTTTTCAACAATAACCTTTCTCAAATGAAGAACTTCCTGTGCTTTTTTATCTAGAATGGCAACGGAGTTTTCTTCCTCTGGATTTTCTGCACCACTGGATCTATAAACATTTCGTTTGCTATATTTCAACATACTTCTATGACCAAGTTTCAATCCAGTATCACCAACTTGCAGTGATTGGCGCTGTTGTTGGGTTTGCTCTGTAGTTGCATCATCTGCCTTTCCTTCAGATAATTCATAAAAAGGTGACCATAATTGTTTCTCTTCCGATGTCTCATAAGGAATATTGGCATGTCCTTTGGATTTAATATGTTGTCTTATACCAATTAATTTATTGCTCTGATAACCACATTTAATGCAAATTCTGTCGATCCCAATACAATCACCTAAAACTCGTAATAACTCATCTCTATGAGTTAGTTTTTCCTGATCTGGTATGTAGAGTCCATGACTTTTGAACATATGATCAATATTAGATTCAATCGAGTCATTGAATTTTCCACAATAGAAACACTCATCCAATTCGAAGTCCACTAACGGTTCTTCTTCATCTGTTGAATAGCCATCATCACTATAACCATGGTTATTAGTATCTGTATCGACATCTGTATTTCTGTTAGATGATAAGTAGTGCAACTCCTCTTCAGTTTCTGAATTTGAGGTTTCTTCCATATAATGATCTGATCCGCTTGTTGTGGATAAAGTAGACCCAATTGAAAATTGGGAAATTTCAGATCTAGCAGGACTCAAATCTCTTTCTACTCCATTCCTACTAAATTGTGGTTGGTGAAGATGAAGGTGGTTTTTACTATTGATCATTTTTGAATTAGTAATCTTCTTGACTTTTAAGTGTGAATCTCCTTTTATTTTATTCAATGCACTGTTACCAGAACCATTAATCACGAAACCAAAATCATCAACTTCTACTGCTTCTTTCTTTGTTGCAGATACCTTCTGTTCAAATGATTCTGCCGTTATTGGCAATAAACTGGCAACTCTTCTTTTTAAATTATATCTATGCCATTCTGTCTTCATATGAACCCTTTGCATGCTCTGACTTGGAAATGAGATTTGACAACTCAAACACGTGAACTTATCTCTGTTGAAAACCGAGTGAGAAGGTAACTTCTCTCCATTGAGTTGCATCATTTTATTGCAATTAATAAAAAGAGAGTGAAAAATTATATAATATATATCAATATACCATACTACAGTATTATCTAATGTACTAATATTAACTATAGGATAACATAAAACTACCGTATTAATAGGCCCATATAACAATAGTTATATTAGTATATTTGTGAGCAATTTACGCCTTACAATATGGTGAGATTCGACTTAATTTACTTTACTTTACTTTACTATATTATATAATGATATATTTTTGGCTATACTAGCCTTTAATATAAAATTTCCTTACCTTCGGAAGGCCATTCTCTTTTGAATAGTTCCATACCGACAATATCCTGTTGGTTAAGTTTACCATCAAAAGAGGCTTTAAATTCACCATGAGTACCCAAACTTTCTCTGATAAACCCACTTCTACCCATTTTGGTGAAAATAGGAACATTTTTATATGCTTTCACATCTTCAGAATGGAAGAACATGAATCTAATGGTGACCATATTCTTGTGAATTCTATAAACTTCACCAGTCAAAACTGCACGCTTAGCAATAACTCTTCTGAAGTCAGTGTTGGCAAAAGTACCTTGGGCAATAATCTGAATTCCTCCATCTGATTTCTCCTTAAAAAACAATGAAGGTGTATTGGTCATTGAAATTGGAATAATAGTAGTTGCAAATGCAGTTTGACCTTGATGTAAAAATCTTTGGAATTTTGAAACTTTGTTGGCATTTCTTGTCAATTGAGAAATCAATGGTTCAATTACATAACGACGGAATCCATATTGAACAATCATTTTATCTTTTGATTTAATTGGTTCATCATAAGCTTCCCATGTTTTGATTTCAAAATTACAGACTCCCAATTTATGTTCATTTGGTAATAGTCCATATACAATGAAAGGTGAAATCTTAGGGTCCTGGAATTTTTCGAAAGTTGAGTTGGCCAACTTGATGTAAATCTTAATCCTATCACCTGCAACAACTTTAACATTTCTTTGATATTCTTTGATATTTTGAATTCTGTAATTCCTGTAGTTGGTTATACGTAAATATTGTTCCCAATTGTCAGGTCTATATTCATCATATTCATCACAATCCCAAAATGTACTTGGCAATGATTTAACACCACGATACTTTGACAATCTTTCTGTGGCTCTTTCTTCTGGACGCAATTCAATTTCATCTGGCCATTGTAATTCATCACGTTCTCTTTTACGATAAATCGCCAATTGTTTTGAATGTTCTTCTGGTGAAAGATCAGTTTCCATCATATCATCTTCGTCGTTTTCTTCCTCAACAATCTGTTCTTCATCAACATCTTCGTCCATGTCAACTTCACCCAATTCTTCTTCATCATCTGATTGCAAACCAGATTCTTTGATTAGTTCTTCCAATTCTTCATCTTTATACCATCTGGCATGATACTCAGTCATACCCTTTGGTAGTCTTCTCTTTGGGGCAATTTCAACTTCATTAACCAAATTCCAATCATCTTGACCGTCATCATAATCTTCGTCATCATCCATATCTGAAATATCATAATCTTCATCATCCTTTGAATCATTTCCAACTAAGTCATCTAACGACTCTCTTTTTTCAGTTGGCAATAAACCGTTGTCATCTGACATTTCATTTGATCTTGAAAGTTTTTCAATTTTTTCAATTTGCTTGTCACCGAAACCAGGTATATGAATCAAATTATCTGGGTTAAAACCGTTACCTCTGACGATACCTTCGATTGATAATAAACTTTCATTTTCATCCAAATCAATTTTATCTAATTTATCGGCAATTAAATAACCTCTGGAATCCCTCCATGTAACTCTATGAGGGAATTTCTGGCAGAGGTTTCTCAAGATATTTAATTGGTCATTTCCATTTTCTAAAATGAATAATTTATCTGATGAAGGAAAGAAATGTTCATAAAAACTGGTAAGTGATTTGTAAATATCGAGTTGTAGATTCTTTTTTGGATAATTTGAAACGATATCAGGTAAAACACAATAATTGTTAGAAATACCTTGAGCTTGGACCGCTCTGATGATTTGCTCTCCATATTCTTCATTGACTTCCTCAACTGAACTCAAACCAAAAACAACAAAATCTGCAACTTTACAAGCATCTAAAATACTCAATAAGTTGTCCATACTGGGTAAGATGAATTTCAATGATGATTTAAACCTGTTGATTTTAACATTTATAATTTGATCATCTGATTCGAATGTCATTTCATTTTCTTGAACTGGCGCTAAAATTTGCTTTACTATCGATTTGCCATCAATATTACTGGTTAATGGAATAATAGTAACAATTCTATCAATTTTATCACCAGTAAACAGTGATCTTTCTTTGATACTATTGGATATTTTGTTATTCTTCAATTGATCATTTTTATTTCTTCTATCTTTCTTTGAAACTATCTTTAATGCTTTATTATTTGCAACGGTTTTTTCCACTTTACCCTTAGAGGCTTCCTTCAACGACCTTTTAGATGCATGACGTGATTTGAATGGCTTATTAGCCTTTTTTAAACCGCCGGCCATTTCAGATCAATGCTACTTATAAAATAAAGAATAAAAAGGTTGAAATATAAAATTTTTCATATGAAATTTCCTAATTGGGTAATCTCTTGTCAAAGTAGGTAAAAAACTAAAAGTGCATTGAACAATATAAAAGCCTTTGCATAATGTATGTTGTTAGTACCAGTTCATGATTTGGCACATGGTTAATCCAGTAGCAAAAATCCTTCAATTTAAAAATTATTGTATCACGTGCATATCACGTGCTTGTGTCAAGGGCTGAATTAAGTTTGTGACTGTTTTTTGTTTTTCTCAATAATTTTTTTTTCGCAGACGACGCACACATTTCAATTAAAAGTTTCCGAATTTGAAAAATTTCAAGGTTTTAACTTCTATTCAATAAACCAAAACAAAACGTATGTTCAACAACTAGATGATATAAGCGTTGACGTGAAAGTGAATGAAATGAAAATTTTAACCTGTGGAATGAAAGAGAATAGAACAATGATATTTGCAAGTTTGCAAACCAATACAATACATCATAAGAGATTTATCATTAATCAATAAGAAATAATTTCATTAGATCACTAAATCGGACATGCTATGAAACATAATTACTTATCAATTTAGCAACAGCTTACTAACATGATTTTTAATGCAGAATATGGCTCACTCCAACGTTTGGTACTCACACCCAAGAGACTTCGGTAAGGGTTCAAGAAGATGTAGAATCTGTGCTTCATACTCTGGTTTAATCAGAAAGTACGGTATTGACATGTGCAGACAATGTTTCAGAGAAAACGCTAAGGATATTGGTTTCAACAAGTTCAAATAAGCTAATCAAATTTATATTATACTAAATATATATTATAGTAACATAAAATGAATTTCAAAATACAAAATCATAAACCATATAACTATAAACTCCCTTTGGTAACAATATCTCTTAATTCTTTACTAGTGAAGATCAAAACTTCTGGTTCCTTTTTGATTGGTGATTCACTGATAATTTTCGCAGCAATGGCAACTTCTTCACCATCAATTGGAGACCCAATCAAGGAGTCTGCAAATGTACCTTTCAAAAACCCACCAACCTTTACAGCCAAAGTGTTTTTCCAATCCTTTGCTTTCTCTCTGTCACCTAATAAAGCTCCAGGTTTCAATATAACAGTTCTTTTAAATCCCATCTTTTTAAACTCTTCTTCCAATTCTCCTTTAACTTTCATATATAAAAACATTGAGTCAGCATTGGCTCCCATTGATGAAACTAAAATAGCAGTGTCGAAATTCCCATTTGCTTTAGCTGCTTTCAATGATTCAAAATTTGTACCATAATCAATTTCTTTAAATTTCTCTGCTGATCCAGCATTCGCTCTTGTAGTTCCAAATGAGGAAAAGAAGGTAGAACCCTCAGGAACTTGGCATTTTTCAATATCCCCACTCCAAGTCTTGATATCGCCATTAATTATAGTTTTGACATTAGATGGCACAGAGTCCTTGAATTGGGTCGGAATTCGACGTGATAAAGTAATAACCTCACTACCTGCCTCAGTAACCTTTTGAACAAAATGTGCACCCACTAAACCAGTGGCCCCAATTACGAAATATGCCATTTCTTATATTCTTAAATATATAATTATTGTATTAATTTAAGAAAGAAAAATTAAACTCTATATCCTTCTAGTGTGAAAAATTCGAATGAATAATAAACAAAGCCACAATGTGGTCTTAGCTCCATTCAAAACTCCAAAAGATGTGTTGGAGTTGAATGATTGGTTTTATCCAAAAAAAAGGGTTCAAAACGGTCAAACAGTGGCAGTATTGGATGATAAAAGAATAAAGGGAATTCGAAAAGTACGAGCTTATATGACAAGAGGAGCAATTCCACACTCATTGGAAATGACAGCCATATTTACAGAATTGGTTATGAATGATCCGGTGATTTGTGATTTCACAATTGACCATTTTGAAACAAATTTTCCTTTCGAAGACTCAAATAGGAATAATGATCTATTACTGAGAAATGGATATTCTTCAGCATTGATCAAGTTTGTTAATGGGCTTTTGGATCCCTTACAACAGGGAACGTATGCCATTTCATTACATAATTTAGCAAACAATTTGAATTTACCTTCACATTTTGTGGAAATGAGACATGTATGTACTCATGAATCTTTACCTTCCTTAGAAATGCTACGAGTTACTTCATTAAGAGCTTTAAAATGGCTTCATGATAATTATTGGCTAAAATTGGTTGGTGAATTCCAAGAGATAGATTACTCACTTTATCAAACAAATAAACAATATGAACCTTATGAAGTCAAACCCCCACAAGAAACCATCGCAGAAACCATCACCCCTGTATCACAAACTTTACAAAGAAATGATCTAAAGAACTATGAAAAGATACTGAAAGGGATAAAAAAAGAGAGAAGAGATGCACTTGCAATGCCAAATAGAATCCAATCTTCTGTATATAATCAGTTGGTACAGGATTTAATAAAAGAAGCTAATTATAAAATAGTAAGTCAATTATTTATCAACAAGAATTACCTATTTCCACATGGTAAAAAATGTGAAAGCTTAACAGAGAAACAGATACTTGGATTACGATTTCTTTGGGGTCCCTTTATCAAATCGTTACCATTAGATTTTCTTTTAGAATTGTGGCATCAATTATTGAACTATAGTAGTTCTAAAATAATTATAACTGATATCGATGACGAATATATTGAATCTGAAGTTATTTCGTGCTCGATGGATGATGGGTTTGTTGGTTATCCAAGGTGCGAATTAGAAATATCGATTTGCGCAGATTGGTGTGTTTGGATAATAGAGAATACGGATTTATATACAATTCCAAAATCTTTTGAAATGATCAAATCCAAAGGTCCCTGTGGTATTTCAATTAGATGTTTGGAAGCACTGGAAAAAATTGAATCTTTAAATCAACTTGATCAAGTGAAGAAATTAAAGTCGGCATGGATAAAATTTTGGATACCTGGTACTGCTGCGCCTGTTGAAATCAAAGAACTAAAAGATTTAAACAAAAATGAAGATGAACCGCCTACGAAAAAACTGAAAAGAGATAAGACTACCAGTCTCTTCAAACAAATTGAGAATTATAAACCAACCCCATTTGGATGTATACCTTAAATTTATAAATATATTATTCCTGATAAACAAATATAAATGTATTAAAATCTATTCCATTTGTTTTTTACCAACTCTAGTAAACCCATGTGATTACCATTTGAGCCTAAAAATATCCAGTTTTTTGTTATTTCATCAACTTTATGTGGATGCTGGATCAATATCATTCCTAGTATTGTAGTTAAAACTTTATGTCTTTCATTTCGAGGAATTCGTATTCCTACACTTTTAGTACTGTGAGGCATGATCATTTGTGGTAAATGTGATAAATCGAGTTCATGTGGTTTATTATTTCTTGAAAGGTAATCTTCAATAGTGAAGTCATCATTTAAACATCCTTTATAACCAACATTATTCAGTTGTACTAATTTATTGAACTGCCTCATAAAATCTACCAAAATTGGCTTGGATATGAGACTCTCCGTACTTAATGATACTGACCCAATCATTCTATCTTTTTTATAACTTTCTATTTGATTGACCAAGTAGTTATATCCTTTATTGGATAAATATTCCTGTGTCATTAATCCTCCTCTAGTTTTCAGATTGGGAAGTACTTTATGTGGAATCTTAACATAGTTATCAATGTAAACGCAATATGACAATTGTTTAAATGTCAATGGTACATCATGTGGTATAATTCTTTGTAATACAGCTATTCTAGCAGCTAAAAGCCTGAAATGAAAAGCAGAAACATGATGCTTTAATGCTATAGGCAATTTTCTACGACTCGTATCATTTTGTGTGAAAATAGTATAATATCGACGAATCATAATTATGTATAAGTAAGTAGAAAGAAGTGAAAAAAAAATCTGTATTATTGAAAAATCTTTGTTTATTGTACATTTCTTATATGGGGACCAAAACTGCTTCTAAAAAGCCAACTTCAGGCTCAAAGGAATCTAACGGAGCGGGAGAAGCGAAAAGTTCAAAAAGTAAAACAAAAGTGGCAGTCCCAAGTATTGAAAACTACATTTTAAGATCAAATAGAAATTGTATTGATGATAAAGATAGATCAGTTTTATTCGTGTCTAAACAGGCACTTGAGGTTTTAGATGTGAAAAAGGGATCATTTATTAAAATTTCTAAAGGTTTACAGGAATTGGTTCTTTTAATTGACTCAAATGACAACGACGATGAAATTGGCGAAGATTCCGAAGGAAACGTAGTTCAGATGCATCCTGATTATTTGAAAATGCTCGGTTGGCTTTTAGGAGATAGAGTGCAACTGAATAAGTTCAACGGACAATTGAAATATGCGCAAGAAGTTGAAGTCTTTATCAAAACAGATATTAAATTAGAAGATGTTAAAACTAAGTTGTTGGATATTGGTATTATTTACCCTCATTTGAGTGATGAAAAAAATTGGATGGTGAAATCCGTGAACAGTGATGGCGATAGCCTTGAAGTACAAATGGAAAAACTGAATTTAAGCTCTAACTCAAATTTCGAATTTAAACCTTATCTAGTTCACCCAACCACTACCAAGATTACTTCAGTTACTGTACAAGAAATATCACCATATAAATTAAAGCATTCATTCGAACAAATAGGAGGCATTTCCAAGCAATTGATAGATATTAAAAAATCGTTACATTTGACTTTAACAAACCCAGAGTCATTTACATCTTTTGGTATATCTCCACCAAAGGGTGTTTTACTATATGGTAGCTCAGGTGTAGGGAAGTCTATGATTTTGAGATCAATTGGTCATGAATTTTTTGATTGCCATATCGTAAAGATCAATGCTACAGAAATTGTTGGTAGATTTCTTGGTGAAACTGAAGAGAGACTTAGAAGTTTATGGCAAGAGGCAGTCAAGTTTCAGCCATCTATTATCTTGTTGGACGAAATTGACACATTGGTTCCAAGCAATAGTTTGGGCAGAGATGAACCATCAGACACTGATACTAGAGTTTTAACCACCATGCTAACTTTATTGGATGATATGGATCCAATGTCTAGGGTTGTAATTGTTGGAGCAACGCCTAAAGTCAATAATGTTAATTTAGCTCTACGTAGGCCTGGTAGATTTGATATTGAAATCGAAATCCCTGTTCCTGATGTTAATGGACGTGAACAAATTCTGTCAAAATTATTAAATAGAATGGATGAAGGAAAGTGCTTGTTGACCACTGAAGAACAGCAAATAATTTCATCAAAAACTCATGGTTACGTTGGATCAGATTTGGTTGCTCTAGTCAGAGAAGCAGTTATCAATACTATTGAATCATCTGATAATGATCCTGTTGTTGACTTCAAACATTTTGAAAATGCGATGCTTGAAATACGACCAAGTGCAATGAAAGAAATTGTTTTAGAAATGCCAAAGGTCAAGTGGTCGGATATTGGTGGTCAAGAGATTTTAAAACGTAAATTGAAAGAAATGGTACAATTACCATTAACAGCTGGAGACTTATTTAAGCAATTAGGAATTAAGGCACCTAAAGGTTTACTTCTATATGGACCACCAGGGTGTTCGAAAACCATGACAGCTAAGGCATTGGCAAGTGAATCAGGTTTGAATTTTCTTGCAATAAAAGGTCCTGAAATGTTCGACAAATACGTTGGTGAATCCGAAAGGAAAATCCGAGAAATTTTCAGTAAAGCCAGAGCATCCGCACCAAGTATCATCTTTATTGATGAGATTGATGCTATTGCACTTGACAGAGAGTCTGGTGAAAGTTCAAATGTTGCTAAGCAAGTTTTAAACACAATGTTGAATGAAATTGATGGTGTTGAAGAATTGAAAGGAGTTGTCATTATTGGAGCAACCAATAGACCGGATTCAATTGATCCTGCTTTATTAAGACCTGGAAGATTAGATAGACATGTTTATGTTTCTCCTCCAGATCCAATTGCAAGAAGGGAAATTTTTGAAAAAAATGTTGATAAATTCAATTTAGAGAGCAAAGAGTCATTATTAAATGAATTAGTTGAATTGAGTGATGGGTTCAGTGGTTCTGAATGTGTTTTGTTATGCCAAGAGGCTGGTTTAAATGCGATTATGGAAAGTAATCTCAATTCTGTTGAGAGAGTTGAAAAGTCTCATTTCATGAATGCAATGAAAGAAATATCACGAAACATCACCGAAGAAATGTTGGAATATTATGAATCATTTGGCAAAAAATACAGTGCCATGTAATATTAATCAATTATTACCTCCTAAGTTGGCAGATTACGTAATTTTGAGTAAAAAATATCAACTTTTTCTTATTAGACTAATATCTCAGGAGGAATAGAAGCAAATCATCAATATGGCGGTTAATGGACATAAAATACTGACCGTTCTCGTTTTTTCTCTATTAGGGGCTTATTCTGGTGTTAAATTCTTTGAACCAATTATCATTGAACAGTTAAGAAAAGATGGCAATTTGAGAACTGATATTGAAATTCCTGAATTTGATAAAAACGGTGACAAAATTGTCAATGGTGTTGATAAAAGTGTTGAAATCGACAAGTTGAGAGAGAAATTGATCGCCAAAAAGGATTAAAATTTGATCCAATCCAACCTTAAAAAAAGTGTGAAAAATCAATAATAAAACAACTTTTGTAAATATTTAAAACCACCACTGGATTCAAAACATCTTTCTATTTCCAATAGTAATAGTTGTTTTACTGGAAAATAAATAGAACTTTGATTATATATGAAAGCTTCCAAAATAGGAAATTACCCTCTTACCCTACATATATAAAATTTTTTAATTTTTCACTCTTTAAACTTTTTTACGTTTAGTGACCAAATTGTGATATAACATGGCTAAATTAAAGAAAAGATCAAAGCTTTCTCAACAACGTCATAGAGCAAATAAGATAGTTAATCCATTAGATTTGAACGGAGAAAATAAACCTCTTGATGACCAAATAAAGGGAATTTTCAACGATTTAAATTCACAAGATAATGAAACAAGGTTGAAATCGATCTCCAGTTTGACTTTATTATGTGATGCAGACCCAAAGATTAGAAAGTTAGCTTTAAAAAACAATTTGATTAAGCTTTTAATGTCAAATTATGTTTTGGACAAAGACCCGTCAATCAGATCATGCTCTTTAGGTTTATTGAGAAATTTAGTTATTGAAGAAGAATATGATATGGCCATTCACCTTTGGAGAAACGACATTTGGTTAGTACTAGAAAATGGATTCAAATCTATTGATTTAAATGGTTTTGACATTGAATATTTAGACTCCTTAATTGGACTTTTAGATTCAATTTGTTTGGAGTTGACAAGTTCCATTGTTGACGAATCTATCATACCTAAACTAACACCTGTTATGAAGTTATTTTTTGAAATTTTGAATAAATTCTCTTTAGGCGAATTATCAGATGCTAAGCCGATCGTTTCAATTTTACAATTATTGTTTGACTTATCAAGTATATCCACAAAATTCCTAAAATCATTGGCTACCGATTTTAATTTTATTCAAGCGTCTGGCCCATTATTCAATAAATTGGAAAATGATAACAATTTAGCCAAGGTGTATATAATTGGTATAAATTTCCAAATTTGCGAATTCAATGATGACCTGGGTAATGGACAAGTTGATCAAGTTATTGTTGAAATTTTCAACATAATTAATACAATTGATGTCAACGGAACAATTGCAAAATTGAACTCAGAACAAAAATCATCATCCTTAGTGGAAGATGCTAACACAAAGGAAAATTTTCAAATAATTGATACATCATTGGACCTTTTTTCAACTATGATTGAATACACTGGTTATTTAATGGAAACAAAAGGAATCAAAAGTAATAAATTTGGCGGTTTATTGAATGAAAAAATCATTCCATTTTTGAATCAATTGATTACCAATGGTTTCAAGAATGATAAATTGTTAATCTGTTTAAATAATTCATTAGTTTATTTAACTAGTACTAATGATGAAGGTGAAGATGGAATCAAACAAATGTTTATTGAAATGAATTCCATTTTATCAAATGAATTAACTAGTGTTATTGGTGAAACTATTGGCCATAATAATGCAAATGTTGAACAATTGACTGACTTATTATCATTTAAATTAGATTTAATTGAATACATCAAATCCCCATCTGAAAAACTCGAGTTAATTCAAAATGATAGTTCTAGTATTGAAAAGATCATTGATATTTCTTCCAATAATCTATTGAATTTTGAAACTAGTGAAGAATTGCATAATGATATTTTGGTTCAATATTCAACTATTTTAATTCAATATCTCACGATCATCGGGAAGAAATGCAATGATTTTGCAATTACCAAAATGATTACAAAGTTCATAGTTGACAAACTGATGATTAACGCTGTTGCTTTTTATAATGGGAAAATTTCACCTTCTGAAGGTAAAAAGCTTACAATTGCTAAATATCATTCAAGGTATGGTTATATGATTGAAAGTGTACTGAATGAATCTATCAATTCTATCATTGAAATGTTCGATGATAATTATACCTACAACAATGAAATCTATCATCAAGGTGGCCTAGATCAAGTATTATCAAATATATTACCAGAGTACAAATTAATTTATAAGAATATTGATAAGAACAGTCAATTTGCGTTGAAGAAAAGAAGCGAGGACACTTTAATGAATCTCGGTAGATTCATCATTTATAAATCAACTGAGATCAAATAGGTTAGGATTTGTTAGCAAATTGTTTTGCTTGATCCTTCACCTTTTTGTTATATAATTCTCTATTATTTTCGAATTCTTTATAAGCAGGTTCCTGTGCAGGTGATCCTGTATTTGGCGTATCCAATAACTCTTGCACACCTACTAGCAACTGTTTTAAACTGATAGCGGGCCTCCAATCCTGCGATTCATTTAAAATCGACAAACAGATGGTCCCCGATGGGTAAACATTTGGATGATAAAAGTTAGCGGGAAACTGAATCTTTGGAGGTTTTGCTGGGTATTCGTTAGAAAAGTGAATGGTCAAAGGATATGTAGCATTTGACCAAATAGTCCCTTGTTTCCCAGGAACTCCTGCTTGCCAGTTATGTAGATCCAACGATCCATCTTCCTTCTTAATAGGTTTGGCAAAGAACCCAAAAGGGTGGTCTTTTCGCCATAACTTTCTCTCTTGCTGGATTCTCTCGGTACACAAATCTCTTGACATCACAATATATATTTATATAGAGGGAGAATAGTAGATATGTAGTTTATATTATATAATATATAGTATAAAGAGAGAGGATATATGGAGTAAGAAAATTTTCGGTACAATTATCATTAATCAATGAGTGGCGAAGATGAGTTTGATGACTTAGATGATTACATTGACGACTTTGTGACGGACCAAGTGCTCAACGGGGAATCTGCGGAGACGGTGAAGCCAATCGCAGGGGAAATCGACCGGTTGGTTGATGAGATCGACGATAAAACTGTCAACGAGGGCAAGACGTCCTTTAAATCGGTGTTGAATGATACGAGAGAGAGGATTAGGGAATCAGAAGAAACAGTGGATCAACATGCCAACGAAAAAGATGGCAAAGACGAAGAATTGTTGATGACATTGTTAAAATCACTGGATATTGATGCAAATGAAGATATATTGAATCTTTTGAATGATACGGAAAATAACGAAGGTGGATTTGGCGATGGAGATATTGGGGACTTGCTTACCGAAGCATTAGGCAAATTGACGGGAAAAGATATGCTTTATGAAACTATTTGTGATAGTTGTAGAAAATATCAAGGTTATTTTAAAGAGAATTCTAAACCGACCACTGGAGATGGGTTATCGGATTATCTTCGATATGAAGCACAGTACAATCATTTGAATAACATTAAAGAAAGGTTCGAAAGTCCAAGTTATAATGATGACAACGAAAACGATAGGGAATTCATTGACAATGAAATGGAAAAATTCAATAATTTATATCCTCCTCCACCAGATGTTATCAGTGACGATCTAAATGCATTGGGAGTCGACAAGTTCAAATTTGGAGACAACGATGTCCCATTTGATGAGAAGAGTCTGGAAGAAGGATGTCAACAAACATAATTTACTACTGTTACTGTTTTAATTTAATAAATAAGTTAATTTGAACTTTTCAACTCAGACATCCATGGAAGGTCAATGGGCGGTCACCAGTGTACAAAGGCCAGTATCTTTGGGTTCAACCAGCCTTGTGTTAGTACATCTACCGTGGAAACTGCGAATGTTAAAGTTGTTCATCATGTGAAAAGTTCAAATTCACTCACTAGAAGAAAAAGGATATCCATATCCTTTACACTTTTAGCTAACTATTTTATAGAAAGAGAGCACAAAGATCAGAGTTGTCAAGTACTGGCAAGTAAAGCCCCTCTGAAGCGTTTAACGGCCAAAGACGAGGCAATGGAAAGATAACCAACCTGCTAAGAATCGGCTATATCCATCACGGGGCGTTTGTATGCCAAGTCAGCATTGTCGAGTAAGAATGGGAAAGAAGGAACTCAATTCTCATCACTTGATTGTGTTCTACTTAATAGTAGAGAAATGAGGGGAATACTGCATTAGGCTACTGCCGAATGCTGAATTCTCCTGAGAAGAGAAAGTGAGAGACAGAAGATAGAAAAATTTTACTCTCATTAGAAACTGAAATAACAACTTTTCAATCCCCGTGAGGGTTTTTTTTGCTCAGCAAAAGTAGATAAATTTAAGTGTTGATAATCTAATAATTTGTCAACTGAACAAAAGTACGAAAAGTGAAGACGATGATGAGGGCAAGTGTTTGAATAAGTAATGCGGGTAAGGAATATGACGGGATTGAGGGAATAACGATTTAATCAACATAGGAATCAAATAAGAATTAAAGGAAAGAATAACTATTACTGTTAATTACAATCGCCAATCAAAAAGTAAAACATTCAATAGTGGTAATAAAATAGATGCTATAAATCATAGGGGAATCAAATCCTAACTCAATACCAAGTCTAAGAATCTTGGATCGATAGATCGTTGATCTTTTATATATTTCAATGTTCGCGTAAAATGTTTCATTGAGTTCAATGTAGAATCTTTGGTGACTCCCATCTCTTTGAAATTATTCCAAATCAATTCAATCAATCCATTAAGGTATCTCACGTTGATCATGTCATTGCCGTGGATGAAGAAATAAATCGATTGATTCAAAATTTCAATGAATAATTCAACTTTTACATTAAAATCCATGATAGAGTCGGCGATCCTCAAGGATTTTTGAAGGCATTCCAAAACCCTTTTCTCGTCCTTCTTCAATGGAATATGCTCAACGCCCCCATCTTCTGTTTCAACTTCTTTGATAATCCACCATAGATGACTTGCATTGTAAACAGATCGACATTGATCAGTCTTTTTTAATAGTCTAGAACCATAAATTGCTGCCTTAGTAATCAATTTATCAAAATCTTCAATATTTATTTGAATTAATTCATCCAGGTTCATTAATTTATTCATGATGGTGCATAAAGAGGAATACTGAATTTTCGATTCAACCAATAATTCTTCATATATTATAAACGATTCAATGAAAAACTCATAAGTTATATTTGCCAGCTTACATTCATTTGATACTTCCCCTGATATCAAATTCAAATTAATAGCTTTCAACGGAATTTGAACCTTCACTTCATTTATTAATTCTGAAATTTTTGTAAATACTGGTATGATCAATTTAGATTTAGAATTGATTTTTAATTCTCCTGATTCCCCTGATTTCTTTATATCTTTCAATTCACTCGATTCTTCTTGTTTCCTTTCTTCAATCTCTTCGCTATCAATAACTTGTTTATCATTTATGTTTCTAATCAATTTTAAAAAAATTGATACAATAGTCGGAACAATCAGATCAAATTTACCTAGTTTCAAGGAACTAATTAACTCATTTATCATGTGAAATTTGGCAATTGGATCATCTGGATTAATCAAATGTAGCATCTTATTTAAATATTCATATTCGAGGTCCATTGAATTGCTAGAATTTAAATCGTTATTTGTATTATCATCATCCAATCCGAACAAATCTTTTTTGGTTTCACTTGGTTGTTTATCATTATAAATATCCCCATTGTCATTAATTAAGATTGAATGTGATAGAAATTCTGAAATTATTTTCAATTCGTCATAATTTGTTATTTTAACACCATTTTTGATGAATGATTTGATTATCGAAATCATAATCTCATTTCTAGCTAATAAAGTTTGATTTTCGAATAACTTCAAGTAGTTTTCATCCAATTCAAAAAAATTCAAGACATTAAACTCGATTGGTGCCATTAATAAACTTTTTAATGATGAACCAGCATCATCGCTTCTAGTTCCATCGTGATCATAACCACTATTTGATAATTTGAATAATTGATTTAGATGATCAAAATTACCTGGAAAATAAACCATAGATAGATTCATGATCTTGTTAAGTACAATTGGATGATCACCTTCCAATCTGATAGCAAAATTCAAGAAGTTTTTGAAAGAATCATGCGAGAATTCAACTTGGTCTTCGTTTCCATTTTTTTTGTAATCTATCAGTCTATCAATCAAAGATATGATGATTGGGGAGACATCCACTTTATTATTGGTAGATACTTGCAAAAGACAATTTAAGAATTCAGAAGCTGTCACAATTTGATAATCATCAGGGAAAATTTGAACAATGACGTCTAGCAAATATATTTGAGCCATTTTGTCGTTACATTTGATGATTTGCTCCAATAATAAGGGCAGTATTGTTTCTTTGTAGTAAGTTTTATCAATTAAATCTAATTGTGATAGTTTGACCAAATTTGACCCCACTAAAATCTTCAATTCATTTCTTTCTTCATTTCTTTTGGATCTTTCTGATAAAGGACCTTGATATTGAAGTCTTACCCATAATTTATTCATTTCTATGAAATTGGAAATGATAAATTTAATACTTTGGTCGATCTCTTCTTTTGAAGCTAAAGGTAAATAATCTTTGGTTCTCTGGTTTAAATAATATCTTAAAAACAACCCACGAATTGGATGTTGTACACCCTTGCACATTTCTAACATATCATTGATGATTTCCAGTTTTGGCGAGCCTTCCACTTTTAAATATAAGGATCCAATTGTTATCATTAGATATAATCTTGGAATAATATTACCTGCATATTGAACCAATTCATACAAATCAACTAGATGATTGTTCGAATGATTGCTTTCTAAAAACCCCCGAAGGTAATCAAGTCCATCATAAACTACAATGTACATTTCATAATACTCTTTAGGGTCTAAATTTGTGTTTCTTAACTCATTTAAAAATGTACTTGCATGCTTCAATGCATCCATAAACTTATGTTTGCTTTCCAAGCATCTTCTCATCACCGCCACTTCGCTTTTCACCGTCTCCATCGCCGTTTCCAGCTGCAATTTGCCCATCTGAGAGAAAAAAGTGGCGCTCAGCTCAGCTGCCATTTTGGGAACTGCCAGCTTTCCTAAAATGGACATTACCTAATCGGGAAATATGTAAATATGTAAAAGGTTCTTTTCCCCCATTATTTGTTTCTTGCGCTTGACATTTTTCTTTTCCTCAAAAGATGTCCATTGGGTCAATTGTATACCATTCGCTAGCTTTGTTGCTCCTTCCGGGGACAGCTTTAATGCTTTTATTCTGTGTTCTTTCAGGAGGAGTTAGTAGCTTTCCATTTGACACATTTTACTGGGTCCAAGTAGATACTTCATCAATATCTTCATTACCATTTGATGTCTACAGATGGACATTCTGGGGTATCTGCAATCCAGACTCATACGACGCAACTTCCCAAGGAACTTGTTCAATGTTAGGTCCTGCAGTTCCGATTTCTCCTGCTGACAATTTAGACAGTTCCCTATTATCTTTAATTCCACAAGATTTTATCAATAATGAACAGACCTATTATTACTTATCTAGATTTGCATTTGCGTTTGTTCTTATTGCTCTTATCTTCACAGGTATTTCACTTATCAACATTGTTGTTTCTCCAATTTGGAGCTCCTTTAAAGATGCTAATGTTCTTTATCTGTTTTTAGCAATGGTTTTTGCTACTGCTGGTGCAGCATGTGGTACCGCTGTTTCCGTGATGACAAGAAACAAGTTCACTGATGCCGGTTTAGCCGCAAAATTAGATGCCGCTTTCTTTGGTATGCTTTGGGCCTCAGTGTTCTGTTTGTTGTTAATGTTCTTCCTTTCCTGTTGTACCGCTACTTACCATCTTTACAAGAAAGAAACTGATGGTGATTATGAAACTCAATTTGTTGATTATGATATTGTCAATCAACAGGCTGCTGCTGCAGTTCCACCTCCTTCTAACCCACCACCAGCAGTCACTGAAACTGCAGTCACTGCTGCTGGGGAAGACTTTCAAGCACCTGCTCATGAAAGTTCAGGTATTAAATTCTTCAAAATCAAAAGAAACTCCAGCAGTGATGAAGCAAACTAATTTGATTCCCTTTCATCTTACATTATAATTCTGTTATTTCCCGTTCGTTCTTTTATAATTACTATTAATATTATGTTATATTTACAAAAAATAATATAGTCTATAATTTTTAGAACAATCTAAACAATAATTCGTGCCATTGATCATCACCTTTAATTATCAAGCTTGTCAGCTCTAATTCTTCTATATCAGTAAGCTGAGAAAGTGCTTTTGCAATGATAATTGTATTGTAGAAAAACCCAAATATTGATTCTTGCGATAAAATACCCAAGGGTCCGTCTTTGTATTGATGTAGAACAAGATTATTGATATCATGTAAATTTGAATTGATTTTGTTCACCAGTGATTTCAAGCCACAATTAAACCTGGTTGGAAATACTTTATGTATAATTTCAACGGCATCTATACTTTTCAATGTCATGTCTCTATCTAAATTTCTTTTCTCTGAACCAAATAGGAGGTCATTAGGGATTGCTAATAAATCAACCAAATTGGACTCATCAATTAATTTAAATGCGTTTGTATACCATTTAGTACCTTCATCAACTCCAAAAACAACTTCACACAATGCTTCATCTTCTTTTAATTCCTTGATAATATATTGGATCATTGACTTTTCAACTTCAATAGGTAAAACTTCGTTTTCATTCAATAAAACAGTACCCCAAAGATATCTACAGGCATCAATTGCTAATTTGTCATCATCATCACTAAGGAAATAAAAAATGAATCCAATTATTCCAAAATTGATTAACTTATCTTTACCAGATTCAAAGTACACCTTATGAAATCCAATTAATGACTTTAATGCACTTGACCTAATATGCAATTCGTTTTCATCACCAATCATTGTTTGAATTTTGGAAATCCATTCATGGAAGTCTTTATTTTCGCTGTCTATAGCCAATGATTTTCCGATGAATGAACCTAAGGTTTCAATGGTTGCCAGTCGAATTTGCTCATTTGGATCATTAGAAAACTTGATTAAATGATTTATACGCTCACTAATATCAGAATCCTTAATTGGAATTCTAATATTCAAGTCTTTTATCAACACTAAAACGTTAGATTTGATGTGTTTCCAAATTCCTTCCATTTTCACTATATCCCAACATAAGTTGGAAAACTGTATTAAATTCTCCAATGTGAATGAATCAATGTGTCCAGAAATGAATTCAACTGTTGATAATTGAAGTTCATAATTTTTTGAAAAAAATGAAATTTGTAACAGTTCAATCAATTCTATATTTTTATCACTAGAATGGTAAAGATTCAACAAAATTTCATAACTTTCTTTCAAACTGAGCTGAATTGAGCCATCTAATTTTCCTTGAGTGTTATAGTTAGAGATGAACCAATTTTTCAAAATTTCGATATAAAGCATATCATCCGCTTCAGAACCAAAATTAATTAATTTCAAATTTTGGAATGAAACTAACTTGATTGGCCATGGGCATTTTTCACTCAAAACTAAGTCCATAACACTTAAAACATGTTTTCTGATTATGGTGTCATATATCAATGATTTTTCATCACTCTGATAAGCATCCAATTCAACTCTTGAAAGCATTTCTCTTTGTGCTAATAGTGATCCATGAATGAGATTATAATTATTAAAATCTTTATTGCTTAGCAAATTAATGAATTTCTCTTTGAATTGTGCTCTTGATCCAATCATTGAAGGAAAGCTCCTAGCTGCCATCTCCCTCACTTTCCAAACTCTATTTGATAGAAATTTTATGATTAATTCATTGAAAGCATCCAAGCCATCGTAATCAATAGTTGGCTCTAATCTTGACATGATAGTCAAAATTGGAAAGATTTTTTCTAAATTAGATTCATCATCTTTTATAGCCGAATTCAAAGTTTCGTAAAAGATTCCTTTGACATTCTTGAACTTGTTGAAAAATAATCTTGCAGGATAAGTTGGCAATTGATTGTTTCTAACCTTCTTAGAGCTGAATAACCTGTTTTGCAAAGCAGTAAACAACATGACTGCACAATTTCTAATTGACCAAATAGGAGACGAAATTGCATTCAACGCAAGATCCAAGGATCTATCAACATAATAAATTGAATAATCACTTAGATTTGAATCAATAAATAAAACTTTAATACAATTAAAAGCATTAACCTGTGGTAGATTGATATTATTCTCGATTTCACCAATAATTGGCAATTTAGAGATTTCAATCAACTCTTCGAATGTATTTTCCAATAGTTCATGGTAACTGGTTAAAATTGCTGTAATTAGATATGGCACACCTGCTGATCTTCTAGTAATAGACTTTGATTTGACCTTGGTACTTTCCAAATTTTCTTTTAGCCATTGTTTTGGCAAGCCTTCTAGGTCCTCAATCGATTTGCATAGTGAACATAAAGATACAAATGTCGGATAAATAGATGAAAATGCACCTCTATGTCTAATAGTTGACAATTGTTCAATTAAAACAGGACCCACTTCTAAAATGTTTTGATTGCTGATAATCTTAGATTTTTTGCTTTTTCTTAAAAGAACATCTATCATAGTTGTCGATTCTTTCATTGATCTCCAAGCATATGATAAAATTACTTGAGTACCTTTTCCGTATTTCCTTTCCAATTCTTCGCTGTATTTTTCTTTTAATTCTTCTGGTAAATTTCCTTCTGGGGAATCATGTTGTAAAATGGGTTTAATTTGATTCCATGACTTCGATGATAATTTGATAAGTTTAGAAGACAAATTGAAACTAAAGTCGCCATCTTGGAACAGTTTGAAGTTCATAATCTCAAATATAAATTTAAATGCTGCAAAATAACCCTGAATACCAAATGTATAGCACGCTGTGCAAATATCCTTTTGCGCTTCATCAATGCATAATTCGATTTTTGAAATCAATGAATCCACAAGTGCTTTACATTTTTCAGTATCATTCAAATTTTGATAATAACCAAATAGGAATTGGAAAAACCTAGCACCTGAATCAACTGACTTTCCCTTCATATCACCTAATAGTTCCATTGCTCTTTCTTCTGTGGTTTGAATATCGATCATTTGATCGATTGGCAAAGGACAAATATTTAATAAATGAGTAGAGTTTGTTCTGATATCTTCAAAATCATCAGAGATGTTGTCAATTAATAGTCTTAAAATCAAAGAGTCATAAACATCAATTGAATAAACAAAAGAAACTGTTTTCGTTTTTTCTAAATACTTTCTATCAACTCTATTGTCCAAACCTGAATTTATAATCATTTTCAAAATTCGTAAAGACATTTCTTTTCTTTGATAAGAACTTCCAGGCTTTAGATTTGATTTCAAAATATTAATTAAAGATTTGAAAAAGTTAGTACTTTGAACAATTGCAGTCTCTTTAGATTTAATCTCATGTTCAAACTTTGCAAAATTTTTTTTTGTTAACGAAGTTGAATCTCTGTCAAGTGCATATACTGAATCTCTTATTCTATTGACAAATTTATGTAAATAGGAGTACATTTCATTTCTGCTTTCCAAATCATTATCCACAAACATTGAATCAAGAGATGACAATACGTAATCATAAACGATTGATGAGATTGCCTTTGAAGGCTTTGGAGAGGAAACTAACAGTGAAAAGGAACCAATTCTATAACTTGAATTTGTTGATTTCAAAAGATCTCTTATTTGATTAATATCAATGATAGGGATTTCACCTGTCTCTGAAGAAGGTAAAAATGGTTCAATCAAAATGGAAGATTCCTGTGCAATTTTCAAACAAGCCAAAGTGGTGGAAATATCTCCGCCATTTATAACTAATTTTAAAAACATCATTGTACTCTCATGTGATATTTTAAACAAATTTGGAAGAAGGTAGCTTTCAATTGATTTCTTTAACTTGGGGTTTGAAATTCCTTTGATCAAGTCTTTTGCCCAAAATTCCACCCATTCTTCATCCGTTGTATATAATGATTTCATTTGTTTTAATAAGATAAATAATACTCTACCAATGGTACTTGATAAAGCATTTGACCAAATGTAATTTAAAGAGTTTTCAATAAAGTTTGGTTGTTGAATGAAAACAAAGTCCAATGGTTGTACCTCCTTATAAAGATTTTCAATCATGAAATAGAATACTCTCATAGAATATGGCAACTGTAAAGATTTTATGAGCCAGGATTTGAAGATTTCTTCTTTTGCAGAAGAATCAGTTGTACAAGAAATGAAAGAAATTAATTTCATGAATAACTCTTTTAATGAGTTACCCAGAGCTGCACCTGAATCATTCCAAAAGTCTAAAACATAATGAAACAAGTATTGACTCCGTTCATATGTAATATGATTTTGAAGCTTGATTTTTGCTTCTGGATATTTGTTCATTAATTGAATTGATCTAGAGATCCACACTACCAAACAATCACATGCTTTTGTTTTATAGGATCCTACTCCATCAGCTGTAACTACTGAGTTATAAATTCTTTCAAAAACCCCATCCAATAGCTTCAGTTGTTGATCATTTGTTTCAAAATTTCTAGTTTTTACTAAAAATCCATGCAATTCTCCAATTTCCAACTCTGAAAACTCCACTTTTTCTCCTTCTGATTCTGTCCATATATTAATTTGTTCCTTTAAAGAGCGTTGCGGTAGTGTTTGGTCCAAAAATCGACTTTTTTTGGCCATTTTTCAGTCACCCAATTTTCTGTTAAAATAGAAAATTTCATCAAAGAAAAAGTATTTATTTGTTACGGGGTGTTTTCTTTATATTGAAAGAGGCTTCGAACGAAAATGGAGGACAAATACATAGGTTTGGCACTGGCGATTTCATCATCATTTGCAATTGGGTCTAGTTTTGTGCTGACGAAAATTGGGCTAGAAAACGACGGTTCCAGAGGCGAATCATTGACATATTTAAAGAATCCAGTTTGGTTATTGGGTACTTCATTGATGGCAGTTGGGGAAATTGCAAACTTTGCTGCATATACATTTGCGCCACCGATACTGGTTACTCCTTTAGGAGCGCTTTCGGTTATCATTGGTGCCATTTTAGCGTCTGTATTCCTCAGAGAGAAATTGGGAGTTTTGGGTAAAATGGGATGTGGTATCTGTCTCTTAGGGTCTGTTATAATTATCTTGCACGCTCCTCAGGATAAGGAGGTGACTACCGTTGATGAAATTTTGGCATATGCCGCAAGGCCGGCATTTTTGATGTATTTGACAATTGCATCTGTATTCTGTGTGGTTATGATTTTCAAGGTTGCCCCAGTATATGGAACACATCACCCAATGGTCTATATTTCAATTTGTTCAGTTGCGGGATCAATTTCAGTCTGTGCTATTAAAGCTTTTGGTATTGCATTAAAATTAACATTACAAGGATCAAATCAATTCAGTCATTTCAGTACATACATTTTCATTGTCACAGTTGTTGTTTGCATATTGACTCAAATGAATTATTTCAATAAGGCTTTAGCACAATTTGATACATCAATTGTTAATCCATTGTACTATGTGTCATTTACAACCGCAACATTATGTGCATCATTCATTTTATTCGGAGGATTCAACTCAGCAGAATCCAAGGACATTGTTTCATTATTGTGTGGATTCTTGATTATTTTTACCGGTGTTTATTTACTGGATCTTGCCAGACATAAAGACGAAGCGGAAGCTACACAGTTATTCAGTGATAATGTAGATGGGTTGGGTGATATTCCATTGAATAATGATTTTTCCGCCTACCAATTCAAAAAATCATTTGAACAGAGTAATAGATATCAAAATCTTGAGAGTGGAAATGGGAACAGAAGAAGATCGGATAGTTTTGAAATAGCTTGATTGAGATATAGAATATTTATATTAATTGTTTATTTATTTATTTATAATCAAGATTAAACTAACCTAACGTTAAAGTAATCTAAATATCATCAATATCCAAATCATCGTCATCTTCCCCTTCTTCGGAATCGGAATCATTACCGAATTCGAAATTAGCTTCATCATCGTCATCTCCTCCAAAGGTATCAGTTTGATTGATCTTGGCAGACTCTGGCAATTCCCCTTGTTGAACCAAAGCTCTAGCTTCATCTGCTGAATATTTATGAACAATGTCACATCTATCATCCTCAAATTCACGTAATGCAACCAAAACAATATCCCCTTGTTGCATCCAAACTCTCTTTCTTAACTTACCTCTAATATGGCCAAGTCTAACGATACCATCGAAACATGTGGCTTGCACACGTCCATTACCAAGCATTTTGGTAATTTGTGCGTATTCTTGGTCTTCTTCCTTGACAAGAAGATCCCTTTTCGCAAAGTTCTCGTTCTTTCCTCTTCTTCTGTTCTTCCCTCCTTTTCCTTTGCCTTTAGGTGCCATTTTGGTGTATAGAGAAGAAGAAGAAGTAAAAAGAAAAGTTTTCCAATTTTTCAACTACTTAGTCTTTTAACACTTGTTTAACAGTATAGGAAATAAATGGACCAATTCGAAGCGAAAATGGGGTTGGGGAAAATGCTGGAGAGGCTACAGGCCCATCGAGCAGCATCATGGGAAGTTTGTCAATTTTTGATGAAAAATAGAGGAATTGCAGAGGTTCTATACCCTACAATTCCGGATACTATCAAAAGAGTGAATTTGAACGTTCGAATGACAATATTACAGTTTATTGTTGATTTATTATATGCTATCAAAGAGGATTCTCGCTTCAGCAATATGAATGACGAAATGGGTAATTATACCGAATTGATAATGAGAGATTTACGGAAAATATATGAAATGATAATACCAAAAATGAAATCGTATTCAGCGGTCAATAATGGAGAAGTACTTGAGCAACAACAACAACAGCAAAGTGAATTTTTGAACTCGAATCCTTTTAGGTCGTCTATTCATATTAGACCGCTGGCTAATTTACAGCCATGTTATCATTTGTTGATCCAAATATCCAAATTGTTTCATTTGGACGATTTGGACCGTTTAATAAATCAATTCAACTCAAATCTTTTGAATGATACAGATAAAAAGAATATTGCCCAAAAATTGCCGTTTGACGATGCTTCCATCTACAGCTCACAACAAAATGTGGAGGGTAATGACACCAAAACGGATTTTAATGAATATTTGCTTTCAACCTGGGAATTTATTATATCCAAAAAAAGACAATCTCAGTATGAAAGGTTAATGATTGATTTGCACGACGATCCATTCAATCAAAAGAACGCAAATAGACCAATGAATGCTGACTCTAATAACAACAACAGTAACAACAGTAACAACAGCAACAACAATAATATATTTTCATTATCACAAAAACAATTACTTGAAAGATTAGAATTTGACAGAGAAAGACAAAAGAGAGGTAAAGAATCCATTTGGAAACAAGAAAGGCCCTCAAATGGTGCTATCACAATAAATGAATTCAATTCTATTCTGGATAAATCCCAAATTTGGCTTGATGATGAATCGAGTGATTTACTTTACATTAAAGATTTGAATTCCATGTGGATTGATTCAAAAGTCAGTGTCATTTTCCCTAAAAAGACTCAGCAAAAGCAATCTTATAATAATCATAATCATAATCAAAATCAAAAACAACAGAAGCAACAACAACAACAGAAGCAGCAACAACAACAACAAAAACAGCAGCAACAGCAACAACAACAACAACAGCTGCAACAACAGCAGCAACAGCAAAATTGGAATCAAAGAACTTCGTCAAATTGGAATCAACATCAACAACAGCAATATGATAATTATTACGATAATTATTATCAAGATGACCAATATTACCATCATAATCAAAAACAACATCAGCATCAACATCAACATTCACAACATTCACAACATCGACAACATCCACAACATCAACAACATCAACAACATCAACAACATCAACAAGGACAGGGCCAGAAGAGATCAAACTATGCTCCAGGTAAAACTTATACCCCAGGGAAAACATATACTCCTGATAGGAAAACATATACCCCTGATCGTAAAACTTATACACCTGATAGGAAACGTCCGAACCAACAACATCAAAGGCAAAATAATAATAATAAAATCACCTCTACAAAAGAGAACAAACGTCAACGTACGCAAACGAATTAACCTTCATCTTTTTATTCATCTTTTCTAAATATATAATATATATATATAAAATTCATATGTTTGTGTATATTCGAATTTCATAGTATATTTATATCGATTTCTCCAAAATCAACATTAATTCATTAATACCCTTCAGGGAGACATTGGCACATGTTACTGAATTGTTTTGGCCAACTCTTACAGTTAAAATTTTACTAGCGCCGGATGTTTCATCTTTAGTGTCCTCTTTCTTTTCATTATTAACAATCTCGTAAATTTCTTCATCAACTTGAGATGATCCTCCACATGACATAATAAAATCAAATTTCACATCATCATCGTCAAGTGCGCTGAATATTGAAGCACTTGAAAGTGCCGGTGACATTGGCATAGGAAGATATTCATCCGTAGAAGTATTGGATTCAATATTCCTTCTATCGTTCTTTCCTAATATAAATTTCATTGCTTTTGAAATCAAATTCATTTCTTGAATTATTACAATTCCTTGAAATAAGTTTGCATGGATGTTAAAATCTTTAGTGTATAATTCATTAATATGTGTAATTAAATCACCAACTAAAGAAATTTTATGATCATTATCAATATCCTTTGCGCCTTGAACATGAAATTTGATCGAACATTCACTAATATCAACATATGATCCAGGAATTCTTTCTGCAAATGCTGTTAAAACATTGTTAATTGGCTGCATCCACTCACATTCAAATTCATCAACTATTGAAATCCAATGATTTTTATGCGGTGGTTTCACAAACCCTCCATTTTCACTAATAAACCCTAAATTGTTTATTCTTTTATATTTTCTTATCAAGTCCGACCTTTTATAACAACTCAAGATGTAGATGGAATTTTTTTTGTTGGATGTTAAATTATTCAATGTTGTGTTAATCAATTGTTGTTGAACTGAATGTATAACTTTACCTTCAATAACCAAATTTGAAGTCAGATTATCCAAATTCAATATATAAAGTTTATTAGAATTTGGGTCAATATCCTTTGTAATTGAGTTAAAGTCATCAATCGTTAATGGTTTCAATAAACATGCTTGATGATCTTTTTTGATAAAATATGACGTATCCAGTTTACTCAAGCATTCAAACATCCAATTTTGTGAATCATGTTTTAAAATTGTTGTGAAGGTATCATGCCATCTTTGATATTTTTCTTCATCGGACATTATTAAAGATTTATGAATTGCCTCACTAACCTCTTTGATATTATATGGATTGACTAATATTGGACCATGTGTTAAGACATCTGCTGATCCAACAAATTCACTCAAAATCAATGGAGACTTTAATTCACGAGTTGAACAAATAAATTCGTGGCAAGTTAAATTCATCCCCTCTCTTAGTGTTGAGACAATAAAAATATTAGCTTCACTTAATAAAGCCAAATATTGGTCAAATTCAATATCTTGGTGTAAAATAACAACAGGCTGGTCATCAGAAATAACATTTGCTCTCGAATTAATTCTTTCAATAATAGAAAATATTTCGTTTTCATAATCATCATTGGAATTTCCATTCTTGACACAAATTAATATCATTGTTGTTAAATTAATAAATTCATTATGATCATTCAAAAATCTCTCATATGAAAGTAGTTTTTCTTTCAACCCTCTTATTTCTTCCAATTTATCCCTGCTAATTATGAGCATTTTATTTCTCCATCTATCCCTGATCAATTTTCTCCAATCAAAAACTGATTTGGAGTTCAGAGTACCTTCCAAATTTTTAAAGTTAATTCCAATTGGATCAAATGATACATTGGTTGTAAAACCTTTATAGTAAACAGCCTTATCATCAAAATCGGCCAAAAGTAATCTATTACAACTTTGCAGGAAATGGCCAAGATACTCTTCAGTTTGAAAAGAGATAAAATCGGCTCCCAATAAACCTTCTAAAATCTTCCTTCTTTGAGCCAAACATCTAAATACCTCACTCGAAGGAAATGAAATATGTAAAAAAAATCCAATTTTAGCATTTGGTTTCAATTCCCTTAGAAATTTTGGTACTAACATTAAATGGTAATCATGTACCCAAACTGTATCATCATCCTTCAATTTTGAGGCGATTTCCTCAGCAAATTTTTTGTTGACTTTCTCGTAATCATTCCATGAATTATTTTCAAAGGCGTTCGATTTCGGATCATCTGGGACTTTATAGTGGAAAATAGGCCATAAAATTTCTTTGCAAAATGAATGATAATGACCATTAAATTCCTCATCATCAAAGAAAATTACATCAGAGTTGAATTTTTGGTTTAATTCATTAGATATATTCTCTTTGATTTTATCAGGAATTGCATTTGAAGGTGTTGAAATTGTCCCAACCCATTTTAGTTCATCCTTGAACTGATGTTCACTTCTTGCAGATTCAACTGCTTTAATCAAACTACCATTCCCTTTTTCAAATGGCACAATAAACCAAGGCGCATTTGAAAATATGTTATGATTATTGTCTAATAATTCCATCTGTGGTCTTGAAAATCCACCGTATGGAGTGACTTTAGTATTTGGATCTCCAATATCAGAAGATCTACCGTCATCAGTATCTTCATGATCTTCATGATGCAGAGACGTATTTGGATTAGATATTGCAGATAACGTTAAACCATGCCCTTGAATATCCTTCATTCTATGCGATGGTCTTCTAATTCTCACACTACTCAATTGGGGTTCATCATTAATCGGTTTTTTACCACTCAAATTACTAGAAGGAAGTATATTCTTTATGATTGGTTTAGGTTTGATAACTGTTGCACCAACCATTGATGAGGTAGTTGAAGAGACATTAGAACTAACACTTGTGGAGCTATGGTTTGCCTGATGATAGTTAAATTGTTCTGATTGAGTATTATGTTGTTCCTCCAAAGAATTTTGACTATGATTCGAATGATGCTTATTTTTATATGGATTGTTAAAGAAAAAATCTTGTACTGATAGGTTTTTTGGTGTTGAAACCTTACTTTTACCACCACTCGAATGTAGCGATTGAATTCTTTGGTTATGAATTTCATACTCTCCTGAACTTATACTCGAAAGATCATCATCATCAATTACTGTAGGATTATCTTCCAATGCCAATTTTTTGAGCATTTCTGACGTGCTTTGAATGTTCTCTGTCATTGAAAGATGGTTGTTCAAAACTGGACATCCATTTGAGTCCACTAAATTTTTACTATTAGACAAACTTTCAATGATACTGATGTCAGCATCAGTTTGATAAATATGTCTAACAGTAGATGAAGTTGAAGATCTATTTCTTGTTCTAGCTGGGGAAACAGGATGTGCTCCCCCGGTATGCGTTGATGTAGTTGCTACATTTGATGCACCAGTCCCTGTTCCTGCGCATCCCGATGTTAATGTCGTATTAGATAATGTAAATGGTGTTAATGTCGTCATAACTAGCGGACCCACGGCAGGTCGATTATCCACAATCTCTAATATATCTCCGATAGACTGGTTATCTTCCAAATCGTGTACATGCTTCTGGTCTACTTGAAACTGGACAGTATGTGGTAAAAATCTTTATAATAACCACGTAATGTATGTTAGTATATGTTGATAGACAAGTATGGTTAGGGAGCGGAGAATATTATATTCCAAGAACATACAATGAGGCTACATAAATTGTCATTCTGTGTCACTTGGTCTTATTGCGGTTATTATTGCTTCAATTGGGCTTCAATTCTGCAGTAATACAGAGAGTCTAATAATAATAGTATGATAAAAAGGAAAAAGAAGGGCTATAAAGAAAGTAAAGATATTATAATCCGGAATTTTGCTCATGAAAATATCCGTCCAATCAAATTAACAACGCCAATGCCCCAACCATTGCGCCCATGAGTCCGGACCCAAGTAAAGAATCTGAGCCAGAATCTGAAATTAAATTGTCCCAGGAGGAGTTTGCGAGGGTATTGTTTTGTAGAATTTGTTTATTCAAAGAGGGAACTTCATGAAGAAATGGATGTTCTTCATATTCTTCTGGAGGGGATAAAAGAAGGGAGTCGTCCTCATAAGAAAATGAGTGTTTATTATTCTCTTCACCTTGCTCAATAGTCGGAATATGGGCCTTCTCCGGTTTTTTTTCCCCTTCTTCTTCTCCTTTTTCTTCTTCTTCTTCACCCTCGTGTTCATCAATCTCTCCATACGCATGAAATTTTGGTGTTGAGTTTGGCTTTCTGGCAATTATAATGTCACCACAAGCAATCTCATTAGATTCTTCATCGATGATAACTACGGAATTCCCTCCAATGAAAGATTTGTTACTTCTGTTTAAAGAAAGATGATGGTCTTGATAATAAGTTTCAAAACATGTGGTGTCAATAAATCCATGTTTGCCACTTAAATCGCCTACGGCACATTCTGAATCTGAAGCCAACTCATCGCAATCTTCATAAGAGGCAGCATATGGGTTCAGAATACCATATCCTTTTCCACATTTTCCATAATTGATTTGATAATAAAATGGACCAGACTGTGGCGGTAAACCGGTAATATCCAAGTGAACATTTACTATTGCATTTTTGTTATCAGTTGAAAACGCAATGATTCCTTTAACCTCGTCTGTATCCAAATGGGCTTCAGCAACCACATTTTTGGGAGAGTCACTGTTGATTGGTGCAGGGCCTCCAAATGCAAAGAGAGCAGATGCAATATTGATCATAAAAACTTTTCCGGTGAATCCCATTAGATTAGCAAAGTCGACTTAGAGCAAAATCATATTGCTCAATGACAAGGGCAAATAACAGCCATTGGCTCTCCTTTTATCACAGTTAATGATCAGGGCAATAGAAATAATACGACTTTGAAATTTGTTGTGCTGAGCAAATGAGCATTTTTGGACCCCATCAAACTTTATTTTGCTTATTCGTTGCTTATTAACGTCGGATTAGAAAGGAGGGTTCATCATTTGATGGTTGAGATATAATATTTTATTATTACCGATGACATTATAATCTCCGATTACAAAAACAAATGTTTTATATCGTTGGAGACGCCAAATGAACCCGGAAAAGGCTACAAGCCTGTGCAGTTTCCAAGAAACACACTGGAATACAATTCAGATTGTTGTGTGGGGAAAATCCACCAAAAATCAGCTACGATTTCAGATCCGTCTTAGGCATTTATCACCAATAGAAATTTTTCAAGTTCCCAAAAAAAATTTTTCACTTTTGATGGACAACTCTTATCTTAACATCTTCTTCTTATCAAATCAACGCCTATTTTGGCCTCTGTGGTGGTTTTACTAGACGTGTTGCTGCTTAAACCTGTTAAAAGATAACTCGTTTTACACCCGGATACATCGCTCGCTTACAAAACTACGTGAATCAAAACTTGGAGCTCTTTCTTGCCGCAATAGTCTCAAGACATCTAGATCATATCGATTGAAAATAATTCCCATTTTCCTATCCATACCCACAAATATCAAACAAATCAATCCAACTAGATCAAACTATGGAATCTTTAGCACCTTTACAACATCAAACTGATAATGTGACGTTGAACCAACAGAACGTTGCTGTTCGTGATAACCAGATGGATCATAATAACCAACAAAATATTCCAGATTTAAAACATCAGAGTATCGGTGAACTATCTCAAAAACAAGAGGGGGTAGCAAATGATGAACATCAAGGGGAAGAAGAAGAAGAAGAACAGACTCTTCAAAAGAATATCCAACCCAATGCGCAAACAAAAACAACTACCCAGTCAAATGGTTCCACAACAACAAAGCAAAATATTTCAATGCCAACCTGTAAGAACTGTAAGACACAAACAACACCACTATGGAGAAGAGATGAGATGGGTCAGGTTCTATGTAATGCTTGTGGTTTGTTTCTCAAGTTACATGGTAGGCCAAGACCAATTTCTTTGAAATCGGATGTAATCAAATCAAGAAATAGAGTAAAAAACAATAATAAATCATCTCCAAGTACAAAAGATAAAGACTCTTCATCTCCAAACGGTAAAAACAAATTCCTTCCAAAGCAATACAAGCCGAACCCAAGAACTTCCAATGATTCTAAAAAAAGTAAGTCCAAAAAGGAATCTGCTCCATCCTCCGATTCCAATATGGATTTATTACCAAGTTCAGTGATCCCTCAACAACAACAGCCATTGCAACCCACTGGTTCCGGAATAAATTCTCCGTCATTTTTACCCCTGTTGCCAAGATCATCCACAAATCCAGGCTCAACTACCCCTTATACCTATGCCGCAAATGCTGCATGGTTAAATAAGACACAAGGCAATACTATTCAATCTATTCATTATCCTTCATCAACACCAACACAATTTGTTTCGAATTTGAACAGAATTACATCACCCTTATTATTATCAACAGCCACACCGCCAAAGCTAAACCCAACACCATCTCAATCTCAATCTTCAGAAAGATCATCATCAATGAACAGTCTGAAAAAGGATGCCGTTTTAAATGCTGCTGGTGCCTTAGAAACTATGTCTCAGCAACAAGATAATATTCCTGGTATTAGGCTAAATGCCCCAATTCCTATGAAACAAACATCAGTCTCAAATTTAGAAAAGTTACCACCTTTTTCATACATTTCAAGACCTCAAAATTCAGCTTCCAATGAACCAACACAACTTCATACAATATTATCACAGCAGCAACAGCAGCAACAGCAACAAAACCCTCCAACACAACAGCAACAGCAGCAAAATGTCACCAGTGCCACAACCCTGCCGCCATTGAAAAATTTAAATGATCAACAACAACATTTATCACCATCACCTCCACCAGCAATGGCAATAACAACAAATTCATCAACCCCGGCACCAACTCCAACCCCTCCGTTGACAGCAATCTCTACGGCCAATTCATCCACAACACTTGCGCATCAATCTCAACATTTACCACCTTTAACATCAATGATGTTCAACCAAAATAACCCAATGTCCGTACCAAATTCAAATGGTAACCTTATATCATCAGCACAAATTCCTTTTGGAAGTCGTTCGAACTCTTCAATCAATGATTCTGTGAATGATGAAAATATCAAACTGAAAACGAGAATTAATGAATTAGAATTGGTCAACGAATTATACCAATCTAGAATTAATGATTTAGAAAGGGAGTTACATAATTTAAAGAATTTTGTTAACAGTAATAAGCGTTCAAATGAAGAGATGAGTGAAAATGGGTTACCTTCTGAAAAGAAAGTCAAAATTGAGGCCTGATCTTCTTCTTTTTTTAATGCATCTTTATATCCTTTCTTTAACTTTTCATGTTTATAAATTTTCAATAGAGCCTTTAAACCACATCGGTAATAATATTCGTTGAAATTCCGTTTGTCAACAATATCTAATTCTTTTGCATGTAAAGAAATTGTTAGTGAGTACTTTTTTTTCACCATCAATAACCGCTAACTTGCAAAAATTAGAAATAGCAGGATCAAATGACTAGTCTGGAAGCCATGTATCAGTCATTATCTGACCCTGCACTGAAAGTGTCAAGCAAAGAAAGTTTTCAACTTTATCAGAAGAAATTTATCGAATTGAATCAATTAATAGCATCCACAGATTTAATTTCCAATAATGAATCAATCAATGAAGTTTCCGTCAACTCGATAAAATTTATAGCAAGCAACTACCTGTATGCTAAGTTCATTGATAGCAATGGGATGGTAATGTTTGATATTAAAAATTCAACGGCAGATAAAAGAAATCAATTCAGACTAATAATGTTGAAGGTTATCGAAGATATATTAAACAAATTCTTGACAGCTGTAATCAATTTTGAAGTTTTGAAAGATTTTAATGGTGACATATTACCCAATTTTAAACATCTAAATAAATGGATTGAAAAATACATCGAAATGAAACAAGTTGTTAGATCAAACGAAGGGCCAAATGGATTTATAAAATTAGATGAATTGGAAAGGGAAATCTATTCCTCTTCAGGACCAATGGGTAGAAGAGAGGCAAAAATTGAAAAATGGCAAATTGAGAAAATGTTACGAGAAGATACTGCAAAACTAGATCAGCTAGATGGTAAAATTCAAGAAGAAAAAGAGGATGATGATGACTTTGACGATGAAGATGAACTTAGAATATTGTGGATAAAGAAAATTCAATTGACAACAATTGAAGCCGTTACTCTTTTGGAATCCATTTTAATGGAAAGAGATATGCTGGAAAGAATTGTTAAAAATGTTGACTTTGAAGATTCATTAAAAATCGAAGGCTTATCAATTGTAAATGATAATGATGACAATAGAGTTAAGGATACCAAATTTGATAAAGGTTATACAGATAAGGTAGAAGTATTAGATTCGGATAAACCCTTGATGAGTAAAGAAGGAAAAGTTTTGAGACCATTTACAATTGTTTCTTCAAATGATAAAAGAAAGGAATTCAAATCTAAGGTTTTTGGAACAGGACAAGTATTACCAACCATGACAGTTGAAGAACTTGTTGATTATGAAATGGCTAACGGTGGGATGGTGAAACCACAGGAGCCTGAACCTGAAATCGACGAAGACGATTTCAAGTACCAGGATAAGGAAACTTATCGTCTTAGAGACTGGGATGAGTTTACTGACACTCATAGAAAAGGCTCGGGTAATACTATGGGTAATTTAGGTTAGTTGTTGTAATAAAAAAAATATTATGATATATTCAAGTATTAGCTAAATGGAAATTGTAAATTAGGGTTACACTTTGCAATATAAAAACAATAATCATTTATCATCCCTTACTTACTCGAAAAACTTGACATGGGTACAAAATACAGTGACAAGTTTAGTTATATAACTCGCCACACAATTGGACTCAAAACTAACACCAATAAACTTTTGTTTCGATGATTCATATTTTGAATGGGTAAAGTACTAGAGTATTTCTGTAATGAATCGGCGGATTGCTAAGCTTTATCTTCTCTAATAATAATTTTCATAAAGTATTTTTTCTTTTGTTTAATTATTTCAATTGGTAAGATGTTTCTATTTTAGGAAACTCTGGTTCATAATGGATTTTTAAACACTTTTCCGTTGTTGCTGTTCTTCTCAAATTTTACGCAAAAATAAGAAAATCACAAATTCATATAAATTCATTTGTATATAATATCAATCTTATTAAAGCCCTAAACAGCTCAATCAGTGTTGAACTTATTTATTATTTAATGTTGATTATTTTACATGCAAATGAGAGTGAAATTATGATCAATTCAAGCAAATAGTCCATTAATTCAAAAATTGATGCCTTTCTTTTTGGGATAAATGACAAGGTTTGGTGAAGGATTATTTGCAAGTCAAAAAGTCAAAAACTAGAGAAAGCTTAGCCAAATAAAACAATATATTTCCAACTAGTTTATTTATATTAAGAAAGCCTGGTTAGCTCAATCGGTAGAGCGTTTGACTCTTAATCAAAAGGCTGCGGGTTCGACCCCCGCATCGGGCTTTTTTTATTTTTTTATTTTTTTAATACAAAAGAACCCTAAACGGCATGAATAGTTTATAGAATTTGTTGACGAGGAAAGAAAACGGTCTGATTTTTCAACAGAGATATATGTAAAACAAAAGTAGTTAAAACTTCTACTTATTTACCAAGTTATATGAGGGTATTTTTTACCAATCAAATAGCATAAAATTAATTAAAGCAAATTAATTAAAGCTTCTTCATGATGATATTCCCCAACATCACTGACAGAAGAATATTTCAGATTGGTTTTGTTTTTTCTGAATCTTTGATTGCCATGGCATTTTCCTTTGCAAAGTCCTGATTTGTTTATGTTTTTTGATTTATATATTGCCATAGAACTTATTGCATCGAATATAAACTGGAGAATAGATTTAGGAAGAAACAGATTGCCATCTAAATCTTTTATCCTCTCATTGACTATCGGGGAGCCATGACATACAAAAACCACTGCGGTGAGAATTATACCAATAAGAGAAAATCTCATCGCAGTTGATCTAGAAAGAAAAAGAACATTAAAAATTATATCATTACAAATAGGAAAAATAGTAGCAAACCAATAGAAGAACCTAAATATTTACAGTGGTTAAATTATAACTCATCTTTGGAAATTTTAGGACTTATTATCTTTCTATCGGTAGCCTCCATGGAAATTCCTTGTTCAGTTAAGAGTTCGTGAGATTTTGTTCTAAATAAAGCAGGTGAGATACCATGTCCTGTATCCGATTTCCAATTTCTAGCTTTTTCGAAACCATTTGAACCGGATTGATAATCTTGAATGGCTTGATAAATACCTTCTTTAGTTGTATCGACGAATGGACCATATTGAACGATGTTTTGATTGAGGACTTTACCAGCAATTAAAACAAAATCAGTCTTTTCTGAATCATCAGGAACAATACCACCCACTCCTTCACCATCTCTGTTGAAAAAGATGTTTTGATATTGGGTGAATGTTCTACCATTGATCTTGACAGAACCGTTCAAAATGTAAAGGAATGCATTGTAATCACTTGGTAATTCTTGCTCGAACTCTCCACCTGGTTGAACAGTGTACCAATAGTAATCAATAGGAACGTAAGCTAAAGTTTTCACTGATTTAACACCGTAGGCTTCACCAGAGATAACCTTGACTTCAACCTTATCATTTGGTCTGACAATAGGAATTTCTTCAGCTCTCAAGTCCCTATATTCAGGTTCACAATAATTATGTTCTTCTGGTAATCCGACCCAGAGTTGCATACCTTCAACATCACTACCATCTTCGGAGAATGGCATTTCTGAGTGGACAATACCTTTACCTGCTGTCATAAATTGTAAATCACCAGGTCTTAACACTCCAGATGCACCTGTAAAATCTTCATGAATAATATAATTCTTCATCACCATAGTAACCGTGGAGACATTTCTGTGAGGGTGATCTGGGAAACCTGCTGTTGGGGAAACCCTGAAATGATCAAGCATTAAGAAAGGCGTGAAATTTCTCATGTTTAATGTTCCGATTGATCTTCTGACCCTGGCTCCAACACCTTCGGCTTGTTCGTTTGCGACTCCTGATTTTAAAATAGATCTAATAGAAACCATCTTTTTGATTGTTGACATTAACTTACCTCAAAAGCTCTCTTTCCACCTAATATCTTGAACACATTGTTCTTTTATAGCTGTTCTTTCAATATTGGTAAGCTTAGTAAAAATGTCAGCTGAGGTCAGCGTCGATCGACCAATTACGTAACACTGGATTAACCGCGGTGCAAGCCATTAACGGTTTCCTCTTGGCATTCAGGGTCCTGTAAAGCTCCGTTGCCAGTATGAATTTCAACAGCTATAGAAGAGGACTTGAAGCAAATGAGAGGATGAAACCGTGGTTATCAGGCGGGGTTCATAACCAACTATGACTCAAATGGATAGATGAAAAATTTTAAACCAGTCGGCCATAACGAGTTTCTTCTTGTCAGATTCCTTTACTAATAACGTTTGTGATGTCTACTAATCCAATTACTCATCCAATGATCAAAGACGGCTGGTTTGCCGAAGTTTCAGATACTATGTGGCCAGGTCAAGCCATGTCACTACGTGTTAAAGAAGTTTTGAATGCGGAACAAACCAAGTACCAAGACTTGTTGGTTTTCGAATCTACCGATTACGGTAAGGTGATGGTTTTGGATGGTGCTATTCAATCAACAGAAAGAGATGAATTTGCTTACCAAGAAATGATTACCCATTTGGCAATGAACTCTCACCCTAACCCTAAAAAGGTTTTGGTCATTGGTGGTGGTGACGGTGGTGTTCTCAGAGAAATCGTCAAACATGAATGTATTGAAGAAGCGGTTCTCTGTGATATCGATGAAGGAGTTATTTTAAATTCTAAAAAATATTTACCTCATATGGCATGTGGGTTCGACCACCCTAAGGTCAAGGTGCATGTCGGTGATGGGTTCCAGTTCTTGAAGGATTATCAAAACACTTTTGATGTCATTATCACCGATTCTTCTGATCCTGAAGGTCCTGCAGCTGCTTTATTTGAAAAACCTTACTTCCAATTATTATCCGACGCATTGACTGAAAACGGTGTGATAACCACTCAAGGTGAATCTATTTGGGTTCATTTGGATATCATTAAAAAGGTTAAGGCCGATTGTGCACAAGTTTTCCCTGTTGCTGAGTATGCTTACTGTACTATTCCAACCTATCCTACAGGTCAAATTGGTTTTATGGTTTGTTCAAAAAATGCAAGCGTAGATGTCAAGAAACCTTTAAGATCCATCCCAGTTGAAAAGGAAGAGGAAATCTATAGATACTATTCTCAGGAAATCCATGAAGCTTCATTTATTTTACCAAATTTCGCCAAGAAGGCTTTGAAATAAGAATATTTATTAATTATATAATTTTCAAGGTAATGAAGACATTGAATGTCGTCATGTCTAATATAATAAAATCTATTTATTCAGTTCACTACTTCGTTAAGAACGGATTCAAATTCTTGGATCAACCTTTTATTTTCTTCCTCAACACCAATTGTAACTCTTAAACAACCGTTACAGCCAAGCTCGCTGCCTCTAAATCTAACAACAACATTTCTCTCAGATGCAAGTTTCATGTAAACTTTATGAGCAATTTCATTGCTTGGAACACCATCTTTATCCAAAATTTCAATTAAAATGAAATTTGAATCTAATCCACCAATGTTTCTTCCAACTTGTTTCAAACTAGTAAGCTTTTCCAAAACATATTGTCTTTGCTCAATAATACTTGAAAGCTTTGCTTCCATTTGTTTCAAAGATTCCGGAGTTGTAGCTCTCAAAGCAATATCACTAGTCAAATTTGAAATATTATAAGGATATTTCATTGAGTTCAACAAGGATGAAATCACAGGAGTTGAGTAAGTAATACCCAATCTAATACCAGCCAAACCAAATGCTTTAGATAGGGTTTGTAAAACAACCAAATTTGGATATTTGTTGACTAATTTACAGACAGATGAACCTTTTGGTGAAAAATCGATATAGGCTTCATCCATAACAACTAAACCATTCCATTGAATTTGTTCAATACCGGCAAGCAGCTCTAATAACAATTTTTCGTCAATTCTCTTGGCTGTTGGGTTTCCTGGTGATGTAATGTAAACCAATTTAATATCTTTATCTGCCTTCAATGACTCAATGATTAATTTAGGTTGAATTTCAAAGGTGGACAAATCCAATGGGACTTTAACAATTTCAACATCATTGACAACTGCACATACACTGTACATACCGTAAGTTGGAGGACACGTTACCATTTTTTCAACTCCTGGTTTAATACAACATCTCATTAAAGCATCAATACTTTCATCAGATCCAACACCCAGACACAAGTTTTCTGGCTTCAAATCAGCACCATCGCGTTCAGCATTTCTATAAGCACAAATTTGTGTTTTCAATGCAATTTGATGTGGATCTGGATACCGATTCAAACTCAAATCTTTTTCATAGTCAGTCATTCTATCAAATGATGGACCGTGGGTGTTTTCATTGGCATCTAACAAAATACCTTCTTTGAAATCATCACGAGCGCATCTGTATGGTTCAAGGGAGAGAATGTTGGCCCTTACGATCTTTGAAACGTCAAATACCATATCTTTAAAATTCTTACTGAAAGAAAGACCACAAGATAATGTTGAGTCATAAAATCAAAAAATTAGTTATCATTGTTAATGATGCAAACCATACCTGTTAGTAATAAATATATATTGTAGCATTGATTTTAGAATGTTTCTGCTTCTTCTTGGGCTTCACTTGACCGCAAACTCCACTTGAAAATAAAATTCATTTATTTAGACGATAGAGTGGTTATATTTTTGGATCGCAATCTAAATTACAATTCTCATGCAAATATATCTGCTTCTATTGTTCTATTGTTTTCAAGGCGCTCTGAACTCAGTAATTGAAATATTTGTGGTGCAATGTGTATTCTTTTTTGTAAATCATTCGAATTTTTCATTATTGAAATTACTAAAACAACAATGATCAATGTATACAAAGGAAAATTAATCATTTGCAAATTATCAAACAACAGTGGTTACCTAAAAACAAGTTTTATGACATTTGATATTTCATTTATGATGCAATTTTCATTTTAGTTCAATCTTTTGAGTTCACTTCGAAATCATTTTAAACTGACATTCATAGCTATTATCATTCTTTAGCTTTTTCCTTTTTATTAAACTGTAATTTGGTATGTTTATTCGACGCTGTATTTACCAAACGTGGACCACGCCAATATGCTCATGAGTTCTATTTTCTATTTGGCTAATATACTACAAAAAAAAGTACAAATATAGAAAATAACAACTTGTACAATATTAGATTGTATCTTGGTGGATTTTCAATTGGTTAAAAAGTCCATACTACAATTAAGAGCGGTTCTATTACGTAAAAACTTACATGAATGGATTTGACACATTAAATGGAAAAAAAAACCCAATCGCCTTACTTTCTGTATGTAAGTCTTTTATAGCAAAATATCAAATGTCGGACTCAGAAGATGAAATGATGTATGTGTTTGAATATAAAAGAGACGATTAGAAACGAATACTAACGGTTTGTGTACAGTACACTTTCAGCGAATGCACTTGCTGCTTTAGCCGAATTCAGGAATGAAGAAAGTGAAAGAAATGAAAAATTCAATAAGATGTACCAACAAGCAGAGGATGCATTTGATGAGAGATCCAAATTGTCGATTGATGATTTCAAAGAGGATTGGCAATTATCTCAGTTTTGGTATAGCGATTCAACAGCAGAAACTTTATTGGATGCACTATTGGAAGGTGCTACAGAAGAGACAGTCATTTGTATTGCCAGTGCTCCTTCTGTTTATGCTATCATTAACAAAAAGGATAGATCTACTTTACCCACTAAGAATATTTATTTATTCGAATTTGACAAGAGATTTGAATTATTATCAGGTGCCGAACATTTTGGATTTTATGATTATAACGATCCTTTAAATTTTAGACAGGATTTGAAGGGAAAAGTTGACAGACTATTACTCGACCCTCCATTTCTTGAGCCTGAATGTCAACAAAAATCCAGTGAATCAGCCAAAGCTTTATTAAAGGGTCCTGAATCTAAATTCATTACATGTACAGGTGAAAGAATGGCTGAACAAGTCAAATCAAATTATAAAGATATTCATACAACTACATTCTACCCAGAACATAAAAACGGTCTTTCAAATGAATTCCGTTGCTATTCCAATTTCGAATGCTCAAAATGGAAATTTGAAAATTAATTTATTTTCTGAAACTTTCTCCCCCAATGATACACTTTTTTATCATAATTGACAATTTCAATAAGTTTCTATTTACTACTACCCTTTTTGTATAGTTTTGATAAATTTCTACCTAAATAAAGTTATGCTAAGCATCTATGATGTAATAGTATTTCATACATAGTAAAAAAGAGTTTTTGCGGAACGAGGAATTGTTAATTTTTTTTTTGGCAAAAAGGTACCACTAAAGAACACACGAAGATCCCTATAGAAGGGGAACTCATACACATCAAATAGAGAAATATTATTTGAGATATTTTGTTGGCCAAAAAAACAAGAAAGAAAGAAGGAGACCGAATATTGATTAAAACAAGATGCATATAGTTTTATTAAGACATGGATCACGTATTGACAAACCTAAGAATTGCCAATCTCCTAGTCAGTCAGGATTAAATGTTTTAGGAGACGGGTCTTCTGACTGGCTTTCTAACTTTGATCCACCTTTGGACCCAAATGAAGCACCATTAGAAATGGATAATGCATTTAAAAAATTACAGAATGATATTACCTCCGCAAAGGGCCCAACTTCAGTAATGATTCATTCCTCACCTTATAATCGATGTATTCAAACATCAGAGTTATTATTGGATAGGATAACCAAAAGTAAAAATTTCAAAATTGATGGTAAATTACCACATGTGAAATTGAGAGTTGACCAAGCTCTAAGTGAATGGTTGAATGAGAATTATAATTTGAGTTATTTGCCACCTAATGATGATGGTTATTCGATGATCAATAATGTCAATGCGTATTTAAATCAACCTGAAAATTCTTCTATGAATAATGAGTCCTTGAACAGTGAGACAAGAAGTAAATTAAGATCAAAAAAAGATCCAACTTGGTCATACAATCAACTAGGCCATTGTGGAGACTACGGAGAATCACCAGAAAGTTTTAGAAAAAGATGTTTCAATTATTTGATTTATCTCTTACAATATTATTATATCAAACAGGACCCAGAGAAGGATAAGCAGACAGTTGTTTTTGTTGTTTCTCATGGTGCAGTCATTTCCACAATTTTGCAAATTTTACTGGGTAGACCAATTTTTAATGAAGTCCCATTATGTACTCCAATATATTTCAAACAGTCAGACAAAAGGAGATCAATATTTAAATTAATGGATTATGATTTTAATCTCAATAATTTATTGAACATGAATGATCAAGAATTTTATAGAATTCTCGAGAGACCTATAGATATGACTAAGTTAGACCCCGATAATTTGACCAGTGAATTGACAATTGGTACAACCGGATACACAACAATCATTCAGAGTATTCCAAAAAAGAAAAAATCAACTTCAAAATTCAAGAATGGGACTGATAGGAAGAGAAGAAATACGTTTGATTTAGCAAAAAAAGAAGATAACGAGGAACAGGTGAATTTAAGACAGACTAGATCATCTAAACAATTATATTTGCTCAATAAAGATACCACAAATGAAAAGTTAATTGATTTGAAAAAATTACATAGCTACTTTGGAGGAGATTCGGAAAGCGATAGTGATCAAGATAGCGACTCAATTTTGTCATCTCCATCATCATCTGATGATGATAATGGAAGTAAGATTAATGACAAATTATTCAGAGGTAGAATATCATCATTATCATCCTTTAACGAAGAAAATAAGAACAAGTTTTTACTGAATAACACTAATTTTTTCTCTAAGCAAGATGAAGTTGAACACAACCCATATTCACATTTTTTTGAAAATGGCACCGAAAGCACCTTTAATAATTCTAATGATACCACTAATAAAAAGGATTATGACAACAGTGCCAAACTTTTCCAACGTTTTGGAACAAACGAAAGTTTGAAAAGCTTAATTCCAAAGTCGATTCAAAGTCCCACCATCCATATATATAACCCTAATGACATAACAGATGATGAGGATGATGTTTTAGATAACTCTGATCAAGAAAACCATCAAGAAAATGGCTCAATGCTAACCTTTGGTAAGCGAACCAATTTAGGAAATTTACTAGCTGCTACAAAAGGAAAACAGGTGACAGATGATGATATTGTGACTCCAATTTTGAGAGGCACTTTTAGCCATACTACCTTATGGCCTAATCAAAATATTTCTCAAGTGGAACCACTTCAAGAAAAGGTCCAGTCACCTCAGTTAATTTCTTCACTTAATACAACTATGCTTCCACGCAGCTCTTCTAGCCAATTTTTTTCCCTCAGTCAATCTAGAGAGGCACTACAGCGTATTCTATTGGACGCTACCTCCTCTACTGACGAATCCGACTCCGAATCGGACAATTGGTTTGGAGGGTTTACCCGTTGATTACATAAGCAAGATGTATAATTGTTCCAGTTTTTTTTAAATGCAACCTTTCTATGATTTTCTTTTTTCGTGTATCAAAAGGTCGACATGGCAGGTTTGTTCAAGCGTAAGCACCCAAAGACCTCTCCAAGCAAGCCACAGGAAGTACTTAATTTACCAAAGGATAAATCTGAATATAACAAGACGGAAAGACGTGTTGTATCCACAGATTTGGCTAATCCGAAAGGAATGATTTCCCCCTGGATCAAAAGAAAGCTTCATAATTCACCATTTCCAAGGTTTAGTCATGCAGCTTCTTCAATAACATCAGAATTAGGAGCGGTGTATCTGATGGGAGGATTATCTTCAAACGCAGTTTATGGTGATATGTGGGTGATCGAACCAATAAAAGATGAGAATAATCCAAATTATACCTACATTGCATCACCGATCGAAAATTTTGAACGAGTACCTTCTCCAAGAACAGGACATGCATCAATTTTGATAGGTAATGCATTCATCGTTTTTGGAGGTGATACTGTAATCGATGAAACTGATGAATGCCTAGACAACAAACTATACTTTTTCAACATTACTTCATTGAAATGGACAATCACATCACCAGATGGTGAAAGACCATTAGGAAGATATGGTCATCAAATATCAGTTTTGAACTTTGAAGTTCCTAATAGACCAAATCATTGGCTAAGCTACCTTTATTTATTTGGCGGGCAAATGGATGATCAGTTTTTTAACGACGTATGGAAATTCGATTTATCAAATTTTAGAAGTTCAAAAACAAGATGGGAGAAACTTCAATGTACGGGTGATATCCCACCACCATTATCAAACCATTCATTGGTGGCTTATAATAATAATTTATTCATTTATGGAGGTAACAATGGCTCAGTAATAAATGATAAAATGTATTTATTCGATCCACTGATGAATTCGTGGAAAATTTTAGATTTTCATGGGAAATTTAAACCACCAGCATTAACCGAACATTCTGTTTCTGTTTATCAAAATCTTTTATTCATATTTGGAGGGAAATTATCAAATGATCAATTATCAAATGATTTATATGCTGTTGATTTGAACAGTATGAATAGTTTCAAAGTTATTTCAAATTTACCATATTCTCCAAGTCCAAGATGTGGGCACTCAATTTCTGTCAATATTAATGATCATAAAATTATTGTCATGGGGGGTGACAAGTATGATAACGATTTCACAGGAGTTAAAACAGGTACCCAAACACCCGTTGACGAAACTCAATTTAGTTATAAAAGCTCTGTCATTTTTGAATTTGACATACAGAAACTGGATGAATTCATGGAAAAGGGTATTGATAATGCAAGTAATAGCGATGACCACCTACCAATTATAAGTTCAACACCATTATCCTCGCAATCAAACCTTGATTTAAGCGAGCTCCCTGATACATCAAATGTGGAGCAAAAACAGGCTCACATAGTAAAATATTCAAGATCCATAAATGGCATAGATGAAAATGACGACATTCAGAGCAATGATAACGAAGACGATGAAAAAAAATCACGTGTTCGCTCAACTGACAGTCAGTTTTTAAGAAATGAAGAATCAATATTTAATGATTATAATGAAATGCATACAGATGACAACATAGACGATGAAAAAGACAGGACACAAGATACATCTCAAATTTCAGATAAAACTGTTACTCCAACACCTGCATTCAAGAATATTTCCAATGATATGATGGATAAATATGAATTAGGAAATAATGATATTATAAATGGGTCAGCACCTGATGATTCCCCTATTTCTAAAGTTGATATTTTGCACAGACATCCACCAAGTACGCCATCATTTATGAGTAATAAATTAGGTTTAAATGGCACCCCAATTGTCCCATTTTCACCAGCTTATATGGAAAGGGATAATGACAAAATAAAAAAGTTAGCTAAGATGGTCAATGACGTTAAGAATGATTTGAACTCAAAAGTTTTGGAAGCAAATAATAAAATCAAGAGCTTAAGCGATGAAAATGAGGAATTGAAGTCTCAAATGGGGAATCAAATTACATTTGAAAAAATGAAAGCCTTAAATGATTTACTTTGTTCTCAGCAATCAAAAATTGATAAGTTGAGGAAAAGATTATTATCTGAGGATGAATATCATGAAAAAATCACCCGGTTAGAGATCCAAAATAAACAATTGTTGAAGCAAAATGAAGATTTGAAGTTGGTTAAAGAAGACAAATCTGTTGAAGATGGAAACGTAAAATCAATTAATGATGGCATTGAAAAACTTTTGGTTCAATTAGAATCTAACGGTAAAAGTGAGAATGAAGAGAAACTGAATAACCTTCAGTTAGAGTCAAAGTTAAAAGATGATAGATTACAAGAATTTGAAATTAAACAAAAGGAAACTATTGGTTCCTTGAATAAAACATATAAGGCATTGCATTTATCTCAAAATGAACTAGGAAAATGCAGAGAGGAAAATAAAATGTTGCGGAATCAAATTGAGGAGTTGAAAATCTCTAAAAGAATTTACTCAAACAATTCAACTCCAATCATTAGCAAACATGGTAGCAATGTTAATATTTTCAATAATGACGGTGATGATGAAGAGGAAGAAGATGACGATCATGACTTGGATCCACTTGTTATTAAATTGAAAGATCTGGAAGCTCACTTGTATATTGTATCCCAAGAACGTGATCAACTGAAGGATGAATTATTGAGCGTGAAGAAACAGCTTTACAACTCAAAGACCAATTGATGAGTTTTAAGTATTTCGGTTTTAAAGTAAAAGATCATTTTTCAAAATAGGTATTTGTTGTGATATAAGCCGTTTTTCTTCATCAAATAAAAATTGTACAATTTTTTATATATCTATGTAATCATTTCCCCATAAATCATCTACATCATCATCAAATTGATCTTGAGCAATTTTAGAATTCGCAGACTTAAGTTTAGTACTAATATTATTAGTGTTGGATATTTTTGGAACATTTCTGTTCTCTTCTATTTTTTTGGGTGAATCTAAATCAATTAAATTGGGTAAAATATTTGAGCTATTAGTACCGTTATTGTAAGTTCCATTTATTGATTTCATATCGTTTTTTTCTTCATCTATAAGTAAATTAGTTTTAACATCATTCACAAATGACCAGATACTAGTGGAAACTTTAGCCAATACATCTGAATTATCGGCCATTGCTTTTATTGGTTCGTTTATCATGCGGTCACCTGTTTTGAGTTTATCATTAGATTGGGATATATTGAGCTTATCCAATTCTTTAGAAACCATAGTATCAAACTGCTGAATGAAAGTTAATGGGGTGCTTAACCAAGATGAAGTAGGTGTTTTATCATTTGGAGAAGCAGAAATGTGTTTTGAAATATTTTGATCTGTTAAGCCAACGTTTGTATTTGACGATGTCATTCCCTTTTTGTTAATATTAGAAGTTGGTTTCGAATGTGCGTCATTCTTGATATTACCAATCAATTCATCTTGAATTTCCAGTTTCAGCTTCCTTAATTCTGAATCCAATTTCCTTTTCGTTATTAATATCTCTTTAACTTTATTCTTCAGTTCTAAAATTTCTCTCTCTTTAGAGGCCAATCGTCTGAACTTTGATGTCAAATTATCTTCTTCTTCAACTTCTGCACTATAGGGTAATATTTTATTATCATCATCATCATTACCATTTTCTGTATCACTATCATTGTCAAAATGGTCATTGTAGCTTGAAATCGTCTCTTTTCCAAATGGTGTTGGTGGATCTATAATATTATTCGATATGCCTTCAACATTACCTACATTGGAATCCTGAAAAAGCTTTCTCCGTGGTGTTTTAACTGACCCCGTCCTACTCAATCCTTTATTAGAGGTACCTGATATTAAGTTAAACCCTAAATTCACTCCTTTTCTGGTTGTAGATGCAACTGATGATGAACTGGTAGTACTGAATCCTCTATTTCGATTAGAAGGCGTTATGTTTGACCCATTCACTTGCTTAAAATCCGGGGATGCGTGATATAAATAGTCCCCTGTCGGTGTCTTAAATACTGATTCATCATTGGACGCCATTTCTTGTTTAAGGCGTGTGATTCAATATTGAATTCAATACAAAGATTATATCGCCTTTTTTAGTTTTCGTTTTTGAATAGGAGAAAATTGATTATTTGATTTTATATGGGATTAGTAAAACCCAAACCACAGTTTGTCATCAAGACACGTATATTGAGGCCATTCAATGGACTCCAGGAGCATTCCAAACTTTTTATCAACGTTTGTTATGATGATATAATGGAAATAAGAAAAATCCCAGATCAAGAGAGTGACTTGCCGTTAAATCAAATATTCGAGCTTATAAACAACGAAGATTGGACAATACCAGTTTTATTATCGAAATTCCGTCTCAGTACGGACAAAAACGGGGTTGAAAGCCTTGTCATTGATGCTGTTATCAACAATTTATATATCAAATGGACTTTATTGAGTATAGAATGGAAGAATGTTTTGACATTTTTGATATTTAATGAACTGGAAAGAGGAATAGATGATTTAGTTGATAGAGATACAATAAAGTTTCCTAAAAGGTTGTGCATTGATGAACCATTAGAAATTGAAAATTATACATCAGGTAATACAGCTCAGGAGCCAAGTGATGATCTCATTAAAGAGGACCAAAAAATAGTAGAATTGAAAATGAAAAAAGAAATTGGATCTTTAATCGAACCTATTGGAAATAATAGTAATGAGTCAGTTAAGTTATCAAATGAATCGAATGATTCTTTCATTGTTGCAAAACATACAAGAAAAGTGCACAGAACGAACAATCAAAGTGCAAATTTACAGATCAAAATGAATGTGTTGAATCAAGGTGCAACTAAAGATAATTACACACATTTGATTGAAGTATCTTTGCAAAAAAGTACAACGAAATTTGAAGTTAAATATATTAGAAAAGACGGTGACTTGATCATTAATTCAAACTCAAAATACCATTTGCCAATTAAAGTGAACCAATTCATGTCATATCATATAAAAAAAAACAATATATTATATATATACATTAAATAGTTCATAGAATTGCGAATATTGTCATTGGTGCCCAATTTTTTCACAAAAGATCGATCCATGCTCTCATAAATTACTTTGATTGGAAACAAGCGAAAAATCAGTATCAAAGCTTGTCAGTTCAAAATTCACAAATCTATCTTCCAAAGATGATGATGATTCATCAAGTGGAATCCACGCTTGAAAAGATTTATCGATAAAAATATATCGATAGTCATGACTTTTAGAAAATTCATAGATATTCCAGATATCTAAACTGAATATGATTGATTCATCTAACAATTTTGTTGAAACATCTATTGGGTCATACTTCATAACATTGGAATATTGTTTTTTTGTAGACTCAAAAGAAACCTTCGTTGGGGAATCAATAATAATATTTAAAGTCTTATCTTCCATAATTATTTGTCTAGAATATTCATTGATGAATATTGTAGATTTTGACTTGATTTGAGTTTCCATTTTGATTTGCTGGAAAGAGCCCAATTTATCAGAAAAAAGGTCAACTCTGTAACTGTCATTATCCGTCAATAAAACCAGGCAAATAATGTTGAAGGAAGTTTGGTTTTCTATTTTTGTTTCGAATATTGCAGATTGGATAATTTCATCAACTAGATTGAAATATAGAATTTCCCCAGATAATGAATTGAATTTGCTTATCGAATGTGTGCCAAGTGCAAGAGGGGTATGTGGACATTTTGAAAACTTTGTTATAACATCATCGATTGTATTAGAGATTAATTTTTCTTGTTTTGTTTCATCGTAAGAATATCTGAAAATTCCATTCACTGTATCAATGACAAGATTACATTTTTTGGGATCACCCAATTGTTCAACCATAATATTTATAATCTTTTGCAAGTTATGAAATTCAGAAAGGTTGAAACAAAAGTTTTCAAGTATAGCAATTAATTGGCCTTCAATTGTCAATCCCAAAAGTGTAGATGGACCAAATGGTAAAATTCGAATAAATTTAAAAGGAATGTCATACTGATACGGTTTGAAATTTTTGAAAATCTGGTAACTTTCACCAATGTAGATACTTTCATCTGGAATTCCATCAATGATAATGATCTTATGATCTCGAGTTTCGAAAATCTTGCTATTGATGTCACAGAAACCATTATTGAAGTCATATGAAACTTCATAAAATTCAACTAAATTTCCGATTGAGATATTGATTATTTTGGGATTATTCCAGGAAGCACAAAGAGTCAGCGTGCTAATATCAAAAAACTTCAAATTACGAGAGAATATAGGTTTTGCTTCTTCAAATCCTTTGAGTTGTAAGCTTTCATAGATAATTAAAATCGGCCCATTGTATTGATACAATTCATATTCCATAGAATGTTCAACATAAAGTTTCGACTTCTCATATCTATAAGGATATATATTGTCACCTGTAACAATGAAATATTCATTCATGTCTAATATTTTTTCAGGAAATTCAAAGGATGACAGAACATCATTCAAATGGTAATCCCAAACTTCATATGTAGTACCAGATTTACATGATACATACCGACCATTTGACATTAATCCAATATAATCTCTGCTATTGAAATCCAATTGTTCCAGATAATAATTTTTATTCTTTAAAATTTGAGAAGTGAAACCATCTGTTAAAGAGGTTATTTTCGAATTGAATGCTGAGTTTCCTGTAAGATTGGATTTTCTTGATGGTGAAATTGATCCCATATTAATTAATTGATTATTTTGGATTCTCCACATATCGGGAAAATAATTCGAGTTATAGGTCAAGAAATGGTTTTTTGATGTGAATAGAATGTCGGTAAAAACTGTGACAGTTATCTTTTTGCAAAGATTCCAAGCTTTTCCAGTTTTTTCGTTATATTTGATTAAACTAATCGTTTTATCTGCTCTGGTATATACAATGTACTTTTTATGAGCTTTGATATTTAAAATTGGTGAAGTATTGAATTCAATGAAGGGAATTTTGATATCTGAATTGGTTTTGGAAATTAAGGTGATATTTATATCACCAATGACAATCCAATTCTTAGTGATTTCTATACAAGAAATCTGTTTTTCTAATTTAATGTCTTTTTTATTTAATAACACTTTGATATTGTTATTATGGCTCAAAGAATATTTTCTATAGTTCAACATTGGAAGACCAAACAAATCCATAGAATATGATTCAAAATTATCTTCTTCTAAGATAATAGAATAAATGTAGTTTTCTCTAGGAAGATGGAATATAATGTTTTTAGTTTTACCATAGTTCATCATATTATATATAACATTGTCTACTTGTAGGAATGTTGTTCGACAAGCCAAATCGTTTACAAAATTTTCTCCATAGAAATTGCACACATGATTCTGATCTCTCATAATCATAATTGAATTTCCATGTAACAATAAACCTTTTATATCAACAAACCTATTCTCATGAATAAATGTTGAAGTGCCATTATCATTCAAATGTTCAAATATCAACAATTGCTTGGAAGTTTGTACGTAAACATTATTATTATGAAACTTTACATCAATAATACAGACATTCTGTTGGTTTAGAGGTTTGACTTCAATTATTGACATATAACAGATGTCAAATTAAAAAAAAGAAGAAAAAAGACGTTTATAATCAACAATTAGAGGCGAAACATTTTATCCTGAGATTTAGTACTACTAATTTTAATCTACATAGTGTTTGAAGCATTTACAAAATCCCTTAACTAGATATAAAGTTCATTTGGGTTATTTGGGTCTGTTTTCCCTAATTTGAAATTGATGCCTAATAATTTCAAAGAATTTGATAATCCTGTTAACGAAGAGGTGATCAAATATCTGACTAAATTAACACCTTTTTTAACTCTTTCTTGGTCAACATCGGCCCTCAAATCATTTGAAGAAACAGGCAATTGCCCATCATTTGACGAAATTGAAATAAATAACGAAAATGGAATTAACCAGATACATATACCGAAAAATGAAGCAACCTCAGAAAATGATGGATAATAAGGCATATTGAAATCAGAATTGAGTCTTTCTTCGATTGTTGGAATGTATGGGTTGCTGAAGTGTTGGAACCATATATAATGGTTAATCAATGCTAAAACACACGATCCAATAAATACCGGGTTTGACAATTCAACGTTTGGGAATCTACGTAAATTCAAGTAGTAAACGTAATATGATCCCAATGTAAATAATGTAAGCCAGAATGGAAACCCGTCAAACAACCACAATAAAATAAGAATCCCTGCAATTCCTTGAATACCATATTTAAGGGCTTTTTTGGTCAATACCGTGTTTTCTTCAATGATTTCAGAAAAATAATATAGCCCTGCTGCCACCGAGAGAGTTATTCCAATAAATCCAACAATTGCTCCAAAAACTGCCAAGAATTGAATAAACATTACTTATAAAATACCACTATAAAAGAGGAATGTATTATTGGAAATTTTTCAACCCTCTTTATGAATCTTTCTTTTTCATGTTATTTTGGACTACACGGTCGATGATGAATGGGACAGCATGATGGTCCTTTTAGTAGGGCGAATGGAGAATGCACCGATGCTCCCTATTTAAAATCTTACTCCACCGGTGTTTTTAGCACCATCTGAGACCGGTTATTCATTTACATGAAATACCAAGTAATTAGGTAAACCAAATACACCGTAGCCTAACTTTTTAGCCATCATTGCGAACCCCTCAGTTTCAATAAGATGTTTGAAAGGAAACGTTGGGAAATTCGCACCATCCCTATGAACTTGTGCTTTCACCATCAAACAAGTACCTCCAACACCATCTAACGGCACAAAAGTGTCCTTTTTACCATGTGGTGTGTAGAAATGTCCCATTAATGCTCTGTAGGTTGGCATTTCAGAATACCCTTCGAGAATAATTTCATCCTCTTGCAACGTGTTTGCCAATCTGAGACCTTCATCTGATTCCCCCCAATTGTTGAAATCATAAGGTCTCATGGATTCCTTCCCTCGATCTTGTGCAAAAAACCGTTGGAAACAATTGGCTGCTAACACTGGCTTATCTATTGCCATCATGTCTTGAACAAGATTCTGTGGAGTCTCAATAATATCGGAATCTAGCCAGAGAACCCAATTTATATAAGGTGCCATAGTAGTACTTAATAATGAGTTTCTTGCTTGGGCCATTAAGCCTCTACGAGTTTTTTGAACTTCAAATGCATGCCTTTTACCTTCAGATTGAGATATCAATGAATCATGATCCTGTCTAAGGATTGTAATTTTATTGAATTGCGATGTATATTTCTCATCTGTTTTGAAAACAGACTCCAATGATCTCAATGTATTATCCCCTTCTAAAGTCCTTGGGATAATGAATCCTAAATCAATTTTCGATTTAGGGTATGATAGTTGCATAAGATTATCCCAGTATTTTTGATTGAATGATGCCATCGGTGACAAAATTATGATATTTTCTTGACTAACTTCATTCAGATCATAATGAAGTATATGATCAATTGGTTTATTCCTCGGTTTCCAATCAACCTCCGGTTTATATTTATAATTATTGATTGATGTTAATCCTGTTTTGGAAGAATTGCATGAAATCGAAAAAACAATAATGACCAGAATTACGCTTGCAATTGCAATTAATAAACTCAATGGCCTTTTTCGTACAATCTTCTGTATTCTCCACTTGATTTGATGTACAAATGGCGTCATATTTTTCAAGTACCAAATTTATATATGTTTGACAATATCCAAAAAAAGAACGAAAAATAAATTGTCTTATTAAAATCAACATCACGTGACACAAATATTTATTGGGGTTTTCTCACTGAAAGTGTCTTTCAAATCCCTGAATACACAATGAAATCTATTTAGAATGACATTTTGAGTTGAATGATGACATAAAATAAAGGGGGTGTTGTCACAAAAAATGAAACTTCAAAGTTCTAGGTTTCAAAATTACGTACTGATGTCAAAAAAGATATAAGCTGTATATGACAACGTCCAGCTATACAGTGATGCTACTCCGGGAATAATCCAGTGCTTAAAAACAGTGATTAAATAGAAAACAACGTTTGAATTGGGGGTGACGGAGTCCGCAAATGCGGGGGTGTGTAATGATTAAAAAATATATAAAAAGGGACCCCCTCATCATCATTCTTTATGGAAGAGCTTTTTCACATTGTAACCCATCAAATTACACCTAAACACATTCTATAGACCCAATTTATAGAAATGGTTACATCCAACTCCAATGATTATGACTTAGAAAAACAAGAGTCTTCTTTACCTGATCATCACTCTTCCTTACAAGAAAATGCAGATAATTTTCCAAGAGCCATTCAAACAATGTCCAACCAGTCATTTAGACATGATAGACACAACATCTATATCAACGATATTCCAATCGATAAAAAAGAATTTGTGACAGCATTTGGAGGTGCGCTTGAAGTTGGTGCCAGAGAAAAGACTTCCGAATTTAGGGACTATGCTAACCCAGTTCCAGCAGGTCTAGCGGCATTTTCTGCTTCCGCCATGTCCTTGGGGTTTGTTTCAATGCATGCTAGATCTGTTACACATTCAAATGTTTTGCTTGTTGCATTTTTGACAACGTCTGGTTTAGTGGAATTGATTGTGGGTATTTTATGTTTCATTATCGGAAATACATGGGCAGCATGTACTTTTCTCATGTTTGGAGGGTTTTGGTCTTCCTACTCATTTTTATTGATGAACGTTGGTGGGATTGCTGAAGCGTATCCAACCACAAGCGAATTCAATCAAGTTGTCGGGTTTTACTTCTTGCCATGGTGCATCTTTTCTTTTGCGCTTTGGATGTGTACATTAAAATCAACGGTTCCTTTGACTTCTTTGATGTTTTTCATTTGGTTATTTATTTTACTTTTGACAATTGCTACTTTCACCGGTTCAGTGGCAATGTTAAAGGCAGGTGGATTTTTCTGTATTTTCTCTGCTATACTCGGTTTTTACAATATGTTTGCAGGTTTGGCCGATCCAACCAATTCTTACTTTGTGATTAAGCCAATTTTATTACCTAATGCTGTTACCCCTTCAGAAAAGGAGGAATGAGGGGCGTTTCCTCTCCTCTTTCTGTTTTTATTTTTATTTTGTATGACTAAACGAATGATAATGAGCAATAATAAATGATAAAATTACGTAATGGGTAGATATGATTGAAGAGTTACGTAAGCTGGCGAAATATTAAATTAAACATTCTATTGTAATCATAACATTGAAGGAAGGAAATGTCGTTTGCAAATATAGGGAAGAAAGCGATTGATGATGTTGGAAAGGAAGAAATAAGTGAAATAGAAACTTTGAATAAACAAGTACAATTGTTTACCCAACTCGTTAAGAATTTAAATCATTCACATAATAGTGGTTTAATTTCAAAATGTGATGAATGCTTGGCGGAAATCTCCTATTCGTTGAAGAGAATCAAGCCAGAAACAGACAATGAAGTATACCAAATGGGAAAATTGAAATCAACCGTTACGGAGTTGAAAAGTAATTATCAACAATTGCGATCAAAGATGGTTGTTGAGAACTTGAAAAGTGATGAAAACACGCCTTTACAGAAAGATGAAAGGTTATATCAAGATCAAATACAAATACAAATGTCTCATCCACAACAACAGCAACAGCAACAAAAACACGAGTTGAATATGCAGAGCGCAATTGCATATCATTCTGATTTAATTCACGAAAGAAATCAAACTATATCGAACATACAGCAAGGCGTTGAAGACATTAATCAGATCTTCAAAACACTGGATAAAATAGTCATTCAGCAAGGCGAGCAAATTAACTCAATTGAAGATAATATTGGATCATATGCGGTTGAAAGTCATTTAGCAATGGGTGAATTGAATAAAGCAAATGAATATCAAAGAAAAAAAGGAAAATGGTGTTTAATTTTATTTTCAATATTAATACTAATCTTGTTTGTTATTTTTGTTGCAGTTATATGATACACATTGACCAATAACACAAAACTGATAATGTCAATATTTTTACTATTTTGGTTATGATTATGATTAATATCACTGTTTTTCGAACAACAATGAATAAGACACAACTACTGCTAAAACTTATGATGATAATGATAATATTATATAATTTTGTATATATTTATTAATTTGCAATAACTACCCAGAGAATAAGACGATATGATAAAAAAATGAAACATAGTAGTTTCAGCCCATCATGATAGTAATTTGTAAGTAGTGTAAACAGTAGCAAACCCTCCAAAAATTACCAACCCCCAATCAATGATCTTAATCCATTTTTTATCTTTACCAATAACTTTAGCATGGAGCAGTGGTGGATACATGTAAACTAAAGGAATACAAGCAAAACATCCAACAAACGACACAAACAAATCTAAATTGGAAGATCCAAGCCATGCTAAGACACAAGTAAACAATGTTATCAACGTACGTGAGATGTTTTTCAACCATTTTGTTTTATGATCCACTTTACCGGATTGTCGTTTTTTATAAATCCTCGCTTCCATTATTCTGATTGCTGGTAAAAGTTGCAAAGGAACGGACAACATTATTGCCAATGCATAGAATAATTGAATTGAGATAACAGGAATCGAATCTTGAGGCAAATTCATGATGACAACAGTTTGAATATTTTCACCATATGTTAAATAACCTAATGAACCTACTCCAATGAATAGAATGACACAAACAAAAATCACCGACGCAATAACCATTGGAAATTGATTTGGATTTTTCATACTTTGCTGAATTGGGATGATTAAACCAATGCCTTCAAAAGCAAAAATTGCAACCCCAATTAAAAGAGACCAAGATTCAGAATTAAACATTTTAACCGGCTGAATACCATCATTGGCTAAGTCCATAAGCGCATACACTACAATTGTGAAGATTCCCCCAAGAATGAAAATATTGGCTAGTAATGCAGCAAGTGATAATTTGGTCAAATTTCTAATTAATGACATTGGAATGAAAAACAGAGATTCGAATATCACTACCATCCAGATTTGCAAATTAATACCACACGTATTGAAAATGAACGCTTTGATATTTTCAGCTGTGAAGATTGTATACGCAGCAACAAATCCTAGTTGAGAAACCACAATTGAAATTAAGATCAGATATTTCATTGTTTTACCAACTAGTTGTTCACCCAAGTCCACAAATGAAGTCACCCCTGTAATTAAAGTAGTTTTAGCCAACAGATAATAACAGTAAAATGATAAAACTGAAAATAATGATAGCATCGCAATTGAAAATATCAGACCTCCATTTGCAAATGCTTTGGGTAAGAAGAGAACCCCCGTACCAATGAATGCTTTTAGTAATAGAAAAAAGGCTTTGAGAGCTGATGTTTTATTTTCATCACCTGCAACCAGAGGTGACTCTTCATCAACAATAGCATTATGGTTATCAAGATCTAGATCACATGCAAGATAATCCTCATCTTCAAGATCTTCACCTGCAAAGTGTCCATAAATCGTTAGAAATTCAAGGAAGTTACTTGTGATGGGGCCTGCCTTACTCATTTTCCATCCATGTTTTCTAGTATGGAATTCTCTTCTAAATCCACCTGGGACTCTCATAGAGGACGCCATCGAACTTCTTCTCTCTTCAAATGATCGTGCTTTGGTTAGCACAGGTGCAGGCTGTGAATAAAATTCTCTGGTAATATCACCAGAAGGGAGTTTGATCGCCGTTTCGCCATCATCAACAGGTAGATGTTTCTGGATCGATTCCATATATGATGAATGTGGGGAGTTCGAAAAGTGGGTGTTTTGTGATTGTGGGGTTGAGCTGAGCTTGGCCATTGATGCTCTTCGATTTCCTCTGATTGGGATTTCCATTGATGCCTCTTGTTTTATATAGAAAAATCCGTGTACTCTGTGTATAAAGATGATAACGCTATATATAGCGGATTATTTTTACGTGTACTGTTTTTGTGTGTAAATGTCAAATAACGACGGTAATAGTGGTGGTCGCGAAGATATAGGGCGTGCACTGCAAAGTGTCAAGTGGAGTGACTTTACACCGTCTAATCTGGTTGGAATCCCGTGCTTTAGAGACGCGGGGCTTTCTGGATTTGCATGTCTTTTCGTGTTTTCGACGGTGATGTTGGGGTTCCATGCGAGTGTCCGAAAGGCTGCAAATTTTGGGGTTGGCGGGTTTTTACTAGGATCTATCTTCGGATGGGAGCAATGTAATTATAGAAGAAGAGAGCAACTTCGTGGAGTTCAAGAAGCAAAAGAAAGGTATTATTCAAGCAAAAAATAAGACAAAGACCTGCGAGAATGAATATACAGATATATACGTGTACATATATAAATCAAATTGTTTATAAAGGCTTTTTTCAAATATAATACAAATAAATGGTGTTTATAGAAATCCTTGATATTATTTCAACTAAATTATATTTATTTGTCACATTAAGTATTATATGAAAAAATGCGCCACTACAAGCTCATTTACTATCAGAAAGTTACATTTGAGGTATAAATACTTGACTTAATATTGAAACAAGCTTCAAAATAATAGAAATCACTGAAATTAAATATTTGGAATCTGGTCCAAAACTGTAACACAAAAATACTTTTAAACATTCTAACCTTACAGATATGTTTGGATATGTGACTGCAAAAATCAATTGTAGAAACTTAAATTTCGAACTTTTAATTTATATTTATTATTTGTTCTTCTATGGAATATCACACCTGGATTTCGGTGATTTTTGATTTTTCTGATTACAAGATCAGATGTTTTGAATGGTGAAGAAATTTCAATTATATTGAAACCATCATGCACTGCTCATATATTGCAAAAAACCCGATGTGAAAGACAAGCCTTTATTATTCATTTATTTCATTATTTGTGATATAACCATCAAGTTTTAAGTTCTTAATTTGCAAAATCATATTAAACATAGTTCATCATAAGTATGTATCTAAACAATCATAATCTACATTTCATTAAATATATTATAGATTTCAAAGAAGAAGTTACAATAGTGAACTAAACAGATTATTTAACAGCAAAAAATTAAACTCGAAAAGAAAAGGGTGATAGAACGGTGTTACATTTTGATCGGTTCATTGCCTTTTATATTAATGCAAAGTTAATTTCGTCTTAACAGGGATTTTTACATCTACACATTTTTCCCTAGGTATATAGACAGCAACATAAAAAAGATGATGTCACCATATTTGAAACAATATTTGAGTTATACGAGGATAAACTGAATAAAGCTTGGGTTTTGTTGTTTTTCTTATGATTTATATATAGGCTTTCGTTTTAAAACTGACAGTTCAGAATATCATGAGCAAAATTCATAATTATGATAACATCACAGTTAAAATGGGGTTTTGCCAACGAAATTAGTAACATGCACAAGATCCATTCATTATATATATTGAAATATGTGCTTTGTCGTTACTTTAATGGCGACTAAATGAATACCTGAAATATAATTACATCGAGACGCTATTCATCAAAAATAACCCATTTATGATAGACTCTTGGGATTTCAATCAAGTCTCATGGGTATTTTTTGCTAAATATCCATTTAAAAATATAATAGCAGCACTAATGTAATGACTGCAAATCGCTTATGAAATAATAAGGGAAACGATTGTCAAGGTAAAAATTGCATATCGCAACGTTGGGTAGAGAAAAAATGCGCCCCCCTTGTACCGCTGGAACTGGGCGCACGAAAAAAAATATTCCGAGCAAAAGCAAGGCCGCTCTGCCCATGACAAGAGTATTGCTGGGCCCCAAAAAAAAAAAACCCCATGCGCTACTGCTTCATCTTGCCGTCCTCGAATCACGCTCGCGGTAGGAAATATTAATGCAACAGAAAAACAATACAAGTGATAATGTATCGTGTATATACATATATAATGTAGATAATTTTATCAAGAGAATTCAATACACGTGATATCGAATTGTTCCACTATCAATTCAACAAGAAGTCTTGAAGCACCTCGATTATTTGTAAATCGCCTATATTCTTCACTAACACTAGCTAAATTCCAGCCTTGCATTTTTCTGAAACACCCTACAAGCGCACCAGTACGATGTCCTCCCATACCGCAACATATTAAAATTGGATGGTTGGCGGAATTCAAGAGTAATTGAATACCTTCGACAATGGTCTTTTGAGGGATCATCTCGTCAGCAGAACCGGCGAACCCTTTCAATTCAACCCCGTGAATCTCACAGAATTTTACTAGGGAATCGGGTGGGTCTTCCAGTGCTAACCAAAGAATCGTACGAAGCTTCAATCCCGCCAGAAAACTATGATTGAATGGCAATGGGACTCCACTTCGATATATGTTGTTTTCAACCGGTGAAAAATTGAGAGGGGGCACAACCACCGTGTTAGGCTTGGTCTGCTGTGTTGGAGAGTTGGAGATCAACGTCCTTCCGTCTATTTTAATGCTATCCATAATTAATGCAGTATTCAGTATACAGGCTAAAATATTATTATGAGAAGTCTCTCGTTCATATACACTATTCCTCACTTTTTAAAACATAAATGGCTGTCGTGATCACAAAACCATTCAGTGACAGGTGGCACATATTGGTAGACAGTTACCTTGTGTTTTTAATGGTTGTGGGGATTTTCCAATTGGGATTTACACTAGTCGGAGGATCATACCCATTTAATGCATTTCTTGGTGGATTTTGGTTATGTGTTACGCAATTCGTTTTAACAATGGGGTTAAGGTTATCCCCAGGGAGTTTAGCACAGTACATTTTCGCTTCTTTAGTCACATCTTTCGTCTCATTACATTTCATAAACTAGTTTTTATTATCTAATTATAATGGATCATTGGGGAAACTCTCTCAACCATTTCATTCTCTTTCCAGCCACAGCCCTGTCGTTTAATCTGAAGCCGAAAAGTTTCAAATCAAACGGCTCAACCCTTTGACATTGTCTGCCCACCTCGGGAAACAATTTAATAAACATACCAGCAAAACTAGACCCAAAGAATGCACCATCCAAATTCAGATATTTGGAACTATTGGGCAAATAAATATCATTACAATTAGCGCAGTAAAGTCGAACAGTTTCAACGCCTAACACATCTACTCGACCCATTGGAACAAGGTGGAACCCTCTGCACAGATATCTGGGGCACGAGCCAAAAACATTTCTTTCGAATTTATCAGCCATTAAATGTAATCCTTGTTTCGTTATAATGAACCTGGCATGAATCAACCCATATAAAACTTCTGCTGAATGTGTTACCAATGCGTTGTCCGCGGTGTCGATATCCAAGATCACATCCAAGGCTTCCCTATAATGGGGAATTGATTGGTTTAAACCTGTTAAATTAAAATCATCTTCGATGAAATCTTGTGGGACTTCCACAAAGAACTCGTGTCCATATTGAGAGCAGAATTGTGTAATCCAACTGTTTTCTCCTTCGCTTGAAGAATATTCACTCATCACTGCAATACACGGTTCTAATAAAAGAAAATACACACTCTCTATTTATTGGTTTTCACTATTTGAAAATTCCCTGTGGTGTTTTTCTCCCGTTAATTAGTAGGGACCTTGTTTGAATCATCCCCCCTCACTTTTTGTTTGGCCCTCTTTTTTTAATTTTTTTACTGGGGGATTTTTATTTTACTACGCAAGTTTTCAATTTATCACCACCCATATTGAACTTTTTTACTGGGGAGATTTATATTTACTGGGATTGAATTAATTTTTAGTAGGAAAATAGTAATTTTTAATACCCTCACTTCCAAACCCATCCACCATATTCCTATAATGATAAATTTAACTTTAATTTTACCGTTAATATGCATCCTTTCGACGGTTGTGGACGCCCAAAAGCTTATATTACTATTAGAACCACTTTCCGTTTCTAGTGACATTAAAAAGATGCAAAAAGAGATGGAGGATCTCCGTTCAGAAAGAAACTCCCTTTCTCCACAAGACCAATACGCTAAATGGACAAAAACTAACCGGAAAATTGATGCTTTGGAACAGAAATTATCTTCGAGTACTTCTTCTTTGAATAAGCAGAGAATTGGTCGTAAGTCTCTGGTTACTGTCGGCCTCAGTGTCCTATACTATGTGTTACGTATTTTTGGAGGAAACAAACCTGTGGGCTACCCAATTCCCGGGATCTTTCCCTCTGCAATCAGCTGGTTACTGTTAAAATCTGATGGCGCCTTGGGTATGATTTTATGGACCACAATGGCCACAACATGCTTCCAAGTTGTGAAGAGAGGTGTAGCTTCATTCTTATAGCTTTTTATTTATTTGTTTTCATTTGTTTTCGCCATTTTCCCTTCTTTTCTTTTCACCAAAATGTCAGTAAACGGTATGCATAAAGAGCAAAAGCGCGTTTTTTCGAATCAAAGGAGAGTTACTAACATGAACGACTATGATCAAAGAATCTGTTGTTATTTCGGAGGAAAATCCTGTTGATTTTGCCATTCCAAATGGGATCATCAAACGTAAATTGGATTCATATGTTGGATTTGCCAATTTACCAAAACAATGGCATAGAAAATCAATTAGAAGAGGATTCAACTTTAACTTGATGGTAATTGGAGAACGTGGTTTGGGGAAATCAACATTTGTTAACACCCTTTTCAATAATAAGGACTTGATCAAAATCACCAAACCAACCGCTATTTTAAACGATGAAGATGACCAATTAGAAAGTGAAGGAGGACTAGATATTCAAACATACTCTCAAGATATTGAAGAAAGCAATGTGAAACTTCATTTAAATGTTGTAATGGCCAAAAAATTTGGACAAGATATTAATAACAGTGAAATCTGGACTTCAATCGTCGAAGAAATCGATCAGAGGTTCAATTCTTACTTGGAATATGAAACTAAAATTAACAGATCTTCGATTGTTGATAATAGAGTTCATGCTTTGGTATACTTTATTGAGCCAACCGGACATTCCCTAAAACCTCTGGATATAACTTTTATGAAGGCAGTTCATGAAAAGGTTAATTTAATTCCAGTTATTGCAAAATCTGACACATTGACTGAAAAAGAAATTGAAGAATTCAAAAAGAGAATCCTTGATGATATCAAACATCAAGGTATCAAAGTTTTCACCCCTCCAACTTATGAAAATGATGATGAAGAAACTAAGTCTAATTCAAATGAGATTATGGCAAAATTACCGTATGCAATCATTGGTTCAACTGATTATATCCAAACCGCTGATGGTAGATCTGTTAGAGGTAGACAATACCCATGGGGTACTATTGAAGTGGATAATGAATCACATTGTGATTTTATCAAATTAAGACAGTTGTTGATCAGAAATTTCATGGAAGAGTTAAAGGATAGTACTGGTAAGATACTTTATGAAAAATATAGAACAGAAAAGTTGTTGAAAATGGGAGTTGAACAAGATGATAAGGTTTTTAAAGAATTTGATCCTATCTTGAAGCAAGAAGAAGAAAGACAATTGCACGAAACAAAGTTGTCTCATTTGGAGTCTCAAATGAAGCAAATTTTCCAACAAAAGGTTTCTAGAGAGGAGAAGAAATTACAAGAAACTGAAGCTGATCTATTCACTAAGCATAAGGAAATGAGAGATAAGTTATTGAAACAAATTAAAATGTTAGAGGAAAAGAAAAAGGAATTGGAATCTAAATCTTTGCAACAAACAAGTCGTCAACCACAATCCCAAGCTCCTGCTAAAGCTAAGAAAGGCTTTCTACGTTGAGGACATTGCTAGCAACTTGCACACAGAGAATAAATGAATTTCTTCATATTGTTCATTTTCATTCAATTCTTTCTATTACTTAAATTATGTTATATACTGATCAATCAAACCTTAAAGGATATCCATATATATTAACAAACCGTTTTGCATTGTAAATTTTGTAATGCAAAATCTTAAACTAAATAGTGATATAAATTTTCTATTTCTAAAAATTTCTTTTAGCTTCAATAGAAGAAACATGGTTGAAGATTATTATGAGATTCTTGGAGTCGAAGCGACTGCCACTTCAATTGAAATTAAACGTGCATATCGGAAACTTGCATTGAAGCATCACCCGGATAAAGTATCGGCAGAGTCGAGAGAATCTTCATCAGAGATATTTAAACAAATGACACATGCATATGAGGTTTTGATGGATGAAGAGAGAAGATATAATTATGATCAATACGGAAATGAAAATGGACCTAGGGGAGGTGGTATGGGTGGAAATGGAGGATTTGAAGACATGTTTTCAGGAATGGGAGGCTACAGTGATAATAATTTCGGACCAGATGATTTTGCAGATTTCTTTGGAGGTGGTGGATATCATCAACAGCAATATGGTAATAATAGAAGCCAGAAGAAGTTTAAGACGGATGATATTCACTTGAAAACAAGCGTCAGCCTTATGGATTTATACTTGGGAAAGATTATTAAACATGCAATTGAAAAATCAGTTAAATGCTCCAAATGTCAAGGTAATGGACTTAGAAAAAAGGCCAAGCCTCCAATGTGTGTGACATGTAATGGTCATGGGAAATTAAAAAGGGTTAATAGATTTGCAGGTATGATGATGATGGAAGAAATTCAATGTAATGATTGTAAAGGAAAAGGTGTCAGAATAAGATTTCAAGATAAATGTAAAAGCTGTTCAGGGGTTGGTACGACTCAAGAGAAAGAAATTTTTGAATTCCATCTGAAAAGAGGATCACCAAACGAAGGTGAAATTAGACTGGTTGGCAAGTCAAATGAAAAATTAGGCTTGAAAACTGGTGATATCATCTTGAGTTATAATCTAAGTTCATCAAATAATTCGTTTACTCGTCAAGGGGATGATCTTTACACAAAAATAAAAATCAAACTAATTGATTCATTGATTGGTTTCAATGATAATCATTTGGTTAAATCATTGGATGGTAGATGGATATCAATTAAGGTACCAACGGGTAAAGTTATTACACCCAATGATTCAATTGTCATCAAAGGTGAAGGTATGCCTATTTTAAACTCAAATAGCAATGAATTTGGTAATTTATTAATAGCAGTTGAAATTGAATTTCCACCAAATAATTGGATTCTTGAGAAAAATGATATCCAGATCTTAAAAAGAGTTTTAGAAATTGATTCATCGAAAAGAAATGAAAAAGATTACAATGATGAAGCTGAGATAACATATGGGAATTTCGAAATAAAATCCAAGTTGGATTTACCAAAACAGTTCAATTCTTTTAATGCCAATGCCGATGTTAAAATTGGCACAGAGGACAAATCATCTTCATGGACAAGTTGGTTTGGATGGTAATTTTAATGAATGATTAGACTTTTGTATATATAGAAACAAAATTTTTAGTATATAATTTTGTAAATGCAAATTAACTATTAAAAAAAGACTACGATGAGGAGAGGGGTATTTTTAATGTCATTATTTGTAAAGCTCCATGATATAATCTAATTTCTCCTGCTCGTTATCACAATCGCTAAACTCCAATTCCAACTCATCTTGATCCAAAATATCATTTTTATCAATTTCTAAATCAAGTGAATTATTTTCCAGTTTCATGTCCAAATGTAAAGGATCTTCAATGTTATTCACTTCTGTATTATGCCATAACCCATCTAAAACGTTCTTGGTGAATCTGATTTCATTTGTTTCTTCTTGTAATTCTGGAAAGTCCTTTTTAGATATAACTTCAATTTCGAAATCTTCTTCTTTTTCTTCTTCTAGAATCAGCCCCATTCTTTTGGCCAGTCCATTCCAATTTGTATTACTTTGATCCGTATCAAATGTAACTTCAAGATCGTCTTCCGATTCAAACGCGGTCTCAATCTCTCTTCTTTTGACAACTGATCCGTTTCCTTCTGAACCTCTGTTGAAGACGTTATTTCGCTCGATTTTTAACTCTTTTGATGGTGGAAGTGGAACTTGTGGTATTAATGATGTACTGCGACGCAGAGAAGGCTTTTTAATTCCTCCCAAATGTGTTGAGGTTGTAGATTTCTTGAGCTGTAAATTACTTGATTTTTGGGAAAGAACTCTTCTTAAGCCCGACGATGATTTCCCATTTTTGCCCTTAACATTCTCCTTGTCTGCATCTATAACATTGAACTCTCTTCTCAGCATGTTTGCTTCCAATTTAGCAATTTAAACAGCGATAAAAAGAAGAATACAATAGCAATGGAATTAGACAACAATTTCTGTTCCCAAAAGGGAAATATCTAAACAGCTCATGACATATTATGTGTGTTATTTTAGCAAAGATTATTACATATCGATTGTCATATAGAGACAAATTTAAAGGACTTTCCGTCGAGGCCTAAAACCACTGCCTCATTCGTAGTAAAATTGATATCAAATTGAGAGATTTCAATATCGAGAGAAATATTCTTTAGTTGGAAAGAAAAAGTAGAATCAAATACTGTGATTGAATGAGACTGGACAATAAATATCTCTCCAGTTGGAGACATCACCGCAGAAATAAAATGTGAGTTATCAAAAGATTGAAGCTTTGATTGGCCATTTTGAGTTTTCAATTCAATGGAATCAGCTCTAGTTATCAAAATTGAAAGCTGACCATTATAAAGTAATTGAACATCTCCTGAATCCCCTAATGAAGAAGATTTAACAATAGAAACTTGACTTTTTATATCATCTTTTACTTGTTCAAGTTGGGTATTCATACAAAGTTCGAGATTAGCAAACATTTGAGAAAATGAACCAACCGGCATAAGACCACCATTTAAAGAATTCGCAAATAAAAGAAATTTGACAACATCTTTAACAGAAAACTCAGTATTGGAAGAATCATCGCCGGATATTTCTTTTAAAATTGACTCTAACCATTGCATTGTTTGTTTGAATTGTGATTGAAAATCATTAATTTCAACAATAAATTTGTAGCATTCTTTCAAAAACTGATTTGGAATGTTTAAAACCTCCTGCAAATTCAATTGGTTCAAATAAACAATCAAATGTGTCAAAGATGAAATCAACACCATAAAAACATTTTGCTTGGAAGATTCAAAATAAGTTTGGCCTAACTTTGTCCACCTTTTGATGCCTCGATCTCCTAAATAATCTGTAATCCATTTCTTAGTTCCTTCTGATAAGTTCCCTGTTAATAATAAATCATACAAATCATCTATTGGTTGAGTTTCATCTTCTTGTTCTTCTTTTAATAATTGCATGATTTTGAATGTATACTCGATAAAGGGTGTATGGACATTTTCAATATCCTTCAGAACGTTTTTAATTATGATCAATATTTCGAGGATTTTCCCATATAGTGAACTGAGAGCAGCTGTTGATCCATTGATAAATCCTAAATCTAACTCGATTAATTCCAACGTCGAATTCTTTTCAGCAACCAAATATTGGATTTTCTCTTTGTCATTCATACAACAAGCCTTGATTTTAATACCCTTTAATATTCCAAGATTGACAATAAAAGTATTTGAAAAAATCAACGATAACCCATCTGATTTCATTGATAACACCAAGAAATCAATATCGGATCCTTCACTTTTCAAATTGAAGTCTGAACTAATCCCATTCAATCTTGGTAGTATGTCTTTAATTGAATCATCAATCTGTTTGCTATTGATTGAACTGTTTTCAATTAATTTAACCGTGTTTATTTCACACCAGTATGAATAATCGACATTACTTTCTAAATTCAATTCAAAGATAACTTTCCCATTCAATACCTTTACCAACGAAAATTGTCGCTTATCTCCAAAAACTGCAATTACTAGACCGTCTGGCCGCCATGTCACATGTTCAATTGATTGATCCATTTCAAATTCCCATACTAGTTCACCACTTGGCCTAAAACACTGCAAAGTTTGCGAATTAAACTTCACCAACACAAGTGGCATTTTCTGGCAAAGCATAAAACAGTCTCCTTTTACGGAATTGGCCAGTTTCACCACCATTCCGTCCATTGTCAAAACGATCAACAAAAATAAGATTACAATACTTTTTAACCTTTTTTCTTCTTTTATAAAAAGATCAACTATCCATGTTTAAGAAGAAACTTGACCTGAAGCCACAACAAGTTCTAAAAGCAAGTGAAAGGAAGAAAATGCAAAGGGATTTACCTTTACCTCTACCGAAAACTCTCTCTAAATGCCATTTTTCAACAAATGAAATTGAAAAAGGAACGATGTATTTCAATGTAAGTGATAATGAAGCGGTGTATTTTCAGACAAGACAATCTGAAATGATTCCAACAGTCAGTATCCTGACATTATATCCGGAGTTACATCGATTGCCCATTGTTCAGACACATGAAGCCGTAATTGCTCGATTGATTAATGGAGCGAATTTGATGATTAGAGGATGCGTTGGAAGAATGCCAGAAGGATTGAAACGGAATAGCACGTGCATTGTTGTGGATTATAAAAGACCATTGGAAGCTATTGCAGTTGGTGTTTGTGAATTAGAGGTAGCGGGATTAAACTGGAACGAATATAAAGATATGAAAGGTGTTGTTGTTAAAATTATGAATGTTATTGGAGACAAAATACCCAGTAGAAACATTGATGAGTTACTTAAAGAGAGGAATGAACGAATTAGTGATGAAGACATTTTAAGGCAATTTCAAGATTTAAATATATCTAGTGAAGAAGAAGAAGATGATGATGATGATCATGATCATGAAGAAATAGAAGAAGAAGAAGAAGAAGAAGAAGAAGCAAAATCAAAAGCGGAAGATGAAGCAGCAGAAGGCATGAAGAACGAAGAGATAAATACTCTAATAAAAGATGATGATACTAAAATTAATGATACATCCAATATTATTTCACAATCAATTGATTCAATTCCTTTGTCTGTTAATGTATCATCAGCTCATACTATTTCCAATGAAGATGAATATAAACTTACAGTAGAAGATATTGATCAATTTTTTGAAAGATCCCTTCTCTACACAATTTCTCAAGATTCAATTCAACTACCAATAAAATCCACTCAATTGATTGAGTCTCATATTCTAAGGAATTTACCAAATTGTGATTTAGACCTCGTAAATTTGAAAAAAACATCATGGAAAAAGAGTACTAAGTTTTTGAAAGCTATGGAAAAGGCAAAACTTTTAAAATTGAAGGGGAAGGATGATAATTTGAATGTTATAGCGTTTGTTTCAAAGGAAGATCCGAGAATAGCTAATTTTCATCCATACAAAATAAGATCATTAATCAAACCTCATCTTCCAAATTCTTCTTCTGATAATGCAAATAAAGTTGACGAATTAACATTAAAGTTGTTATATAAGCCTACCAATCCGGCAAGGCAACTTTACAATGCATTAGATTTGGTTTATGACTCTTATTATACAGCTGAAGAGATTAAAAAACACATTCAAGATTATATTAAGAAGGAAAATCTAGTCTCTGAAACGAACAAACAAATGGTTGAAAGCGATCCAATTTTGAAAGAGTTCGGAATTAAAGTTTCTATCAAGCGTGCAAATATAATGACTCAGGTGATGACAAAATATTCTCCTTATTATTTATTGTACAGGCAATCAGATTTGAATTCCATCGATCCTATAATTCAACAGAGAGTCCAACCAAAAAAAGGAACGCCTCCAAAAATCGAAATATCCATTGAGAAGCTCAAAGTTGGCAAAAGATTCATTACTAATGTTAAATATAGTGAACACTTTTTCATCAATGCTGAAGATTTAGCGGCACAATTAAGAGTCAAATGCATGGGATCAACTAATATACAAGATCCCCCATTAAATCCTAAAGATGGTAAAGAAGTTATGGTTCAGGGTAGACACGACTCTACCATTGTTAAACTTTTGAAAATGAAATACGGGATCCATGAAAATTGGTGTGTTGTTTCCGATAACACCAAGTCCAAACCAAAAAAAAAGTGACCCTAAAACGATAAATAAAATAGCGCTAAATCAGTATAACAACGAACGATCTTTGAATTGAATGTTCCAGAGGATTATGAAATATCGAGAAGTAAATAGCAAAAAGAAAATGAAAACGAAACAGGTAAATAGAGTAAAAATCCAAATGAATTAAAATGTATATGATGTTTTTTCCAATTCATTAAGAGGTGGAAGAATATTTTGAAACATATCAATATCAGAAAATGTAGCGGACATGTATCCATTCAAAGGGTCTGTAACTGAATTGTGTGTATATTGTTCAAATGCTGTCGAATTTGAATTCATTATTGGCAATTCGTTTTCTGTCAAAAACAGCTGCCTTACCATATTCTCGTAAATCTCAATCATTAGCGTTGGAATTGTTTCGAATGCACTGAGAAAGTTGAAATCTCCATGATAAGTAAATTCATTATACGCCTTCAAAAAGCTGATCAAGACTAGGCAGAATCTAGCATTTAAATAGTAATCATGATTCGATAAAAGCATAGGTGTACCCAAAATATCCTTAAAAACATCCAATATCTCGTCAACGAGAATATGTGGACTGGAGTAATAATCGATTATTTTAGAAGGAATTTCTTCTTCGCTGAATATTAGCTGCTCAAGCTGTGCAAATGAAACATCAATCTGAACTTCATTTGGTTTAATATGGGTTCCAGCTTCAATTGATAATGATATCATACCAATAACGGGTTTGATCATAAATATCCAGCATAGATTTTTCAGGTAGATAATGAACCTTGGGTTGTTGTTACATGATAATATTTGCTTGATGAATTTTATCGAGAATACGTACATAATAGTAGAATAACTCTTGAAATATTTATGCACCTCATCCAACTCTTGATTATTCTTGGGAATTGACAACTGCTCTTGTGTAAAAATCTTTTTCCTGCCAGAGACACTGGTTTGATATCCAGCAAAATTATATATCTCAATAATAATTTTAAAGCTGTACAGCTTATTCAAAACTTGTGGCCATAGCTTTTTATTATTTGCAAGATGATGAATGTCAGTAAATGAAACCAATCTACTACAATGAGTTTTAATTTGTTTGCAATATATTAAAAAATCTCGGATGCTATGTTCTCCACGTAACATCTTCAACATTTTCAAGATCAATTGTTGATATTCAATTTCGTGAGTTTTGGAATCTATTACATCTAAATACATTCCATGAGAAAAATCCAAGTTTATCATTGGAGTTGGTCCAAATAAAGCAAATTGAAGGTCTTGAACGAGCAAATAATTCCAAAGTCTCTTCAAACAATCGAACGAAATTTGTTCAGAAAAGTTATTCTCATCCTTACTCTCTTCAGAAACAACAAAAAATTGAAGTTTATTAATGTCGCTATCCAAACCCATACTCATTGCAAGGTTGACGGCTGTTTGAAAATATGAATATTCAACATTATAAGTAAACCCAGAATTGATAAAATGGCCATAATTTATCAAAGTAAGCCTTAATGTTAGAATACCCATCAATCCAAATATTGTTTGGTCTTTCTTATACTCACAATAATTAAGAGTTTCCTTGGAAAGTTGCGATAATTGAAAAGGTTCAACCTGTAACAATTGTGTGAATGGTGTAACGTTTTCGTACTTGACAAATATCTCCACTAAATCGACTATGGCTAAAATGAGGGCTAAAGGATGGTACTCATATAGCTTTTTTGGTGAAACAAATATTATACCTGACATAGATGGCCTAATGTAGTTATTGAAAACCATGTGTAAAACACCGCACGGAATTGCTGAGTTAAAGATCAACTCATTCAGTTCATTTTGGAAATATATTAATCTCTCCAAGATTCCATAATAGTTAGTAACAAATATGTGTCTCAAACTATCTTCAATATTTCCTCCAGTTGAAAAATTATTGAATGGAGATCGAATGCCTGCGACGTCGAAGCCTTTATTCCCCAATTTATCTTGTAAGTTGTCACAGAGAAGAGATTTTACCTTGGATTGAAACTTTACCACACACATTGTTGTAAAATTTGGTCTGAAAGATGTTACCACTTGAATCCGACTTGATTTCATATTGACGCAGTGCATACTGTATTTGTCTGATCTGAAATCCAAAATGCTGCTAGTCGGTACTTTCGAATCTGCTACTTGCGTCTTGTCTTTCATATCCAACATTTTCTGTAGCATTTCTACTTTTTGTTGAAGCTTTTGAATATCTTCATCTGCTGGTATTTTCATTATCATGTGTTTCATGTTCATTCCGTAGTTACAAGTATCTGTGATACCCGAGCGAAGACAATTGGAACAAGGTTGTTCCTTATCACATTTAATCTTCTTTCGCCTGCAATTGCTACACACAATCAACACCCCCTTACGGCGCTTCTTAGATTCCATTATTGGTCCAAATTTTGTGCTGAGATTAGAAGTGATTGACTCCGTCAAATGAGATTTTCATGATTCTAGAAAATTATTGATGACGACATATTACGTAATATAGGCAAGATATACAAATAATCAGCTTTCCAACTGATTTATCCATTCAGAGATGTCAGCAACGTAATCGGCATCTTTCAATTTGACAGCTAGGAGTTTTGCGCGACGAAAATGGGACAAAGCTGAAACTTGATCACCTCTTTGCATTTCTATTAAACCCAAGCCGACAGAAGAAATCATTTCACTCTTATCAAAAGCAGGCTTAAACATGGTGTCCAATTGATTTTTCACTTTGAATAGCATTTCATTGTCAGAAATAGGTTTATGAGTTGATTTTTTTGCTTCCTCACAAATCATCAATACTTTCTTGAAAACTCTTTCTGATTCAGCAGCCGTTGTTGTTAACACGAATTCTTTGATGTCTGGTTTGGAAATATCAACAGAAATCGGTTGACTGTTTTGAATAATTTCCACTACACTTTCACTTGGATAATCTTTGCTAATTATTTGATGTGTCATTTGTAAGGCAATTGCCAACTTACTGAATGTCAGTGCAAGCATGGCGGGATGGTCAAAAGATCTTTGAATTAAATTGGAATTAGAAACTAAATTTGAGATAGTATCACTCAAATCCCCCGATTCTACATTCAAGTTTGCTAATGAATCTTTGGCGACTATCAAGGTCTTGGTGAAAATTGGCCATCCTGCTATATGTAAGCCAAGAAATTTATTTTCTTCTGTCTCATCTGTTGCGTACAAAGGTAACTCAATGGGATTTTTCGAATTCTGATCCAATTTGACTCTTTTTTCTAATTCATTTAACCCTACAAACTCCCTTTCTAGTTCATTTGTTAAAAGTGAAAGAATGTTTCTATTATTGATATCATTGAGTACTGGCATAAATGGTGGATATTTTTCCATTATACGGTTTTGTGCAATGACTATATTAAACATCAAAGCATCTTTACCTTCATCCAGCCTTTCTGGAGGAACTAATTGAGAAAAACGAATTGCCACTGCCAATGAAGTTCTTATGGCTTTATCTAGCATACTATCTTTGAAGAGTGTTTGGTAATCTGTCCTATTGGCTAAAGCATTGAGAAATTCATCCTTGAAAACTTCATAAATGGCTAACGATTTATCCAATCTATTCAAATATTCATACAATTGTGCAATTCTAAGACCACATGAAACATAAGTTGGTGAGACATGTTCGACATCTTCTTCATCCATTAATTCCATTGCTTCTAAATAGCATCCAATTGCATCGTCTATATTCCCATCATTTTCCGACGTTATACCAAGTTGAATTGCATTAGCTACTTCTGGTGATATTCTTTCTCTTTCAACAAGTCCTGAGGCACCCATAATTCCAATGATGACCAATATAATAGGGCTCGACAACAACAATTTTCTACCAAACAAAAACTCTCTTTTAGAATTTGGTGGTTCGACTGGTGAAACCATTGGCTTTGGTGTTTGACTTCCTGTTTGAAAATATGTTGGCGGCCTTGGATTTTCTGGCTTATCTCCCGTTTGGAAATGCGTCTTCGGTGTGTATAGGCTTCTTGTTCTCAAACAGAGCCCTCTTTTAACCAAGCATCGACTTTGTATTCTAAACATGTTACAAGAGTAAAAGAGAATGTAGGGAAAAATGTTACAATTTTGGCAGATCAACATTTTTTCTTTAATCAATTAGTGATAATTAATCCCAACTTCCAGTTTCTGCAGCAAGTGATTCCTCTGTGGTGTTTAATTTGGATAGTTATTTTAAGGTGGAAAAATAGTGGAATTCAAGTGATATTTGAGTGTGTTAAATTACAAGATGTGTGGAAGGTTTGCGCAGCCTTTAGATATTCATGCTATTGAATCACACTTAGAGTCAATAAATAACAAAACTATTGATAATGTTGATAAAAATATCCAGTCGAGCCATATGTACAATATCAGCCCTACAAACTATACACCAATTTATTATTATAATTGTGATAAGGAAATAAATTCCAACTTGAAATATATGAGATGGGGAGTGATTCCAGTATGGATGAAATCATGGGACGAAGTCAAGAGCTCCAGACTAACTACGTTCAATACCAGAATGGAAAATATTGAAGGAAAACTATGGAAAGGATGTGAACGTTGTGTTGTCCCAATTACAGGATATTATGAATGGAAAGAAAAAAAAATGCCATACTATGTTAAAAGCAAAGAGAGTATTATGTATTTGGCGGGTGTTTATTCACAATCAGTCATAGATGGAAAGGATATTTTATCATTTAGTATCATCACAACTGAATCCAATGAGGACCTGGAATGGCTTCATCATAGAATGCCATTGATTTTATCTCCTCTTGAAATAGACAACTGGCTTCAAAAAAAACATACTACAGCCGATACAGAAGGTCTAGATTGGTATAAAGTCGATCCAAATGTGGGAAATTCAAAATTGGATCAAGAAAAGTTCATAAAACCATTGAAAGTTGTCCAAATTGATTCTTTCTTTTCAAAGAAGTCTACAATAAAATCAGAAAATGTTAAAACGGAATCTGACGTTGTTAAACGACCCCTAGATAGCTGTTTGGGTGATTCAAAAGCAAAAAAAGTCAAAAAAGAACAAATTGAGTGATGAGGCCCCATCTTGAAATCAACTTCTAACTCATCTTAGTTCTGGCACCATAAATCATCAATTACAAAACTGAAAATACCCACCTGGAGCATCGAATTATCACCACTTTTACCGATGAAATTTTTCTAGGAAATTTTTTTTTATTCAATAAATTTTTCACTTATATAAAGAAGAAAGAAATAGAAATAGCGGAATGTCAGCCCAGAGAGAAAGAATCGTTCCCGTGAAGAATGCAGTGATGCCTTCACAGGTGCATCCTGAACAAAGATACTGGAAGGGGTTTGCGAATTCACAATTGGTGAAAGAACATAATGCAATTACACATATTTCATTTGATCAAAATTCACCACATGACTTTGCAGTCACTTCCAGTACCAGAATTCAAGTGTTTTCATCAAAAACTAGAAAGGTAGCCAAATCATTTACAAGATTTAAAGACACAGTTTATTGCGGGGAATTTAGAAATGATGGGAAACTATTAGTTGCAGGTGATGCTAGTGGTATTGTTCAAATTTACGATGCGCATCATCCAAGAACTTTGTTAGTCTCAATAAATCCAAGTACACATCCAACACAAGTTACTAAATTTCATCCAACTATTACAACACAACTTTTAACATGTTCAGACGATAGAGTTGCAAGAATCTACGATATATCACAAGCCAATAAGCCAATCATATCATTTGGAGAACACGATGATTATATTAGGGCAGGTACCTTCATGCCAAACTCGCCAAATTTAGTTGTTACAGGTTGTTATGATAATTATATTAGAGTTTTCGATACCAGATCTGGTTCAACACCAATTATAAAGTTCAATCAAGAATCAGCAGTTGAAGATTTGCTTTCAATTAATTCTACTAATATAATATCTGCAGGAGAAAACGCTGTCAATTGTTGGGACATAGTTGCAGGTGTGAAATCAAGGTCATTAACAAACTTTACTAAAACTGTTACATCATTAGCAGATGCCGGTGATAGAGGTATCCTTGCAGGTTCAATTGACGGTCATGTTAAGGTTTTTGACACTGCCACTCCTAACTGGGATGTTAGATTCAATTGGAAGTTTGGTTCTGGTGTTCTAGCATGTGGTGTTTCACCTGATCACAAACATTTAGTCGTTGGATTGAATTCTGGGCTTTTAACGATTAGAACAAGGAAAACAGAACCTAAGCAAGTTGTTGCTGAGAAGAATTCCAAAAATCAGAGGAGTGAGACTTTAGAAAGATTATTAAGAGGTGGTGAATACAAAGGTGAGAATGAATTGCAAGCTATCGATGATAGAGTTCAAAGTAAAAAACTGAAGCCATTTGAAAGGCTATTAAACCAATTTAAGTGGTCCGAAGCACTGGACAATGTCATCAAAACAAATCAAACGCCAGAAATCGTGATTACATGTATGTTAGAATTGAAAAAAAGAGGGAAGGTTAGAATCTCATTGTCCAATAAAGATGAGAATTCGTTAGAACCAATTTTAACATGGTGCTTGAAGAACATAACAAAGCCAAGGAATGTTGCAATTATTAGCGACTTTCTGATGTGTATCTTAGAAATGTATGATCAATTGATTTCCAGGAATTTTGTGATTGAGGAATTGGTTCTAAATTTACAAAGGAAAGTTGAAATAGAAATTAATAAATGTGAGCAAAGCGAAAAGATCATTGGGATGTTAGAATTGTTGACTGCCTAGTTGTAAATATTCTTTTATAGAACTTACCTACCGTGAAATCTTCGTTGAAATTTCCCTTTACCCTTTTTATGAATTTTCATTCTAACAAAGTTATTTGATAACGGATGTTTGCCTGAACTTTTTGATTGGTTCATCAAATCAGTGAAGTCCATTCTTTCGTAAGTCTCATCTTCACTATCTTGATCTTCGTCAAATCCTTCGCTATTACTTTGTGTGTCACTGTTAGAATTTGCGGCAAAATCATGGATTTGCTTTTCTTCAAATGTATCTGGCTCTTGAATATTCTTCTGAGTTTTCATCTTAACCCGTCTTGTCGATCTCTTTATCGTTTTATATTTGATCTTGAATTCATTCAGGTTTGAATCTTCTGGTTTTGTTTCGTGTGGCTGGTTTTCCACATGACTTTTATCTTCATCTTCACCCTCCAAATTCGGTGATGGTTGAAGTTCAAACCTTTCTTCTTCAAGCAATTGACTAAGATTTCTCTTCAATGATTTCACTTCTGTATTTAATGAAAAAATAGACCTTCCTTTACCTTTGAAAATTGGTGAAGGATCGAAATTAAATTCCTTTTGTGCAGGCAATTCGGTATCAAATATTAACTTTCGTTTAAAACATGAAGGTGTTTCCAATATATTCTCCCTTTCTTTATCTATTTCTTCTTCTTTAATTCTGTTCTTAGACGGCGTTTCATATGCTATCGTTTCAGTTCTGTTCATCTCTGGCGATACTTCTATCGATAATAAATTAACAATTCTTCCTTGTAATTGTGGTGTTGGTCCAATGATAATGTTTTCTTCTTCTTCTTCTTCTTCTTCTTCTTCGTCTTCGTCTTCTTGCTGTACAAAATCTTTCTGTATGCCAATTTCTTCTTTTTTATCGCCATTATCTTTCTCTTGGTCTATTAATTGATCGTAGTACTCATTTATTCGATTTGATACGTCTTTTCCTGTTTTTATTCTATCTGCAAGTTTCTTCAATTTCGTATAAACCTTCAAATCCCTCTCCAATTCACTCCCACTTTTAATTTCTTTCCCTGAGTGCACCTTCAACTTTCTCTTAAGCGTCTGTGCCAACTTCTGGAGCGATTTCCATTTAAGTTCATTGGTTTCATCCATTTATCAAATTTGCGTGCTTACGTAACACGAGGAACTTTATATACATTATGGAGTTGGTGTGAAAAATTTATTTTTCACTATATTTAACAGATTTTATCATTATTTAATATATAAAAAATCGGATGTCACTGTCAGTGTGTGTATCATCAGTTTTGGGAAACAACTGTGGCAATTTAGACGAGCTTACAGCATCGGTTTATGAAATTAGTAGAGCATTGGTGGCATTCGATGTTGCAGAAGTTGTAGTTTTGAATGATTCGGATAGCGCTATTTTAATTGCTTCATTATTACAATACTTTATCACACCACCATATTTAGTAAATGAAACTTTCAAGGGGGTCGAACTACCAAAGAATGTTTTTTCCAAGGCTAAAAAGTACCAAAGTATACCTAATTTGGCAGCATTCAAAACAGACAAATTCAAAGAAGGGATATCAATAAATAAGAAACCAAGCAATTGGAGTAAAATACATCCGGAATTTAAGGCTAAAAGTGCAAGTGGTAGAGTTAAACCATTACCAAAGGCTGCCAAAGTAACCAAATTTGTTCAAATTGGAAGAGAAAAGTGTATAGAATTGAAAGAAGATGTTGAGTTGAACAAAAGAATCACAATTGATTTGGAAAAGGGATGTGCAACTGATCCTAATAGTGCATATGGAAAATCGAACGTGTTGGGAGTATATGGATATGAGGTGCGTTTAGCCAAAAAATTCATTGATGTATGGACAGATACAAAAATTCCAGGCGGTTACACTTCAAGTGGGTTTGTATCTGGAGGAGAATTTCACATCAGTGATGAAAGTGGATTAAAAAGTAAGAATGGACAAAAGGGGAATTTGTTGATTGTTGTTGGACAGTGGAATAAATTTGATAAATTATTACAAGATTGTGGATTGGATGGTGTCAAATTGGCAGAGTTGTTTGATTTTAAAGTTGATGTTCCAGGCCAATTGAGAATAGAGGATGCAGTAATGGTAGGTTTAAGTAGAGTTACTATATAGATTAATTAAAATTATAAATATGCTTACTTGAGGTATTGTTATTCATCTGTTCATTTCATTTCTTCATACATTCTTCCCGGTCTTACGCATCCTCATTCTCCTCTTCATCTTCATCTTCGTCCTCATTTATTATTTTATGATGAAGAGGATTACCTTCGGTTTTATAGTGCATTCTTCTTTTACGTTCGAATTCACTGATATCATCTTGAATATCAACTTCTTCCGGCTCTGTATCACGCGAGGAATCGACGCCATTTTGAATAGATGAATCAATGGTTTCACCCGCAATTTCACTGTCATCCAGACCTTCGTCCAAACCTTCAATCGGCTCCAGTTTATAATAGTCATTATTAGGATTGAACCCTCCTTCATATGGAGTTTTCGGTTCATCAATCTTCATCTTGGGAGTCTTCTCTAATTCATTCACAAGAAGGTTCCTCTCGTCCCATTTCAAATGTGTGTCCGTATCCCCATCTTCTATCTTCTGATCTCCATCTGTTGCATGTTGTGATCTCAATAAAGCATTCAATTTCGTATTCTCGATAACTTGATGTCTATCCAAAGGTTCCATTGAAACCTCATTCGGTGATTGTGTCCTATAAGGAGCATCTCCCTGTGCATTCTTCAAAATTCCCTTACCCATTTGATGTCAATTGATATAATTTATACAAACAAAGTGGCAATGAAGGGCCAGATATTTTTATAGTACTGCGCTTTTCTAAACTTCTTCCCAGTAATAATTTATTCAGTTAGGGGCGGGGGAATTTATCTCAGGAAGATTAAAAAATTGCAGCGAATTTGTGAACTTTTACTGGGAAGATTAAATAATTTCAGGGAATTTGGCAAGTTTTACTGGGAAGATTAAAAAATTTCAGGGAATTTGTGAACTTTTACTGGGAAGATTAAAAAATTCGCTCGGAAATGCTGGTTGGATTTCTAGAAATATTAATCCTTTTGATGCCGAAATATGTAGGAACCATTGAATAAACCTGATATGTTAACCTCCTTTTATAAGAGAGAATGTTGTTTTAGTTGAAAAATTGGTGTCAATTGCGACAAGATACAATAGAGCAAAATTTATTATCAACTAGTGTTATCACTTTGTAAAACATTTCAGAAACATGAAAACCACCAGAAAAGCTGCCACACCTCGATTCACAGTTGAGAATAAACATGTCCACATTATCAGCAGTCGCTCATGTGTGTTTCTGTGCTGAGAAACTTTCACAAGATCTTGATTATCGAATGATGGCTTTGTGCCTGGGATGAGGTACATCAAACACAGCAATTTTCACAATCTGAGATACTGGATAAACCAACTTTCTTTTGCAACAAAACAATGGAATGGTTCAAATCACAAGTTATACTTTTCGTATGGGGATATTTGCTAAACTTAATTACAGCAGATGCTACAATTAGGCAATCTATGAATGCGTGCTCAATATCATTAAATAGCTCAAATAAGGGATTCAGAGTCCGATATTATAATTACCCATATAAGAATGCTTCATTGTTTCGTAATAGCAGTTTTATGGCATCGGGTTATCTGGATGAAACTTACTATACTTCATTCACCACTTCTAACGCATCATTTTATGTAGGATTTGTTGTCTCGAATTCCGATTATCAAAAGACTACTAATGGTATCGCATACTATGCCAATCACTTTGTGTTTGAATACACTGGATATTTTACACCGCCTGTTACTGGTCTGTACACTTTTCAACTACAACATATTGATGATGGTGCTGCCGTTTTTTTTGGATATGGATCATTCGATTGTTGTGGGGATACAGTTGCAGGAAATTTACCTGAAGATGCAGATAAAAGTGCTCTACTAATGGTGGGTATTTTTAATGGTAATGGAAGTTCGGGGACTGCCTATCTATATCTAGAAAGTGGGTTTTATTTTCCTTTGAGAATTGTTCATGCAAACCAAAATGCAGGGTCTAGGTTGCAATTTGTTATCATTGACCCAAGTGGAGAAGATCTGAGTGATTTAGGTATTTCGATGATTACTCCAGAAATTGAAGGACCTTGTTCTGCCATAATTGTTACTCAAAATACCATTTTTACAACTACGGATGTAAATGCTGAATCAAGTTACCTTTCCACATCCGTTGTCACTCAACCCAATAACGCTGTATATACAGATGTCTATTTAGTGGAGACTGTTTCGAAGGTAACAATAACTTCTGGCTTTGAAGAAACAGTATATATCACTACAGTTTCGAATGGTGATAGCACAATTCCTGTTGAATATTTTGTGTCTGCTTGGCCAATAACTACAGTGACAACTGATGTTCTTTCGATTGAAACAGTTGATTTGAGCACAGAATCACCTGATGGGAATTGGTACACAACTAGAAACATTCTTGTTCCTTACCCGGTGACAAGTACTACTGGAGGTCTACTATCTGAGCCTATAACGTATCTAACGACAATAAGTGATGTTTCCACAACGGTGACTGAGGATATTGTTCAAATTCCGTATGAACAAACCGTAATACAGTCAGATGTTACGGGGTTAGTAACGGAGTTGATAGTGACCACAGACGTTAACGGGAATGAGGTTACAATGAGGGCTGTTATTAATCCTTATTCCATTATTTACTCAGAAGTTCATGGCATGTCGGCATTCACGTCACTAACAACGATTACAGAACTTGGAAAGACATACATAGCTGAAATTAGAGGATACCCCGTTAGTGTTGATACTTCCAAACAAAGTATGTCTTCTGCTTTATCAGTGACGCAAGTCACTGATCCAGTAGCGTCAAAAGTCACTGATTCAGTAGCGTCAAAAGTCACTGATTCAGTAGCGTCAAAAGTCACTGATTCAGTAGCGTCAAAAGTCACTGATTCAGTAGCGTCAAAAGTCACTGATTCAGTAGCGTCAAAAGTCACTGATTCAGTAGCGTCAAAAGTCACTGATTCAGTAGCGTCAAAAGTCACTGGTTCAGTAGCGTCAAAAGTCGCTAATCCAGTAACGACGCAAGTCACTGATTCGGTAGCGTCGCAAATTACTGATCCAGTAGCGTCGCAAATCGCTGATTCAGAAACATCAAAAGTCGCTGATTCAGTAGCGTCGCAAATTACTGATCCAGTAGCATCCCAAGTCACTGATTTAGTAGCGTCCAAATCTACTGATTCAATAACGTCGCAAGTCTCTGACTCTTTGGACTCCGTATCTGCAACATGGAATTTTTCATTGCTTTCTTCATCTAAATTGTCTGCGGATGCTTCTGCAGCGCCAATGAAAATAGACATAACAACAAAAACAATTACTTCTGGCTTCCTTAGTGAAGATACTATGAATTTAAGTGAAGAACCGGAGAGAAAGTCTCTTACGAAGAATATTATTGATAAATCAGAAAGTACCTTACTCACTACAAGTATTGTTTTCTCCAATGCAAACGCTACGTTGTCGAAAAATGTCGGAAATGATTCCACGGATAGATCAAGGTTTATGGAGCTTTCATCCACTAAGAAAGAAACGACTAGTTTTGAGTGTTCAGAAACTCGTATTGATGAAGGTAATTCTGAAACCACTGCGACAGATTTTGATTCTGCTTCTGAAACTACGAGATTAGCAGAATCATTTAGTATTATATCCAAAACTGCAACAGTTTATCAACAAATTATAGGAAATTCTGCCAATGAAATGCAAGATTGGAACATAGTTGGTTTTCTGGTTATACTTTTAACTTTAATTTCATGAATAATATTACTTTTGATAACAGATAAGGGGAAAGCAAAGATTTGACTGGCAATTGTCGGATACATGTTTTTTTCTGATTAAGTTCATAAATGGCATTAGTTTTATAAATAAAAATATTGATGTCTGTATTAAGTAATTGGATGTCTCTTCCTCTTTCTTTCTTTTTGTATAAATATATTCATGCGTTTATATGATCTGTATGTACATTATTACCGTCATTTCATACCATTGTTATTTAGATTTGAAATGATATAATTTGATCATTTGGAATCTGTTGATTTCCTATTTCGCATTTTAATGAGTCCATTTGAGCATCAAGACAAGAAGCCTCCTTCTCGTCATCGCAATCTAATATTCTAATTTCTAATCTCTTTATTAGATTTTCATGATCTCGTTTCCAGAGAAGATATTCACTATATGAGTCGAACATGTCTAGTCTTTTTTGAAAAAGACAAAACCATTCTCCTGTTTTCGACCACTGTTGAACTCCTTTTTGTTTCAAGCAAGTATGGCATTCTAATGATGTTGGCATCTTAACTGCTCTTAATTTACGGCCTCTCCCTTGGACCAGTTGATTTTCCAAAGGAAACAAAAGCCTTTGAATTTGACAAGGCAGCCATCTACCCAAATAAAAATGATTCATATATATTCCTTGGCTCACGTGGTGTTGATTATCCAAATCTGGCGAAACTTTGGGAAACTCAGAATGAAAGAACTGATTTGATTGTAAAGGTTGGTCAAGTCGACTGAAAGTAGTGAAAAACAACCCGTTTTTTCCCAGAAATCCAGTGGCTTGTAGTCTCAGATACCTTCCAAGTGACTGGGTCTCTTTTGAAACCGGAAAATCTGGCTTTTCACCGTTTAATACGGCCAATTCATCCAACATGGAGATGAGTAACAATTTTTTAACTTGGGTCAATGACGCGTTACTTGATGGCTGCACATGTCATTTATTGTTTAACGGAATGTTGGGAAATATCAAGCAATTCATTAGGCAGAGACAGGATAACGCTAGGGGGAAGACAGGGTTGCATATGGTGACAAAAGAACGGGTATCGGGGGACTCTCCTAGCCATCACGTTGAAGAGTTTAAGCCAATAGCAACTAAAATGGTGAACGACGAAACTACAAGAGAGAACGTGCGAAAGGAACGTTCTCGGAAGACTATTGAACGTTATCAGATTAAAGAGAAGGTTGGAGAAGGAGCGTTTTCGGTTGTTTATAGAGCCATTGACACCCAAACCAAAAGACAAGTAGCTATTAAGGTTATCAAGAAGTACCAGCTGGATGAAAAGCAAAGAAGGAATGTTATGAAAGAGGTAAATATTATGAAACAGCTGTCACATCCTAATGTTGTCACCCTGGTTGATTTTATCGAGAATGATGAACATTATTATATTGTTCAAGAATTGGTTTCCGGTGGAGAAATCTTCAATGAAGTTGTCAATTTTACATATTTTTCAGAAGATTTGGCTAGGCATGTGATTGTTCAAGTTGCAGAAGCACTAATTTATCTTCATGAACAACTTGGAATCGTTCATAGAGATTTGAAGCCAGAAAATATATTTTTCAAACCAATTAAATTAATTCCGAATTCACAAATACCATTAAGAAGATCAGATAATCCACAAACAAAGAAGGATGAAGGGAAATTTATTATTAATTATGGTGGAGGAGGCATTGGTGTTGTAAAAATTGGGGATTTTGGTCTGTCCAAACAAATTCAAATTGAAGAAGCCAATGATTTAAAAACTCCTTGTGGTACAGTTGGTTATACGGCACCAGAAATTGTAAAAGATCAAAGATATTCTAAGGAAGTTGATGTTTGGGCTTTAGGGTGTGTTCTTTACATTTTACTTTGTGGGTTTCCTCCATTTTTCAATGATAACATTGAAGAATTAACAAGAGCTGTTGCCAACGGGAAATTCGAATTTTTGAGTCCCTGGTGGGATGAAATATCTGTTGAAGCCAAGAATTGTGTGTCCAAGTTATTGACTGTTGATCCAAAGGAAAGATATACCATTAGACAGTTCCTCAATGATCCATGGATTCTCGAATTTCTGAATAGATCGGAAGTTGTACAAGATAAGCCTGAATCTCCATTAGATTCCTCATATTCTGAAAAACTTGACGATCCCATGGATTTCGGAGCTGAGCTTACTAGAACAAATCATAAAGAATTATACACTCCTGCAGTCATTGCAATGAAGGAGGCTATGGACATTACAAATGCTACGTTGAGAGATCGTGGGACAAAGGACTTTGAAAGAGAGGTTTGGAAGAAACCTGCTCCCGTTGAGTTCAATTTGAAATTGGACGAAAGCTCTCTCCTATCAAGAAGGCGGAAAGTGAAGGCTTAACTTTCCCGTTATTGTTTTATTATAATATTTGTATCCACAGTTTGAATAATTTATCAATATAATAAACTCCACAGTCGAAAGAATTTATCAATGGAATAAACTCCACAGTTTTTCTTCATTTCTTATTCTTCTTTGTCTTCTTATTCATAAAGCGTAATGACAATTGACTTCCCACTCAAAAACGGTATTCCCATCATTGGATTTGGTGCTGGTACCAAATGGCAATGGAAAAAGAAGAAGGAGATCAACGATTTTGCCAATGACGTCGATAATGATTTAGTTGAATCTTTAAAAAATGCCCTTGCTGCTGGTTTTAGACATTTGGATACTGCTGAGGTTTATGGTACTAGAAGAGATATTGGAGAAGCTTTGAGAAGGGCAATAGCCGACCCCAAGATTCCAATTTCTAAAAGAGAAGATGTGTTTATCACAGACAAATACGTTGGTTTCAATAATAAAGATATCAATAAGCATATTGAAGACACTCTTCCAAATGGGGAGATCAGAGGGCCAATTAATAGTTTAAAGGGTTGTTTGAAAGATATGCAAGTTGATTACGTAGATTTATTCTTGTTTCATACTATCGGAGTCAACCCAAAATTAGATTTGTCAACTCAATGGAATGAATTAACTCAACTGAAGAAAGATGGTTTGGTCAAAAAAATTGGGGTTTCTAATTATGATGTTGAACATCTAGAAAAGATTAAATCTCTTGGTAATGGACTTCCTGAAGTTTTGCAAATTGAGTTTCATCCATATTTGCAAAATCAGTCCACAGGAATTCAAAAATATGCAAAAGAAAATGGAATCACTCTTGAAGCTTATGCACCACTGGTTCCTTTAGGGAAGGGAAGAGATGCTTGGAACGAATTGATTGAAAAGGGTGAAAAACCAAAGGGCTCCGAACCACCATTGGATCCATTACTCAGGGAACTCAGTGAGAAATACGGTGTTAGTTCAACCCAAATTTTGTTGAGATATACATACCAATCTGGTTTTATTCCTATTACCACTTCTTCAAAGAGAGAAAGAATGGATGATATCTTAAACATTTTAAAATGGGAATTAGACGAAACAGATGTGGAAAGAATCAACGAAACTGGAAATTCATGGTTCTACAGGGCATTTGAAATTCCTCCTGCTCCAAGCTATGATGAAGCTTTGAAAAAGGAAAGAGGTTTAATCTAATTTCTTTTTGATTTTTTATTTATTGTTAAAGATAGAACTTCTATCTGGCCTTGAATTGTATGATAAATACACAATATTTAACTATATATTATATAATTGTCAGCTATAATATTCCAATCTTTCATAATCAACTCTCACACAATTAATGATGTCTCAGCTTTGTTTTGTCTGGTTTGATAATAACATCTCATTTTTCCAACTTTGCTAATTTTTTTTAATATTTTTTTTTTAAAATCACTTCAATGGTTGATGAAAATCTCACTAGTCACGTCTAACAATATTTTCACATACTGAAGCCATTTGTCAGTAACGAATTCCGGTTCTTTTCAATTAAATCTGACCGAAGTATACAACAACAAAAATTCATGTCGTGAATTTATACATTAATGCTCAGCAGTTGAAAATGTTCTGAGATATTCATCATATTAAAAACACTTTTACTTTATACTGATTAATTGGATTACAACAAAATGGTAGCTTCCAAAGACAAAATTTGGATTGATGGATGCTTTGATTTTGCGCATCATGGACACGCTGGAGCTATGAGGCAGGCGCGCCAATTTGGGAAAGAACTATATGTTGGGGTTCATTCAGACGAAGAAATCTTGATAAATAAAGGCCCACCAGTTATGTCATTAAAAGAGAGGATGGAAGCAGTCGAAGGATGTAGATGGTGCTCAGTTGCAATTGCTTCAGCACCATATGTTACTGATTATAAAGTCATGGACTCTTATGGTTGTCAATACGTTGTCCATGGAGATGATATTACAACAGACAAAGATGGGAATGACTGCTATCAAGAAGTTAAAGATATGGGGAGGTTTTTGGTAGTTAAAAGAACAGCTAATATTTCTACAACAGATTTGGTAGGTAGAATGTTGTTATTTACCAAGGATCATCATATTGGTAACATTAAGGATCTAATTTCAAATGAAGATAGTTTTGTTAAATATCAAGAATACGCAACAGCAGAAGATGCAAAATCTCCCGGCGCAACTGTTTGGGGATGGGATTCTGAGAATTCCGCATTGGACTTATTGGTTGAAGGACGCTCCAAACCTGGAAAGTACGTGTATATTGATGGAGGATTTGATCTTTTCAATCCTGGACACATCATGGCATTGAAAAAATTGAAAGAAATTGGACAAGGTCAAGGATGCCAAGTGATTGTAGGGGTTGTAGATGACCACCATGTCAATGTTCAAAAGGGTAAAAATTATCCAATTATGAATTTGTTCGAAAGAAGTTTATGTGTGTTACAAAGTAAGTATGTTGATGGAATTGTTATCGGGGCACCACCTAAACCAAATCTTGACTATTTGAATCAAATTGGTGATATACAAGCTGTATACCATGGATCCCCAAGATTGAATGATGATTTATATTCTGAAATTTCCGGTGCAGGATTGTTTAAACACTTACCAGAACATGAATGGCAACATATGGATGTGGAATCGATCGTTCAAAGGGTATTACATAATAGAGAGAAGTATGAAGAAAGGCAACGTCGTAAAGGAGCCCCAGTCAGTTGATATATCCAGCATATGTATATTTTAGCTAAGCACATTTTTTAACATCTATATTTATATGCTTTATTCATCTTGAACAATGAAAAGAAAAGGCGGTAACCAGGGAGGATCGTCCAAAAGACAAAGACAGACAGATATGATTCAGCCGGGGGAATACGGCATATACGTAACATGTCCAAGAAGAAAGGAACCACAGGCAGGTAAAGAAATGAAGGTTATTTTGGCAGATGCTATTGAAAAATATTATCCACAAGAAGAAGAATTGAATGCAGAAGAAAACGAAGAACAACAGAAAGCCGCAGATGACAATGACGTTGAAGATGAAATTGCCAAGGAAATTGCGGAGATGAAAGCTTCTTCGAAATCTAAAAATCAGAGGTTCAGACAAATCCAGTTGAATGCTGAATCATTGTTGTTCTTTAAATTGAAAAGTCCGATTGTTCCAAGTATTTTGGTAGAAAAGATTTGTTCAGATCTATTAGAAAGCGGTGAAAAGAAAGGTAGATTCATTCAGAGACTTGTCGGAGTCGATTCTTCTTGTTCACCTACATTGGAATTATGGATGGAACTTTTGAAATTAAAGATCACTGAATATTTAGGTGAAGAGAGAGGAGGAAAGTATATGGTTAATCTGACACGACGTCATTTTGAAACTTTTGATCGTGAAGCGATCGAATCTCACGTTGCTGAAGTAATGAAGGATTTTGGTTTCGAACATCGTTATAAAGACGTTGATTTGGTGGTTAACGTATACTGCTTCAAGAATAATATGGGGGTTTCTTTAATGCGTGCCGCCGACTTTGAGTCTCTTGCCAAATGTAATTTACAGATGATCTTCGATAAGGCTACAGGACAAGAAACCGCTTTGGGGAGACAAAAGACCCAAAACCCTGAAAATGCTTAGCATTGTAGGGGTTTGTTGGAAGTGAGAAGAAAATTTTTTATTCATCTTTTGTAATCACTTTTTCTTTCTTCGGGCATTGATTATTACACTAACCAACCAATTGTTCCGACTGAAGCTCCTAGGGGCGGTGTCGACATTCGTGTTTATCGTTAAGTTTCAGCCTTGTATGAGCCCCACTTAAGATTTATAAATTTAGTACCAAAATGTGCGATGCAAAGGCCAGTGAGGCGATCGTGATTTTGAGAACAGTTCTATAAAATAAGGAATTTAATGATGATTCTATTTCGACAGGCGGACTGAAAAAGTACATGGTGTCCATTAAGCTCTCCAAGTGTACAAAATCGGAGGGTGGGCATTGTGGAAGTGCGGATATGTCGCAGATAGCTGAATATTTAGTAACAGGTTTGGTATTTTAATGGCATTGAAAAAAGGATTTTTCAAGTTAATTAAAATATAAAAACATTAACACAACACTTAAATGATGATTTTTTACATTCACACTGTATGACAACACGTGATTTGCAAACATAAAAAACTGATTTAATGAATCTGAATAAGTGACCTTCCTAAAATCGTATTTGTTTCTGCGTTGTAATTCTCTGTTTCAACAGCCTGAACAAGTTTGTACCCTAAAATATCAGTTATTAGGTTGAAAGAAACATAAAGTAATACCAACCATCGATTTTCATTATAAGAAACTGAAAGGTTGAATATATCCACACATACGCCTACCCAATAACAGGTGCCAAAAACCACAATCAAAACCCAATTGAGTTTGAAAAACGATGCAAATTTGCTAAACGACAACCTCCTAGGGGATCCCAAAAATATTATGTAAATGATCAATATGACTGATATCATCATATAAAGTAAGATGGTTGTTATTAAATTGGCAATCTGAGCCCACGTTGAAAACCTATCTGCTGTATTATATTCTTCGAGTGATAAAGTAAAATGTAAATATCCGTGTAGCACAATATCAAATATCACCAATAAAAGAATCAAAATGTTGATAACGGTAAGTAAAGCCCATTGGGTTCGAGGTGATATCAGATGAATGACTTGGTTTCTAGGTAGAAACGCATTATCATGATTGAAGAATATTGACAAATCTTCCTCTTGTATTTTGGATGCATTTTTGTACTCTATTCTAGAGAACTGATCATCATTATATTCTGATACATTTTCATTAGTATTTCCAATTTGATTTCTTTCTTCCTCATGTAATCCATCCGATTCTAAATCCAACTCCTCGTCATCTTCATCTGTCGCTTCCTCTTCTTCAAGTTGTCCAGTTTGGTGCAACTGTTGTTGTAATAATAATTTATGTAGATTTCCTCCAGGGGTTTCATCTTCAATCGGCCTGCCAATTGTTCCTTCATCTTCGAAGTCATGTAATTGTATGTTTTGATTATTTGGTGGTACACTTAATTGAAATAGCTTGAGTTGCCATGTATCAACTACTTTTCGAACTACGAAGAATAAATTAACCCACAATAATATTCTTCCAACTAAAGACATTCTCCGGAAACCATTTGAATCCAATACTTTGATTTTAAGTTGTGATATGTCATCACAATCATCCCAATTAGATTCTATATAAGCCAAAACCCAAGTTTGGAAGCTGGTCCAAAATATAGTTGAAACCAGTAAGAAAGAATAATTAATTATTTGGGCATCCCATCTCTCTATCATCACCATAAGAATGGTTATAAAGCTTAAAACACATGAAGCGGTTGAAAATAATACAAAAGGACCCAAATTATCGCCATAATCAATCATGAGAATGAAAACGTTACATTATATAATTTATCTATAGTAGAAATGCCATAAAATTACATAATCATTTTGATTTGCTATTAGATCTGAAATTTCGTTTATTAAACTTTCCTGGAAGAGATGATGATGATGAAGAAGAAGAAGAAAAAGGAGCTGTGGCTGCAGAGTTAGAATTTGAATAACTGTGATGATTTTTGCCTTCTAATTCTTTAACATCAATTATGATGCTTTTCAAAGGTTGATTATGTATAGGAGCACTGATTTTGATATCACACATTTCTTGTGAATTACTTCCTCTTCTTTGTCTTGTGATATTCAATTTGGAAGGAAGTTCCCTGGCGTACATAAATTGATCCTCACCTCTGGAATGCAATGTTGAAGAATAACCTTCCGGATACCAACAGACTTGTAACTTACTGGACCCATTGAAACCTTGAAAAGGTGTAACCGGAGGAGCATCAAATACATTTTTAACCTTTTGTGGAGGAATGGAATCTTCGATTTCAAAAGGTTCGTTTGATTTTCTTTGTATGATTGAATCAAGGAATATCAACATTTTGCAATCTTTTCCATTGTGATTGAATTTTATTGATTTCCAAGGACCCGTTGAATTTGCATTTGTAGTTGTCAGCAAATTTGAAGCAAAAACCCATGTTTCTACTTTAAACTTCTTGAAAGGTATCTCAGGACTAGAACTCTTTGTCAATTTTTGTATACTTACAATTTCTCCTATTGAAGCAAACACTTTTGTGATCAACTTTTCAGCTTTCTGAATGGGAGTGAAATCAGGCACCGAAACTAAGTACTGTCTTAATTCCAGATCATGTCTCGTAATTATACCATGAATGTAATGTAATAATCTAGTGGAAGGGTCCAACATTTCAATTTCCCCCTGGTTCGGAGTTTGCAAATCGAGGGGTGGGATTTTGGGTGACGGGAAACTGGAATTGGACGGTGATATGTCATAACTGAGTTCCAAATCTGGGATTTTGAAATGGGGGATTTTAGTTTGTTTCAAAATAAGTGATGATGCAATTGGTGATGATGGTGATTGGAATTCCGTTTCATTATTACTAATTAATGATAAATCGCAATCTAGCCAGTCCAGCTTCCCCGGGGCTGTATTAGGCACTCCTATTGTCGAGTTTTGTTGCTTTTGGGGGGTTGATAATCCAATCACACTATTGGATCTCAATGGTGACGGAAAGAATCTTGATCCATTATTAGCTTCATTATTGAACTTCAAAGGTGATAAACTATTATGTCTTTGTAGTGTGTGATTTTGCCAATCATTTGATACAGGCGTAGTGTTACTATTGAGAAGTTCGTAGAATTTTGACGTGTCGAATGTATCATCCGACATTTAATAAAAGATTATAGTTAATTATAAGAAAGATAAAAAAGATCAAGCTAATTTTACCTTTCTTTATGTAAAAGGAAATACGAATAATTTCAGTGTGCGATGGAGGATGTGATGGGATTACGGGATAGATCTCGAATTCTATTAGAATATATTTTAAGGGAACTTGAATCCCCAAGCATTGATGTTGATAAAATATGTAGATCAATTGATGAATTTCAAACAGATGCGGTTTTGTTAGATTCAAAATTGAAGGAAATGGTTGAAAAACTACAAAAGTTGTATTTGATAGGGCCAAAAGAAAGAGAAGAAGGAATTTGTGAAATATTTTATACCCTTTGCAAAGTCAGAGGCGAAAAGAACATTTCTAAATATTTAGGATGTGATTCGAATAAATTAGTGATTGTGTTAAAAACATATCAAATAAAAGGCCAAAGTTGGAAAAAGAAATATTTTCAATTAGTCTGGATGTCAAAGTTGGTGTTGATTCCATTTCCATTGGAATCAATACAAGTAGGAATTAGTGACGAAATATTCAATTTAGCATTAGAGAATTTACAATCTTCTACAACCGGAAAAGAAAATGAAACAGCAAGTACATTAATGTCTTCGTTTTTATTAAGAGCTGATCAAACTGAATTTCTTCAAAGTTATTTTGAAAATGTTGATTTCAATACATATAATTTAATGACATTGAATAAAATGCTGAAATGTAGATTACCAAAAAAATACTATTACAAATCATTAATATCCTATGATCCAAAGAACTCAATTGAAGAAATATTAAAGGCCAAATGTCTTACCAAACATGGGCTCTCAAATGAATCAACCCCACAAGAAATAACAAAAATAATCAAAATGCTGATTGAAAAGTTTGAATCAAGCATACCTAACTCAAGATTAGCAATGGGCAAACAAGTCTCAAAACTACTGGCAGTATTGACTTTGGAAAGTCAACAAACACTTATTGAAATGTTATTAGATGATGAATTATTGAATCTGCCTTGGGAAATCATACATTCTTCGTTATTAACCTTTGGATTCTTCTATTTACTGAATACTCCTAGTTGCTTGGAATATTCAATTGAAAAACTTACCAAGATATTACCATACACGTTATTCATGACGAAAAAATCCATGAATAGGACATATGGTTGGGATGTTCGAGATGCGTCTTGTTTTGTAATTTGGTCGATCTGCAAAAAAGGTGGAATGGTATATGAGCAATGGAGAAATGAGATTGGAAACAATCTTCAACTAGTGGCAAAATTAGATGATGAAATATCCATAAGAAAAGCAGCTGATGCTGCATTGCAAGAATTTATCGGAAGACATCCAACTTGGAGCAATGAATTTAAAATGAAAATGTTGGAAACCCAAAGCATTGAAAATGTCTATACATTGGATCCTTCGATTTTGAAACATTTAAAAATATGGTGCTGGGAAAATCTTGGTAAGTCGAAAGTGTGGGATCAAATAAAAGTTCTAATGAAGTATGATCAAAATGATACGATAAAAAGAATAAATGAAATGCCAAATGATCATATCAAGCTTTTCCTTATTGGACATTTATACGAGTTTGCAATTATTCAAGCAATAGATGTTGATTTAACTTGGAATACTCATAATCAAGCTAACGCCGTTTTTCATTACTTGAATGCAAAGCTCAAGAGTGGAGCGGACGTTGATATCGAAACAATTTTTAAAATCAATGACGAATACGAAAATAGGACAGAGTTCATAAATTTCATGAAAAATGTAACAGTCACAGAACAATTAGTTGAATATTGTGGCAAAAGACTCAATAGCAAATTAATTTGCGAATCAATTGGAATAAATGAATGTGGGTTAAAACTCAAAGAAAAGATAATCGGAGTGATGGAAACTAACAAAAGCACAACCACAGAATGCGAGCTCAAATCATTATTAGCTGCATCATGTCCTTGCTGGGAAGTAATAAATTTGGGATTAGATGACTATACTAAAAGCGAGAGAGGGGATGTTGGATCTAAAGTGAGATTTGAGTCAGTCAAGGCAATTTCCCAGAAAAAAGAAGAAATACCATTTCAAACTCTATGCAGATTGGTGAAATTGGCAGCTGAGCCCAATTCAAAAGTTCATACTTTAGCTATGTCGGTGTTGCGATGTGTATATGAATTTGAAAAAAAATGTGAGATTGTCCAAGATGGCCATGATGTAGTGAAACTTGGGTCCGAAACTAAAGAGGAGGCTACAATTGTAATGAAAAAGGGCTTTTGGGTAAGAGATACAGTCAGCGCTCATTATACGGAACTTGTTTGGCTATATTTATTAGTTATGAAAAAAGACTCCAAATTAGGTCCATGGTTTTGGAAGGGCATGATGACCAGTTTTTACACTAGAGAAACACAAACGGCATTAATAAATGGCTGGATTACTGGGTTCTATGGAACTCAACTTTCTCTTCATAGCATCCCTTCATTTGCCGCACAAAAATTAAAATTGATCGGCATAATTTGATCTAATTATCATGAGCATAAAAATTATCACCATTTCCAGCTACTGGAATTTTCTCTCAGTTTGTTTGTAATATAAAAACGTTCACTTTTTCTTACCTAAGTTTACCTAATCAAGGAGCCAAAAAAAACATGTCAGAGGAGACAACCCCAATGCCAAAGCGTGAACAAGAGGAGGATATGGAATTCAGTGAAGAAATCAAAAGCGCACAGAGTGCAGTCGAACAAGCGGGTAAGCGTGCAGCACAAAATAGAGCAGCACAGAGAGCATTCCGTGCACGTAGAAAGACGCGGGTACACGAACTCGAAGAGATCGAGATCGCGCACCAAGGATGTCAAGCTGAGAAGGACCAGTTGAGAGCAGAATTGGCTCAATTACGTGCTAAAATTGCACAATTACAAACCGAACAATAGAAGGTTTGTTTATTTGTTTGTTTGTTTGTTTGTTTGTTTATTTACTGTTGTGTACCATATAAGATATTATCGATTCACGAAATTCCCTTCAATCAAGACACAAAACGTGTCTAGTTAGAAGGCTTTCAACTGCGGATGTCTTCGTCTCGTAGTGGATAAAATTGATACAAAATCAGCTACAGAGACGTGATCCTGACGTTGAAATCCCCCTCAAAAACGAGGGGGGTGAACTAATCTATGGCATATTATTCTTAGCACAGAGACACATTCCATCTGCCACAGAGCAAAAAGAGGCGGCGAAACTTAAGATCGGTGCTGAAGAAGAAGGGCTTAAGAACATGATGAAAATTTTATTAATACGCTTTCCGCTTATATTAAATATAACACCATTGTTTGTGGCAACTTGTGCGTGGCCTCAATATATACTACTTGCCCGCTTGTATTGGATCATTTATATGATACAATTAGAATACTATGGAAAACACACTAGATGACGTTTCAAGATCTCATGCCAACTCGCTGGTAGAGGCGGTGTTCTCGTTTTCAATGGCAGCGCTCAAGCCCAATCTACGATTTGAACGAGAAAAGTCACCCATTGGAAGGATAACTTCAGCAATTAAGAAGACGATTAAACTCTCCCCTAGTAAAGAAGAGAACTATTTTACGGGATTGGTGGATGAAGAGCTAAACAGTAGCATTGCCGAGAAAATGGAGAAAGGTGATCAATTGTTGACAACAGCAGAAGCTGCTACATTCTATAGAGACATTGAAAAATTAGATGATGGTAAGATCAAGGCGTTGACTTCATCCATTTTGGTGGCACCAATAATGAGAAACGTTAGTAGTGCCATTTCGCTTCCCGATTATGAGGTTTTTGACAGATTGCAGGGAGACATTATTGTATTGGGCGGTTACCGAGGATCAGTGTTGAGGGATTCCAATACTAAAAGAAGAGCTTGGATTCCAGTTTTGAAAGCAGGATTGAATTTAAAGAAAATCAATTTGTTACTACCTCCACAAGATTCAGCAGAATTGAACTCACGGGACAAATTCTATGCTGATGGAATGTTGACTAATATTGGGCCTGTGGATATTTCTAAAAGGTTATTGAAGAAATTATCGTCCAATCCCAAGGTCAATGTTCATAATTGGGGATACGATTGGAGATTATCCCTCGATATTACCACCCAAGAATTATTTGAGTTTATCGAATCCACATATAAAGAAAACGGAGGAAAACCTGTGATTCTCATTGGCCATTCAATGGGTGGTATACTTGCTCATGGGGCAATGGTTAAGAATCCAGATCTCATTAAAGGGATTATATATGCAGGTACTCCATTACCTTGTGGAAATATCTTAGGACCAATGAGGTTCACCGATCAAATTTTATTTGCTAAAGATTTCCTAACAAATGAAGTGAATTTCATGATGAGATCAAGCTTTATATTTGTCCCAAGAAAGGAAGTGGGGCTTTTCAGAGATTCTTCAACCGGTGAATTCATTAAAGACGACGATGGCCAAGTTTTGGATTATTGGAAGCCTCAAACTTGGGTCAAATGGAATGGAAATCCTCTAATTGCTGGTACAAGATGGAGAATGGAACATAATCATGAACTGCTGACGATAATGGAAATCTTAGGTGAAGAAAGATCTCATAGCAATGAAGCGGAAAACAACTTATATGCGGGAATATCAAATTACAATGGGTCAAATGAAACAATTAAACGATTCATTAGATTGTTTATAACCAGGTTACCTGATGGACTGGAATTATCAGATGTTTTACCTTTTGATGGTGTTGATCATGATACCGAAAGAATAGTTTCACATCAAATTAAAACACAAGCTAAATTGAAAATCTCATTCAATGATGCATATACCTATCTTTGCAAAACATTAAAAAGAACTGACGCATTTATTAATTCACTCAAGTCCAAAGACAATGTTAAATATCCACGAATGGTCCAAATTTATTCTCATTCATTACCAAGCGTGAAATATTGTATTGTTGATGGCCCCGAGGCTGTTAAAAGAGGAGATTATTACAATTTCTTTTATTCCGAGGGAGATGGAGTTGGTTATTCAGGGTGGCTATTCCCAAGACCGAAGAACTCTACACAATCCAAATTGGAGCCGATAAACACAAAAACCATACCAGATGTATATTCTCCTGAAGAATTACAAGGATTCGGTTATGATGATCAATGGGGGTTTGAAATCACAAAGAAAGTCAAATCTGAAGATTCTCACATCTCATTGTTATCCAATTTAGATGTTGTTGCTGAAGCTTTAAGTGCAATCATTGACTAAATTCTGTACATACATACTCATCTAAACTTATTTTGCAACCATTGACTAATTCTGTACATACTTACATACTTATTTCTATATACATTACATATTTTATGAAACATTCTTTATTACGTCTGTTCAAATCCGACAGAGATCCATAGACTGCAATTATTACATTGCACGGCAACCTCTCCAATGGAATTATTGATAGGAACATTTTCCAATTGTGTTTCCCTAATTATATGTTCTCCCACTTGACATCTTATACATGCATTGACCCATAGGTATTCATTATTTTCAAACCTCTCTTCAAATGAACTTAAATCCATGTGGTCCAAGCCTGAGCCATCGGCCAATCCCGTTACCACATGATGTTCTTTCAGCAATATATCATAATTTTGACGATCTTTGCTTAATACTCTATATGCTTCCTGTATTAATGGAATATTCACCTCTATCTTTTCACTACTACTACCTTGTTTATCTGGATGAGACGCCAGTAACAGCCGATGATAAGCCATCTTTATATCTGACCCTTCACATTCCGGGTCGACTTTCAATATATCATAATAGCTGATATGGTTACTGGCTAGTGGTTCCATTTCCATGGGCATTTATAGACACATATACAGTAGGGGATTGAACCTATACAACAAAATCAGTGTAATAGAAGATTGAAAATTTTTTCCCTCTTTTAAAAATAATAAATATTTTACACTTTTTTCTTTTGCATAAGGAAAGAAAATGACCAAGATCCAGGTGCACGACTTGGACCAAGACGATGTGATTGTAGCATCGTTTGCTAATACACCTAAACTTTCTAAGGAAATTGGATTTTCAACATATACATCTAAAAGAAGATCACAACCAACATTTATTCAAGGAGAAACCGAATCACTGATTTTCCAAGCACAAGGGATCGACGACGAATGTGATTATTATATCGGAGTAGAATCATCAGCTGAGGAAATGCAGTTGCTGCCTGTGAGATTAGTGGAAGGAAAAGCCAAAGTGAAGAGACTTATCGAACATGATATAGAATTAGAACATTCATCTAAACGCGCAAGAATGGAATCGAAATTGGATTATCAATCAAAGAGAAACGAATTAGGTGGTCTTTTCGGTACCAAAAGAGCCAAAAAAGCTATCTTGGATGCAACTAAAAATAAAGTTGATTCAGATATGGTAAATCAAGACGAACAAGATCAAATTATCAAGAATATAAGCCAAAGTACATCTTTAATGCCATCTAAAATCGAAATGCAAGAAGAAGCTGATAGAGAAGCAAGAATTTTACCTTTGGCTCACGAAGATGCAACTCATGTAGAAGAAATTTATCCATTGGAAGACCTTGTCTACCAAGAAACATTAGATTCATTCAGAGTTGATTCAATGCTTGGCCAATCTAATGAAGAAATCTTGAAAATGTTACCATTCAAACATGAAATTTCTACTTTAATCACAAGGCTTTTAAACTTAAACAATAAATCAAAATCATCATTACAGTTGCTTTGTTATTTCTCAACTTTAATTGGATTCTATTCCAACAGGAGGGTCAAAAAATTAGAAGATTTACTACTCAAATATCAAATCCAACCTTCTCCTGCAACCTTGAAATCAATTGTTGGTGAATTTGCCATTAAATTTGGTGTTAATGGTAATAGACAAATCCAATTAGATTCCAAACAAGAAGATAAGTTACTTGCTCATATAATTGTCATTCTTTTGCATTTATTACAATTCCAATTGGAATTGGCCCCATTAGCCAGCGAGTTATCCTTAAAACCAATGAAATTGTTAGCTTTGGTTAGATCCATTGGTTGTAATGTTAGACCTGTTAACGTTTCCGAAGCCAAGGAATTGAATATCCCAAAATCTAAAGTAAGTAGTTATAAAATTGCTGAATTGAAGGTCCCATTCAAGCTACCACAAATTACAAGGCAAAGAGCAGGTGGAAATGGAGGAAATAGAAGATAAAACTATAGGTAAATTTCAAATTTATATGTGTATGTTGAAATATGTATATATTATATTATAAAGTAATATTCGTCAATAGAATACGATAAATATAGATTGAAAATTTTTAAATATTAAATTATTATCGGAAAATTATACAATAAAAAAAAAGGACTACACAATAAAGGTGTATGCAAATTACAAACACCAACAAATAGAAGAAAGATAAATATAAACATGCTTTAAGTGAATCATATAGGCAACTAAATCAATATGAAAACCTAACAATTTAGAGCATGTTAATATGAACAATACTTGATATGAACCAAATGGTTACATATTTCTCCTTGGAACAGATTTGAATGGTTGACTAAAAAATTGTGAAAAATTGTAGTATCATTAAGTTGAAAATAGACGAGAAGGAAAGAAAAAAAATTAGTTAATAATGTGTAGTTGTGCGTGTGAAATTCCAAATAATTGCTTCGATAGAATGATTTGAGTTGAAATAGCAAGTGAAATACTCAATTTTGAATCTTTTGCTTTAAATAATCCTTAATAGCAAAGAGTGACATTATCCAAGCCATGACTAAACTGATCACACCAACAGAAACGTTAATTGTGAACATCGGAGTAAATCCCCTATAAGCTAAGGAGTCAATTACTTGATCGGTACTTTCCATAAAAACTAAACCACCACACAATAAGCAAAATGAGGTTACTAATTCAGTTAATGGCTTTCCAGGTAATAATAAGTCCTTACCCTTTGTTGGTGCATAAGACATCCAAATAAATGTGAAAACTCTGAAGAATGATCCATAGGTTAATAATGAGCCCCATTGAACATGTATGTCAGTTGATAATTTACTTGCTTGCGCATGCTTTGACATTAACAAACCAGTCCAAAAAATTGTAAAAACTGGGAATGGATTAGGAGAAAATCCTGGTGTAACACAAATCTTATCATTTTCTGGTAATAAGTCTTTATCCATATTAGAATAAAACAAACTCTTACGCCATTTTGATAGTTTCAATTCAGTGATAACACCACATAAACCTGTACCGAAATACATAAAAGCAATCGAGACATGTTGTAAATCTTTAGCTGCCCACTCTCCACCTGGGTTTGCTAAATGCTCTAAAAATACATTAGTGCAACCGTAGAATAATATCAAACTTGATTCTAGCATTTCAAAAGACGTGATACAAGAACCTGGTTTTTGCAATCTTAAGAAAATGCCTAGATTGGATTTTTCTTTCTGAGTAATGAATGAATAATTCCACGAGCCACCCATTCTTTTAAATGAACCACAATACCTGGCCAAAGATAATAAACCCAAAGACATAAAAACACCACCTTTAATAAAATGTGCTAGTAAGTTAAAAACCTTATTGCTTTGCCCCAGTAAGTTGAGACCTGCAACACCAGTTGGGAATAGGATCAAAAAGTAGAAGAATAACCCCCAAGTTGAAGCATTGAATAATATGGTAATCAAAACATGATAGGTTTCGATAAAATGAGATAACAATGGGATTTGGACCAATTGATTGAACAAAGAGTCTCTGCCATTAGTTAATTTTGATTTCACTGCATGATCATAATGACTATTGGAATTTGTTCTTTCCAAATCAGAGTCACCATCATACAAAGTAGCGGTTGGAGAATGAAGTTCTTCCATTGCAAAACCGTCCTCCGGATCTTCTAAATCTGAAACCGGAATTTGAGTGAAAGAACCTGAAACTTTGTGTGTTTGGGACCATCTTGACACCGAATTCAACAAAGAAAATGTCAATTGCAACAATGTGAAAACAAATAATCCGGTTATCATTTTGGAATATGCCATTCCCGGATATAAATCTGGTACATTTCTGATGAAGATTGAATATAAGATACAAGACAATACGGAAAGTCCGGAATGGGCCACCGCAACTGGAAGAAACCAATTGGATTGCAGGTTATTGAGAATAAGAACAAATGGATACAAGAAGAATGCTGAGACCACCAAAGTCATTAAATGCCAATTTAAATAGCCCTGAAACTCCGAGCCTAACGTAAAATACGTAGTGGTATTGTATGAATTCCAATACAATTGTTGAGCCGGTGTCAACTTGGTTTCTAATATAGGAACTCCATGATGATGCTCCGGCCAAGCCATTGGGACAACCGTCTCCCAATTGATTATTGTAGTAGAAGGTGTCATATCCGGGTCGTCGGTGTTCATTTGCATTTCTTCATGTTCATGTTGATGTTCGTCTCCCAAAACTGGTTTTGTTAATAAAGCAGCCAGGGTGATTCCAAAGCAGCCCAATTGATTGATTTTCATTGTGGTATAAGAAGCAACTGGTGTTTTACAAGGGACTGAAAATTTGTCAGCTGATGAAACCTCAAATAACGCGGAAATAAGTAAGTTCATCGGCTCATCTTACAGCCGAAATCGAGTAAATTGCCGATTTACTCAGTCTTCAAAGATGCTGAAGTAGGCAAACAACTTGCAGTCGTTAGCGTGGAGTGTCCGCAAAATGTGAAGCAAAAACCGAAGTTCAGAGAATGAGTTAAAAGTTGTTTCCGAAGGAGATTCCAACTCCGGTGACATTTTGTTAACTCCTTCTCATAAAAAACACCCTTAAAATCACCGTTTTTAAGAGAGGAATTTTTGAGCAATTTAAAGGGTTTTAACCACTTAATTGAGCTAAGAAACATAGCAGAAACATGACTGGACAACAATGAAGGATTTGTTGGACGAATTTTGGACATTTTGAGGACATATTCTTTTTTCAGAGCTAATGGCAAATAGAGACAAAAGGAACAGAGGGCAGGGTATTGCGGTATGCTTAATCACAACAGCCGTGGTTTTAACAGGCGCGGTATTGTATCAATGGTATTCAGACACCAAAAATGCAGGTAAAGAGCAAAGCCGGAGGTTGGAATGGCCTAGTGATGCGTCGGTGTCCATTATAGTGAATAAGAGGTTATTGGAAGATGCGAATTCAACTAAAATCATTCAAGATATTATAGACAATTACAAAAACTCATTTTTGGTACTTGAACCGAGTTTAAATGAGGTGGAGATCAATTTGAACGTGGAAAGAGAATATAAATGTTTGAAAGTCGAGAAACATTCATCAATTTTTCATATTTTGAAGGACATCAAACCACAAGTAATGGTGATCCCTCAAGAATTAGAATCCGATGCAATTGAAACACACCGGTTATCTCAATTCATACCAAATATTGTACAAAAATTGATTTAGTTACGATCTATTTTTTTGATCCCTCCAAATACAACACCTTCAGTCGCTTGGTTTGCTCCCTTTGTGTATCCATACTCTATACTTGACCATGGCACACCTCCTTGTCCAACCATCATATGTTTCGGTTTAGCTGGAATAGGAGGTCTTTCTCTTTTCTGTGAAACATTGGGTCCAATTAACAGGTATTTCGAGTTCTGTTTGTTGATCAATCTTGATAATGCTTGAATGGCCATGATAACTTGATATGGGTCTTTCCTTTCATATAAATCCACCGTTTGAAATAACTCATCCTGTTGAATACCCTGCAATTTACAAAACGTCAAGAATTTATCAATGTTTTCCATTTGAACAAATGCCATTCCACTTCGTTTATACCTAATAGTATCATCTCCCCAAACAATGTTAATGATTTCACATAACTTTGTTCCATCTTTTAAAAACTCAATCAAATCTTGGTATTCAACTTTCGTTTCTCCAAATATACTTTCCAGCCATGCTCTAACGTCTCTTTGAAGTTGAACGTTATTGAACTTACTCTCTCGAGACTGTTTCAAATCCTGGTCCAAATTTGTGTTGGCATCTTGACTCAATCCGATGCTTGTCATATGTCAGTGTCTAAATTGGCCATGTAAAAAATATCAATAATATAGCAATTTTGTATTTATCTTCTTCTTTCTCTTATTCTTCATTTGGAAATGTCCGCAGAACAGGAAGTCTTAAATTTAGTTGCACAAGCAACACAATCAAATGATATTAACACCGCTTATCGTGCGGTTGAAATAGCAGAAGGGTCACAAATTGACCCTAATATTGCTTGTAAGGCACATATTATATACGGTGATTTATTGTTAAAAAATGGAGACAAACAACATGCTGTCATCGAATATCAAAGAGCGTCATATTTAGATGAACTTGACGGAAAGATTGATTCACCGGAACTGAAAGCAAAAATGGATACATTGGTTTCAAATGTTACTCATGAGATGAACAAGGACATTAATCCTTCTAACCAAAACGAGAGGGACTTGTCTTCAATGTTATTGAGTCAAATCACCTCACATTCAGGATCTAATTCATCTAAATTGGGATTACTTTCCATGCTTATGAGCTCTTCGAGTGGTAATAGCGGTGGAAATGGATTCGGTTCATTAATTTCAATGTTATCAAATAGTGGTATGAGTGCAAACCAACAAAAGACAAGCGGTAGCTCATTTGATATTAGTAGCTTGATGAGTATGGCATCGAAGTTTTCTGGTCCTTCAAATGCTGGTAGCAGTGGTCCAGGTCTGAGTACTCTTGTTTCAATGTTGTCCGGTAATAGTGGGTCAAATGGTTCATTCAATCAGAATCACTCAAACAATAGTTCTTACAGTCAAAATCATTCTAACAATGGTTCTTTCAGTCAAAATAACTCTAACAATGGTTCTTTCAGTCAAAATAATTCTAACAATGGCTCTAATTTTGGTAATCAAAACAGTTTTCAATCAAACCAAGGTAACCAAGGTAATGGTTATCAAAACGGTATGGGAAATAATGGTAGAATGAATAATCAAAATAACAATAATAATCAAGGTAATATGTATTCTAACTCTTCCAATAGCAACCAAGGTTATTATAACAACAATAATCAAACTAATGGGTATTCCAGCTCTTCCAATAGCAGTCAAGGTTATAATCAAGGCATGAATCAAAATAGACCTCCAAATAACCATTCTTCTTCAAGCGGTGGTATTGGAAGTACTTTAATGGGAATGGCAGAAAGCTACATGGAATCGCAAAGTCATCAAAGTAATGGCCAAGGCAACAATTATAATAACGGTAACATGAATAATCAAAATGGTGGTAACACTGCGGCTAACTTGATGAACCTGGCTTCCAAGTTCTTCTAGAAAACATTCAAACAAATTCTTATTTGGTTTTAGTGTATCTATTGAAATAACAGTTATTTTTAAAGTATAAAACGATGTAGAACAATAATAATGAAATAAAAGAAACTAAGAGCTATAGATTTTAAGCAATGGTGCAAAAGACTGGATGTGCATTGGCATTGTACCATGGTAAAAAAAATTGAGACATGACACCCTTGTCAAGTTGCTCCCAATTGTCAGAATTGTCGGCTGGACCAGAAATAGAGTTAATGTTGTTAGAGACAGTCTTAGCGTTCATTGTTAATTAAATTTGTTTGATTCGATAGTTGAATTCTGAGTTCCAGTCATCTCAATATTGAGACTTTGATACTTCTTTTATACTGAAAATTCATCTTATATGCATACACTGACAACTCATTCAAAATTCCATATTAAGTAATTTTCTTTCATCTGAATTTTAAGTCTATTCGATGGTTAAAGGTAATATTTTTCATTGAGGTGGCCCAATTAGGAAATTTTAATTAATTAGCGTACTTGACTATCCGAAAGTGATCGAGAATTGTTTCAAAACAGGAAGCATATGAAATTGGGTTCCTGATAATTCTTTTTTAAGTGAGGTTTCAGCTTTTAATCAAATTTTGAATTGAGTAAGACTTACTATTAATTTGAATATTTTGCTGAGCAAAATTTATACATTAGAGCTCGAATTAGTAGTAGATCTAGGATTGAGGGAGCCTAAAGTTACTTGGAGAATATAAATAAAGATATATACAATCAACTTCATTCTTGATAAAGAAATTGTTCAAAAAAGATGAAAGAAGATGATAATAAGCATTTATGCATCATGCATCCTGATAATTGACTTAAAATAGGAAGCAAAACAACGGAAACGTCAAGCTCAAAGTCGGAAGTATTGAATAGTGGATGCAAAAAATGACCAAAAAAGTATGTGCATTTGTCTCTTTGAAAGTCATTGCCAGTTACCAGAATAGGAAAGCTCTCTGACGTTTATGGTATAGTTGAGTGTTATAGGTTATTTCTGGACCTTCAATTCACTTCAAATAATTCTATATAGCTCCATAGCTTCTATGATGCATCGAAATTAAGTAAGCTTTTACCATTTCAAATAAGCAATGTAAGTCACGTAGCTAGTGTTACAGTAATCCAAATTCATGTAGCAAAAATGAAGTGTTTCATGCTATCAGATAACCTGAAAAGTATAGATTCGTCCTGTATCAGTTGAATTTGGTAAGTAGAGAACATAATATTCCAACTACTTATGTAATCTTTTATTTGGTAATTTATCCATAGGTAAACCAAAAGAGCGTTTTGTTATAGTTGTACTATTTTCATTTTCATTTTCTGTAGCAGCTAAAATATCAGAGGTTTTTATCTCTGTCCTCTTGATAGGAATTGATTTTTTATGATTTATGAATGTAGATTTATTAGTTGTCTTTCCTTGATATGAAGTGTCATATTTCATTGAATTCTGCAACGAAGGATCATCAACAATTTTTTCCGCACTAGTGGCAGAAACAAATGTTATTTCAGCAGGTACTTGATCCGGTAATGGGATAGATGGCACAGCCGGATTGATGGTAGAATCTGTTGCATTAGAAGTTATAGATTTCAGTTCTTTTTCTTGCTGTGTACTCATGGCAGCATGGGCAGATTCTAACTTTGATAGTTCAGCGGTAGTCAATGCACCATCAAATTCAGGATCTGAATCTGGAAGTTCAGGTCTCATGGAAGGATTTGATGTATTATCTATTTCATTCAATCCAACAACATCATCACTAAATATAAAAGAGTCATCGTCCTGACTATCTCTTCTTCTTGATCTTTGCTGCCTGGTAGCAAGTCTTTCTGATTTGCTATATGATTGATATCCTCGTTGATTCATATGTTGTTCATCTTGCTCTTGTTGTATCTGCTGAGGTTTTTCATAGATATTTGAACGTTGAACCTGTGGCTGTTTCTCATTTTGATTAGTTAATCTTCTAAACAACTTTGATTCATCTAGAGGACTAGGTTCGCTTTTCACATTTTGAATCTGTTTGAGAAAATCTTTATCGTAGAGACAATTACCAAGAGCATTCCCAAACTGTCTTAAAGCCCTTTTTAGTCCATCTGTCATGGCTTCTTTTTTACATTTATCAAATGCCATAGCTTTACTTCTACAGTTATCAATTGATCCATATCCTATATCCTCATGATATGTACCATCTTTTAAGATGACTCTCACATTGCAACTCAACCCTAATGAAATCGATCCTTCTTTGCCATCAATGTAATCTACTTGAAATCCTCTCAATTCTGAGCACCAACCCATCGGTCCAAATATTTCATTGGCTAAATTGATTGCCTTCCATCCCTCTAAGTACTGAACTGATGCATAGCCAGGTCCTTTTCTCTTAGAAATAAATTCCGGCCCCAATTGACGTGAAAGAGCCTCTCGAATCCGCTGCTTTTCCTCCGCTGTATAGCCTTGCATAATGGGTGCCGTCCCCATTGTAGCTGAAGCCCCAAATGTGTCACTGGGTCTGTACATTTACTCAATGCTTCAAAGAACAGATATCAACTTACGCGTCAGTATAAGAAAAGGAAAACTTTTGTTTCTTATTTCTACTTTCCTTATAAAGGAACTGCACCAATGGCTGTGGCGTCCCAAATTCCAATAAAGCAGCAATACCACACATTGCAGGCAAAGGTGCATGATCAGAGATTGTCTTTTTACAACAGAATAGCGGCTGTAACGGCGCTGGGACTGACCATTATGATAGGATTTAGTTATTTCGAAAAGACACTACTTCCCTTAATTTGGGTGCTCATTTGGGGAGGGTTTGTTTTATTGAGATACGCATTAGATCATGTTTCAGATGTAAGAGGTTCACAAGCAGGAAATAAATTGGAGTGTGTCATTTTCAATGTTTTTTCAATGAAATTTGCAATAATTTTGTCAACAATTTGGTTGAACTTTCTTTTGATTGGATCGATTAATCATTTTCAACCATCAACCTCACCTTGGATTTATTATGAAACTCCAACGAATACAATAAAGCCTTTTTTGAGTGGAAACTTTACAATGTTTTTATTCAATTCATTTGGATTTTCATTACTTTTCAGTTCAATGTATATGATTGAAGAGCGTTACAGACTTCAGTTTAGAGAATTATCATATAGACAAGAGCCAGTAGTTTATTTGAAAAATTTACCTCATTTGAAAATCGCCATTAAAACAATCACATCGTGTGCAATTCTTTCTGCGTCATTACCAATTTTATTTTGGATTCTAAAGGATGTTCTTTTCAATGTTTTCATGGCTCCAATCATTTTAATTTTGGGTCTCAATAGCCATCAGCCTAAAAATTCAAGTTCAATGTCAACATATTTCTGTGATACTTTCATCAACATTGTTATTTTCTCTTTACTTACTGGGCTGACATACCTTTATAATGCATACGCTACTGTGGGATGTTTGGTTGTTGACAAGCCAATCTCTTCAAGTTCCGAAACGCCATTTTTAACTTTAGTTAATGGGTTGAACGATTTAGAGCATCCACTTGCTAGATTGACAGCCTTTCAAGAATTATTATTCATGGCAACTACACCAAACATCAAAACAAGAGAAGTTTTGTACCGTGCAGGAAATTGGGCCGTATTATTGGATATTTTTGGTTTTATTTTGAGCAATGCTGCTAAATCAGCAAGATCAGATTTACCAAAAAATAACGTTGTTATCGATGACGAAAAATCAAAGAATGTCGCTTCTCAAGTATCAATATTCGGAAATTTGAATGCTTATGAAAACACCTTTGAGGATGTTAATTATGATTTCAAGAAAGATCTTATTGGTTCTGAAGGTGATATCACTGTAGTTAAAAGAAGTGATGATTTTGATCTTTTTCAAAAAAAATTGGACACAAACAACCAAAAGGGACAAGTTTCATCTTCAAAAGACACGCTTTCCAAATATATTAGTGATATTGAAAATAAGTTGAATGATCTTGTTCTGAAATATCAAAACAAAGCAATAGAACTTATAAAAGAAGGATCTGATTCCAAACAAGTCCAAGTAATCAATTCCATTTTAGCATCATTCCATTCAGTATTCTATGGGAATGCTCAATATCAAGCTCAAAAGCGCTTGCAAAACAAATACATCGTGGAACTTTGCGTTGAATCTTTGACGCAGATTATGCTTCACTGTAAAGGGGAAGAACAGAAAGATATTGTATTTGATACTTTAACAGAATCTTTGATTCTTTTAGCAAAAGTTTACAAAGGGACCTCTCAATTTATAAAAAACTTCCCAAACAGTGATGATGATAATGATATCAATAAGCTTAACCAACTAGCAATCAAAAACTTTTATAAGTTGGTGGTGTTTTATAACAGCTGTCTGAATGATTTAATTTTACCACCAGAGGTTTTTAAATTGGCTAAATGGTGCACTGATTTGGCTGTTGAAATGGAAAAGGGACAAATTGATTGGGATTAATTACCATTTAAATAGTTATTGTAAAATTATTCAATTCTGTGTATACTTTTTTTTCTAGAATATCGTTTTCATTTTCTTCTTGTTAACCAGCTCTTTTCGAATGCCAAGCAAAACATTAAAGATATTATACACAATAAATAATTTTATTTAATATCAATTCTATTTACCATTAGAATTATTTTGTTTTGATATTGAATTAGTAGATGGTAAATGATCTAATAAAACTGGCTTTAAAACCAGCTCATCAAGCTTAGAAAATCCACCATTCAAAATATTGTTCAGCAACCCAGGGTCCCCTTCACCGTTTTCAGGGTCACCTGCTTCATTTGTGACGAATGGATTTTCGTTGGCCATTTGAACCGAAACATTTGCTGATTTATTAGCTGATGGAGGTAAATCCATGTCAATTAAAACATTTGAATTTATGCTTCCATCATTACTGACATCCCTTGACCTTGAAATAGACATTTCAATTGAAGAAGGATCATTAAATATATTTGCTCTAGCTTTTGGTGCTTCAATGTCAAATTCATCATCACTTATGTCGTTGTCAATACAACCTGTTTTAATATGAAGCATTTCTAGCATACCAGCAGTTGTACCACCAAACAATATGACTGTCAAAACAACCACAATCAAGACGGTTGCTAGTAATGGAAACTTAGATTCCCCTTGAAGTCCCATTGCTAACGCAACCCCAACTGCACCTCTCAAACCTGCCCAGAATTGCATCATTTGATAATTATATGGAATTTCATCTTGCATAGATGTTTGTCCCCTAGCTTGCTTTCTTGATCTTGAAAACCAATTGATAAACCTTGACAATGGAAAAACAGCAGCCCAACGTGCAATACAAATGGAAAGAAACGTAACAATAATCAATAAAGGCTTGAAAACCAATTCAACCTCAGTGAATAAGGATAACCCGAGATAAATGAAAATGAAATTCTCACTGAGTTGTGCTAATAATTGAAAAATATACTTTGTTGCAATCTGGGTCCTACGTGACATATTGTAATAAGCATAGTGCTTCAATGTGATGCCGCAAAATAGTAAGGATACAATGCCTGACATATGACAGCCATTAGAAAAAAAATATGATTCATACGCCAAAAGCAAAACAAGACAAGTTTCAATCTGCGGGTATCTTCTAACATGTGAATGTTTTAAAACTAATGCAATAATTATCCCAATGATGAGACCGATCAGTGTTGAAACTGTGAATGTGACTAGGAAAAGAGAAACACCTTCAAACAGAGAAGAAAATTGAGCTTTTTTCCCATGAAATTGTTGACAAGTTTCAAACATGACAATACAAATTGCATCATTCAATAACGATTCACCAAAAATGATTGTGTATAACTTGGGGTCAACTTTATAAGAATTGAAAATTGAAAGAATTGTGACCGGATCTGTAGCTGAAAGTGTAGCTCCAACAGCAAGAGCATCAACAAATGATATATTAAATGATTCAAATCCCAATTTGGTATAAATAAACAAAATTATACCAACTACCATAGCTGATATGAAAGTTCCCGGTATAGCAAATACCAAAATTGATCCTATATTCCTAAAAAAATTGGCCTGGTGGAGTTCATAACCTGAATTCAAAATAATTGGAGGTAATAGAATGTTAAAAAAGTAACTGGAGTTAAATTTCACAGCATCTTGAATATAGTGACCTGGTGAAACTCTTATAACAAGACCGATCACCATCCCGTAAAAAATAGAAAGAACAGTTTCATGAATTGCCTTTATCCTTTTCTGTTGTAAGTAATAACTTGACCACAAAGCTGAACACAACAAAAAGAATACGATAAATAAAGCCCAAGACGAAAAGATTTCTTCTGCGATAGGGTTCACATCACCCAGACCGGTGTCATCTGGCAAATCAAGGTCTGGAGAGTCATCCAATGGATCATCTATATCGGAAAATGCACGCACAACTAGTTTTATGAGTGACATTGTCGATAAAGAGAAAAGGCGTGTGCCAATAAGGAAATAAGCTTGATTACGAAATAACTATTAATTTTATAAAAGAATAATTCAAAGCCACAATTAACTTTTAATGCACATTAATCACAGTTTGATAGAAAGAGTGACAATTGGGCTTTATAATGATTAGACTCTCATTGTCATACAACCATTATTTAAAGAAATAGCAAAAATACCTTTTTTGCAACGTTTTAATCTGATCAACATAATCTACAAATTTTTGCCGTCAATATGAAGCCCAACACATACCATTAAAAGTTAGTAAAAGGTAATTAAAAATGGAAATTCTTATATCAGTTGGTATCGCGTCGGTCAGTAGCACAAGATGTAAATTTTCGTTCACGTTTTTTGAGATTTTCAAAGGTTTCTCTTTCAAGTTATAAAGCAAATAGAATGGTTGGTCGTCCAATTGTCGTGTCAGGTCCTTCAGGAACAGGTAAGTCTACTCTTTTGAAACGTCTTATGAAAGAATATCCAGATACCTTCGGATTTTCAGTTTCTTCTACCACCAGATCTCCTAGAGCAGGTGAAGTTAACGGTGTTGATTACAACTTTTTGACGATCGAATCATTCAAGAAACTCATCAGTGATTGTGCATTTATTGAGTGGGCCCAATTTTCAGGTAACTACTATGGTACCACCGTTGCAGGTGTTAAACACGTCTCTGACGTTATGAAAAGAACCTGTATTTTAGATATCGATATGCAAGGTGTCAAGTCAGTTAAGAAGACCGATTTGAATGCCAGATACTTATTCTTGTCCCCACCATCAATTGATGAACTTCGTTCCAGATTACAAGGTAGAGGTACAGAAACTCCAGAATCATTTGAAAAGAGAATCGCCGCTGCTTCTGCAGAAATGGAATATTCCAAAGAAGCTGGTGCTTATGATAAGATTGTCGTGAATGATGATTTAGAAAAGGCATATGCTGATTTCAAGTCTTTCATCTTTTCCGAAGAAGTTTAATTTATATTTATATTTATTTAAGCCTATAATTTAATTTACATGTTGTGAATATCCAAACCCCTCATGTTCTCCAGGATGATGTCTAAACTGTCATCTAGTTTCCCTGAAAGATACTGTTCTTGAGAAATTGCATCTGACTTATTGACCATCTTCATATCTTCAAATAACTTAACTTGAATCTTCACAAAAGCTTCAAACGATGGGTCCAATAAGCCGAACCTTAGATTAATATATCTATCCATCTCCATTTTAAGTTGGGAATTAAGATCTTCATAAACCTTTTCAACAATCAGAAATTCCTTCTTGGCCTTTTCTAATTTTTCATTAGATTTCTGCAATTGTGCTCCGGTGACTTCACTGGTCTTAGTACCATAACTCAATTCCAATGTGTCATATTCTTGTTGTTGTTTGTCTAATTTTCCTTTCGAGACTTCACAATCGAACTTCTTACGTCCTCGTTTCTTGATTAGCTTATGAATCTCCTCATTATATTCTTTTAATTCCCCAATAGGGTCTAACACCGTTTCATTCAATGGTTCCAGCATTTGTGGAGCTTTTTCACGTTGAAATTCTATCAATTGGTCCAAGTAATCCTTGCTAAATCCGTCCCTAGGTCCTTCTCCATAATATGAGTCCAGTGTAGCCATCATTTCAACTTGGCAGTCAATAATTGATCCCAAACCCGACCTAAATCTATCCAAGTCCTTGGATAACTCCAATACAAGCGTTTCAAATCGTTCAAATTCTTTTTCCTTCTCATCGAATTGGTCGTCCTCAATTGCCTCGGCTTTCTTCCCCAGTACTTGATGACCTGCTCTGTTGACGGCCTTCTTAAACCCTGTCCAAGACATCTTTGTTGAGATGAAATTGTTACAATTACTATATAATAGCCGCTATCTAAGTTTTTTCTGTCACTAGTATATTTGCTTCAAATGTGTTTCATAATTATTTGAAGCAATATATACAATAAATATATCTATGAATATCATCCTTAAAATATAGGAATTTTTCTGATTCTAATGATACTGATTTTGATAGTATAGCACCAATTTGAAAATGGTGACATGACAGCACACTTGGCAACATACTGAAATCTTGACTTTTTCAATACGGAAAAAGCATCAATGAATCTTAAATAAACTTACATTATGTTTATCCAGTCTTTTTCACTTCAAACCCCATGTTTGATTGATATTGATACTTTTTCATAATCTCAACATTTTTCTATCACAATCGTAAAATATTCATTGTAACTTAAACGTGGTTAAGATTAATCTTGTATCATTGTTAGGAAATGAGACTACCCAGTAGTTTCAACGGCCCCGTTTTGATTGATAATGGACAAGGGCCAGTGATCAAGCTGAGTCACGAGCAGAAATCTCTGTCTAAACAGATAGTATCTCTAATATCGCATTTTGTGGGTAAATCAATAGCTAAGTCCTCACATACCAGTAAACTGATTGCTACAATGATCACACTGTTGGAGCTAGAACAATGTTCGACGTCCAATGCACATATGCTGTTCAAATATATACGATTTTTCCAACTGGCACAAGAGGGCAAATTGGTTTCACCTCTGAATGTTTATAAATTTAGCAACAAAGACATCCAATTGATAGGAATGGATAACTACTTGAAAACAACATGCTATTTAGATGCTCTCATTGTATCAATGTTTCACTCAACTTCCGTATTTGATTTTCTTTTGGATCCTGTGGTTGATGCAAACTTATCACCAAATTTACAGGTTGAAGTAGAAGAATTGAAGGTGGTTTTAAGATTCATTGTAAATTTGGTGCGTTCTGGTCAACATATCAATACTAATATTATGTATCAACTGCTTTTGGTATTAAATTCTCTTGGTTGCGATATTGCTTTGAGTGGTACCCAACAAGATTCTTTACAGATTTTTGTTTTTCTCGTTGAGTGTTTATCTTTGCCACTACTAACATTCAAGTTGGCTGTCATACATAACGGAAAATTGAACGTTGCTGATGATCTAAAGCTGATTGAAGAGAGGATTTTATTAATTTCAGTTCCTTCAAATTTCCAGCCAAACGAACCTCCAATTGACTTGCAAGACTGTCTAGATAAGTATTTCAACAATACTGTTACTGTACGAAGAATATTAGATAGAAATTTCAATACTGGATCATTTTCTTCTGAATTGTTTTCACGTGATTCATTGGACAATAATGCTATAGAAGATGATGAAACAGAGCTTAAAGATGATCATACGGAAATGGATGAGTATGAAAAACATGGAATTCTTCAGTCAGTTGAAATGAGATCATCTCAACAATTACAAAGTATCCCGCTTTCACCGACACTGACACCAACTGCAACAGCTAGACTGTTAACAGCAGAACAGGAAAATAAATCTTTAGAATCGTTAAACACAAAAATTTCACAAACTTCAACAATAGATAACACCATAAACTCAATCAAAAACAACAATAGTGTTAGCAATACCAATTTAAGCGAGCTTAATAATTTGCCATCAAAATCACCAACTTTGGATTCAATCATCAACTTCAATGGCGATTCAATGGAATCAGGTTCATTCAGAAATGTCTCAGAAAAGATATCACACCAGCGAACACGATCGTCAACTTTGGTATCCAAATTAAACAATGTCATTCCCTCAAATCCAAATAGATTGACAAGAAGGCCATCATCAATTTCTAATACCGAAGTTGCTTTACCTGCTTGGATGTATATGCAAATTTTGCCTTACTATGCTGATCCAAATTTAAAGTTGACTGTTGAAAATCATGAAGATTTTTATAGATCTAGAACAAAAAGATCAAAGACAATTGATTCTAATCAGTTTGATCCGAAATCAGTAATTGATGATCAAATAATTATTTCGCCTTTCGAAAGAAGATTTGGATCCCGTAGACCAATTGTACCTATATGTTTGAAAAAATATACATGGAATGAAAGAGGACAACCAGTCAAAATAAAGAGAAAGGTCAATATTCCAGAAATTATAATGTATCCATTTTTCATTGCAGAAGATAGAACTAAACTGGGATTTGTTGATTTTAAAAGATCAAAAGATTTTAAATCCCCATGTGGCTCATTCATGCTTGTGTTGCAGAGTTGTGTTTGTCATCGGGGTCACAGTGTAAATTCAGGTCACTATGTTTCTATATCCAGAAAACACAAGTACAATCCAAATGGTTTGAACAATGATGAATGGATTTTGTTCAACGATTTAGAGCCTCCTTCAGATAAAGCTAAAGCTTTTAGTTTTGAAGAAGTTATGCAAAAAGAAGATCCTTATATTTTATTCTATGAAATAGTAGAGTTGAAAACAAACGAACTTGCAATTATTCCACCAACTGGATCTAATGAACTATTTTGGTCGGCTAACAATACTAGAAAACCAAGTATTGTCAGTGGGATGTCTGAGGGTACAATTATTGATGATCACACGCAAAATTCTTTATTAGATGATTTCAAATTGAATTTATCAGGCTTATCCAGGTCAAAATCTAAAAATGATTTTGATGATGTTTTAGATGAATATTGGTTTAACACAGATCAAATTTTGGTTTCTATGAATGTTAGCATTAACTCCACAATCCATGAGTCAATTCACAGTGAAAAAAGCACCTCATCAATCGAGTCTAATCACAAACCTGATCAATCGCAGCATATCAATCATAATATTGATAATTTATCAAATGCAAGAGTGATCGTAAAGGAGATAGAAGACAGTGCAACTTCCTCCGAAATAGTTGAAGATGGAATATTGGAGTATGAAAAAGATGAAGCGCTCAAAAATAGTAACATCTTGTCAGTTCCTGAAACTTTAGACGAAATTAAAAGTAATAAAAGTTGGGTAAGTATCAAGAGTAAAGACCAAAGTATTTCAAGAAAAAAGAACAAAAACATGATTGGAAAATTGTTCAAAAAAGTGTTTAATTAATCTCGACTATATATATTTAATCAGCTTGGTTTATTGTTCTTCGAAAATAGATCTCTTTCAATTTCATCTGTAAACCTATCCACAAAATCCAAACCTGGATTATTATCATTTGTAGAAAACCAGTTGAACAATGTCTCACTGGGGTTTTGTTTGAATAAATCATCAAATAAATCTTGATTTGCATTATTCAAATTAAAATTCTCAGGAATTGTTGAATTACCTGGGTCATCCAAACATGTACCAGTCACGCCCACCTGAGCGCCTACATTCATTATTCCACCATCTCCTGTTCCTGTTATACCAACCCCTAATCGAGCAACATTATCAACTCCGGAAGAATCGTTTGCTTTTGCTTGGAAATTAGCACTTCCAAAATTCGAGCTCTCATCCTCGTCCATCTCCTTCTCATATTCCCTAATATTTGTTTTCTTGTGTTCTTTCATTTGAGATTTAAATTGTGAGCATAAATACATCAAAATTGTTGAATATCTAGTACATAAATGTAGCTCGTCGGGTGTTGAATCTCTCAAACAAATAGCTATTTTTTGTAATAATGTTATAATTTCCTCCACTGGGATTACAGATAGTCTTAAAATTTCATCATTTGCATTCGATAAATGTGTTGAATTTGATTTAGTTGTTGAATTCGAATTTGAATTTTGATTCTGATAATCATTCGTTAAAGTTAGATAACATTTGACGATAAATGAAACAGCCTTTATCACTCTTGTAACCCATCGTACTGGAATGTACTTTAACAATTTCAACTTTTTTACTCTCATAATGACATTCAAAACTTCCTTTGCTGCTTTATATGCTAATTCGACATACCTCGAATATCTTGCTAATTCATCCAATCTTAATGTACGCCCTTTCTTTGAGTTTCTCAAGTTAGCGGAAACAGATGTATCCCCACTCAATGCAAGTGAATATAGGTATAGCTTGGTATAATAATAATCCAAGATCAATGATTCTCTTTCAATCGATGAATTTAAATCTTTTTTCAATTTTGGATTTGAGTTCAACAATTCTAGCCAATCTGGTGTATTCTTACTTGATAGATTATCACTTGATTTGGATCCCAGCGTTACATTATGTAAATTTGAAGGTTTCAACAGTTTGTAATACTTTTTATACCAGTTTTCTAGAACTGGTGATAAAATATCTAATATTGCCAAAGTTTGATATTTATCAAGCATGATGAATTTTGGTTTAGTACCATATAAAGTTTCATAACACAGGGAAAAAAATTGCAGTAATTCAATTGTGGCCATTTGATAAGATGTAAATTTGAATCTAGAATCATTGATATCAACTTCACTTAACGTTTGTTGCAACATTGACTTTTTATGAAGTCCAACAGAAGTATGCGTTTCACTAACATGGGTGGCAATAAAAATAAGAGGGTGATCATCCAACAAAAATGAAAGCCTTGTTGCTGTACCAATCAACATGAAAGACATGATTTCACTTCTTTTCATGGCACTCAGTCCAGCGTATTCTGGGTCATTATTTTGGTATCCATTAGTGTTGATATTGATGGGGTTTTTATCACGTTTCATTGAATATGCGAGAGAGTCGTCGTCAACATTATTCGCATAATCTGACCATCGAAAATGAATCGCTCTGGGGTTCCATTCAGTAAATAATAAAAATGAAAATAATGTCCCAATTGATCTTGAAGAAGACTCTCCCCAAACAGTCATTGACATTAATCGTTGAGAATATATCCAAAGCTGCTCGTGAACTGCAATGTGCCTTTCTCCTGGTGCAAATGATGGATTTTGGTCAATTCCATTTGAAATCTTTTCGTTTTGTTTTATCGTTGATGGAGGAGACGGTGAGCGTTGAGGGGATATTCCGTTATTTTGAATGAAATCCCATTCTCCTATTTTATCTGGAAGTACGTGATATCTTGTTGAAATTGCCAAAATGGTACATAATAGCATAGGATATCCAGGTAACACATTTGGATCATGAAGCTCATGGGGAAGGTATGGATAATACGGATGCATTGTAGTAAAAAACAAATTTACTAATCTTTTGCATTCATTTTCAGTTAACAAGTAACCTAACTGTGAGGGTAATGGTTGATATTCTTCCCCTTGACTGGTATTTTGAGGATAACTTTTACAAATGTATTCAATATCAGACAATTTGGCACCAGGTTTTGGCCTGATTAATAAGGTTGATTTTGGTGGTGGAACAGAATATCTACCATATGAATCCTTCGGAGGGAACGTTGAATTTTCATGACCAAATGAATCCATAATTGGCTCAGTATCCATAGACTCTTTTCTATCATTTGACTGACGTTTTGGTAAGCTCTCTTCAAGTTGCGCAATTCTCTGTTTAGCATCTATTCTATCTCTGTCATCAGGTTTTGCTATTTTCCCTGCGACATGTGCTAAGAATACCATAGTATTATTATTATTATTATTATTATTTGTTGGAACTGAACTTGAATTGATAAAAGGCGTTGGTGCTGGTTGAAATATGTTATCGGTAGAATCAATTATATTGTTCTGTAGATTTTGGTCCGATGTTTCATTGCGCATGTGATGTTGAGTGTGATGCATAGGGCTCTTGCTAATATCTGCATTTGAATTTGTAATTAAATTAGAATTATGATTTGGAGTATTTGATGATTGATAACTATTGTTATTGTATGGGTGAATGTTACCGTTCATTTTGGGCTCATCATTTGAAATTATTGAAGAAGACGAGGAGATAGATTCGAGTTTCCTCTTCCTTTGTTTGAGCCCGGTAGAAGCTGCACCTCGTTTTGATTCAACAAAAACGCATTCTTTTCTTTCTCTTTTACACCGGAGACAAGGAGGCTCGCCGGGTGAGTCCACGCTTCCCAAATCACATTTGACTTTTCTGGTTCTGCAGCTCAAACAAGCAGAAAAAGTCCTTTTGAAACGAGTCTTTTCAGACATGTCAATAATAAACTACATTAAAAGTAAAAGAAAAGATTTACAAGAAACACATTTTAAGTTTTGCAAGATAGCTTAAGTTATAATATATTGTGTAAAGAGCTCTTTAAGTTTATAAACAGAGGTGTCCAAGATATACAAAAACTGTGATATAGACATACCTAATCCAAACTTTTATTAGATGGCGAATTTTTTGGTCCATTCTTTAGCAGTTGTTTCGTATTTTGCCCTGTCAGTCTTGTAGAGATGTGCTATTTCTGGTACTAAAGGATCATCTGGGTTGGCGTCGGTCAACAACGAACAAATGGACAACAAAACCTTAGAGATGGTCAATGCTGGTGACCATTGGTCTTTTAAGATATCAAGACAAATGTTCCCGGATGAGTTGATATTAGGATGGTAGATTTTGGTTTCAAATTGGATCTTTGGTGGTTTGAATGGGTAATCGGTTGGAAAGTGAATGGACAGGAAAAACACTCCTCCAGCATATGGAGAGTCTGACGGCCCGATAATAGATGCTTGCCAGTGGAACAAATCGTCCCCTACTGGTCCTGCGGAGCACTGAGTAGGAGGATCCCTACCAATGTCCTGTAATTCCTTGTTGATTCTCTTTAAAGACATGTTTTGATGTTGGTGGCAAAAGAGGAAGAAAAAGAAAAAGTGGCCATAGGGAAGAATTTTGAAGTTATATATATGATCTGAGAGTAATTTACTCATTGTGCAAAATATGCCTCCTAGCCGGCCAGAACTTCGTCTGCGGCAGTCCAAGAATGCTGAGGGTGTGCACAAGCCAGTAGGGAGTGTAGAGGGAATTTCACAGACGAAAAAGCGTGCCCGTGGGTTTCATGGGGACATTGAAAAGAAATACAGGGCCAATATTAGCGACCGATTTGTAGAGTTGCGTGAATGCGTACCTCTATTACGAACAGAGGGCAATGTTGCAGATAATAAAATGAATATACCAGCTGTCAGGGTCAATAAAGCCACTATTCTAGCAAAAGCAGCCGAATATATTAGAGTATTGGAATCCGATAATAAATATCTTTCGGATCAATTATCAGCATTTCAACAAATATCATCAGTATCTGGGTCAATAGAACCACAGTTTCAAAGGAATATACAGCCGCAACAGAATGCGCCATATTTTGATCAGCAGAATCTGCCAAATACAAATGTTTTGAACAACAGCAATTCGAATTCTATTTCCAGTGGAACTGACTCTTTACAATATCCACATCATACACAGCAGGTAGAATCAAGTGAATATATTCAATACATTCAACCCCAGTCTTATACAGGGCAATACATGAATTATAATCAACAATTCAACACTCAAATGAATTCAAATTCTATTCATCAACAACAGTTGTACCAACAACAAAATCAGCAATACGAACAGTATCAACAATTTGAAAATTATGGACATTATCAATTTAATGAACAGTTACCACAATATGAACAACAAAATTACCAACAAAATCAACAGCGGCAACAAAATCATCAAAACGAAAACCAAAATCAACAGCTACAGCAGCAGCAACATCATCATCAAACCCAAAATCAACAGGAACAACAACGTCATCAAAATCAAGAGCCACAACAGCATCAGAACCAGCATCAGAACCAGAACCAGAACCAGGACCAGCATCAGAATCAGAATCAGAATCAGCAAATTCCTATCAATGTAGCCGAAGCGTATCCAGAACTAGCACCAGTCTCAAATATGCCTATGAAACTCATGACTGGTGGTTTGGCTTGTTTTGGAGTTAGTCAATTGATTGATTCTCAAGACGATATTGACTTTAAAAGTTTTTCGTTTATTCCTATTAGATTCCCACTTTTCAAAGCAACATCAAATGTTTTAAAATGGTTTTCAATTCCAATTTTACTATTTTCTATTCTTTACCCATATACTTTTCCTTTTTTGAACACTGAGCCTAAGAAAAGCGATGACGATTCTTCAAACAATATTCCAATTAAAGAGTTTTTGAGAAACACTTTTTTGGGACGTCAATCCACAAGTTCTAGATCAACTTTATTAGATGATTTGACCAACATTCCGACTTCCACCATAGGAAGACTGATTTACCTAATTAAAGCTTCAAATTTAGATGATTTGGAAGAATATCCAATAGAACTAAAATTCAATAAATTGATGATTTTAAATTTGATTATCAATAAGCATAAACTATTATCATATGGTTTAAGATTGAATTTTTGGAAAACCAATTTAGAACACTCAATTTTAAATTCCAATAATGGCTCAATCAGTTCTTTCCTTAAATCGTTCAAGTTGACTTCCTCCAGTTTTGATGAACTGGATGATATTCTTACAAATTTATCATTAACAAAAAATGCCAATTTAACTATTCAAAAAGTATATGGTTGTTTTGGAGATAATTATAATCCAAATTCCATATCTGATTATCTTCTTCAGACGCCATTGAAAAAGATAAATATGTTTCAACTTATTTGCTTGATTAAAATAGTTCAAGAAACCAAATTGAAATTAATTGAATTTTTAGGTGATTCCATTCGCCAAAATGAAAAACCCTCAAATGAAGTTTCATTGTTGATCGTTGATATCAATGCAATGATTAGTTTTATTCCAGTCCAGTGCATTAAACTAATAAAATGCTTGAATTTCTTCAAATGTTTACTGATTCCTGAAAACACCGACTACCTTGATGATTCATTGAAAACTGTTCTCATTTCAATTGATCAAAATGTTTTAGTTAAATATGATGATGAATTTCAGGTCATATTGAAAACTAATAAAACTACGATTGCTGAAAAAGTTGTGTCAATATTGGAACTCAATCATGTTAGAAATGAAAATAAAATTGTGAATGATATAAAGTTTATCAGTAATGAAAACAGGTTATCTTTGGTTTGTGCTTTAATTAATCATTATATTTCAATTCGGGATTTCAACAATGGATTAAAATTGATAAAGTACCTTAAAAACGATAAGAGGAGATTTCACTGTGATACTTCAGTTTCATTGCTAACATTGTGCTCAACTTTTAAAACTTTAAACGTTCTATTATGTGAAGGAGAATACTTTGAACGCGATGATCGATATAATAATGAAACATTTCATACTGATGACACAAATTTTGATAGCGTTACCATGGTTTCAATAAATGATCAAAGCATTTTTTGTAAACTAAGTTCCAATAACAAGCATGTGTTAGAATCCCTAATATGTGGGATTCGACTTTACCTAGGTCAAAGAATGGTTGGTGAAAATATAGAAAGTGTCGAAAATCTGGGCCTATTGGAATCAGAAAAATGCGACTCTTTAAGCCTACATTACGCTTTAAAAAGTGATCTTTCGCATAGTCTTTTGGAACTCTCAAAAGAACTGGTGGGGTATAAAAATTGACTTTTTTTGCTTTTACGCTCTGTCTTTATATAAATCTATTTTTTAATCTTTTCTTTGTTTTTTTTTGCCGCTTGTTTCAACAGTTTTGCTTTATCAAAGAAAATGGGAATTTGTTGTTCCTGTTTGCGTAGCGGGCCAGATGAGGGACTCTATCCTCAGCTGCTTGCGGACAATGAAAGAGATGCCATTTCTGCACTTTTAGAGTTCTTAGAAAACAGAACGGGTGTGGACTTCTTTGCCGACGGACCTCTAAAGGCTTTATCTACGCTGGTTTACTCCGACAACATTGATTTACAGCGTAGTGCAGCTTTAGCCTTTGCAGAAATTACCGAGAAGGATATTAGACCTGTTTCAAGGAATGTTTTAGAACCAATTCTAATCTTACTGCAAAGTTCTGACCAAGAAGTCCAAAGAGCTGCATGTGCAGCATTAGGAAACTTGGCGGTCAATGATGATAACAAGGTATTAATTGTTGAAATGGGTGGATTGACCCCGCTTATCAGACAAATGGTTTGTCCAAATATTGAAGTTCAATGCAATGCCGTGGGATGTATCACTAATTTGGCTACCCAAGAAGAAAACAAGTCCAAAATCGCCAAATCTGGTGCTCTTGTCCCATTGACCAAATTAGCAAACTCTCCTGATTTAAGAGTCCAAAGAAATGCAACCGGCGCATTATTGAATATGACACATTCTTATGAAAATAGAAAAGAATTAGTTGAAGCTGGTTCGGTTCCTGTTTTAGTTCATTTATTATCAAGCGAAGATCCAGATATCCAATACTACTGTACAACTGCGTTGTCAAACATAGCAGTTGATGAAGAAAATAGAAATTCCTTATCTATGACTCAAAAGGAATTAGTTAATAAATTGGTCTCTTTAATGGACTCGGAATCAACAAGAGTCCAATGCCAGGCCACTTTGGCATTAAGAAATTTGGCATCAGATTCTTCTTATCAATTGGAAATCGTAAGAGCTGGTGGGTTACCATTGTTGGTTCAATTACTCCAATCACAGCATGAACCATTGGTTTTAGCCGCTGTTGCATGTATCAGAAACATATCCATACATCCGTTGAATGAAGCGCTTATCATTAATGCTGGATTTTTAAAGCCATTGGTTGACTTGGTGGATTATCAAAATAACACTGAAATTCAATGTCATGCTGTTTCGAGTTTACGTAATCTCGCTGCTAGCAGTGAACGTAACAGAATGTCATTGATTGATGCGGGTGCAGTTAAAAAATTAAAGGATATGGCGTTGACTTCACAACAAAACGTTCAAAGTGAAATATCAGCATGTTTTGCCATTTTAGCATTGGCTGATGAATTGAAGACAAAGCTTTTGGAAATGGGATTGATTGATGTTTTAATTCCACTAACCAAAAGTGATAACCCAGAAGTTTCAGGTAACTCTGCCGCTGCATTGGCCAATCTATGTTCTAGGATAAAGGATTACAAGGTGATATTACAGAACTATCAAGGCATCAGTGGCTTCATTAGCAACTTCCTCCGTGTAGGAAACCCTACTTTTGAACATATTGCTCTCTGGACTGTGATGCAACTTCTGGAGTCTGATGACAGCCAGATTAAGGAACTTGTCAAAAAAGATATCAACAGCGGGGTCATTGATCTTGCAAATTTGACGGGCGAAAATACGGAAAATCCAGAGATTGCGGGTCTCACTCAGCAGATATTGGATCTGATCAAATAATGGCTGTTTTTGTATTCTTTTGTCATAATTAATAATATGGATGGAAATAACGTAAAATAGAGTAATGAAAAAAATGGCTTGTTGTTCTTGTTCATTTTTTTTACTATTATCGTAAGAATGTCAACAGAGGAGGGACAAAGCAATGCTAGTCCTGAGCCCAATGGGAGCGATGTAGCTCCTGACATTTTATTGCCAGGTTCAGCGCCACAAGAAGAAGCATCAAACGCGTCTGTTGGAGCCATCAAATCAACAACAAGTCTTGTTCTGCCAGAAGGGGAATTGGAAGATGCAGAGAGGAGATTATCAATGTCATCAAAATCTCATGGGGGAACAAATGCCAATATTGCTATTTTAAAGTCAAGTTTTGAAAGTTTGATTCAATTGAAAGATATTATGAAAAAGCACCAAGATATTGTACAAAAAGCCACAACAACAATCGAATTATTGAAAAAGGGGGAAATGCCTCCAGAGGATATCATTTTTCAGCCTTTAAAAATGGTATGCTATGGAAATACATCAACACAAGCAAAGATTTTAGCTTTAGATTGTTTAGGAAAGATATTCACTTTCAATATATTCACTGAGGCAATTTATATCGATGATGATTCCAAACTCAATAGTAACAATGCAATTGACCCAGATTTAGATTCTTCAGCCAATGCCTCATCAGCTCCAGCCGGGAAAATTTTACTTATCGAGGCTGCTATTTTGGCCGTTAACTCAACTTTTGAAGGTGAAGGAACAGATTTTCAATTGGAATTGCAAATCATCAAGGTTTTAACTGGAGCTATTGTCAATGAATCAATGCCTGTTCATGGCCGAATCTTGATGCCAGCCATCAGACAAATTTACAATATATTTTTGATGTCTTTGGTTCCTTCCAATCAAGCTGTTGCGCAAGCTACTTTAATTCAAATCATAGGTAACATATTTGAAAAGGTTAAATCATTGACTTTTTTGAAAAACCAACGGAAAGAACAAAACCCTGATGAACAAAATCAAGAAATTGATGATAAGGCTCTCAATAATTTGACTTTAGCTCAATTAGAGGATCCTGTTCAAGATACAGAGGTTCAAATGACTGATGATGAAATTTTCAATGGTGATAATAGAAAACTTTATGTTAAAGATGCCGTATTGATCATTAGAATAATGAACAAATTAGCAATGAAACCAATTGAAGATGATTATATCGATATGAGGTCGCAAGATATGAGATCAAAACTGTTATCATTACATATAGTGCATTGGATTTTATTAAATTACTCTGATTTATTTACTAATAGACCAGATTTAGTATTCAATATTACAGGTAATGAAGAGATATCTTTGATTGACGGGATTAAAAAATCTTTATGCTTAACTCTTTCAAGAAATGCAGCTTCGCAAACAACCACAATTTTCGAAGTTACGTTAGAAATTTACTATTTAATTCTTTCAAAATTGAGAAATGAATTCAAGTATGAAATCCCAATCTTTTTCAAAGAGATTTATTTTCCAATTGGTGAAATGAAAACCTCTACATTTTTCCAAAAACGATACATATTGGATATTATCAGACGATTATGTGATGATCCAAAGATTTTTATTGAATTCTATCTCAATTATGATTGTGATACTTCCTTGGCCAATTTATGGGAAGATATTGTAACATATTTAACGAATTTGTCTGTTTCAAGATGTGAAGTTACGCATCAACAGGTTTTAACTTTTCAGTCATTTTCAAAATTGCCAATATATGTTATGGATATGGTCAATATTCCAGAATTGGATGTTAGTAAATTACCGAGCCAATCGCCAAATCCAGATTTGAATGTATTATTTCCTCATGACTATGCTCTCAAAATAACAGCCATTACAGCCGTTGTTAGATTTTTGAAAGAATTCAACCTAGCAACCGGTGAACCATTCAATCTTAAATCTGGACCAGCTGAAGAGCAAAAAATTGCCAATATGGCATCAGTCGTTTCTAATTCGGATGCTATGAGCTCGACGGCGTCAATTGATGACGATCAAGCCTCCACATCAGCTGCGCTTCCAGTGGCCTTGAATCCATCCGAATTCGAAAATTTGAAACAAAGAAAAACTGCATTATTGGATGCTGTCAAGCTTTTCAACTTTTCGCCAAAAAAAGGGATTGTGGTGCTTGATAAATTTGGTTTTCTTTCCAAGTCAGATCCAAGATCCGTTGCCGAATTTTTATTAAATACTGAAAATTTAGATAAGAAACAAATTGGTGAATACTTGGGTGGCAGTAAGGAAGAAAATATTTTAGCTATGCATGAATTCGTTGATCTGATGGATTTTAAGACTATGAATCTAGTTTCTGCGTTAAGGAAATTTTTGCAGCATTTCAGATTACCAGGTGAATCTCAAGTTATTGATAGGTATATGTTGAAATTTGCTGAGAAGTATTTAAATGACAATCCAACTACGTTTGAGGAAGCTGACACTGCTTATGTTTTGTCATATTCAATTATTATGTTGAATACTGATCAACATTCGGAACAAGTCAAAAAAAGAATGACATTGGAAGAGTTTGTTAAAAATAATAGAGGAATTGACAACGGGAAAGATGTTGATTTGGGGTTGCTAGAATATATTTTTAACGACATTCGTGATAACGAAATTGTTTTGAAGGATGAACAGGATGCCGCTTTGATCTCGACGACTATAAATGGATCAGCTGCAAACTTCAACGGATCAGCAACTAAGAATTCAATTAGTTTATTCAGCAGTAGGAATGTGAATAAGGAAGCATACGTGAAGGCATCTATTGCATTGAGTAACAAAACTGAAAAAACATTTTCTTCTTTGAGAAAGGGGGATAAGAATTTCATCAATGTTGTTGATCCAACTTTAAATTTAGAGCTTTTGAAATCATTATTTGATACAATTTGGATGTCATTACTAGCTGGATTGAGTGGACCATTTAATGAGTTTGAAGATACTGATGTTTCTAGCAACCTTGTTGATGGAATTCTGATCTCAATTTATCTCTCTTCATTTTTCAATCTGAACGTTGCCAGAATTGCATTTATCAATGGGATTATTAGATTTGCTAATGTTGATAATCCAGAAAATATTAAAATGAAAAATATTTTGGCAATCAATGGTATTTTGGATCTTGCAGCTAATCCAAATATCTCAATGCAAGAATCTTGGAAGGATATCTTTACATTAATTTCACAATTTGAAAGATTGAAATTGTTGTCCAAGGGAGTTGATTCCAATCAAGTTCCAGATTTAATGAATGCAAGATTCAAAAAATCGATTGATGTTAGAAAATCAACAGATGTTTCAAATTGGAATTTTTTCAACAGTAACAAAAAAACAGCTTCAGAGCAAGCATTTTTGCATTACAAAAACCAAAAACTACCTGTCGAAATGATTTCAGTTATAAATTCAACAGAGATGGACGTTAAAATTGATAAAGTTTTTAGTAATTCCTCAAAGATTCAAGGTGAGGGTATTTATTTATTTGTTCAATGTCTCGTCGAAGTTGCCCAGGAGGAAATCGAGTCAAGTGCAGGATCTAATGAGCCAAGGTTATTCTCATTACAAAAACTGGTTGATGTTTGCTATTACAACATGAATAGAATTAAAGTTGAATGGAGCAAGTTGTGGGTTATTTTGAACGAAGAATTTAACAAATTTGGTTGCTCTAAAAATATTAAAGTTTCATTCTTTGCTCTAGATTCACTAAGGCAATTAGCAGAGAGATTTTTTGACATTGATGAATTATCACATTTCAAATTCCAAAGAGAATTTTTGAAGCCGTTTGATTATGTCATTTTGCATAACAGTGACTTGCAAGTCAAAGAAATGGTTTTGAATTGTATTCAATATTTAATTGTTAAGAAAGAAAAACAAATTAAATCAGGTTGGGCTACATTATTGGAAATTTTGTCTAGTATTGGTACAACAACCATAAGTGAGAAATTTGTAACTGATGGTTTAAAGTTAGTAGAACAGATTATTGATGACAAAATGGAAAGTATAGTCAATGAAGATGCACTCGATTTCTTAGTTTCATGCCTAAGTCAATATGCTATTAATGAACATTACCAAAAAATTAACTTGAGAGCTCTTGTGACGATCAATAAACTAGTTAATAAAGTGGGTAAAGAGGTGGACTTAAGAACGAATCATGATGAAAATGATGATTTTCTGGTTAAAATGTGGTTGCCGTTATTAAAATGCTATGATATTGTTATTAGTAATGGTAATGATTTGGAGGTTAGATCCCAAGCGTTGAATAGTTTATTTGAAGCACTAGCAAAACACGGCAATCATTTTGATGAAAAGTTTTGGAATATAGTTGCTGAACAGTTATTATTCCCTATTTTCAGCAAGCTGAATTCCTCAACAGAAAGTGAGGATTACTGGGTATGGCTTTCCACTACATTATTACAAGCATTGAAAAAAATGATTATGTTATTTACTACTTTCTTTGATGACTTGAAAGGACAATTAGATGGGTTCTTAAATTTATTAGTTACGTGCATCTTGCATTCTAAGGACCCAATTTCCCAAAGTGGTTTGCTTGCATTCAAGGAAATGATTTTGCAAAACTCGACAAAATTTGAATCGGAACATTGGGAAAAGATTGAAGCAATTATTGATGAATTATTCAAAAAGTCTTCCCCAACTGAGTTATTTGATTTGAAAATGTTAGAACATGCAGAAAGGTTGCGTGGTATCAAGTCACACGATAAAAATTACAAGGAAGATGATGATGATGAGGACGAGGACGACGAAGAAGACAATGAATATACCAATAATTCAATCAAAGGAGAATTTGTTCCAGGTAAACTATCATCTACAATTGTTAGCAAATGCCGTCACCAGTATTCAGTTATTGAATTGGTGTACGAATTATGTGAGAATTATGAATTTTACAATTCGATTCCATATAAAAATATCATGGCAATTTCGCAAACTGTTCATGAGAGTTATATGTTTGCCAAGAAATTTAATGAAAATTCAAAGTTGAGAATGCGTGTCTGGAATGCGGGGCTAGTTGAGAATTTGCCTAATTTAAGAAAACAGGAAACTCAATCAGTTTTGTTATATGTTAGAATTCTGTTCAACTTGTACTGTGATATTTCCAAAAATCTAGATGAAGATGAAAAATCGAACTTGTCTAAAACACTGACTGAAATATCGTTGAAGGTTTTTGCTAATTTGGAATCTCTTGTTGAAAACGATGACATTAAAAGGGGTTGGTTACCTGTATTTGGACAAATCATCCATGTCATAACAATGTTAAATGAAAAAGATTTCCAAATCGCTTGTCCCCAATTATATCCTTGTATTCTTCCTATGCTTGTGATTCCTCTTGGCCAAGGAACTGTAAGGTTATCGATAAGTGGTTTCTTTAAAAGAGTTGGTGATGTATACATCACGTGACTGTACCCCGGAAACCGCAGCGATTGATTTTTTTACAAGGCAATCGCGCAATTTCAATGAAAAGTGAAAAATTGGATAATTTCGTTGAACGGAGTGACGTTTTGTTTCCATTAAAGGAAGAATAATAATGTCATTTCAAAACAAGGTATGCCCCATTTTATACAGAATGTAATATTTATGATTTTAAGATATGATACTAACAGATTGTGTTTATTACGTAGAACTTATACGCATTGTTAGGTAACGATGTCGAAGGAGACGAACCAGCATTCGTTGCTCCAAAGGAAATTGTTGCACCACAAAAGTCCACCAAGAAAGACGGTGTCCCACCAAAGGCAGACAAGTCCAAGTCTAAGGGTGGTAAGCCAAAGACTACTGGTAACGAAGCTGGTGCCAAGTTCCAAAACAAGAACAGAGACCAATCTGCACCATCTTCAACTCCAAGAAAGTCTGGTAAGGACAAGAAGTTCGACAGACACTCTAGAACTGGTAGAACCGAAACCTCTAAGTCTGCACACCAAAAGTTAGGTGATGAAGCTGAATCTCAATTGGAAGGTTCCGCTGACGCTGAAGCCGAAGCTGCTTCTGAAGATGCCGAAGATGCCACTCCAAAGGTCCCATTAGTTTCCGCTGCTGATTACTTCAAGGCTAACACTGCTGAAAAGGAAGAAAAGGAAGAAGCTGCTGTTGAAATTGACGCCGACAAATTGATCGTCAGAGAAGTCAACGTTTTCTTACAAGCTAACGGTGGTAAGAAGGTCAAGGCTCAAAAGGCTAAGAAGGAAAAGAAGTTTGTTGATGCTTCTTTGCTTGCTACTGAAGCTGCTCCTGAAAGAGAAGAAAGACCAGCCAAGACCTTCGGTTCCAAGAAGCCTTTCGCTAACAAGAAGAAGGGTTCTGCTTCTGCTGCTGCAAAGAAGCCAGCTAACAAGTTGAACGAAAAGAACTTCCCATCTTTGTAAGTTACTTGGTTGTGATATGTTAATTACTTTCTACATCTTTCTTTCTTCCATTTTATAACTACATTTTGTTTACAAACGACAGATAAGGTTTTATGATGTATAATTCTTTTACCATAAATAGATATATATATATTAAGAGGTATATCTATATCAAGAAGTACCAAGAGGTACATTTATGTATTATTAAGAAATTATGAGGCATATGAAGACATTTCTCTATATATTTAGAGTATTTAAAGACATATCTTCATTTCATCAGAGTGTTTTAGGACCTATTTCTATCTATTAAGATAGTTCTAAGACATTTCTAATTAAGATTATTCTAAGACATTTTTACATACTAATCAAGAGCATTTAAAGACATATCTCTATACTAATTAAAAGCATTTTAACACATTTCTCTATATATAAAGAGCATTTTGAGCCATTTCAAGACAGATCTCTATACTAATTAAAAAGTATGTACGTAATAAGAGATTTCTACATCAATTCGCGTTATTATTGTATTTATATATAAATTAATGGATGAATTGTGAGGGAAAAAAGGGGCATTTTACTATGACTAAATTGAGTGTTGTTGAGATTTTCAATATTTTTCAGTGTTTATAGACCACATTGTTTATCTAATTAGAGTGAAAAATCGGTGTTCCGTAGCCAATTGAGAGATAAGACCAAGCACAGAAAGAGCTCAATGACTAGCGAAAGTAAATCACCACAAGAAAGCATTGAAGGTGTCAAAAGGGAGATAAATGAAACAAATTTCAACTCGCCGCTGCAGATTAAAAATATGGACATCAAGTCGGAATCTCCAGATCCTTCTGGACGTCCTGTATCGATTGGGTTTGCACTGGGTAATTCCAGTGCTCCTGTAATCACAACTCCGAAGCAAAAAGAAAAGAAGTTGAGAAGAGGTTCAATGGTAAACGACGATAAAATCCTCGTTTCAACTTCTTCTCCTGAAGGTATTGCCGCTGCTAACGAGATTACCGCCAACAGAATTGCCAAAATATTACTCAATTACGGTCCTTTGCCAATCAGACATTTGACAGGACATTTAATAGAACAGGTTCCAACTTTTGGTAATTTATCGCTTTCTAAACAAAGACGTTTGATAATGTCAGCATTGGAAAGTGGTGATATTGAATCATCGGCGGTTTTTGAAAAAATAGGCTGGGGACAATGGGAAGCTAAAAAAGTCGATCTGGATGTTGTCAAAGCAAGGATTGCTAAAGGTGAATTGAATAAACAACAGCAAACCCAAAATGACGATAATCTGTTATCGCCAAAGTCATCTTCTGCTGATACTAAAGTTTTCAAAAAGAGAATTTCACATTCAGCAGGAACTGGGGGTAATGGGAGAAGAGAATCAATTACAAATCCTCATACTGAGCACAATTTGAAAATGCCAACTTCTCCAACAATGGCACCTATTCAAAGTATTAGAAATTCATTGATGAATTATGATGCACTTGATGAGGCTATTGAATCATCATCTTCTTTTTCTGATGATGATGATGATGATGATCAGCATAATTATGATGACGATAAAAATCCAGATGTCTCTTTACACTCCATGAATAAATCCTCACCTTCATCGCAAGGCTATGCGGATCATCAAATATATGGTAAATCTTTACATCCAAGATCATCGTCAACTTCAATTGCAAAAACATCAATGATGCGTTCGGGATCTGTCTCATCTTCTAGGAGACCTTCTTTTGCTGCTGGGATTACAAAACCTAATATATTACCAAGAAAGCCAAGAAATTCCTTTACACAAAATACCATTGAAGCTGCCTTAGATGAAACCCCAATTGAAAGGTCTGAGCATCGTGTTTCTTTTTCAAATAAATCTGCAAAGCAATCATTTTTAAGAACCAAACCTCATCAAGTTGGTGATGAAAACGCAATTGATGATGAATACACTGATGAAGAAGATTGGGAGTCAATTGGTGCAAACACTTTGCGAAAATCAAGACAATCAAGCTTGATAGCCCTTCCAGCACCAAATTTTGGTTTTCTTGGCCCTTCGCCGGGTCCTAATGCAAGAAAAGCTGATGAAGAATTGGCTGCAAGTGCGTTGATGGATATGAAAAGTTAAGTTAAGTATTCAAATGTTTTCCATGTAATAATGGTTATGTTTTTCTTGGGATTCTTTTACCATTTTTCTTTCAATTATATCATTCATTTCTATCCAAATTCGTTTGTTCTTTGTACATACATAAGTATTATTATGTTATCACTACAGTTGTTGTTTTGTTTTTTTTTCAAATAGACGTGTCTACTCGGTGTCTTTATCACAGCTACTGTTACTAATTTATCATCTTCGTCATCTTCATAGTTTTTACTATTAGTACATAATTTATATTGTGATATCATCACTCTTATAATAATTTTTTTCTTTTATTAAGTATCTGTTATAAAATCCTGAAGTATATTACAGTATATAAACTAACTTAAAATTCGGAGATTGCAACTGCAATTGATTGGAAATCATCATGAGAGATAGAGACCTTAACGTTCTTAACACCATTCTTTGAGGCAGCAGTCTTCGCAACACCTGCTAATTGAACAGTTGGCTTACCGGTAGTATCTCTGACAATTTCAATATCCTTTAATGAAGCGCCGGCACCTTTAGATTCAACTTCTAATGATTTAAAAACTGCTTCCTTAGCTGACCAGGTTCCTGCAAATGAGGCTCTTGGGTTTGCAGATGATGAGCAGTACTTGATTTCAGATTCAGTAAAGTTTCTTTCAATGAATGTAGAATTTTCAATGTTGATTTCAGAAATTAACTCAACATCAACACCAACACCTTTTGAACCCACTTGAGAAACGGTTAAGGCCTTAGCTGTTTCCAATGCGGTAGATGAAATAAACTTACCCTTCTTCTGTAATTCTTTATCAGTAAAAATGAATTTATCATCCTTGTTCTTTTCAACTCTTGCTAATGGATCAAGGTAAACTAATTGTTCTTGTTCGTCAGTGTATGGAGACTTGTCCTTGGCAACAAACATAGTGTTGTTGAGCATGGCATTGTGCATGTAAGCATATGACTTTTTGTGTCTAGACTCAACCTTAGATCTGTAAGTTTCGTATTCTTCTCTTGACAATGCAGCATATAAGTAGTCAGAGTTGACAACAATTGCTTGAGCACCCTTTTGACCAAAACCAAATGATGTAACAGAAACAGCCTTGATACCATCGGTTTGAATTGATCTTGATGGGAACAAAACATATTTGAAATCTTCCAAAAGCTTATCAATGTTATCAGCATTTCTGTTACCTGGGACAATACCAGAGTTCAAAATTTGGATACCACCATTCAACATCCAAGCACCAGCAGCACCCTTTGGATGACCAGTTAAGAATTTTTGGAAAACACCATAAACTGGGTTACCATCGGTTCTACCCAAGTGTTCCATCATCTTATCAATGGTTGCAGATTCATTCTTATCGTTTGCCTTAGTAGAAGTACCATGGAAAGAACAAACTCCTAAATCATCAATAGTCAAGTTGAATGTAGCTAAAGCACCTCTCAATGGAGCAATTCTTGGATCATTCTTCCAGAATTCATTACCAAATTGTCTTTGAGCATCCTTAACTTGTTTAGTTGATTCCCTTTCAATTTCTTCTGTTCTTTCAGCTAAGAAGGAAGTCTTGTCAAAGGATTCATCGCATGAAGCCAAAGATTGCGCTTCTTCTCTAACAAATTCTAATTCACTTTCAGTCCATTGCTTGATTTGAGCAACCCTCATCTTTAATTGTCTGGATCTGTACTTGATATCTAACTTGGCAGAAGAATATTTGGAATCACCTTGATATTCCTTAGCAGTTGTCAAAATACCTTTACCTGGAGCTGGAACAGATCTACCAATCTTATCAGTGGCTGTAGATGTCATAGCAACAATTGCATAAATTGGAACTCCCATTTTCAAGGCAAGAGAAGCAGTCATCAAAACTTCAATACCTGAACCTTGGGCTTCCATAAATCCATTTCTTGAAGTTGTTGTTGGTCTTGACATTTCTGATGGAGTTCTACCGTGAGCAAATTCATCTAAAGAGTTAGAAGTTGCATTCATGTTGGCGAATTCATAAGAGCCTTCTTCTTGTAAGTCATCATAACCACCAACTAAAACAATTTTTGCCTTACCAGATAAAATGGTTTCCACACCGACATCGACAGATTCCAAAGCAGTAGCACATGCACCGACTGGTGTCTTAATTGGACCAGATGCAGACAAAAGCAACATATTAACCCAAGCAGACATAGTGTTGATGAAAGATTCTTGCAAGATATCATTTTGAACTGGCAAGTCCTTGTATCTATCCTTGAACATACCCTTCATGGCAGAGACACCACCCATACCGGAACCAGAACAGTTACCCAATTCAGAGACATGGACATACTTATAGAATTCATATGGATCAGTAACACCTGCAGATAAAAGTGCTTCAACAGTTGCAACCAAAACGAATAATGTAATTGGATCAACTTGATCAATGATATCAGCACCAATACCGTAAGTCTTAGCATCCCAACCGGTAGGAATTTGACCAGCAACTAATCTGTCAAATCTCAAAGCCTTTGGAATGTATAATTGAGCACCCTTCAAGATCTTGACAGTGTATTCTTCACCAGACTCATCTGGGAAGATCTCAACCTTGTCACCATGTTGTAATTGGTATTGCAAAGCAGTTGGCTTATCAGTGACAAATGGATCTAAATCATGTTGAATAACGACTTCTTGAATTAATTGCTTCTTATTTGGATCGTAACCGTTAAATAATTCAGGCTCAACCAATCTAATACCAGAGTGGAGCAAAATTTCCTCTTCGTACTTCTTCTTAACATCCTTATCTTCGACTGGAGTGTTAGTCTTTGCATCAACCCAACCAGTGTATTGTTTACCCTTAATGTTACCGTTGAAATATTTGATGAAACCCATGATCCAGGCCATTTCAATACAACCTTCCAAGGAAAATTCACCCTTAGATTCCATTTCCCATCTTGTTCTTGAATTACCCCATGGACCGACTTCAGCAAAACCGGTAACAACAACAACTCTATCCAAATCCAACATACCTTCTAATTCAGGTGCCTTGGCCTTGATAGCATCATATGAGTTCAATTCTGGGAAATCGAATTTCATGTTAGCCTTTGGATGAATTTCAGCCTTGTTAAATGGAGTATCAGCTTGTTCACCGAGAATAACCTTGTGTTCAATACCGTTTTCAATAGAAACTGCTCTTCTAACTTCTGAGGTGTGATTAATGTCAGCTCTCAAATCATTACAGTATTCTCTCAAGTTTTCGAGGAATTGGAAACCACCATTCAAATCGGCCATAACTGGACCATCTTCACACATTCTGACAACTTCTGGAGTCATTAAACCCAATAAGTTGAAAGCCATTTCAGTTTGAGAGAAAGTTCTAACACCCAACTTTTCAATACCTTCTGCAATCATGTTGTTACCAGACATCAAACCCGTACCTCTGGTCCAACCAATAACAGCACCACAAATGTTCAAATAAGTAGACCATGATTCAGAGTACCATCTTTGGAATAAGGTTTCCAATGCCAATTTTGATTCCGAGTACAAACCATCGGAACCAAAAGTACCATGGTTTGGAGATAAAGGTAAAAGAACTTGAGCAGGTCTTGTTTGAATGTTTCTGGCCTTTTTGTTTTGAGAGATTTCACCTAACAATCTCAAAAGATTAGTCAACATGATTCTGTGCGCTAATTCAGACTTGGAGTCAATACCATCCATTTCAATACCCATTTCAGGAATGGCCGCAAATGGAATAACGTAATCCAAATCCCAACCAAGACCACCATTCTTAACATCATCATAGATGAAAGTAGTAAGAGCAGTTACATCTTGCTTTGAACCTTGATTGAATGGAACAACAATCAAAGTAGAACCTGAAGCACCATATCTTGAATACAAAGATTGGTAATATTCAGTAACTTTCTTTGAGAATCTAGAAGTAGTGACAATAACCTTGGCACCACCAGAAATTAAACCCTTCAAAACTTCAGCACCAATAGAACCAGCACCTGCACCGGTAACTAACGCGTATTTACCCTTATATGAGATACCATTAACGGCACCCTTTTGTAAACCATCAAGGAAATCAGCAGATCTTTGCTTATCATAAACCCAACCTCCCAACTTGGTCTTCTTCTTAATATGCAAAAATGGAATAGTTTGAGGAGGAACTGATAATGAGACTGGAGTATCAATTTCGGAGAAATCTTTCAATGAAGCAATCTCATCAGTAGATCCACATTGTGGAGATTGAGTTTCCAAAACAGCAGTGGTTGATTTCGAAACTTCAATTTCGGAATTCTTGTCAACAAACTCGATCAATTGCTTGTACAATTCTTCAATCTTCAATTGGTTAGAGGATGAAGCTTGTTTGGATAAAGCTTTGTAAACATTGGCCAAATCTTCTTGAATAGTTGGTTGCTCATCCTTGGTTAATTCACCACCTTGAGCCATTTCCACAACATATTCTTCAAATTTTCTACAAGCGTCTCTTGGAATTTCTTCATAGCTGATGTTACCCTTAACATCGATAGAAGTTTTTGGAGCAGTTGGATAAGAAACGTCCTTGTAAACAGGGTCCTTAGACAAGACTTCTAAACAATTGTCAATCAATTGTTGGCCCAATCTCTTGGCCAATTCATAGGTTTCACCCTTTTCTGTTGGAGTATGATCAATGTGGTATTGCATGAATTTAATCAAGGTTGGGTTAGCTCTGTTCATGATTTGAATACATTGAGTGACGGTTTCTCTATCAACAGAATCCAATTTACCAAAAATGATATCATAGTACATAGAGAGAGCATCTTGTCTAGCCCAATTCCAGTAAGAATCGTAAGTTCTGGCCTTCAATGGAGAAAAGACTGGTTTAATACCGTTAGCATAGAATTCACCGTGTTCTTCAGCCCACAAGTCCAATTCTGCTTGAAGAACAGTAGAAGCTTCTTTTTCTTTAATCAAGGCTTTATCACCCTTAGTTAAGTCCAATTTCAAATATCTTGCCAAAGTTTCCAATTGTTGTCTTGCCAAATCTCTTGATTCCTTGGTGACGGCATCTAAAGCGGCAGAATCAATGACTGCACCACCTGCACCTGCACCTGCACCACCTGCACCACCTGCAGAAGCAGATGACAAAGAAAGGCCTTCCTTGGCGGCGTATTTTTGAGCGACTTGATCTAAGAAAGCCTTTGCATCACCTTCAGAGCCCAATCTAGCAGCAGGCTCGTTTGTTAATGCATGCAACAAAACGGAATCTTGTCTACCAGATTGTAAACCCCATCTTGATTGTAAGTACTTTCTTGCAGAACCAACTGAAAAACCACCAGGCATCTTGGAAGACATTAATCTTGCGACCAAAGAAGAAGTTTGTTTACCAAGAGCACCATTGAAGGTATCTTGGAATTGGTCAGCCAATTCTTGTAATGGAGTATCTTCTGGCTTTTCTGGAGTAGTACCAAATTCCTTACCTAAGTCACCCAAAATTTCGTTTTGAACTGTGGATTTACCACCAACCAAATCTTTAATAGCTTTGGACATTGGAACATCATCCAATGACTTCTTCAACTTGTGAGCAACCAAAGTGTGTAAGACTAAAGAAGCCTTGACAGGTTCATCGGCGACCTCAGCAACTGGTCCGGAAGCTGGAGCTGCTGCAACTGGAGCTGCAACTGGGGCTGCTGCTGCTGCTGCGACAGGTGCTGCTGCTGGAGTGGATTCTGCTGCTTCTGGTGCTTCTTCGACCAAATCAGCTGGATCTGGTGTGTAATAAATTTCCTTTTGATCCTTGGAGTAACAAAGAACTTGTCTTTGTAATGACAAAGCTGCATCGTATGATTCATACTTGGCTTTGATGGTTCTAGTGGCCATACCTGCCAAAGTTGGAGAAGGACCGATTTCAACAACTCTCTCAGTGTTATAGTCCTTTAAAAACACGTCTTGTGTCTCAATCCATCTAACTGGCGAGGCAAATTGGTAGGCCAAAAGCTCTGTAAGCAAAACATGTGACAATTCCTGTTGGACTTCTGGTCTCATTGTGATTTGCTCTTACAGAAAGAAAAAGTGGACGTTGTTGGAACACGAAAACGCCAAAGCTCAGCTCAACACAACAGTTGAAATTTGTTGAGCTGAAAAAAAAGTTGGGATTCCAAAATAATTTATTTTGAAAAGTATTGTACCCACTACATGTTCAAAATATGCTCAGTAGGATCCTATGAATTTCAGCGTTATTTTGCGGGTGTGCAATTTCAAAGATTTTGAAAATTGACGATGTTTGTAATTATTTTCCGTTCCCGTGGTGCCATCGTTTTCAAAAAAGGCTTATAATGTTTAACTCATTGAGCTGTTTCTATGGGCCAAATGATTTGGGTCAATTGCGTTTATGTGGCATGTTATTCAATATTTTCTGTTTTCTATTTTTATCACGTCATTCTGTCGTAATTTTGGAGACATACGTGATACGCATTATCTAATCAAATTATTGACACTTTTTGTTTAATAATTAACAATTAACAAAGTATGGAACTCTCAACATCAGCTGCCGACACGAACTCTTTATATCCGCTTAGTCCAATGACTACGGGGAATGCCCACGTTGATCCCAATGACATTCTCAACTACAAACTTCCAGATCCTTCTACAGTATTGAATGAAAGATACAGAAAGTTTTCTAAAGCTTTGAAGACTCTGGAAAGCATTGCAGAAGGTTACAGGGACATTGCGCAAACTAATATCAAGAGCTTAGACAGCTTAAACAATAATGCCGTGGAATCCATCCCAAATTTCGAAAGTAGCCAAGCTTCAACAGTCAGCGGATCACATGTTGCCAAATTGGAACCAGTTGAAGCCAGTTCAGCGGATCCAGTATCATTGAATTTCTTTTTTGGTAAATTGCGTGAAAACATTGGACTTGCTTACACCTCTTCGGTTGAATTGGAAAACAAAATTAGCACTAGTATCCTACCAGACTTGAAAAACGCTCAGGCAGAAACTGATAAGAAGAGAAAGGAATTGGCATCTGTCACTAGTGCATCGAATAAAGAATACTCGAAACTTCTCAAGAGTACTGCCGATGCTAATAATGAGCTCAATGCTGCTATCAATGCTGTTAAAGTCCATGGAAAGGTCGAATATAAAAAGGACCCATTTTTGGCCAAAAGAAACCTACTTCAAAAAGCAGCCGTCCAAATCCGTGCTTCAAATGATCGTGTGGACTTTTTAGCAAAGTTAGAGACTTCTTCCCATGAATTTGAGGCATACATTGTGGGTTTACTTCAAAGAATTTTTAATGAGTTATCAACAGTTTTAACAAACTACTTTGGTTCTAATATCAACATTGTCAATGAATTGAACGTTACTATGGGTAAGGTTTCTTCTGAAACCTCTTGGGATGCGTTTAAGGATAAGAATGGTATGATGTTGGTCAGCAGCTACATTCCTGAAAAATCAGTAGAAGAAGGTGTTGAAAATTTGTCCATAAATCCATTAACTACTCATGGTAACCCATTGAAAAGAGACTTTAATGATGTTGTTTTCAACAACCAATATGACCCATTGGTATCTCCTGTGTTAGAAGGACATCTCAATTTGAGAGAGGGTATGTTGAAGAAAGAATATAAATCAGTTTATGCCGTTTTAACTCCTGCTAGTTACTTGTTTGGTTTTTCTTCAAAGACAATTGATAATTTTGAACCAACATTCGTTATTTATTTACCAGATGCAGACATTAAAGACGAAAGTGCAGGTGGTAAACTGGCATTCACTATCAAAGCAAAAGACCGTAGTAATGTTATTAAAACAAATAAAAGTTTCCGTTTCAAGGCTAGCTCTCATAGTGATTTTGCTACCTGGGTGAACAAGTTGGCTGAAAGATGTGGTGGTGCATTAACTGGTGGTGCATCAGATGATTAAAAATGCATGAACAACCACAAATTCAGAATACGCACGGTATCATCATATGATAATGAAAATAACAGCGAGTATTATATTAGTATATAAATGTGTAGATTTTTATACATTCATATTGAAATTATAATAGTACAATAAGTGAAACAAAAAAACAAAATAGAAAAACGACAAATTCAGTTGATAGAAAATAATTTTAATTTCATTAATGTCTGGAACCAACGACACCTCCAACAACACCACCTACAATAGCACAAATAAGAATAACAACAACCCAGAACAGAATCCATCTCCATTTTCTTCCCTTCTTGGCGTGATCCCTAGCTTTAATCACATTGGCATCACCTCTTTCCAAGTTATTTTCCGCCTTTGCAACATTTTGATTAGCGGTATCCAGAACTTCATCTTGTTCAAATATTAAACCTTGCAAATCATTAAGTAATTGGTTCAACTCGCTAGTTTGTTGTAATGTTCTTAACATCTCTTGGTGTCTTGCTTTGACTTCATCTAAAACACCCATTGCTTCACCCTTACGGTTTTGCATAGCAATTGCCTCATCAAAAACCTGGTCGTCTCCAACTTGATTGACAAAATCCACAGCCTCATCATAACTTGCATCTGGGTTAACAATTTGATATTGTTCCACTGCCTTATTCAAATTTGATTGGTTGTAAGCATTATCCACTTCCATAAACTTTCTAATGGATGTTTGGAACTGTGCTCTAAGATTTTCGCATTGATTTTGCTTATCTTTATCACCACCACAGGTTTGAAATAAAGTTTCCAATTTTGGCTTTATTTCGTCAGATTGTGCAGTTCTCAAATTTGCGGTAGTATTTCCGATTTGCAATTTGATATTCTCTAATTCATCAATCCCAACCGCGTTCAATGCGGATATTTGGAGTTGTTGTAAATGGCTAATTAAACCATTATAGTCAGAGAGGTCATCCTTGATGCTTTGTAATTGGCTGAAAAAATCGGCTTTTTCTGCATGGCCACCAGTTGCTGATCCCCCATATGGATTCTCTTCTGCGTATGGATTAGAAACCTCATTTGCGTTCATTTTTAGTGCTGAATTTAAATGAAATTAGTGAAAGTAGTGGTCAGAAAAAGAAATTAACATGTAAACGATGAAAAACCCAAATTGGGAAATTTGCTCATGTCATTGAACTCAATAGATTTTTCTATTTGAAATCATCATTGCGTATAAAAAATTTGGCTCTTTCCGGTGATATAAATAATGTACATTTGGCCTTTATTTATTAATGGGCTGATTTTTATAAAAATATTATATTATATAGAAGGAATCATATGAAATTTTTCAAATAATGCACTTTTTTCTTGATTAATAAGAAAATGGTAGAAAAAAGAGAGGGAGAAGAAGTGACCGTAGCCAGGAAAAAGATATCAATTAAACAAACTGCTGAAGAAGAGGCATATGCAATCAACTATTTTCAACCGCACGTTTTTGAGTCTACTTTCAAAGAAAATTTAACACAATCAGTCAAATCATCAGAGCCTTACCGATGGGGAACAATTAAAAACTTGATTAACGAAGAATTGTTGAGAAATGTTAGAAAGGAGATTATGTCGGAAATTCAGTTTACCAAAAAGGAAACAGATATCTATAAAGTTTTCCAAAGTGGTGATTTGGCTAACTTATCAGCAATGCCAGAAGATTTATTGAAGAAACTACCATCAATTTATAAATTGAGATCAGCCATCTACTCGCAAACATTCCGAGACTTTATTAGTGATGTCACTGGCTCGGGGAAATTGTCAGGTATCAAGACCGATTTATCTTTGCAGCTTTACACAAAAACTTGCCATTTATTGACTCATGATGATGTTATTGGATCACGTAGAGTTTCGTTCATTTTGTATATGCCGGATCCTGATACACAATGGAAACCCCATTATGGTGGTGGGTTTCAACTATTGGATTCTATTGTGCCTAATGTTCCTCAATCGGATATCCATTCTAAATTAACACCCCAATTCAATCAAATTGCATTTTTCACCGTTCAACCAGGAAAATCTTTCCATGCTGTGGAAGAAGTTTTAGTTGATAAACAAAGGCTCTCCTTACAGGGATGGTTTCATATTCCTCAAAAGGGTGAAGAAGATTACATTCCTGGAGAACAAGAAGCTACAGAGGCAAAATCCACTTTACATCAACTAGAATCTAAGGAATTGAAAGAATATGATTTTCCTAAAGTCAATTTGAGAGAAGTTCCATTGATCAACGACTTTGAATTGAATCATCATGACATACAATATTTATCGAAATTTATGAATCCTTCTTTGTTGACAGATGAGTCGCTTACAAAATTAAGAGGAATCTTTGATGAAGAATCTGTTATTGACATCCTATCATTTTTGAATCCAAATTTTGAAAATAGTTTTAAAACTCAGTTGAAACGTTTTGAATTGAATGAGTTCCCTCCTATGGCGAAAGTTCAGAATGAGGTTCAATACCCATGGAAATTGGCAATTCCAGCACATAAACATAGATACCTTTATATTGATGGTTTAGAACCTCAGGACATCTCAAGTGATACTTCCATTAAACATATAAACCAATGTCTTGGTGAAGGATTTCCAAATTTTGAACTCGTTTCTCAATTGGTTAAAACTAACAAGTCAATACCGCAAGAGGTTCTTGATTTGAATCAAAATACCGTTCATGTCAATGAAATCACAGAAAAACTGTTGAATTTAGCATCGATGTTCAAATCCATTTCTTTCAAAAAGTGGCTTTATCAAATAACCAAACTGGATATATTGAAAGAACAAATTTTGATTAGAAGATTTAGACCTGGACATGATTTCATTCTTGCTACAAAGCAATCTGATGAAAAATCAGCTGACGAATCCATTCTTGAAGGTTTGTTAGAAGCAACCTTGAATTTAACTCCAACAAGCGGATGGGAAAACGGTGATCATGGAGCTTACGAATTATGCATGATTGATGACGAAGCTACTGAAGAGGATAATAATAAAGAAAACAAAAATGGTTCTCTTAATGAAGATGATGCTGCCATATATAAAACTGCGGATGCTGATTCCGTCGTTTATGAAAGCCAGACTTGTTTCAACAAATTCAACCTCATGTTCAGAGATCCTAGCGTCATGAAATTTGTTAAATACGTGTCCAATTCTGCTCCTGGTTCCCGTTATGATATTTCCGCAAGTTGGAAATGTAGAGACTCTTTACAATGATCAAAGAAGTTTGAGTGTGTATAGAATAAGTAAAATGCTGAGCCATACTAAAATTTAATAATTTTTGCCATCCTTTTTCTTTCAAGATGGCAAAACTACTAAACGCCACGGTGGATTCAAAGGCAGTTGGAGGATCGATACGTAGAAATTGTAATAAGAGAAGATTTACCAATGAAGACATACACACAAATACGAATTTTGGGTCACCAAAACAAAGAATAAATAGGCCTTTAAGGATGAAAAGAACGAAACAATCGTTCGAAGTTCATGGGATCAAGCTCCCTTTGAACCGGATAGTGGAAACACTGGACAAGCCTCAATTACAACAATTAATCTTGGACTTAGTTAACGAATACCCGCAAATTACCTCGAAGGTAATTGAAAAATCTCCAATTGTTACTATAGATGAGGCCATTCAAGTGCTGTTGGTTAAATTAGAAAAGGAAATTAAGATGAATTTACCATATAAAATGGATCCACGCTCGGATTACTCATTTCTAAGAGTCAAATCATTTGTCGTTGATTTTTTTCAATTATTATCAGATTACACACTAAATTATCTACCTCCTATAGAAAATGATCTAACTATCCCACTGGGATTCATTAAAAGGTTTCTAGTGGAAGTCTTACCAAAAATACCGAAATTTAATGCCATGGAATTCAGCTATTTTTACAATGTTACAATTGAAAAATTTAATCATATTCTGGAAAATTGTATCACACAATTCATAAATGAAAAGAAGCAAAATATTCTTTTGATAATAAATGAGGACTGGTTAAGTGAGTTCAAGCATATCAATGAAATTAACGGTAATGCGTTTTCCAATATTACGGCACTTTTGAGCGACGAAATTGACCAATATTATTCTAATGGCACGGTGATATTAACTTCTTCCAGTGAAGAAGCAACCAAATTACAAGGAATTGAAAGCTTTTTGAATCTGAAATCCCCTGCCGCTTACCCTTCATCTACCAACTGAATTACATTTTTTGAACATTGAATGTTTATTTTGTTAACTTTTTATATACAGATATAAATATATACACACAACCATTTTCGTCATCATAATTGTATACCTAATTTTTCCAATTCTTCAACAGGTGTCTCCTTAAGATACTTTCTGATAAGATTCTTTTTTATATTTTTCTTGGTTGATTCAGAAATACCAACGGTTTGCGCAATGGTATTATAAGCTTCGCCTTGTTCATTTTCTAAAATTTCGTTAATGGCCTTGGATAACTTTACATCCAATGACAAATTGTTGATTTTATTGGCCAAATGAGTGATACTTGAAGTGAATAATTCCTTGTTTTCATCAGGTGTATTGGTCCAAGAAGTAATACCATACTTGGACTTCAATTCATTTATAATTTTGATATCTTCACCATTCAATCCCTCCTTTTTAAATTGAATAGCAGATAAACTGGATAAATCTTTGTAAAGCGATTCTTTGGCATTGGAATCTAGTATATCTCTCTTAGACAAGAATTCTGCATTTCTTTGGTTTTCCTCTTGAGAAACCTTCGATTTAGCTTCTCTTTGATAAGTGGCGAATTGTTGACCTTGATTCTTCTTGATTTCGGCAACTGCAAAGAATTTTCTTGAACTGAGTGGTCTTGTGGCCTCGATTCTAACTAAATCTCCCTCTCTACAGATGTTGGCTTCATCATGAACTAAATAGTCCTTTTTGACTTTAAACTCTTTTTGAACTTTGTGTTCGTATTTTTTATGAAACACCCGCACTTTGATGGTCTTGTCCATCTTACCTTGTGAGATGACTTGCCCTAAGAAGTTTTGTCTGGCCATTTTTCAACCTTCTTTGTAAAGATTAATATGTTCGTTATTGGTTGAAAAAAACTTTTCAGCGTCCATTATTTTTCAGTATAAGGTAAAAATGAATATTTAATCGATATCTGCCTAAGAATAAACATTGACGTGGGAGCACCAACAGAGGTGTTATTGTAAAAGAGGATTATATGTAATGTGATAGTTTAAAAAGGGAAACGATTAGCTTAGTTTATATACAATTGTAAAATAGGCTCATGGATCAAATTCTCATGAGACCCATCTTGACTAAATTAGCCATTTTATCATCAGCAGTATTTGCATATAGTGAGGTTCTATCCACCATGGTTTGAACTAGATCGGACTTTTCAAGAGCTTTCATCTTACGGATGGAGGCCAGTCCTGTGACCCATTTTCCATTCATCGCATCAAACAGCCATTCACCCATGACGAAATTGGAATCTTTAGCCAAATCTCTTCCTGGCTTGACAAGAGAATAGGCCCAGTCTAATTGCTCGTTTTGATTATCCAAGATGATTCTACCTGAACCTTGGATACCGATAGGATCGGTGTCATCAACTCTGCAATAATCCAATAAAATCTCCCTCCATCTAATTTCATCTCTCTTTTCCTTTTTAGACCTCTTGAAGTTACCACTCAATTTCTTGGACAACGATTTTCCCTCCTTGGAAACTGGTGTATATCCTAACTCAAGTATGGAAGTTTGGATGCTTTCTAAAACTTGTTCATTTCCAAATAATTTCACATGAGAAATAATATCCATCAAACCACAAAAAGCTTTACCCATTAATGGCTGTGTAAATAATTTATCTGCCCATTCGATCATTTCTTTATACGCTCTGATCGTACCCTTTCTGAATGCATAATGATGGAAATCAAACTGATCTTCCTCGTACTCTTTGAAAATATACATTAATGAAATGTATCTTTGAACTGCCAATGAAAACAAAGCCCCAATTTTAGATAGATGAAGATACTTGTGATCAGTTGGCTTACTACGGAAAGGATCTTGAATTTCTTTTTCTGATTCAGATGTATCTTCAGCTTCACGTTCATCATCGTCTTTTCTATCCATATATTTTTCTAGTTCTTGTCTAAACAATCTGCTTAAACTGTCTGCTAATTCACTGACAAACCAACATGCTTGCAAAACATGTAAGTCACGAACACCGGTTTTGTGATCGTCATTTTTTGTAAAAACAGAAATTGTATCAATTGCATCCTTAATCAATCCTGCTCTTAAATAATATTTTGTTGTTTTTGTATTCACAAATCTATCTTGTAAATCTAATCTTCTAGCGGAATTCATGACTTCGGCTGCTTGAACCAGCTCATTTTGATGCTTTAAGATACGAGCTTTAAACATGTACAATTCAATTAAAGTTGGTGTTATTTCCAATCCTTCTTCAATCTTATCCATTGCCTTTGAATAATCCCCGCATTGGTAATAGTGTTGAGAAAGGAAATATTTAATCCAAGTCAAAGTCAAGGGATTCTCGCCCCCTTCTGAGTACTCTGCTTCTAGTTTCAAAACAATTGTTTGAATAACCTCAGGAATCTTGGCGTTTTTGTAAAGGGCCTTTAAGGTTGAAAAGATAGCAGGGACACCCTTGCTCAGTTTCGTTGTTATGTATTTATCCATACAAGTGATCAGTTCATTTGACTGAGGATCGAGAAATGTCAATGGTAGATGTTGAGGCATATCAGATTTCGGATAAGATTTTGCCAATTCAATACACTCTTCATGCTTTTTGACTGGTTCTTGTTCAATTTGTAAAGCTTTGAATAAAAATTCGTAGAATTCCAAGTTATCTGGATTTATTCTAATTAACTCTCTGGCATTAACTTCGGCATCTGAAAATCTTTCTAGTTTAAACAAAATTTCGATTCTCAATTTATTCATTCCAATTAAATCATTACACTTGAATTCATCGTCTCTGGTTAATAATTCATCAACATAATTCAAAGCCTTTTCTGAGTCATATTGAGCCAATAGCATTCCTTTATACAAAGCAAGACTTGAATTTTCATAGATGTCTTCTGCAACCAACTTATCTTTAATAATGTCTTCAATTTGTTCACAGACTCTGACAGCAGCTTCTGGATTGTGTGCCAAATCATATGAAACAGCAGTTGATGAATAATTAGCTCTATATCCAGGTTCTGCTTGTAAATATTGGAACCTTGTTTCTGGAAGTTTATGTAACATTCTCAACTGAGACATACAGGAAGATAAATCTCTGAATATACCAATATTCCCATTTCTATTAGCAATTGCTTGCGCATAAGCGCCCGCTGCTTTCTCATAATCTTTGGCGTGTCTATAATACAACGCTGTGACATGAGCAGTCATTGGGTCCGACTGGCCATATTTCAAAGCCTTTGAAATTAATTCTTCACATGTTTGAACAGTTTCTGGTGTAAGAGGACAAAATCCTGCATAATTAGGTTTCACAATATCTCCCTTTTTTCCTGCATCGTCTTCAGAAGGTGGCGAGTTTCTATAGCGTGGTTCACTGTTTGACAAAACCAATGCTTTCAACGCATATGCTGACCCATATGTTGGTTTTTTCTTGATTAACTTATCAAGTAGAGAAAGTGACTTTTTATAGTTCTTGGTCTCGTATTCTTGGAGTGCCAAACGAAAAGAGGGATCGATAGACATTTAAACGAAAAATGAATGTTCGAATGGAAAGTGTTGAAAATATCAAATTTTTTACTCATTCTTATATTATACAAATCAAATCATAATAAAATATCGAAAACACCATTAATTGTTCCTGGCTTTAAGTTGGTAAAAGCCACATCTCTTCCTCCAAATTCTATTAAATCGGTAAGCGTTTTTTGCCTAGTATGTAAAACCCCGGAAACGATAACGGGATCTTCAAAGTCAGACCATTGACATGAGACTGAAACTGGTAATTCTTGTATCCTTGAAAAGTCACTATCATATGTGAAAGGAAGCCATTCTAATTTGACTGTAAATATATTTGACTCGCTTGAAACATTGGAAGCTGCACCATTACTTGACCACGCAATTTTATGTAGTGTCAAATCATCAATACCTTGAATTACCCTATAAGACCAGTTTCCTTCTTCGTCTTCTGTAACACCAATAGGAATGTCTTTCGATGGCCATGAAGAGATATCATTCTTCCAGTTATCACCCTTATAAATCGTGATAGCTTTAACTGGGGTTGGAACTTTAGGATTAGGTGAGTTAAATGAAAGATGACATAATCTTGAATCCTTTACATTTATCTGTATTATTGATTCAAATGGACTGTATTTGTCCAAGATTCTGTTTTCATCGTTGGTATTGGAAAGTACAGTAACATTCAAATAATTGGAAAACTGATTATCCTCTAAAGAACCGGACAATATCCAAGGTCTTTCGCCCTGAAACTCACATGTTTCCATGCTTGTGACATTGTTTGTAGTACAGTTTATTCCAGCAATAGACCCAGATCCAGATCCAGATACAAATGGAATATCTTGTAAAACTTGTTGTACGTACGGTGCTCTACCGTAAACAACAGCCCTTGAATCGTTAGAGTTTACGTTAAACTCTTCAACAAATCTCATTTTCAATGGATACTTTTCAGAAGCAAACGGTCTATTTCCATACCCATCAATATTCTGCAAATGTATATGATTTCTCAAAATCTCGAATCCACCTCCTAGTTCATAGCTTGTACCAAGTAAGGCTAAAAAGACAAGAATTACTAATGTTGCCCTCATTTTATCTGACCAAATCCAAGTTATTGAACCCACAATTACCCCAAGGAAGCAAATTGCATTCCATACAAAATTATCATAGGTTGCGGATTCCTGAACAGTTTCATGCAAAGCCAATCCTATCAACAATCCTTCACGAAGAACGAAATACAATGGTATTGGAACCATTAAAATAAATTGAATTGGCCATTCATATTGCGGAGATTTCAATGCTCTATTTCTTTCAGATTTCATCAAATCTTTGAATTCTCGGTTGGCAACGCGTGACTCTTGATTGCTGTTAGAATTTGATTGTGGCTGTAATAAAGGTAATTGTTCATTTTCCTGAGCTTGGCTGTCTGTTTGATTCGTTTCTGGAATGCTGATTGGTGAATCTGTTTGAGTGACTGATTCATTTTGAAATGTGGAATATGATTCTGAAACGATGTTATCATCGATTAACATATTGTTGTTGCTGTTTCTGATATGGGAGCCAGTTTCAACTAAATTTTTATCAAATGCTTCATACTTTCTAGTCCATAATCCAAAAACTCCAACAATGAAACTAATTTCCGATAAAACATATACTAAAGGAATGAAAACACCCGAGCAAGAAACTGATTGTCCTCCTATTTCAGTTAAACTGTATATGGAGTAAACTGTTGCTAACCAAAGAAAAGCGTTGAGCTCAATAATCAAATGAAATTTCTGATCATGAATTGGAGTTAAAGTGCTTGCGGACTTTAGCACAATGTAACCAACTAAGAATGAAATGCAAAAAAATTGAATAATCAAAATGTTGTATGAAACTGAAACTAACAAAGGATTAACTTTGTAGAAATAGTTTGCTACAAATTGAGCAACCGTATATGTGATTCCGATTGTAATTGGTAATCTCAACCAACCGGAAAATCCAACAAACCATGATTTTTTATTTTTGTTAATGTTTGCTAACAGGAAAGTATTAACTGATGGTAAAAGAATGACTAATAAGACACTTAATTTCAATACATGATCTGTTCCAAAATTGAAGTAAAATTTGTCAAAAACATCAAAAAAGATGCTATTCTCCTCTACGCTTGAAGATTCCTTCTCTGAAAATGCAATGACATCTAGAATATCAATTGTGTTCTTCAGCATCATCCATAAGGAGCCTTTACTGGTCCACATGATTCCGTCTCTCAGTGTGTGATACCAACTTCTTGGCTCAAAAAATGCAATATCTATGCCTCGCAGTCCCACAGCCTGATAAACATGGTAATCCGTTTCGCTTCTCACTAAACCATTTTTGAATCCTTGCATAAACGATGAGGAAGCAAATGGAAATGTAACATGATTGTACCAGTTTAATACTTCCTTATCTGTACCTCTGAAGAGAACAGGTTTTGTAAACTGACCTGAGCCAGTACCTTCTAAGTTTAAAAATAATTTGACTTTATTGAACCATGGTGACCTTACAAATGCTTCTGCACCCAATAAACCGAATTCTTCATTGTTGTTGAAATTAAAAATCAGTGTGCGTTGTGGCTGTACTCCTTTTTCGATTAAATGTTGTAAAGCTCCCAGCATTGACACAATTCCCATTCCATCATCAATTGTCCCAAAAGATGTTGGAACAGAATCGTAATGAGCTGAGATCAAGATACCATCCAATGAAGGGTTTAAACCCTCCAATTCCACTATAATATTGGAAGATTCATAATATATTAATCTATTGGCCGCATTAGAAGAGTTAAACACGTCCTGCTGATTGATGAATATGGAGTTCTTATCTGATTGAATTTCATTATCCATTTTCGCCCATTTGGTCCCGCCAACCAGCTTGAAAATTGCCTCCCCTAAATAATCTCTTACTGAATCATTGTGGTGAGATGTGAATGGATGTTTTTTACTAGAAATCGACTGAAGATTGGCCCATGAATCATCTAAAATATGGTTTTTTGGATCATAAAAACCTCTATTGGTATATTCAAGCTGTAGAAAAAATACTATAAAGCTTACAGCTACCATGCAAACACTCACTGTGGTCTTTCGGTAGCGAAATATGTCTTTTAGTGCCATATATGCTGTTTTTTTATAACTAACCAATTTATAAAAATATATGAAGAATATTCTTGCGCACTTGACGTCAACCGTCATATCCTAAGAAAAGACCAAATGGACTTCCCAGTACTGAAAAACGACTTGATTTTAAGAGCAGCAAAAGGAGAAAAGGTTGAAAGACCACCATGTTGGATTATGCGTCAAGCAGGGAGATACTTACCTCAATATCACGAAGTTAAGGCTGGAAGAGATTTCTTCGAAACGTGTAGAGACCCAGAAATCGCCAGTGCCATTACCATTCAGCCAGTTGATCACTTTGACGGTCTTATTGACGCTGCCATTATCTTCTCCGATATTTTAGTCATTCCTCAAGCAATGGGGATGGACGTTCAAATGATCGAAAAGGCTGGACCAAGATTCACAGATCCATTAAGAACTCCTGAAGATTTAGCAAGAGTTAACTTCGATTGTGATGTTTCCAAGGAATTAGATTGGGCATTCAAGGCTATAACTTTAACCAGACACAATTTAAAGGGTAGAGTTCCACTTCTTGGTTTTTGTGGTGCACCATGGACTTTGATGTGTTACATGATCGAAGGCGGAGGTACCAAAATCTTCAAATTTGTTAAGGAATGGATTTTCAAATACCCAGAGGAATCATTAAGATTGTTACAAGGTATTACCGATGTCGCCATTGAGTTTTTAGCTTTACAGGTCAAAGCAGGTGCACAAATGTTGCAAGTTTTTGAATCCTGGGGTGGTGAATTAGGGTCAACTGACTTTGACAAGTTCTCACTACCGTTCCTTAAGCAAATTGCTGAAAAGCTTCCGGTTAGATTGGCAGAAATGGGATTGGAAAAGGTTCCAATGACTGTTTTTGCTAAGGGTTCATGGTATGCCTTGGATAAGCTCTGTGATATTGGTTATGATGCAGTGTCTTTAGATTGGTTATGGGATCCTAAGGAAGCTGTTAAGATTTCCAATGGTAGAGTTGCATTACAGGGTAACTTAGACCCTTGTGTAATGTACGGTTCCAAGGAAGTTATCACAGCTGAAGTTGAAAGAATGATCGCAGCATTCGGGGGTGGAAAACAAAATTACATTGTTAACTTTGGTCATGGTACTCATCCATTTATGGATCCTTCTCAAGTTGAGTGGTTCTTGAAGGAATGTCATCGTGTTGGTAGTGCTTAATTTCAAACAGTAGCTAGTCAAACGGTTTCTATTCACAGTCGCGTGGTTTTTCTAACCTTCGTTATTGTGTTTTTTTCTCTCCATGTGTGTGTGTGCGTGTGTGTGTGTGTGTATATATAGATATATAAAAACGATTACTGAACATAAGATATGTAAAACTTGCAGTTTCTAATGTAGAGTTCAATTTGCTCTATAAATTATTATAAAACTGATCACTATAAAATAGTAACAACATTTGATTTGCCTGCCACATGTAGATATCATTGGAATTCATTTTAAAGAATGTTTACCGTTTATATCAAGCAATGAATCTGATAGTTAATTCATTCGATTCAATAAAACATACAATATTTATCTGCCATAATTAAGAATCAATCTTTTTTTGTATTGAACCAAATGAATATTTGTAAAATTGGCTCAAAGAAAGTCTGGGCCAATAAAATGAATAGCTCATTAAAACCAGACCGGGCAGGCGAAGTTCCGAATTCATTTGGCAAAAAGTCAAGTACTGAGCACGGCTTTGTTACGTAATATTATTTGTATATCGTTATCGTTTCCATTCTCAACTGTGTAACAAAAAAAGATACTGTTGTGATATTTTCTGTGATGTTCTCATCAACTAATCCTGGTGGTTTTGGTGTTGGACCATCATTTGGATATATTAAAAAAGCATGTGCCAGGTGCCATCGATTGAAGATGAAATGTATTTTTGAAAATAGTGAAACATGTCATAGATGTTTAAAGAACGGACACATGTGCTCAATGACGATAGATCATGGTGGAACAAAGAAGAAGAAGAGAGTTGATAAAATTGATAAGAAGAAGAGTAAAAGGATGGAAACAATTCAAAAACTTCGAAACTCAATCGTTCAATCAGGCAAGGAATTCACAGCTTTACAAATGAATGGCATAGAGAACGTGGGTCTAACAGAGGAAAACTTAGAAAAATTACAGTATCAAATTAATGAATTCCAAAACTTGGTAACGTCTGTGAGAGATCTTTATCAGCAGAAAACGGGTAAACCTTTAACAAATTCGGCAAATTCCATGAAAGATGGAACACTGAAAACTACATCCATGATGATTCCAATTCAACACAAAAAAAATGCTTTAAATGTTTTGACAGAAAGAGGAGTTTTGACTATGGAGTTGGCTAAAATCAAGCATAGTATATTTATTGAAGAATTAAATCCTTGTTGGCCCTGTGTTTCATTTCCCAAGCATTATACTTTTGAGTGGCTCCATGAAAATGAACCACTAATGCTAGTTACCTTAATTGCTGCAACGTGTTTAAATGAGCCTGATTTACATGATATTTTATTATGTCATATAGAAGACCAGTTATCATTAAGTGTTTCTGGTAGAAAAGAGGTTTCATACATTCATATCCAAATATATTTAATATTATCAGTTTGGTGCGCTCCTCCTAAAAAATGGGGGTCTTATAATCATCAAATCCCTTTAATGATGTCATTAAATCTAACTTTATGTCTTGATTTAGGTAATGATGCTGGATTTAGGGAGTCAGAAAATGTTTTGAAGGATGATACAAAGGAAAGGCAAATCATTAGGGATTTTATGAGTGTTTACATGTCTTGTGGATCATTGGGACTATCGGTACCTAGGTTCAAATGTGTCAATTGGACACCTGTTCATGAGAAATATTGCCAGATATTATTGATGGGCGAAACTAATACAAATGATAAATTCCTTTATTATAGTTCAAAGTTAATTTGCTTAGGTGAAGAAATTTTAACTTACATATGTCCAAATGGATTTTCGTACAGGGGAATTGGCGGTGGTATTGATGATTTAAAAAACGTAATGATAAACTACGAGAGACGAATGCAAAAATTGGCAATGGAATCTGGGTTATTTAACTATAATTCAATGTTAGGTAATTTATTATCAATTATTTACTATCAGCTATTGATGACAATGTACGATTACGTTGTTTGTAATGAATTAATAGCTAGAAATTCATTAAGTAGTCACACTTACAGTCAGACTATCCACCGGTTAATAAAAGCAAGTGAAAAGACTATTGAGTCATTTGTTCAACTAAGCTCCAATACACACAAATTTCCCACCTTCTTTTATTATAGACCGATACATTCATTGGTTTCCCTTATACGTGTCAGGTTGTTGGTTGTTGCTCAAAATTTAGATGTAGAAGTGAATGTTGAAAGAGCTTATGAAAGAGTTTCCCAATCTTTGGAATTAATTGGAGAGAGTAACTTAGTCGCTGTTAAAATGTCTCCTATTTTGACAAGGGTGAATAAATGGATGAAATTTTCCAATGAATTTGATAAATCGGGGGCAAACAATTCGGTAGTTGACTTATTAAATGAGTTGGGAGAGGAGATACATAATCAAAACAAAGAAAGCAGTGGTTCTACTAGGTTAGAGGATAATTCATATGAAATCCCAACTGGGAAAAATACGATGAAAACATCTTTAATTAATTCTGAACTAATAAAGGAAAGTAATGTGATGGAAGAAGCACATATAGCAAACGAATTAGACCAAGAAGAAACACCGGTATATATTCCTTCTCCGATTGGTTTTTCATCAACTGAAGATTTTGCTCAAGTCAATAATGGGCCTGTGCTACATTTAAATGAAGAGGTAATGAGTTCACAGTTGATGAATGATTTATTTAGCAAAATAGATTTCGAGATAATGGGTAATTCCAACTTGAATAATCTGAATATATGAAGAAGACATTTAGATATCATCAAATAGACTCCAAAATTTCATCATGCCTAATTGGACATTGCAATCTTTTGGTACCCCATTGCACATTATAAAATCGAGTGTTTCCTTGGATGGGCAGTCCTTTAGCAATGGCTCCAACTTCGGATGATACATATTGTGACGGGATTCAAATGATGAATAAATACTCGAGGGAATTGGATATTTCGAAGGATCATTTTCAATTTCACTATTATGATGTTTCAGTTGAGTGAGATCTGGAATTTCACTGCAATATTTGACATGATGAACAAAATGATGATGACGATGATAAGATTTTTTACTAAATAACCGTTTGAATGATTCTCTTTTTCTTCTTTTCTCTTTTTTCAATATTGGCTTTAATATGAACCTTGTTTCTTCATCATCACAACTTAAATCGGCTTTTGAAGAAGAATTAGTTGATTTAGAATTGTTTGTTGAATTTACAAATAAAAATTCATCACTTGAAGTTTCTTTTTTTACAATAATGTGACTACTTTCTACGTTGGAGAACTCCTCTTGCTTTGTGTGTATTTCTTCCTTAGCAATGTGCATTTTATTGTCGTTTTCTAAAAATTGCCTTTCATTGATATGCTGAGCCACTAAACACGTAAAAAAATGTTTATGCTAATATCTGTTAGAATTTAAACATTCTGCATTTTCTCTGTTATGAATAACGAAGAAGAATGGAGGGATAGACTTGTGACTGAATTCAGTCGATTTGATAAGGCATTGGGTTTATGGTTTTTGAGAAATTCCAATGGCCCTACGTATTTTAATGAATTGAATAACCAAATACGACCACAAATTAAAATAAAGACACTAGAAAAGATCAAATCAGTGTGGGATGAGAGTTTCAACGTTTGGCAATTAGAAAATGATCTGCTGGTAGATGTTTGGTTCAATACTTCAGAGGATGGAAAACTTCATAATGATGAAAGAGTCAATATTAGAGTATCACATATGCAAGATCTGAACAGACGGTTAGAATTGTTTAGAAGCAAAGTGAAGGAAATAACGAGTGCCAGTTTGACCCAGGGAAATGGCCAATGGTATGATAAACATAGTGAATGGATCGAGAAGTCGGGGTTTACAATTCAACAGAGTGTGAAAAAGAGAAGAAATGACATGATTAAAGGAATTTTAGACTGCAAACCTGCTGCTACTGCTACATCAACAGGAGATGATAGAGTTAAAAATGGTTCAATTCAAAAACCAGTCAAAACATCGGATTTAAAACACAGAAATGTTTCGATGTTAGAAAGAATACGTGCTAAAGATCAAGAAAGAAAGTTGAAAGAGAAAGAAATCCTCCTTCAGAAAAACAAGAAGAAACAACAGAGTCAAATAGATCAATTTAAACGTGCTTATTCCATTCTTTATGAGCAAGCTCCCAAATTTCAATCCAACTCTGTGGGTATAACTGTTAATAAGCTACAAAAATTAGTAGAGGACTCAAGTAATGTGGAACTTGAAGATTCTGATTTTTCGCTCATGGTCCATAAATTAACCCAGATCATTCCCGGGCTGACCCTTTCCACTACCAATACCGTTAAAGTGGTCAAAATCTCGAAGTTGGATTTCCAGAGTGATTTGGCTTTGCTGAGCAATTTTGGGAGTGGAAATTTCTAGAAAAAAAGACTGGAATTGCGGCAACGGCTTTTGAAAAAAAAAATGCGGAAAAATGATGATGTCCATTTTGTCACTCTCTTCTTTCAGGAAACGAAAATAAAAATGTTAGTCAACGCTTCAAGAAACATCAAATCCGTAAGTGCAAAACTAAGAGGTTACTCTATTAATAAGGACTATCAAGTTATAGAAAATAATACTAACACATTCACACAGGTTGCTTCCAAACAAGTTAGACAAAATTCTACAAAGGTTCAAGGTACCGTCATCGGTATTGATTTAGGTACCACCAACTCTGCTGTCGCCATTATGGAAGGTAAGATTCCAAAGATCATTGAAAACGCAGAAGGTCAAAGAACTACTCCTTCCGTTGTTGCTATCACCAAGGATGGTGAAAGATTAGTCGGTACTCCAGCCAAGAGACAAGCTGTTGTTAACCCAGAAAACACTCTTTTTGCCACCAAGAGATTGATTGGTAGAAGATTCGAAGATGCTGAAGTTCAAAGAGATATTAAGCAAGTTCCATACAAGATTGTCAAGCACACTAACGGTGACGCTTGGGTTGAAGCTAGAGGTGAAAGATACTCCCCAGCTCAAGTTGGTGGTTTCGTTTTAAACAAGATGAAGGAAACTGCTGAAGGTTACCTTGGTAAGACCGTTTCTTCTGCTGTCGTTACCGTTCCAGCTTATTTCAATGATGCTCAAAGACAAGCCACTAAGGATGCCGGTGCTATTGTCGGTTTAAACGTTGCCAGAGTTGTTAACGAACCAACCGCTGCTGCTTTGGCTTACGGTTTAGAAAAGGACGACTCTAAGGTCGTTGCTGTTTTCGATTTGGGTGGTGGTACCTTCGATATCTCCATTTTGGATATTGATAACGGTGTCTTCGAAGTTAAGTCTACTAATGGTGACACTCATTTGGGTGGTGAAGATTTCGATATTACCCTTGTTAGACATATTGTCGGTGAATTCAAGAAGGAATCTGGTATTGATTTGGATGGTGACAGAATGGCTATTCAAAGAATTAGAGAAGCTTCTGAAAAGGCTAAGATTGAATTATCTTCAGCCCTGTCCACTGAAATCTCTTTACCTTTCATCACTGCTGATGCTTCCGGTCCAAAGCACATTAACTTAAAGATGACCAGAGCTCAATTAGAAAAGTTGGTTGAACCATTAATCAAGAAAACTTACGAACCATGTAAGAAGGCTTTGAAGGATGCTGGTTTAGCTACCTCTGATATTTCTGAAGTTATTCTTGTTGGTGGTATGTCAAGAATGCCAAAGGTTATTGAAACCGTCAAGGAAATCTTCGGTAGAGAACCATCCAAGGCTGTTAACCCAGATGAAGCTGTTGCCATTGGTGCTGCTATTCAAGGTGCTGTCTTATCTGGTGAAGTTAAGGATGTCTTATTATTGGATGTTACCCCATTATCATTAGGTATTGAAACTTTAGGTGGTGTTTTCACTAGATTAATCCCAAGAAACACTACTATTCCAACCAAGAAGTCTCAAATCTTCTCAACTGCTGCTGATGGTCAAACCTCTGTTGAAATCAGAGTTTTCCAAGGTGAAAGAGAATTAGTCAGAGACAACAAGTTGATTGGTAACTTCACTTTAGCTGGTATTCCACCAGCTCCAAAGGGTGTCCCACAAATTGAAGTCACTTTTGATATTGATGCTGATGGTATTATTAACGTTTCTGCTAAGGATAAGGCATCTAACAAGGATTCATCTATTACTGTTGCCGGTTCATCCGGTTTAACTGATTCCGAAATCGAAAAGATGGTTAACGATGCTGAAAAGTTCAAGGAACAAGATCAAGCAAGAAAGGAAGCCATTGAACAAACTAACAAGGCTGATCAATTATGTAACGATACTGAAAAGTCATTGACTGAATTCGGTGACAAGTTGGATAAGGCTGATGCTGAAGCTGTCAAGAAGCTTGTTTCTGAATTGAGAGAATTAGTCGTCAAGGTCAACGGTGGTGAAACCGTTGAAGGTGCTGAAATCAAGGAAAAGTATGATGAATTGCAAGGTGCATCATTAAAGTTATTCGAAAAGATGTACAAGAACCAAAACGCTAACGAATCCAAGGATGAATCCAAATAATTGTGATTAAGAAACAGGTCTGTTTGTATATAGTTATAGTATCCTTATTTTTTTACAACAATTAAAATTTTATGATGATTTATTTTATAAAAATACAAAAGTATACAATTATACAACTTAATACACTCATCATAATGCCCTTCTCCTTTTTTTACCAATTCATTAAACTCCTTTAAAGTTTTGTAATTGCCATTACATTATTCCCTCTGATGAAAACTTCTTTATAAGTCCTTGTTTTATTGCCCAAGGTTATTTCATCTGCAGAGTCCAAAACGATGTTCATGAACCCGTCGATGGATCTTAGGACCCCTTGGTAAACAAAGTCGTTATGAAGAGTCACCTTTACTGTTTTATTGATTAATTGAGAAATGAAATCCGCAGTCGGATTAGGCTTCTGTTCAGCTGGAGATTCGGACATTATAACTATAATAAAGAGTAAGTAAAGGTGAATTATTGATATTTTTCGACAATTTTTCATTATTAGTGAAAATTGATCAAATTAATTGGATAATGCATAAAGCGATAGTAAATAAGAAGCCCCCTTCTATGAAGGCTCTTTCTAAGAGATTAAAACAGGAACAAGATATAAGAGCAGAAAGAAATAAGCTTGCCATGAGTTCTATTAAAGATACATTATCGATTTTAAATCCATTAGGAAATTCAAACGATGATGAAGAATTCGATTTGAGTAACTTTGATGTTAAGAACTACTATGCTAATCCGAAAGCATTTGAAGAACTACCATTTTATAAAAAAAGTCTTGTTGTTCAGGATAATCAAGAAAAGATGAAGAAGAATTGGAAGAATCTGAATATGGATGTTAAAAGATTTTCGTTCTGGTGGGCATATGGGTCACATGGACCAAGAGAAGGATTCCCTGAACAATATGATTGGTTTACATCATTAGAAAATACCGCAGTTGACAAAACAGCACAAAAGGATATTCCATTCAATAAAGAAATTGTTACTGATACTGAATTTGATCAATTGATTAATACTATTACTCCTACTTCAACAACAGCACAATTAGCAAATAAGGCTGCATTGCAAAGTGATATAAATGGAATAAATGCATCTAAGCTAAATGTTCAAGCCAATATCCCATTGGATTTGCCATTCAAGTTCCCATCAATTTTATCATCTCCACCATTTGATACACCAAAAAATGCCAGAACAAGAAGACTGGCCTCTTTGGATCCAAGGAGTTTTGGTGTCAAACGTGTTGAACAATACAAGAAGGATCGGATGATGAATCCTGTTGCCAAAATTGCATTGGTTTTATGTATTTTCATGACAGTCCTTTGTTTCAAAAAGGACAGAAGGGTCAATGTTTCTGGTGTTGTTCCAGAATATCCTTGGGAAGTGGCTGAGAGAGAAGAAAGAGAGGAGGCAGAGAAAAAACTGAAATTGATAAAGGAACAAGAAGAAAGTCAAATTCAACTCGAACAAACACAGATAAAGAATAATAAAAAATGGTATTACCTCTGGTTGAAATAAGGATACGGTTTAATAGAGTATGTGTATATAGTTTTATATAAATAGCATATAGAAAAGACATGATAAAATGTACATTATGACGGGATATATGTAGAGATGAACTGAATCAAAAACAATTAAGCAGGCTCGGATCCTTCATCTTCATCTGAATCTGAGTCATCCGAATCATCTGAATCATCGCCTCCAACGTCTAAAAGATCTTCTGTCCATGATTTTTCGACTGTTTGACGTACTCTCTTAACATATTGAGATTTATGATCTTTGAACAGATTAGCTGCTTCCACGTTGGCTGGAGAATTAATATTAGGATCATTTAATAATGATTGAACTGATGTCAATATTGAGGCAACATCATATGTGGGACTCCATCTATTCTGTAAAATATCCAAACATAGATCCCCTGATGCGTATACGTTGGGATGGAACATTTCTGACACAAACTTGACTTGTGGAGGTTTGTTAGGGTATTGTTCGTCAAAGGTCAACTTCAATCTGAACGTCCCATCTTCAAAAGGTGTATCTTCTGGCCCAATGATAATCGCGTTCCAAACCATAACATTATCTGCCAATGGAGACGCTGAAATACCCCCGGAAGATGATTGTGCATCTCCCTGTATTCTTTTGAAATCACGCATTAAACGACGACGAGCAGGCGTAGACATTGCCTCTAATCTTTCAATTGTTTCCCAATTGTAATCACTATGAAATAACTAATTTGCCTTCGCTCTTTTCTCAAGCCTGGTCAAAGAATAAGACGTCGATCGACGCGGAAATTTCTAGAAAATTCCATCATTGGAAAAGTATATAAAGAGGTGAAAGTCCACCAATGGACGCAAACCCAGAGTGGAAAAGGTCTCTTTCTTACAATTAAAACAAAACCATGTCTAAGGCTGTTGGTATTGATTTAGGTACTACTTACTCTTGTGTTGCACACTTCTCCAACGACAGAGTCGACATTATTGCAAATGACCAAGGTAACAGAACTACCCCATCTTACGTTGCTTTCACTGATACTGAAAGATTAATTGGTGATGCTGCTAAGAACCAAGCTGCTATGAACCCATCTAACACTGTTTTCGACGCCAAGAGATTGATCGGTAGAAAGTTCACCGATGAAGAAGTTCAAACTGATATGAAGCACTTCCCATTCAAGATTGTTGATGACGCCGGTAAGCCAAAGATTCAAGTTGAATTCAAGGGTGAAACCAAGGTCTTCACTCCAGAAGAAATCTCTTCTATGATCTTGTCTAAGATGAAGGAAGTTGCTGAAGCTTACTTGGGTACCAAGGTTAACGATGCCGTCGTTACCGTCCCAGCTTACTTCAATGATTCCCAAAGACAAGCTACTAAGGATGCTGGTTTAATTGCTGGTTTGAACGTCTTGAGAATCATTAACGAACCAACCGCTGCTGCCATTGCTTACGGTTTGGACAAGAAGGAAGAAGGTGAAAAGAACGTTCTTATTTTCGATTTAGGTGGTGGTACTTTCGATGTCTCTCTTCTTTCCATTGAAGACGGTATTTTCGAAGTTAAGGCTACTGCTGGTGATACCCATTTAGGTGGTGAAGATTTCGATAACAGATTAGTTGACCACTTCAAGAACGAATTCAAGAGAAAGCACAAGAAGGATTTGTCTGCTAACCAAAGAGCTTTAAGAAGATTAAGAACTGCTTGTGAAAGAGCTAAGAGAACTTTATCTTCTTCCGCTCAAACTTCTATTGAAATTGATTCCTTATTCGAAGGTATTGATTTCTACACTTCCATTACCAGAGCTAGATTCGAAGAATTATGTGGTGATTTATTCAGATCTACTATGGACCCAGTTGAAAAGGTTTTGAGAGATTCCAAGATTGACAAGTCAAATGTTGATGAAATTGTCCTTGTTGGTGGTTCTACCAGAATTCCAAAGGTTCAAAAGTTGGTCTCTGACTACTTCAACGGTAAGGAACCAAATAAGTCTATTAACCCAGATGAAGCTGTTGCTTACGGTGCTGCTGTTCAAGCTGCTATTTTAACTGGTGACCAATCTTCAAAGACTCAAGATTTGTTATTATTGGATGTTACCCCATTATCTTTAGGTATTGAAACCGCTGGTGGTGTCATGACCAAGTTGATTCCAAGAAACTCCACTATTCCATCCAAGAAGTCTGAAACTTTCTCAACTTACGCTGACAACCAACCAGGTGTCTTGATTCAAGTTTTCGAAGGTGAAAGAGCTAGAACTAAGGACAACAACTTATTAGGTAAGTTTGAATTATCAGGTATTCCACCAGCTCCAAGAGGTGTTCCACAAATTGAAGTTACTTTCGATATTGATGCTAATGGTATCTTGAACGTCTCTGCTTTAGAAAAGGGTACTGGTAAGACTCAAAAGATTACCATTACCAACGACAAGGGTAGATTATCTCAAGAAGATATCGAAAGAATGGTCTCTGAAGCTGAAAAGTTCAAGGACGAAGATGAAAAGGAAGCTGCTAGAATTGGTGCTAAGAACCAATTGGAATCATACGCTTACTCTGTCAAGAACACTTCCTCTGAAAAGGCTTTCGAAGAAAAGGTCGAAGCTTCCGAAAGAGAACAAATCACTAAGGCTTGTGACGAAACTATCTCTTGGTTAGACTCTAACTTGACTGCTACCAAGGAAGAATTCGAAGACAAGCAAAAGGAATTGGAACAAGTTGTTAACCCAATCATGACCAAGTTCTACCAAGCTGGTGGTGCTCCAGAAGGTGCTGCTCCAGGTGGTTTCCCAGGTGCCGGTGCTGCTGCTGAAGAACCAACTGGTCCAACTGTTGAAGAAGTTGATTAAATCAACAAAAGTATATAGAACAATATTTATTTACTACTATTACACCAATAATATAAAAAAAATTTAAGATAAAAATAGATTTCCCATAAAAACTACTATTCGGTGTCCTTCCCCTCACTTTCAAATGAGCCTTTTCCCCTCGCAGTATATACCCGTTTTGGCAACGCGCCACTCCCTATGCATTTTTACGATATAACAAAAAAATAGTAGGTTAACGATCAACGGAACAAAGGACTAAGTCCGAGTCGATGGCTCTGGATGATTGTGTTTTTTATTAGGAGTCCGATGTTAACAAAACAAAGATAAGGTACGAAAGAACACGGTCATAAGCCACCAATGACGCATCAAGGATATGATTTTAACACGTTAAAATGCTCTTGATCTGCTCACCTTCTGGGACATCCAATTCTGCTCACCCCATGAACAATTTTGCCTACTTGAGGGAATTGATTACTAAAAAATGGCCTTTTACTGAATACCACCTACAAAACTTTAATCATCGTGCATGGAGGTCATAATGGAGCTCTATCAGAACCCAATTGGCAAGATGAAATCACTTTTGCTATGGAGAAATATGAATTTTACGATAATTGACGTAACATTTTTCTAAAGGAGACAATAGTCGATCACCTTGCGGCGTTTTTCTTCGAGAATACTCGGAATTATTCAATAACTTAAAATCACCATAACGAAGTATAGACTCAGGTCAAGACTCCAATCAAGTGACCAATATGAAATTGACAATTATCCGCATGGGCTCCACTTTTTCGCTTTGCATCAATTTGATTCTACCAAGCGTATCGTGTCAAATTGTAATGTTACAAAATCATGAGCACAGGGCGCTAAATGACGTAACAGAACAAAGGGCCTATTGAAAAGTTCCAGAGTGAACATAATAAAACAATCTGCCCAGAGAAAGTATTTAATAAGCAGTTGCGAACTAAAAACTTGAAAGGATTAAACTAAATTCTCGTTAATGCCAAACCATAAAGAAAAGTTTCTACAGACAGTGATTGCTCGTAACCATGTACTGGAACGAGAATCGGAGTTGTATAAGAGCAATCTTCAGACCCTTCAAGGGGAAATTCAACGGCTCCAGGCTATACTGCAAACACAACTGAAGGTTTCCGAGGCCAAAGATGAAGCTATAGCTGCAATGGAAACAAGTTTACAAACACATGTCGCAGAGGCAATCATCAACAAAAATATGGTCAATGAAAAGGTTATTGTAGAACAGACCCTTTTGAATAAGCTCAATGATAAAAAGATGGAATTACATAGTTCACAAAAGCAAATTGTTTATTTGACCAAGCTTTTGAGATTATCAGATGCAGGCTCCCCTGTTACTCCGGTGGATTCAAAACAGAGTGCACAATTCAAATCATTTGTGGATTTGTGTTTACTGTTGAAAGTGTTCTCCAAGATTGGCGAAAACGGTTTGAGTCCAGATGCATCCAGTCTTGAGCTTGATCAACCTGCATTGAAGGAAATCGTAAAATCAATAGTAAAGCTACAAAGAAGTAATGAAGTGATTTTAAAGGAATTGGAGAGGGTGTTACAATTAATCAATGGAAGCGTCCTCGACAAAGTGCTTCAAGATCATTTAAAGTCGGTATTCAATTTACTATTGACCAGTTATGTAAGTATTGGGTTCATTTACAAGGAGACGGGAAGCGCTTATCAAGAGATAGATCCTGTGTCTCTCCCTATTTCTGGAAAACCGGAGCTAAATGATCCTTTTACTCCACTCACGAAGGACAAAATATTGGATTCATCGATTAACCGAAATTCCAGTTTCGTCACAAGCGCTGCATTCTCAACTGCTGATGAATTGAGTAGCTTTGTGCCTAGACATTTGTCTGTCAGTAGCATTAGCCCCGTTTCATCCAGCTCAAACCCATCATCGGTTGGACTCAAGTTTTCTTCAAGTAACTTTTATCGTAGTAGGAAATCATCAGAACCAGCTCCAATGAAAAGAACTTTGGAGACTTCATTTGATCGTATTCCAACAATACAAAGTGATGATTCCGGATTGCTATATACCCAGAATCCAATGATTGCGCAAGAACTGGGGCAATTAAATGAACAATTCAATTCGAAAATTATTCTGGAAGATCCGATGGATAAATTACAAATGGCTACAGGGTTTGCAGACCCTACTGCAGCTATTTCATCTGTTGATTATGCAGATCCGGTATCAATGGTTGATTTAGGAATCGATCATCATTTATCAAGTAATCTGGATCTTACATTTCTCCCTTAAAACGACATCTACTTAAATCTGTTTAGCTTTTATTTTGATTCATTTAGTTCTGATCTAAGAACAAATGTAATTGGATATTTAATTTTGCTTTCAAAACATGCATAATTTTAATTATAAAATATAACTTTAGAAACGATAATTGCGACCGTTAAAAAAAGTATGTAAAAAAAGTATGAAGAAAAAATAAAAAAATATGTGCGCTCCTCCACAGTAGGACTCGAACCTACAACCTTCTGATCCGTAGTCAGACGCGATCACCATTACGCTATATGGAGCTGTTGAAAACATTTGCTAATAATCTGGTACATACCTGTTAGAGTCACAACTTACAATACGTTCATAATTCTTTCCAATGGGGTGCATGCATGTATTCCCAATGTCTTTTACACACATTATATATTTAAGATGTTTTATGTGTATTTGCACTGCTTCAATACTAAAGTATTACACTAATAACTTATTTAACTTGTTTATCAGTAATTAAAGTCAAAATTAGTTTTATAATATATTTTTAAATTATCATTTTCAGTGTAGACAAAATATTTTAAAAATTGATCAAATAAATAAAATGCAACATTTCCCAACAAGTTATAATGAACAAAACTAATGGATTTCTTTGTTAACACTTAAAAAGTTAATTCTTGAAAAGTTAATTCTTGAAAAGTTTCGTATAAAACCAAAGCGTATACACTTCCTAATATGGTTTTTCAAATTTGAAAATCCGTTTAACATCTCTGTTTCAATTAAGATATTGTTCAAACTATCATGTTCTATTTCAACCACTCTAAAGGCCAGAATTGGATAAACTGGACTATCTCAATACTTCCTCATCCTTTTAGATGGGTTTTTTTTTTTAAAGACGAAGGCCGCGGAAAGTTTTCACGACTTGAATTAGTGAACCAATATTTGAAATCTTGGAAGGCGGCAAAACATGGCAGGCTTCGTATCAGATGAGGTTCTTCAACAAGCACTGGGTGACAAACTGGATAAGGAGATAATGACAGGAAAATTTGAGGAGGAAAAGATTGCAGAACCGGAAGAAAATTTGGATATTGAGTTTCCAAAAGTCAGACACTGGAAGGAGCTTGGGCAGTTCTTCGATACGCTTCAGACTTCACAGGTGGATATTTCGAGCAATAGTGGGATTGAAATTGGAGGAAATAGACCTCTGGATCAACCAATGAAATATAGAATCTGTAATTTGTGTGGAAATCCAATATTAGAGAGTGTGATAGCAGATCATATAAGCGATTGTACACAAAGACAAGACAAAAATAAGAAGGTTAAACAGACAAAAAATTCTAAGGAAGTCATAGAATTGAATGATGATAGTAATGGATCTGATAGTAATAACTCCAAGAAACCAAATTCTTCAACAAATGGGAATAACGTTCCAAATAATGGTAATAAAAAACGTAAAACTGAAGCACCAGCTTCAGTTTTAGCAACATCAGCAGTAGTAGAGCCAGAGCAGAAAAAGTCTAAAAAGGAACGTAAGAAGAAGGAAACGAAACCAAAAGTTGCAAAGAATAAAGGACCCGTCGATGTTGAGAAACAGTGTGGTGTTCCGTTACCCAACGGTGGATTCTGTGCACGTTCTTTAACATGCAAAACTCATTCAATGGGTGCAAAGAGAGCAGTTCAAGGCAGATCTGCTCCTTATGATCAATTATTGGCTGCGTATCAAAAGAAGAACCAAGCAAAGATAGGTGCAGCAGCAGCAGCAGCCCAACAGGCGAAAGAAGAATTAGAAAACAGTGCACATGTTGCTCTTGATGATGAGGAAGAAACCCAACAAGTTTTGGAAGGTGTCAAAAAGAGTGTTCCATTTCCATTAGAGAGAAGGGTCATAATGCCAGTTAGGTATAGGACGAAGTATCTTAGAATGAGAGAGATGTTTGCGAATTCCATATTACCTAGACTGACAAATAATCCATTGGGTGCACTACAAGGTAGAGCAGCCGTTATGAACATTGAAGCAATAAATGAACAGAATGTATTCCCTGTTAGATCTCAACACCAAAAGAATGCACAACAAAAAGCACTACTAAGGGCACAACAAATACAACAAGCAAAAATGCAAGCAGCAAATGGTGGTACCCCAATGAGTGCAAGCTCAAGTGGTAATTTAGTTGGTATGAATAATAATTCACCAAATCAAATGAATGGAAGTATGAGAGCTAACGGATCGTTGTCCTCACAACAAATCCAGCAAAATCAAATGGCTCAAATGGCAAAGGCAAAAGCACTGCAGGCACAAATGCAACAGCTGAGAGTGAATCAACAGCAGCAACAGCAGCAACAGCAGCAGCAACAGCAGCAAATGCAAAATATTAGTACCTCTGGAGGTTTCTCAAATATAAATATGGCTTCTTTATCAAGTACGCAGAAACATCTGTTGATGTTAGAGCAGCAGAAGAGGTTACAGAATTACAGGGGATAGACCAATGACCACTGGGTTGGTTATAAATATTGTATATTATTAAAATCATTATCATTATAAATTTGTAAATGTCATTATCATTTAGTTTCTTCCTTTTCCGCATCCGACTTTTTAGTCAATGGGGCCACGTCTCTAAGGGTTACTTTGATAAATGACTTTTCCTTCCAGTTTCCATTTTCGTCAAAGTTTGCTGGATTAGGAGGTTCATATTTTATCAACTGATAATCTCTAATCAAATACACCCCTAAGAAAAACCCAGCAATCAAGCCAAACGTCATCACGTTAAAACGACCCCCTACTGTTTTGTGACTCTGATTTGCTGGCATCATGATAATTTACAGATTATAACAATATAATAGGAAAATTTGTTAAATCTTTTTGTTTCAACCATCCTTACAAAATGAGTTTAAGTAAGAGGATAATTAAGGTATGTGAAGGATTGCAGTATTAGGTAACCACGCAGAGAGTGCATACTAACATAGAATTACAGGAAACAGAGAGATTGGTGTCGGAACCGGTTCCAGGTATAGTGGCAGTTCCTCACGAAGATAATCTGCGGTATTTCGACGTTACTTTAACAGGACCTCAAGGGTCTCCTTACGAGAACGGGCAATTTAAGTTGGAACTATATTTACCAGATGAATATCCTATGTCTGCTCCAAAGGTCAGGTTCCTTACAAAAATATATCACCCTAATATCGATAGATTAGGTAGAATTTGTCTTGATGTTTTGAAAACCAACTGGTCTCCTGCTTTACAAATTAGAACAGTGTTGTTATCAATTCAAGCCTTATTATCTTCTCCTAATCCTGATGATCCTTTGGCCAATGATGTAGCAAATGAATGGAAAACTAATAATGAAAAAGCTTTACAAACTGCTAAAGATTGGACAAACCAGTATGCTATTTGAATCTTGTCATCGGGTATTATTTTGCTTTTCTATAACTCTTATACCTTCTAGAAATAGTGACATTAATTGAACAACCCATTACGTAATGATGTATTACGTAAGCAGAATTGCTAGTTCCGGATTTAATTTCTATATAATTGTACATCTCCGTCTCCGTCGAGGATTGATGATTTTCTTTATTTGTCAATAAATAAATCAAACAAATGCCTTATTTAAGGAAAAGAGATGTTGATTACTATTATGATACATCGAGGTATGCTTTTATAGCGTTTGTAGTTGCAGCAATTATTGTTTTTGTAACAGTTACCTGTTATGTGAACTTCAAAAGAGCTAAAAGAGGTCGGGCACCGATTGTGGCATCATTTTTGTCTCCACCAAGTTATGGACAATCGCAGGTGGCATACGATGAAAATATAGAAACAAATTTACCAACATACACAGCACAGCCAAACCCAACGCAGGATGTTGGATACTATGATTTAAATGGGAATTTCATTCCGGCAAATCAATTGAATAAAACAACTATAAATACCCAACTAACAGAGCTGGAAAACCAACCTTTTCCTAGAGCTCACACACATGAAACTGGAACAAATGGCGATGACATTATTTATCAACGGCCGCCGGGTCCTCCACCACTATCATCACCACAAAATATTGGCAATAGCTTTAATGACAGCAATCAAGATGATAGTTTACCAGGATACTCTTCTTCACATAGCAATCCATTCACTTCGACAAATTCAGGTAATCGAAATGACCATTATTGATTTTTGGTTCGGTTATAACGATTTTACTTCGGTTATAATTTTTTCTTTTCTGCAATAGTTTTATATACCAGCTTGTAATTATCATTAGTCTAGCATTAGTTTTTGAATTATTGAATTAATTACTTATAAAATTTATAACGAATAGTTTGGGGGTTTTTTTATTATTAGAAAGTGATATGTTTAGAATTGGTGGGTGTGAATGTCTTCATTGTGTTCAACCTTGATTAAAGGTCTGTATTCTGGAATCCACATTTGGTCCTTAACCCACTTCAAACATTCATCAAAGTCGGTTGGAATCTTAACCTTACCACCATCTGGTGATTCTTCATCTTCGACTCTACAGACATTTTCCTTAGCTGCTTGCAAAATAACAGCAGTAGCAACTCTAGCAGAGGTGTCAACAATATCTTCAATAGCTGGTAATAAACCGGCCTTTGGATCCTTTTGAGCTGGTGACAAGCTTGCTAATTGATCAACAGCAGCAGAAATCATTGTATCAGAAATAGTTGAAGCTCTAGATAAAACTGCACCTAAACCAATACCTGGGAAAGACAAACAGTTGTTGTTTTCAGAAATGACATGTCCATCAACTGGCTTGAATGGTGAACCAGTGGCAACTAAAGCATTGAAATCAGTCCACTTCAAGGCATCTTCTGGAACACATTCGTGTAATCTGGTTGGGTTTGACAATGGGAAAATCATTGGTCTTGGGTTGTGCTTGTACATTTCCTTAATAACTTGTTCATTGAAAGCACCAGCTTGAGTTGAACAACCAATTAAACAGGTTGGCTTGACGTTCTTGACAACTTCAACTAATGATTTGGTGTCAATACCAGCCCACTTTTCTGGTTCATCAGCGTATAATTCTTGTGCAGGTGAGTTTGTTTCCATACCCTTGAGAATCAAACCAAATCTGTCCATACAGTGAATTTTAGATCTGGCTTCTTCAGCAGAAATACCGTGAGCAACCATGTGGTTAACAATTTGATCAGAAATACCTAAACCTGCAGAACCTGCACCGTAAACAAGAATTTCACTGTCCAGTAATTCTCTGTTAGTCAACTGTAAGGCTGCAACAATAGAAGACATAACAACAGCACCTGTACCTTGAATGTCATCATTGAAACAAGGTAAAACGTTTTGGAATCTTTCTAAAACAGGTCTGGCAGTTGAAACACCGAAATCTTCAAAATGGATAACAGCATTTGGGAATCTTTCCTTCATCTTGTATAAAACATTGTCAACAAATTCATCGTATTGCTTACCTCTAACTCTTGGAATCTTGTTACCCAAGTAAAGGTCGTTGTTCAAAAGGGATTCGTTGTCAGTACCAACATCTAAAACACAAGAAACAACTCTACCAGGGTGTAAACCACCACATAAAGTCATCAATGCGGCCTTGGCAATAGTAATTCTAACACCACCAACACCTTGATCACCAATACCCAAAATACCTTCAGAATCAGAGATGACAATGTAATCAATATCCTTATCAACACCCCATGGTTCTAATCTCTTCTCGATTCCTTCTGGATCAGTAATATCCATGAAAACACCTTCAGGCTTTCTGAATCTGTCAGAGTATGCAATAATAGCATCACCTTCAGTTGGAGTGTAAACAATAGGTAACAATTCTCTGATGTGTTCTTGAACTAACTTATAGTATAAAACCTTGTTTTGTTGTCTAAGAGAAGTACAAAAATCATTTTGAGACAATGGAGTCTTCATGTAATGTAATTGTTGGTAAACTCTTTCAACTTGCTCATCCAAAGTATTAACAACAGGAGGTAAAAGACCTTGTAAACCAAAAGCCTTTCTTTCTTCTTCAGTGAAAGCGGTACCCTTGTTAAATAATGGGGAGTTCAAAAGTTGAAAACCTTCTAAAGGACATTCAATAGCACCAGTAGTAGAAAGTCTAGTGGCATGTGGGGCATTAGCCATTAATGCAGCATCTGCTCCAATAGGAGTCTTCTTAACTTCGCAGCAGTCGATAGTCATTATTGAAAGCAAAATCTTCACTAACCCCTCTTTAGAGAACGGAGGGAATCCGTTAGGGTTTTATACTATTTGGTAAAGCGGAATTCTACGGCGGAACAAGGGGCGACGGACGCCGAAATTCTACGATCTCGGAAAAATAACGGTTAATAATATTTCTTGGCACACGACATTTATGATGTCATGTAAAAAGCAAAGTATCCTCAAAAAAGACATTAGCAAAAGGATCGTTATCATATGACTCGAGCTTGTGATTGTAAAAGTACACCAACGGTGTCATCAAAGTGGGCCTAAAAGCAAGTCGCTCTAATTGGGTGATGATATTGGAAATTTGATCGAGCAACTGTGAAACAGATGTACCTTCAATATGCGTACAACCAGGTTGCTTACAGATGATAACCAACTGAAGCGCAGATTTTATTGAACAATGTAATGCCAACGAAAAAAATGGATTGTAACTAACAAGCTTCCCCAAGTCTAATTTATCGAACACTGAAATCAAACTAATTGTCTGGCTGAAGCATTTCTGTTTCATATCATAATATATGTCATCAATACCACTTGTAAATTCATTTGGACTCTTTTCCAATATCCTACCGATAACGAATATTACCCCATGGTATAATTTCAATTTCATCACCTCTCTTACTAAATCACCCAACCTATTGTAAACTTCAAAATCCTCTCTATAGTTATTATGAATACACTCCATCTGCATAATGATTTCATTCATTTTGATTAGATAAGAATTTAGTGTTATTTCATCTAATGGATCTTCATTCATGCATATTGATCTAACCCACAAGTTAGCACACGACACTAACGAAAGAAATACTATATGCACGGAAACTGGTCCAATTCCTGGAACCTTCTCTCCATCTTTGACCCTTGGCAATATCTCTTTAATGAACGGTCGCCTTTTGTCATTTGTAAGAGGAAGCATTCCTTTTGCTAAAGTACCCTCCATCGGTAACTGAACTGACACCCGATCATATGGTATACTTTCATAAACGCCTTTGTAAAGAGTCAGATATTTATCATAACAATAAATCTTAAAAAAGGTTCTTCTAGTTTCCTCTTTTATCATCCAAGCAGGCCACCCGATTGATTCATCTGATTCTACTTGAAATTTGTCGTCCATCTTCTTATTCAATGAAAATGGATGGGGTATATCATAAACATAAATCCCCCTCATCCTGGCAATCATTAGTGCTCTTGCAAATGTTAGACCTGATGACGCCCATTTCCCCGCTTTAACCTCATAATCACTTAAAATTAATAAAATTTGGATTGATGTAACAGAATAAAATGTCATTGAGATAAATTCATCATCATCTAAGAATTTTTGAACTCCTAATCTTGCCTTAAAATAATAGGAAGCTGCCTTTTTTGGTGAATTTAAATAAAGGTATGCATGAGCTAATATTGCATCACCTAAAGTTAACGTTAATGGGATATTCTTCTTCAGGTTATCCATAAATCTTTCACAGTTGATCATATCTGAAAGATATGTAGCGTTGCTAAAAAATAACTGGTATAAGTCATCGTTAGTCTGAGTTTGAGGATTCAAATTGCAAATACTGTTTCTTTTGCTAGCAATAGGAGAAATAGTTTGTACAGGTGACTGCAACGGATCGTAATCTACTATTGGTTGTTCAGATAATAGTAATGATTGTTGTTGAGCATCTTGGAATGAGTTTGACAAATTCCCGCTCGGAATTAAATCCGTTTGTAAATCAAAATCCATGTTGAAAGTTCGTCCAATATTCTCCTCTAACTGACGTTCAAACCCTTCAACATCCCATAATAGTTCCATAGGGTCAAAATCAAGTATGCATTTTGCATTTTCGTTGGCGAAATTATCGGCATTTACCATATCTGGCTCCGCACTTCCTTCAGCATAGGAGTAAATATTGACTTCGCTTGTATGTGTTGTAGGGGGAGAAATGGATGGTGTTACCACATAAGGTTTTGCACTAACAAAATTAACTGTCCTCTGATTTGAATTTTGCCATTTCCATGACTTGTTAACTCCTGCGTTTGGTATAGTATCCTCAAATTGGCATACGATAGACCTCTTCTTACAGTTCTCGCAATGCTTTTGACTTGTACCCTTAACACACTTGATTTTTTTACGGCGGCATAGAACGCACGCCTTCTTAGCCTTTGCGGGTTCAGGAAGAGAAGTCAACAGCATTTTGTGACATTCACTGATGATGAAAATGAATGAATAATTAACGCAGATGTAAAATTAATTTATAATATTTAATAAAACCGTCAATTGACGGATTTAAACTCTAAAAACTTCGGAATGGACCGTGACAAGAAGATATCCAGAACTCTTTCTAAGATCTTGCGCCATGAGGCTCAAAACCAAAACCTGAAGATTTCTCCGAATGGTTATGTGGAAATCAGGGAACTTTTGGCTCATAAATGGTTTAAGAGTCATCAAACAACTTTACAAGATATTGAAAGAATCGTCAACAGTAACGATAAACAAAGATTCAAGATTCAAGATGGAATGATATGTGCCCTACAAGGACATTCCATCAATTTGGAACAATTAGCAGATGATTTGGTGGAGTTGTCTCCAGCGGATTTACCAAACGTAATTGTTCACGGTACTTTTAGATCGAAAATACGAGGAATTCAAGAATCTGGGGGTTTGAGTAGAATGGGTAGAAATCATATACATTTTGCTACAGGGGTGCCTTCTAAATTTAAAGATGCTTTACCAAGTCTCTCATCAAATAACACGGTTATTAGCGGTATGAGGTCATCATGCCAAATTATCATATTGCTCGATATTGAAAAGTTGAAACAGTCCGGATTGAAAGTATTCCAAAGTGGTAATGGGGTTGTTTTAATACCAGGAGACGCTAACGGAATATTAAGCAAAGACATATTCAAAATGGTCTATGATATTGATAATGGGATAATTAATTTATAGAGTTGAATTATTCATATATATACAATACATATATTTATCAGGTAATAAAGACCAAGTATTATTGTTTAAACTCTAACAACTTGGCCAATCCAGCTGTTGGGCATGCCATTTGGAAAAATTTATGAGATAAAAGTTCATCAGTTGAAGCTCTAAATTTCACTTCAACACAAAGACAAACACTTAAAAAGTCCATAATTTCGTTGCTCAGTTTTTCTGGATTTTTCAAAGTTGGCGTACCATTTGATGCAATTAAGTATAAGGCTTTTAATGGCTCTTCATTCAAATATGGAGGTTCTCCTTCAATCATTTCAATTGTCATAATTCCTAAAGACCAAACATCAACTTTTTCATCATATTCTTTTTGTCTAACTACCTCGGGTGCCATCCAATAAGGAGTACCCACCATCGTTGCCCTTTTGGATTTTTCATTAGTTAATTTAGCACAGAAACCAAAATCAGTAATCTTCACATTTCCCCTGGCATCCAATAAAACATTATCAGATTTTATATCTCTATGAATGAAATTTTTGTTATGCAAATGTAATAAACCTTTGGTAGTTTCGTAACAAATCGATGCAATTTGGCTTTCGGTTATTTTATCATTATTATCAATCACATCTGTTAAAGAACCACCTTCCATATATTCCATAATGACCCAGAGATCATTTGTCCCATTAAGGTATGCCTCTATAAAGTTGACAATATTAGGATGTTGAGAATCTTTCATAACCAGAATTTCATTTACAATAAGCTCTTTTCTTGATTGCTTTGTTAAATCAATTTGCTTAATTGCAACAGCTTGGCCATTAAGTTTATTTGATTTTGCCAAATAAACTGACCCCGATGCACCTTGACCTGCTTTCTCAATAATTTTGAAATGATTAATTGGATTAGAATTGATTACAACGGAGCGTAACTTGGTCATGATTTGAGCATCAGTCATGGTCGAAATACGCTTATCAGCAAGTTTCTGTTTTGCCAATTGGTTATTGGCCATAAATTTTGCATCGTTTTGCGTTTTCGGTTGTTGCTGCTTGGACGGGGTTGAATATGGATTTTGGTAAGGTGGTGTTTGTATATCGTCTTGCTGTTGCGGCTGTTGTTGTTGCTGTTGATATTGTTGATGATGTTTTTGAACAGGATGATGATATTGAGGATGATGATATTGCTGTGCTTGTTGATGACGAGGTTGAATACGAGGAGGTATTGTACCCACAGGAGAGCCTTTTTGAAGCTGCCTGGCTGAGTTTTTATCAAAGCTAGGAGGATTTGGTGGCAATTGATTTGGTGGTCTATTTTTTTGCTCCTGCTTTTGAAGATGATGAGAGGGTATACTTGGGGGCTGTCTATTAGGAACAAACTGTTTAGATGAAAATTGATTTTGAGTCGAAGATTGAGATGTTGATGAAGAAGTTGAGGTCTTAATCAATGGAGGAGGTGGCTGCCTTAATGGAACAGATGGTGCCTTTCTTAATTGATTGAATTTCGAATCATCATTAGACTTGTATGGTTTTGTCATCTCATTTATTATCCTAGGTTGGATCTGTTTAGTAGGTTGCTGCTGTTGACTTTGTTGAGTACCACCAAACATCTTACTTGGATTGAACTGTTCGAATCCTTTAGATGACAGCTCAGGTGAAACCATTTCACTATAAGTATTCAACACGTCAATAACCGCCGATGGATCGGCTGCAAAATCATCATACGTAATATTAGATCCTTTTAAAAGCGCTAGCCATTCTGGGGGGATACCCTTAACCTTGAAAGTCCCGTTCATGGCATCATAACTGACTTTCGCTTCATGTGTCACTTTTAATGGAGTTGAGAAGCCTTCACGTGGACATTTTGCCAAGATGGAATCAATCCACATGTTCAATTCTTGATCTGACTTGACTTGGATGAATGTCGATTTGGTTTGATGCTGAATTTCAAAGCAATTGTCTCGCATTTGATTCTTCACACATGCTTGTATATGCAACAATGGAATTCGAAACCATAGTTCTGTGTTGTCATTTGATCTGAAGAAATCCAGTGATGTTTCCGAGAGTACCAACCATTTTTTCGGCCACCGGAAACTAATAAGACCATCCTCCTTTACATGGACCCATCCAGATTTCCTGTGGACCGTGGAGTGAATTTTCATACTTTGTTTCTACAAAGGAGACGAAACATTAAAATAGGCAAGTTTAAAAACGAAACTTACGCGTTGCACTTGTTAGTTGCTCATCTCTATTAAGTCACCAATTGACCGATTACTCGCTGATGGTCCATCGGAGACATCAGTAAATGTTGAAACACCACTGTCCGCTATTGTGGCTACAGACTGGGGGTTTTCTGGTGTCAAAAGTGGTATTGAAGACTCTCTCCGTGTTGATAAGGATCTTGAATTAGAATATAAACCTTCATCACTTTTAGATACAGGATCAGAGGCCATGTTAGAATGCAATCCAAGTAAGCTATAAAGACTTCTTTTCACTGCATTATAATGTGTACGGGACACCAATGCTACGTACTCTCTGTTAAAAGTGGACGCCTTCATCAGTTGATTGTTGGATGGCTCAGCCACACAGGTCTCCAAAGAAGCGCTGGAAACGCTAAGCTCGCTTTCAGGAGAGCTTAGTGTGTCGTTATTATGTCTGGTACTAACACAGGTGATTGGGAGTCGTTGCAGGGTAAATTGACTGCTCATTATACGGAACAAGATTGCCATCTTTATTTTACTTTTTCCTTCCCAGGCTTTTAAACTTCTATAGAAGAGAGAAAGAAAATGAATGCCGGTGGGGATCCAAGAGATGCCTACGCAGACATCTATGAACAGTACATGGACTCACCATCACTGAGAAGCAATGATGCGGTTTTTGAACAGGACATTCACGCAGACCGCATGACAACACCGTTATTGAATATGGATGGTCAATTCGGGGCTCCTCGTGAGTATTATCTCCACTCACCAATTGACGGAGAAGATTCAGAGTCAAGTCTGGATGAATTGGAACAACAGAGATTGCACCAACAAGCAATTGCAAACAGAAGATTGAAGTATTTGCATTATCAAGAACCAAATTTAGCATACTCTGCACCAGTAGTAACAGAGGACGAAGATCAGGACGAAGGCGCTGCGAAGATTCTCACCCAAGTGAGAGATCCTCAGACAGGTGAAATGACCACAAAGACAGTCAGGAAATCCATAAAGGACTTCAAATTGGGGAAGGAATTGGGAGAGGGATCATATTCAACGGTTGTACTGGCGACAGATATCTCAACATCAAAGAATTACGCAATTAAAATGTTGAATAAAAAATACATCATCAAGGAAGATAAAGTGAAGTACGTGAAGTTAGAAAAGGACGCTTTGAATAGATTGAATAACCATAATGGGATCGTCCGTTTACATTATACTTTTCAAGACAACCAAAATCTTTATTTCGTTTTGGATTTTGCAGAAAATGGCGAATTGTTATCTCTGATTAAAAGATACAATACAATGGATGAAGATTCAACAAGATACTACTCAATGCAATTGATTGATGCAGTTGATTATATGCACAAAAATGGAGTCATACACAGAGATTTGAAGCCCGAAAATATATTGATTGATAAAGATTTCAAAATCCAAATCACTGATTTTGGGACTGCCAAACTACTGGACAGGGATGACAATGGGAATTATCCTGCTGATTCCAGAGCTAAATCGTTTGTTGGAACAGCAGAATATGTCTCACCTGAATTGTTGAATGACAAATATTGTGGTAAGCCTGCAGATATTTGGGCATTGGGATGTATAATTTATCAGATGATTGGAGGAAAACCACCATTTAAAGGAGCAAACGAATATCTAACTTTTCAAAAGGTACAGAAATTGCAATACGCATTCACTGCAGGTTTTCCAATTGTAATTAGAGATTTAATCAAACGACTTTTAATATTGAAGCCAAGTGAACGACTCACCATTGACCAAATTAGAGCTCATTATTGGTTTAAAGACTCGAGTTGGTCCGATGAAGAAATTTGGGGCTCCAATCCTCCACCTTTATCAGCCTACAAAATATCAGCAAAATCTATGAAACCAATTCCAGAACTAGATCAGCAATATAGGACTAGGAGACCGGCAAGCAATAGAAAACAAAGTTCTTCCTCTACAGTTTCCGCCTCATTAAACACAGGGAAATTGGCATATGCAACCGCAACTGTGACTTCAACACCTCCGTATACCCCACCCCCACCACCAACACCCAATAGTGCATCTCAGCAACTTTCAAATGTACCAGGATTAGGAATCAAATCAAGAACTAGTAGCACTAATAATAATATCAACAGCGGGAATGGGCCGAAAAGTGCAACAAATGCGGCGTATGCAGCATTATACGGGACCCAATCATCATCAACAGCTGCGGCTGCCGCTGCTGCAACATTATCATCAACTCCACCGACTGGATCAACAGGCTCATCATATAATGCTTCTAAATCAAGAAAAGCATCATCTAATACCACTGGTGTGATTGAAAAGAATGTTATACCAGGTACTAATATACCACGACCAATTTTGCATACAAAAGTGTCACCAAAGATTAAAGCTCACAAGAAAACAGGAAACAGAAAGCTCCCTAAGATTCCTCAGTTATCAGTATTGGATTTAAAATGGGTCCAATATATGAAACATTCTGATGAGAGAGTCATGAAAGCGGGATTAGTCAAAGTCCAAAAGGAACCGACGTTATTATTTGAGAAGAAGAATAAGGGGTGCATTACAGAATCACCATTGGGCTCAATGAGTAAGGAGAAAGATATTAAACATTTGGGAATTGTTTCATCAATCGAGAAATCTGCAATTGATTATAAGAATGAAGAAATCAACTTAAGTATCAGTACTCTTCATGACCATGACAATGGTGAAGATTTAACTGGAACAGGAAACAGATTCATGAAGTTTTTTACGCCTAAGACTTCAGCTCCTAGTACCTCCATTGAAGTGATGTTTCAAAGTCGGATTTTTGTTATAACTACATTTGGAAGAGGTTTGTTATTCAACCCAGTTGGCAATAATGAGTTGACCATTGAAATTGATCTAACTAATACAAAAGTTAAATTTGTTGAAGTTTTAACTGATACCAAGGGGAAGTTATCGAAATTTGCAATCATGTTACCAACAGATACCTTGTTATTTGAATGTGAAATGAATGAAGTTACAAATTGGACCAGTGCTCTATTTATGAGTAGAACATTAGAAAGAAATAGGAGAGAGATGGAATTGACCAAAGTTTCGCATCAGGATGAACAAATGGTCGCAGCAGCCGTTTCTAAAGCAGTTTCAATGGCATCACCGAATGCCGGGGTTGGAAATCCAGGGAAAGTAACATCTATGAATTCCAAGTTCCTTGCAAGATCAAGGCTAAGATAAACAAGCTGAGCGATTGCGTGACCGGATTTCCCAAATAGGAATTACACCCTAAAACCGCACGGTGGAGGGAGAAAATTAAAATTTTCTTGGGGGACGCAAAAAGAATAATTAGAGATTGAAAAATTCAATAGAGATTCTCTCTTTTAGGATTAAGTAAAGGAACAAGAAATGGCTAAGATTATCAAGTCAGGAAAGGTTGCAATTGTCACCAGAGGTAGATTTGCAGGTAAGAAGGTTGTCGTTGTTGCCCCATTCGATGAAGGTACCAAGTCAACTCCATTTGCTCACGCCATCGTTGCCGGTATTGAAAGATCCCCAGCAAAGGTCACCAAGGGTATGGGTGCTAAGAAGTTAGCTAGAAAGAACAAGATCAAGCCATTCGTCAAGGTCATCAACTACAACCACTTATTACCAACCAGATACACCTTCAACATTGAAGCATTAAAGTCATCAGTTACATCAGAATCATTGGCTGAACCAACCCAAAAGGAAGAAGCTAAGAAGGCTGTTAAGAAGGTCTTTGAAGAAAGACACCAATCCGGTGAAACCAAGTGGTTCTTCAACAAGCTCGCTTTTTAAATTAATACTTTTTGTATAAGTTATGTTAATTTAATGGAAATAAAACTTCGTAATATACTGAAATTAAAGTTATTATAATATACACTATAAAATTATGTCAATTTTCAATTCTCTATTGTCCAATCGACATCAGTTATCGAAACTTGTTCGTTCAAGTTTTCATCGTAGTCATACCATTCCCCATCTTGTAGATCAACCTCATTAAAATTCTTGGCAATCAGCGGTTGAATAGGTATGAACTTTGTAATTTCGAATCCTCTGCTCTCAATTTCCAACATTTTCACCTTTTCGCCCGATGCATTATATTTAGCAAAACCCTTAGGCTTGTTGATGTTGATATTGCCTGAAGATTTGCAGAATTTGCAGCTTCCAACGTAGTTAGCCTCACCTTTTGATCCGTTGATTTCATGTGATTCAAACATATTAAATTGTACTGCATTTGGATGCGGTTCATGGCATTTTGAACATTCTATTTCGAAGTTAAATTCATATGGCGCTTCTAATGTGTTTGGAAAGTCCAAATCGGTCAAGTTTTCCAGTTCTGCTTTTAAATAAAGAAACATTTAATTGATGGCCAATGAAAAGCGAGAATAATAGAATAGAAAGATTTTGATATAATTTTTATTACTGTAGAATAATATAATTTGAAAGAATCCGAGTATGTGGAGATCAGTGTGGAGAGCAGGTAGTGGAAGCTCACGAATGGGGATGAAAGGAAAAGTACGGAATATCCATAATGAATGGCCAAAAAGAGCGAGAATCCCCAGCAATCGATGGAACCATTATGATGAAATGAAATTGATGTCATATTCATCACATTTGGCCTTTTTTATGCTTTTACCACCTTTAGTTCAGATGTATATGACTAAAGTGGAAGTTATCAGAGATGAAACTATTGAAGAAAGTCCATTTTTGAATTTCCAACCAGCACAAGGGTTTCAAACAGTTTTAGATGATATAAAGGAAATCAGAAGTGAAAGCAATAAAACCAATAGTACCAGTTCATTATTGGCACAAGTGGAGCAATCATTTGACCAATTACAAAGTCATCAAATCAGCAAATTGCAATATTTGAACGTGATCGAGACAGTGACCTATAAGTTGGTTGATGAAAATAATAATAATAATAATAATAATAACCACTACAACAACAACAACAATCGTAGCGACAAAAGCGACAGAAAAGACGTGTCTCACAACCAAGAAAAGGCTAGAATAGTGGAAGTGATATTTAATCAATTACGATGGTCACGATATAAGGGAGAAACAAGAAAAATGTTCAAACGTTTGTTACTGTCAGGAACAAGTGACTCGAAGCTGAAAAGACTCAACATGAGACGGCACATCATTCAGAAATATGAGAAGAATAAAAATGGGACCAATAGTATCACACGTGAAATACCAATCGAAGAGTTGATTCTACGAAGTAAATGGCTCAAATCTTATGTCAACGATGTGGAAAGACTAAAACAGGTATTGCAAGTAACAATTGATTCTGGACTAGTTAAGTCCAGGAAGGCCATTTCCAATATTCTCAGAGTATGCAACGGATCCTTATACTTGGATTTGAAAGGGAATCGTCACGAACGTGATTCTCTCGTGCGACTTTTACGAGAAAAAGGGTTCAAACATGAAGCCAAATTACTGCTTGATAGATTACGAAACTAAATAAATTCAATAATAGATGTATATCATAAAGACTAATCGAATAAAATAAATATTAACATCACTGTGAATCAGGGGATTGACAAGAGATATGTTTCTAATCATTATAATCTATTATTATTATTTTGGTTTTTACGAGTGTGGGATTTCTTTCTTCTTCCACAACAAGAGTGTTTCCTATTGATAGACGAATAAATCCCCTTTTTTCCAATTTCTTTTCACTAAAAACAGGAAAAAAAAGTGACATTAACTGGTAAGGAATATTTCATGTGAAAAAATTTCTATTTATACAAACCTCTCTTGTAAAGTTAGTTAAAGAACCCTAAATGAAAGTCCTCACCACGAATTTCGTGCAGTGTCCCGTCAAATCTTGCGGGGGGTTTCCTTTGAAGTTTACAAACAGTTCCCTACAAACCACAGAGCAAGAAGACGCCCCTGATATGGCCCTTTTTGAGTCTCTTTTAGATCGTTTAGATTGGCAAGCTCTTGTCTCTGTAATGAAAGACCTTGGAAATCCCCAGTTTCCTCCAACTAAACCAGAAACGTTTGCACCTGAGATGATGGCCGAACTACACCGTCTTCTGGTCGAGACGGCCATTGAAAATGGCGAAATGTCTTGCCCACAGTGTGGCCATATAATGCACGTCAAAAACGGCGTGGCAAATTTCCTATTGCCACCCCATTTAGCTAATTGATCTTTTGTATAAGTAGTAAGCATTTATGGAATCTCGACGGAATAATGGGGGGAACGCCGACGAAGGGACGCTCAATCGTCTCCGAAGCTTATTCAAGTTCGATTCACAGGGACAAGGACAACAGTCGCAACAACAGCCGCAACAACAGCCGCAACAGCAATCACATCAACATACAGGAGAAGACAGCTCGTTCTCTCGTAACCTTCTAAAGAGAGTCCCATTCCGAACACAAGACCACCCCCCTACAATCACAGAACAGAAACATATTGGAGAAATCTCATCCACAACTCCCCCTCCTTTACCATCAGGATCTTCAAGATCGTATTCGGCGAATTCAATGAAGATATCGGAAGTTCAGGTATCACCACAGTCGTTCGAAAAATTGAAGTTATTGGGTAAGGGAGACGTGGGGAAAGTATATTTGGTTCGAGAGAAGTCCACAAAGAGACTATACGCCATGAAAATCCTCAACAAGAAAGAAATGATCGAAAGAAATAAGATTAAACGAGTACTCGCAGAACAAGAGATCCTAGCAACAGCAAACCATCCATTCATTGTGACACTATATCATTCTTTCCAATCAGATGACCATTTATACCTTTGTCTTGAATACTGCATGGGAGGTGAATTTTTTAGAGCTTTACAAACAAGAAAGCTCAAATGTATTAATGAAAGTGACGCCAAGTTTTACGCTTCTGAAGTAATTGCAGCTTTGGAATATTTACATTTAATGGGATTCATATACAGAGACTTGAAACCAGAAAATATCCTTCTTCATCAATCGGGTCATATCATGTTGAGTGATTTTGATTTATCTAAACAAAGTGACCACATATCAAATCCCACACTGGTATCTAATTCAAGCTCTAAGTCTTCTTTACCTCAACTAGATACAAATGCTTGCATAAATGGGTTCAGGACAAATTCTTTTGTAGGCACTGAAGAATACATCGCCCCCGAAGTTATATGGGGTAAAGGCCATACATCTGCTGTTGATTGGTGGACTCTTGGTATATTTATTTATGAAATGATCTTCGGTATTACTCCTTTCAAAGGTACAAATAGAAATCAGACTTTCTCAAATATCCTTAAACTGGATGTACAGTTCCCAGATTATAATTCAATTTCAAATAATGGGAAATCTTTGATTAAAAAGTTGTTGATAAAGGATGAATTGAAACGACTGGGGTCAAAATCTGGTGCAAGTGAAATCAAATTACATCCTTTCTTTAAAAATGTCCAATGGGCACTTTTGAGAAATCAAAAACCTCCAATGATCCCCGTGTTGAATTCTCCACAGCCAAACTCTCCACATGCACATAAAAATAAAATGTCTAATCAATCATCAATCGGGACTTTGAAATCAAAAAGGAAAACTTCAACATCCACTGTTGTAACTTCTACTGAAGACCCATTCAAAGATTTTAACTCAATAACAATCAATCATGAAGATGGTGACGATTCAATAATGAAATTCGAAGGAAATGACATCGGTGATATAAGTTATACCTTAAAGTCATCAACGAACATATCATCTCTGGCTTCTAATTTACCATCCTCATCCTCATCCTCATCTGCCCTTCCTCATTTTCCTTATCACAACCAATCTGCATCCCAGTCTAGAAAGTTTTTAAAAAAAGCCACAACCTAGCATTTTGTTGATTATTTATTTCCTTATATTATATATACACGCTTCCATATTATACATTTTCTAGCAATTTAGTAAAATCTTTATCATCTATCATTTTAATCAATTGAGCCAATTTGTATTTTTTGGATTCTAAGTTAACTTCGTTGGATTTATCATAGGCTTTCTTGATAATTGTTCTATCGATACCTGCCAATAACCCGCAATAGATACCAAATGATCCCTTTGAAAAACCTTTCTTAAGTTTATAAGTAAACATTAAATCATCATCTAACCCAATCATTTGCTCATCATTTAACATTTCTCCATTTCTGATAATCTTGTAGCCCATGTGATAATTTGTAACTTCTTCATTGGCTTCAAACGTTTTCAAATCTTCATAATGGGTTATAAAAACAATTAAGGAATTTTCATAATTTTTTAGATAATCAATTAAGCTCCAAGCAATACAATTACCATCGATAGAACTTGTTCCCCTACCAATTTCATCTAATAAAATCAAACAATTTTCATTTAATTCGTTATCAAGAATATCAAAGATACCTTTACATTCAATTAATTCTACCTCAAAACTTGATTTATAATTAATGATGTTATCATTTGTACCACCTAGTCTAATAACAAAACTATGAAATATTCCCAACTCACTATGCTCGTCACTTGCTATGTAGCAACCAATTTGATTCAAAATTACATTTAATCCAATTGACCGAATTAAAGTTGATTTTCCACCCATATTAGGGCCACTCATTATGACAGTTCCATTGAAGGTTATATCATTTGGAATAAATGATTTGTTGCTCATCAAATTCATTGCAATTGGGTTTCGACAGTTTTTCAAATTGACTATAGGCTTATCGATTATATCAGCTTTTGTTAAATTATTATTGACCGAAGTTTTCGCAAAAGAATAAAGAACATCAAACTTACCAATTACTAAAAACAAATCATCCAAAAAATTGAAATGAACATTAATATCTTTCATGAATTGAACAAATAATTCATCACTTTGTATTTCAAGTAACTTTTCTAAATTTTCAATGTTATTCACTAAGCGCTCAGTTGTTGGGGTATAATAAGAAATTGTGCTTAATGTTGAATGCTGTTTTCTCCAATCTAGGGGAACATTGTGCGATTCCTTCAACCTGACTGTTATTAAGTATTTACCTTGAGTGATATGCGTCCATTTCAAATCAGGTTTCTTTATCAACAATCTAATTGATTTTAGTTCAAATTCTAATTCAGATTTGAATAAGTCAATCTGAGTTTTAAGACTTTGGAGTTCTGTTAAGTATGAAGTATTTGATGTCACAAAATAATCAAATTTATGTGCTTTTGGATCTTTAACATCGATTGCAGCTGGTGAATATATCATGGACTTCAATTCAAGAAGTTTTTCAATAGGTCGACTATTTACTAATCCAATTAATCGATTAAGCAAATCAAATAGCTCTCTCGATCCTATAGATTCGATGGAATATAGATTCATATTTAAATTAGCCAGTTTCAAATTTTCAAACAACTCTTCAATAAATTTCAAAAATTTGTAAACCTCAAACCTATTGGATTTCAAATTGAATATCCTCATTTGAGAAATATTCAAGTCCGAGGTAGAGCCTGCTGATTTAAGTATGTTGAAAACTTTGGATATTTGAATTGAATTGATTTTTTGAGTTAATGCTTTGACAATTTCTTGTCTTTTTAAAATAGATTCCCTGTTGACCAAAGGACGCTTAATCCACTCAATCATAAGCCTTTTCCCCATTTTTGTTTGTGTGGCATTTAAAAACGAGAGTAAGGTCCCATTTTCCGTAAAATCCGTAGAATTTTGTAAAAGCTCCAAATTTTTCAAGACGATAGAATCTAAAACAATTGAATCTTTGGAAAGTTTCGAAAACTCAGTATAAAATTGAATATTGTCCATGACTCTAACCAAATTGAATTCTTGTAAATAATCAATCAAACAAATGGCACATTTTAACAAGTCTAGATTTAAATTTGAAAAAAATGTGAATACTGAAGGAGAAAACCCCAGCTGTTGAACTTTTGTTAAAATATCACCACATGTACTATTATCTTGCGATATTTTCATAATTCTGATCATATTGGAGATTTCTTTTTGCTGAGATTGTTTGAATTGATTTATACATTGAAGAGTTTCTAGGTGTGAATCCCCTAATAACAATATTTCAATTGGCTCTAAATATAAAATACGTGTTCGCAATTCCATTCTTGTTAGATTATCGTGAAATTCATCGTATACAATTGAACCCAGGAATACGTTAATTGAAAAAACAGTGAACTTGTTCCTTTCGCTCTCAAACACACACAAAATTGATTTACAATGATCTTGATGATTGCTTGTTCCAGAACTATAAACATCTGTAAGTTTTTTGTCTATTATTCCACCGTCTTTGTTAGAAATTATATTTGAAACTATTCCAATTTTGTAACCTCTTGCAATTAATCCTTTAATCGAATTATCAACTGCTGCTTTATTAATAGTGATAGAAGCAAATGATTTATACTTTGAATCAAAACTGTTTGAAGTAGATCGCCATCCCGGTTTCAAATTGTAATTTAACGTCTTCGATATTTCAATTGCATCTTGTGCATATATTTTAAATTGGTACCCGTGTTCAAATAGAAGAATTTTATCTTTGTTACTTTCTTTGAAATCAACAATCTGTTGTTGAAAATCACTTATTTTGTTCAGTTTCCTTCTCTTGATCATATTTAGTTTGAAAAGAGGATATCTAGTAATTTTGCCATTCTTTTTTCTTCCTTTTTCTGCAGTCGATCATGTCTTATAATGGGATTGGGTTGAGTTCCGCAAAGGGAAGCGGTACTTCAGGGTTCATTGAACGAACCGAACAGAAGAAAGTGGGGGAAGATGAAGGCAAAATATATTTAAAAAGGCAATTATTAGCTAAACAAGCAGAATATGAAGATAAACAACAAGCACAAAAAGATTTACCAGTTGACCAGTTTATAATTGATCATGAAAGAGACCGCTTATTGGAAGTAAAAGTGTATGATTATATTGAAGAATTGGAAGAGGAAGGGAAATATGATAGTGAACAAATAAAAGAATTAGTTTTTCAATTTAGACAACAACTACAACAGCAGGAATCTGTGTCATATACCCAGAAAATTAATCCTTTTCATTAGTTTACATTATAGCAGTTTTTAGATAAAGGGCGTTATTTGGTATCATAATCCTGTCTATATATTTCGTAAATAGTTTATAAATATTCAATTTAAACATCAATTAATTATTTAGCCTCTTTTAGGGTTAACATAAACAATTTTGTCATTAAATAAATCTTCTTTTATTTGTTTTGGAGTTAACTCATCGAACTTCAAACCCAATGTAATTAACTTTTCTTTAATATCCCAAAAAACCATCTTGAAATCATTGTACAACGTAAAGTTTTGTAGATTTAAATCATCTGTTCTCAACAACTGTAAATTCATCCCACTCTTGTATCTTGGATAACAAACAAATCTTTTGATCCATTCGGGGGTATATTCATAGAATCCGCTTAAATTAACTGGTGGTTTAATAGCATCCAATTTTAAAATCTGTCCACTATTGTCTCTAATGGTCTTGACGAATACGTAGTCATCAATTTTAAAATTCTGTACTATTATTTTGTGAAAATTTATAATCTTCCCATCGTTACAAGCGGAATTAACCAATTCTTCAATGTTATCAATTACATTCATTGATAATAATTTTTGATTTAACTTAGTTTCATCGTTTTTAGTCCATTTAGATTGATCATATTTAACGTTTGAAATTATAGGAAAAGAATCATCATTAAATGAATTGATCAAGACCAATTCTTTCCCATGTTGGCATTTGAGCAAATCGTCAAAATCTTGGTAGTCAAACGCGAGTTCTTCATTATTCGTTAGCTCTTTTAAATTGTGGTTTGAATATTCTGTAGTGGGTGAAATCAATTCACTGTCCCCTGACATCATATCAATATCACTATTCATAATGTTCAAAATTTTCTGATTATTTTTTAAATCGGTCACCTCCTGGGTCCAATCATAAACTAAAAATTCATTATCATTTCTTTTATCAAGATGATTTACCAACGACTTCAAATTCAAATGCAGCAGAAATCTGCAGCTCAAGTTATTTGAAAATGGTCTTCCTTGAGTTCGATTTTTAATAGAATAAATATCACTGGAACTTAACCGTCTGTAAACAGCAGTCGAGTTGTAAACTATCCCCGCAATTTTAGATTTTTTTGAGTTAAATGTGTCACTTGATTTCCTTCTTCTAATTATTTGCTGTTGTGATTGCGATTTAGCAACTGTAGGTAATGAAATAGATGAACCATTTATCGACAGCCCATATTTATAATTTCTTTCATTCTCCAAGTCATTTTCATACAGCTCATTTGGTGAATGTACCTCATTTCTAACATTTAAATGGCCTAGTGGTGAAGACGAGGATGATATTGGCGCTGGAGGTGCAGCAATCGGAATAGGTTGATAATTAATATAATCATCATAGTCAAGTAGTTGTGGGTATTGGCCAGCCTGTGTGAATTGATATCCAGATCCTGGTATAGGTGTGATTGATGCTGGTGGGATTTGCGCCAGTGATTGTGGGGATTGATATTGTAGTGGCATTGAAAGAAGATGTAATCCTGGCTGATAAGTCATGGAATGTAACTGATTTGATGATAGAAACTGATCAAGAGGTTGATGATATTGCTGCTGTGACATATGCAACTGTTCTGGTGGCTGTGGCGATGGTGATTGTTGAAGAATCTGTCCCGATAAAAATTGTTGCTGTTGTTGTTGCTGTTGTTGTTGCTGTTGCTGTAAGAATGAATAATATTCTGCATCTAACATACTCTGATCATTACTTCCGTACATGTTTCAACAGTTAAATAGACGCCAATGTTTTAACCCCAGGTTTCAGAATGAAAAGAGAAAGGTTTGGATATAAGGGGAAGAGTTGATTATGTCTGTATTTATATGAAGATGCAAACAGCGAAAAGAGTCCTATTTAGTACCTGCATATGTAATTTAATGGCAGGTTATTTCACTAAAAGTTTTCCAGCCATGAAAACTTGGATCTTGCTATTCCGCTTCCCAAAACAACTGGAATAAACTGTTTGTCAGTGTATTATCAAAGCGTTTGATGTCTGATATCAAGTTATTTCTCCACTTTTCACTTATTGCTTTCAAGCCCAAAATACTTAATTTATGCACAATGTCTTAAATTTGCATTTTAGTTGCATTATCATGCATGCATGCACAAAAATTTTGTTGAGCAATATTTTTCAACAATAGGAATTTACTAAATAAGTAATAGGACATATGAAATGACCTTTTGTATTAATAGAACAATGTTCACTAAATTACAAATATCTATATGGTGATACTCACATCGAAAGTATAGGAGTTAACCAGAGCCTCCAATGCTTCGATGTTGACGCTTCCAATTTGTATAAGATGAATTCAATTTCATTCTTATATACAAGATCCATGTTAAATAACTTTATATCACAGGAAGAATATATCAAATGTATAGCATATGCCATCAAAATCAGAGACTTGGGCTCATTATTTTGAATTAAATTAACAAATTCACTATCAATATTTTCGAACAGATTAACCAATAAAATAATTATATCATTTGATTTTAGGTTGCTTGTAATTTTGATATTATTTATGAATTTGAATAAAGATTGAATCTCCGGTTCTGACAATGGGATTTCATCAAATTGACTAGTAACTAGTTCCTCTAAATTTGTTGGTAAACTTGGTTGATCCTTTTTTTTTGATGATAAAAATGACAAAGATACATCAGTAGATTCTTGTGTATCCGAATTATAGATTTTTTTAAATTCGTTCTCGACCAATTCCTTATGATTTGATCGCAAATTGAAAACAGTTTCAAAGACATCAAAAAAATTCTTTGACGTCATTTTGTGATTAGGATTTCCAATAAAATAAAGCATCTTAAAGAAAAAGGAAAGATATATAGATTTGATTGGCAACTTTGAATTGAGGTTTGAATCTCCCTGTAGATTCATGTTCAAATTATTATTTGTTAAAGTCAGATTGTATCTTTCAAAGTGATATTTGCTTAAAGCTAGATATATTTCAGAACTTCCCTTGTATTTTATATCAGAAAACTCAATTGATTGATGAAATAACATTAGTAACGCTACTGAATTCAACGAGTGATAAATCAATTCATCAAGTTCAAGAAAATATAATTGCATGATTGAGTCTCTAAGAATTGAAAGTTCCACACATACTGTATTTTTAATTGAAGTCCTTATTTTGAAACTTAAGTTATCATGATTGGTAATATAACCATCTATGATATTATCTACATTAGACTTTGGACTTGATGCTGATGTTGGTGATTGAGATTTCGGAGAAAGTACCGGAGGTAAATACACAGAGGGTGAATTTATTTGAAAAAATGGAGGATTCAAGTGGTTTATTGCTCCTTGTTGCTGCTGTTGTTGTTGTTGCTCTAATGATTGCGTTATGATCGACGGTAAAGAACTTGGAGGAATTGCAACTGAAAGTGCTAGTCGATTTTTGCTGTTATTCTGGATACTCGGGGTAATTGATGAGGAAATAGCCCAGTTTGCATTAGAACTTTTATTGTGATGGCTATGAGCATGCTGCTGCTGTTGTTGTTGGGGTGGTGGTGGTAATGTTTGTGGTGCTGGCGGTAATTGTGGAAGTATTTGTGAATGAGATAATACTGATGTGGATGTCGGTGAGGAGTCTTCTTTTGATAGATGAGGAATTGTAAGCGGCGGTGCAGGAGGTATTATATAGGTTGTTGAAAGTACATCTTTTTTTATTGGATTATACTTGTCTCCGGGCTCCAGGTAGAGGCATTTAATACCAGTTTTCATACACCTTTGACAGACGGGCTTTGATTCATCACACTGATAAAAGCAAAAGTTAGTATGAGCAACATTGGTGGGGAGAGCAGCAATGTAACGTACCGCTCAACGATGGTTACATCACTTTATTCGACAAACATTTTTCCCGAAAAGATTTATGATGTGCATACTTTTATTCTTCTACCTTTACAAGTGGCACATCCTGTTTTTGACTTTTTATGAGGCTTCCTTTGACTGTGGTGTGCCATATGGTGTTAGTAAAGAGATCAAAAAGTAATTAATAGAACGACCGGAAAAAATCAGTGCCTCAGTCATATTGTAGTACCGTAGGTGGCGTAGGAATGGAAATATGCAAAGCTATGTAGTGTTATGCAAGGCACGTTAATCTTACATAATGCAAAAACAAGCGCTCGGTAATTTCTATATGGGCTTGGAAATGAAGAAAAAAAGCAATTGCTGAAGAGAGCAAATGTTGAACTCGTAGAGAACCAAGCCAAGCCATTGGGTCGTCATTGGTGGGATGTGCAAAGCGAAACAAACAAACTCAAAATCACAAAATTGTGGCGCATGAATTGATGGTGGCGCATGAATTGAAGATGGAAATAAAATTTCGAGGTGGCGAATATCAGTGTGTTTGTTACTGTTAATTTCATTGTAATTCGAAAAAATGTCGGATCCAAGTTCAATTAATGGGGGTTCAGCTGTTGCCATGACAGGTAAAGGGTGTATAGCTATTGCATGTGATATGAGATTAGGGTCTCAGTCATTAGGAGTTTCAAATAATTTTGAAAAGGTTTTCCAATTTGACAAGACTTTCCTTGGATTAACAGGATTAGCATCAGATGTGTTAACTGTGTATGAAGAATTCAGAAAAAAGGTTAATTTATATGAAATGGATGAAGGAGAATCATTAGAACCAAAGAAGTTTGCAAATTTAGTATCAACTTCCTTATATGAAAGAAGATTCGGACCATGGTTCGTAGGACCAATTGTTGCAGGTCTTAACAAGCAAAACGAACCTTTTATTTGTGGTTTTGATTCAATCGGTTGTATCGATTTTGCAGGGGATTTCATTGTTTCTGGTACTGCATCAGATCAGTTGTATGGTATGTGTGAATCATTATATGAACCGAACTTAGAGCCTGAAGATTTGTTTGAAACGATATCACAGGCTTTATTATCTGCTGCTGATAGAGATGCATTATCCGGATGGGGGGCCGTTGTTTATATTTTAACAAAGGATAAAGTTATAAAAAGATATCTCAAATCAAGACAGGATTGATTCAGGTACTTGCCAATTATTTGTATGTTAAAGTTATATATAAAAAAATAAGAATAAGAACGACTAGTAACCCATCCTCTTAATTATATAAGATTGAGAGATTACACCGACAGAATCGCAAATCGATTGAGTAACCCACTTTTCAACCCAATCCTTAGGGTCAATTTGAGTTAAATTTTGAGTTTCGGATTCGGTATACTTATTTTGACACCAGTTTGACCATTTTAAAGGTAGAGGTTGAGAGTTTGATGACAGTTCTATTTCATGCGTTGTGTCAATTAACTTAGTGAAAAAGGTGAAAGAATTAGTTGAGATTGAAGATAATGGCTCATCCAAATCAGTATTATCTAAATCATTTGAAATTGTGTAAGGAATAACAGAAATGAATAGTTTGCTTGTCTTATTTCCCGTTGAAACTTCAGCCTCTGATGCTTTGATCTCTGCATTTATGTTTGCCTTGGATAATTTTTCAACATCATTGGACTTCCCAATAAACATGTTCCAATTTGGTTCATCTGCATCATTTGATATTGATTTCTCAAAAACTTTAACCTCAATTGTACCATCGACTTGTTCATTCATCACTTGCTCAAATGTGTCTTTGATGATGGATTTTATACTCTGAGAAACGACTTCAATCTTGATGTCATGGATAATAACGATTTCTAAAATTTCATCTCTGAAGTTGATGGTTTGAATGACGTTGGAAATTAAATCAATCCCCTTATTGAAACCCAGGTCAATTACTTTCTTTGCTTCATTAATATTATCATCTTTAATCATATCTTCTGGGTTCAATTTTGAGATAGCTTGCGCAGTATCCCAAATAGTTGAAGTTGCCTGGGAAGTAGCAGTTGACCACCATGATCCAATCATCGCTGCTGCGTTCTTGCCCGCATCAACAACATCTTTGTTGATGATCTTTGGTGTTTCAATTCTTGATTGCTCTTCTTGCTTCACTGCAGGTGTTTCTACGGTTGTTGATGGCTGTTCTGGTTTTGGATTCGAAGATTCCTTTTCTTCAATTGCAGCGCTCTTTTCCTTCCCGCTTGGCTCCAGTTGATCAAGGAAGTCGAGAATATCTTTGTCATCTTGGTTCTTACTCTTATCCTCTGGTAATGACTCTAAAAAGTCCAAAACATCCTTTTCTTCCATATTTGTTGTAATGAATAAACACTCTTGAATTTATTTGAAGGTGTACTGGGGCCTTTTTTTTGTTGCTACCAAAAATTTCAAACCCTTTCCGTACTAATCTTTTAGTTTCCCAGTAAATTTTACCTTTCCCAGTAAATTTACTGCGAGAAAAAACTTACTGGGAAAATTGATAATAATTACTATAGGTAATGAAGCTTTTTAATTACGGGGTACAAGTGAAAAAAATATCCCATTCCCTCTTATAGTCGTAATAGAAATATGCATCCGATCTTGGACAAAGAAAGATTCTCACCATGCGAAGCTCTTATTGATGAGTTGGAAGACTGCCATAAATCCCCAGTTTTTGAACGGTTTTTCGGTAAGTGTTCAGAGGTTAAATCCAGATTGGCCAGTTGTCTTCATGAAGCAAGACTTGCCCATGATAGAGAACTCATTCTCCAAAGAAGGGAGAAGATCAAGATGTTCAATGAAGGAAAGAAGAAGAGAGAAGAGGAAGAATGGGGAGAAGACGGATATTTAAAGAAAGTGCTAGAAATGGAAATACAAAATAGACAATCCAAGACTTCATCAATGGAATCTATGGAGAAGAAGTGATAATTCTTTCTCGTTAGTTGCTAGTTTTCGATGATCCCAGTCGACGCATAGAGGACGTTTCAAATTCTCTTTGTCTTTTGTAAATGTCTTTATATAATCGGATTGATCCTTGGTGGGTTCATCCATAGTCTTGTCAATAGAGTACTTAAATTTACCATTAGTTGCGACGATGTTATCGTTCAACATTTTGAACATGGTTTCTCCCAATGTATCATGGGATTTTGTGAACAACGTAAGACAGCTGGTACCTCCCTTTTGTAGCGATTTGAATAATGACATAAATATTGATAAAGAAGAAAGTTACATATCTATAGCTTGGTCAATTAGAGGCATCTTCAATCTCAAATCTTTCACTAAGTCTAAATCGATATCACCAATACAGATACCTTCTTTGTTATTTGATACTTGTGATATAATAGTACCATTCGGGTCGATAATACAAGAATGTCCCCAACTCTCTCTACCAGTTTCACCATGAACACCCACTTGTGCAGGTAATAGAACAAAACTTTGAGAAAAGATTGCTGTCCCCACACCCAATGGTTGAAAATGAGGACCTGTCTTCATTGTCCATGCACTGGGATACATCAATACCTCAGCACCAATTGATCTTTGTTTCAAAGCCAGCTTTGGAAATCGTAAATCATAGCAAACAGCAAGCCCCAACATACCGATAGGAGACTTCACAGGATCAACAAGCTCCAAACCTGGTTGAACTGAATCACTTTCCCGCATGATTGCACCACCTGGGATGTCAACATCAAATAAATGCACCTTTTGATAACGGCTTACCAATTCACCTTTGGAATTTAGATAAATCAGTGTATTTTTGGTACGAGGCAGATCTCCCTTTTCACCCGATGGTTCATGAATACCAACAGCAACATCGATACATCCCAACTGCTTGATCGTTTCTAGGATTCCTTGAACAAAAGGTGACTCTTCAAATGATTTGACAATCGTCTTTGAATGTGTGGCATTATTTGCAATGTAATCACTAGCTTCTGGTAATACGATCAATTTACACCCAAGATCTGCTGCTTCCTTTATAAGCTTACTTGCCTTAATAGCATTGAGTGACATATTTGATCCACTACATAGCTGACCCACAGCAACAATCGTCATAATATCTCTTTTTGAAAAGAGTGGAGTGGAAGAAAAGATAAAAGATGAAATATAAAAATAATAGTAATAATAGTAATAATCATAACAATAACACCCAACTAAATGATCCAACCACGCTTCTCTACTTCAGCCCAACGTGGAATACTTTCAGCGGCTCCATGCTTTGTAGCAGCTTTTCCAGCTGCATTAACAGCAAATTTAATTGCACCTTCCATATTTGTTCCATTAGACCTGTACATTTCCAAAGTAAAGCCACCGAGGAAAGTATCACCACAAGCTGTTGTATCCACAATTTCATCATCGTCTAAATCGGATGCTGGAACATAACCGTAACTGAACTGACCGGCTGTTGAATATAAAACACCTTCACCACCCATAGTAATGATAATGTTTGGTTTGGTCAACATTGTTCTGAGCTTAGTCAATAAAGCGATGTATTTATTAACAAAATCAACAGTGTCTTCATTTGGAATGAAGTTGGATGAGTTCTTCAATAAGGTTAATGGAGCTCTGTCAGCACTAGGATGGAAACTTTTAACAATATCCATAGCTTCCACCTCATTGACAATGATGAAATCACTTTCATGTAACGCATTCAATAATTTTGAATCAAATAAAGTCAATGGTGATGGATTATAAAATATTGTGACATTTGGATTCTTTGCTAAATGTTCAATAACATCAGTGGAATTTGGGAATTCATTTTGAATAATTACAAAATTTCTTGAATTGTCAATGCCTTCATCGACTAATTTTGGATCATTTAAATGAGATTGGGCAGCCACGTTCAGATATGAGTTTCTAGCACTTGAGTCTCTTGATTTTAAACTGAGGTTTAAATGGTTTCTAGTTGCCAGGTTTAAATCAGACCCTACAAATGATCCATTAAATGAATCAACCTTTGGAGCAGGGTATGTCATGGTTTCTAAACTTGGAGAGCTTGCATGAGCCGCTAAACCTGAAGGTAAATATTCATCAGTCAGATCATTGTTTAGCCCTTGAGGAATTCTAAAGCCTCCAGGTGGCGGCTTCAATGAACCTTCTTCATCTTTAACATAATCAATATTAATGCTTGGATGATGAATAAATGATCCGTTTTTTTTAACCAATCCAACATTGTTAGTATTAGACCCACTATTTGAAGAAGTGTACGAATCTAAAGCTCTCTTTAACGTTGCGCTTGATCCGTGAGAATGGATATGAGATGGCTGGTGTCCTGAAATATCAGTGGTTTTAACAACATCTTCATTATTTAAAGGTTTTGTGCTGTGAGAATGAAGATTGGATGTTTGTGAACTTGAATGGATACTGTGTTTTATCAAATTCTTTTTAAAGTAAAGATCCAATTCTTCAGGTGTTGGCTTCAATTCTCCATTTGCACCTGGTATAATCATGATTCTATTTTGTCCGTTTTTGACAACAGTAATAATTGCTGTCCCACTTGGCCCTTCAATCTTTTTGATCATATCGACATTAACGCCTTCTTTTACCAATGTATCCAAAAACTGCGTTCCCACCGAGTCTGTTCCGACTTTTCCCCACATGGTGATATCAATATCACTATCTGTAGGAGACTTTAACCTTGCCAAAGCAATGGCCTCATTGAAACCTTTTCCTCCAAGATGGTATTCCAACGTTTTCCCCTTTACGGTTTCCCCTGCTTTAGGGATTACATCAGTATAGGCAACAATGTCTGAGTTTAATGATCCAATGACTGTAATTGGCATCGTGAAGTTTCGTATTAAAAGAAAGAGATGGAAATAAAAAATGATAAAAGAAAAGAAGAGGGGGTGATGATATAAATTTCAAATTGAATGACGTATTGAGCCATTTGAAGCATTTTCAATTATGAAGCATTACACAATCATCAAGATCCACAAATAAAATTATGGTAAACATGACAAAAATATCCACAATCGAATGGTCCAATTTTGGTCCAATTTGGATAACTCTTTGTATCCTCGGAGTATATTCAATCTTTAGTGTGTATCAACAATTCTACACATTAGTCCGAATAGCTCAAAAAAATGCCTTAATTATATTCATTTTGAAGCTAACAGTGCACTGACAAAGATGGTATTATTACCGAAACTGTATCGCATCATTTAGTATCAACAGATTGATTAGTAAATTCCAAGGTGGTATGATTTCGTATAAATTGTTCAACAAACTCGGACAAAAGACTAAAATAAAGCTAAATCACTTCTGAGTCCGAATCATCCATTTCCGACTCCATATCGTCAATAGCAACTTCAATATTTCTCCATAAAGCTTCAAATCAAGAATTTCCCCATTTCTAAAAATTGTTGGGAATCCAATAAAAAAATTTGTATCCCAATATAAGAAGACCACTATTTTCGCCCCCTGTCACAATCAATCGGGATGATCTGGACACTCTTCTCTTTATTCAGAAATGTCGTTTGACTCGTTGAATATCACAGAGGCAAATGCCGTGGCTGCAGGTACCAACGTGCAGACTAGAAGAATCGTTGCTTCAGGTATTGGTGGGAAACTCATGGGTACCAAGAATATGACTACAGTTTCAGCGGAAGAATTGACGAAGGATTCTGTTGCAGAAGTGTTGAAGAGAGATAGAGAGCTCAAGCTCAAATATGAAAAGGAAAGGCATATTTCCGAACAAGAATGGACTAAGGACAACTGGTCTCAGCATATTAACTGGCTTAACTTCATTTTAGTTTTAGGTGTTCCTATTTCTGGATTGACTGCAACTTATTGGGTTAAACCAAGTGTTGGAGTTCTTGGGCTATCATTTTTCTTGTATGCCCTTGGTGGTCTTTCCATCACTGCTGGTTACCATAGATTATGGTCTCATAGAGCTTATGATGCCTGTGATGCGGTCAAAATCTTCTATGCTCTTTTCGGTGCTTCATGTATTGAAGGCTCAATTAAATGGTGGGGTCATTCTCACAGAATTCATCACAGATATACTGATACAAACAGAGACCCTTATGACGCTAGAAAGGGGTTCTGGTACTCACATTTAGGTTGGATGTTATTAGTTCCAAACCCAAAATACAAGGCTAGAGCCGACATTTCTGATTTAGTTGATGATTGGGTTGTTAGATTCCAACATAAGCATTACTTGGCCTTGATGGTTTTTATGTCCTTGATTTTCCCAGCTGTTTGTTCAAAGGTTTTGTTCGATGATTTCTGGGGTGGTTTTGTTTACGCCGGTATTTTGAGAGCTTTCTGTATTCAACAAGCCACTTTCTGTGTCAACTCACTTGCCCATTGGATTGGTGATCAACCATTCGATGACAGAAGAACTTCAAGAGATCACGTTTTAACCGCTTTTGTTACCTTCGGTGAAGGTTATCACAACTTCCATCACGAATTCCCATCAGATTACAGAAATGCTCTTAAGTGGTACCAATACGATCCAACCAAGTGGGTTATTTGGTTCACTTCCAAATTGGGGTTGGCTTACAACTTGAAAACCTTCTCCCAAAATGCAATTGATCAAGGTATTTTACAACAAAAACAAAAGAAATTAGATAGATTAAGATCAACCTTGAACTGGGGACCACAAATTGATGACTTGCCTGTTTGGACAAAGGAAGATTTCCACACAAACTCCAAGGAAAAGAAGGGTCTTGTTATTATTTCCGGAATTGTTCACGATTGTACTACATTCCTCACAAAACACCCTGGTGGAGCAGCTTTAATCAGAACTTCATACGGTAAGGATGCAACTGTCGCTTTCAATGGTGGTGTTTACGCTCATTCCAATGCCGCTCATAACTTGTTGGCTACCTTGAGAGTTGCTGTTATCAAGGACTCTGGTGCCATTGGTGAAACTTTTGATAGACAATTACAGTTCTTAGCAAAGGAAGAACAAAAGTCGTTGTCCAAAGACAAGACAAAATGATTCTAGGTGTTTTCATTTTTGTGTGTATGTTTGGTGGTAGTTCTATTGAGGGGTAGATCTCCTTTAATTTGGGCACTACGAAATTCTTTTTTTCTACTTTTATTATTTCCTTTTATAAAAATTATAAATCTCAGTTTCTCTTCATGACATTTTATATTGTTGTCAGGTCATAATCCCCTAATTGATGTCCAATACCCTTGTTTTATAATTGTGATATGAAGCAATTATCTACTGCTATCTACTACTCATATTGTGTCATGATTTATGCATTGATTTGGTGGTTATTAAAATATATTTGTAATTGCAACTTTAAAAAAGTTTCATATCTGTTTTACGAAATTATTGTGCTAAAAACTTTTGAATACAACCTCAAATTATGTTATAAAAATTTAACGACATTTTAAAATCATCGATATCATTGAATTTGGTTCGTCTACCACACTCAAATATACAGATACTACACCCATCTATGAAACACATTAAAAAAAGAGTCAAAAGTAAAGTATGGGAATTTTGTAAGTTGATTTTAAGAAACTTGACTGCATTAATAATATAATTTTTTCAGTTCAATATCACAAATTGCAATATTAGATCGAGTTTATTATAGCAATATTTATCCCCAAATATATTTACACATTATGAGCAAATGAGCAAAAAAGGAAAAATTTCATTGGCTGTACCTTTTTGGTTTGTTTACTTTTCATAATAAAACTTTGAGGATCCAAGTTTTTCCCATTAAGGATTCACTGTCTCTGATCGCGTCAGGTGTTTCATTAAATATTAGTACAGATGAATGGTAAAGGAAGGTTTCTTTACAAAAGTTCCATCAAGGATGTTGAAACGGAAACTCCCATTTATATTTTAGACTCGACATTCTTTCCCAAAGAATTGATCAACAATTTCAACAATTTCGATTCTCAATCATTTATCAATGAGTTGATTCCTTTGTTTCCTAAAGAGATGTTCACGTTGGTATTTTTTACGAACGGGTTTTACAAATATGATTCACAGTCATTCACTACCATTAACAATAGTAGATCGAATTTGAAATTGCCATTAAATTTGATCAAATTTCTTAAATTTATACCACAATCTGTTAAAGACTCAATGACTAAAATATTAATTGTTCATGGAAATTGGATCTCAAAGTCAATTGTGGAAGTCTTACGAAAGTTTTGGGGGTATTCCAATAAAATTATTCATTGTGAAAATTTGACACAGTTATCACAAAATTTGGATTTGACAATGATACCCATTTCACTTCAAACTTATATCATCGATAAATTCCAGTACAATAATAAACTAATTATTACAAGTAGGCACTTTGAACCGATTTATGGGAAACCATTGACATTTTATTACACACAACCGTTCAATCAGTTTTCCAGAATATTCAATAATTTAATTGCTTATTTAGCTAGCAAGAAATTAGACATCAAATTATCAAGTGAGGATTGGAATACAATCATCAAATGTCAAATATTGAATGATGAAACCAAGATTTCGGTAGACATTTTATCAAACTGTCTTAAACGCGATCAGGCTATTGTGCTTTCGGATTATTCATTCTTAGAGCACTTTTTGATTATCGTTAAATTTATTTTAAAATTATCAAACTCAAATCAGCCTTTGATTAATCAAGAATCATTAAGAAATTTTGATCTATCCACATTAGAAAACGTGAATACATTGCTCAACACCGTTTTAACTTTCAGAAACCCAATGCTGAACTTAAATGTCGATGTTAAAACAATAGACAGTTATGACAATTCTTATGTTTTGATTAAAATATTCAAATTATTCAAATACATGTTAATGAAGCTGGAAAGAGAGTGCGATACCCTTGAAGCAAATTCTAAAAAGTCCATTGAAAAGCAAAGATTAAAATTAATTTTATCATACACCAAAATATTATATTCTGACAATTCAATGGATGAAGAAGTTGAAGATGATCTCACTTTTGATAAACTATTTAGATTCATACAAGTAATCATGGATAGATACGATGACTTGACTATTTTAAACACACATTATACTATTGAAGATTTCAATAACTTTATGTCAATTGAAGATTTCATTGCATTTGAAAATTTTAAAAATCAATTACTTGGAGTTAAAGAGGTGATTGAGGACGGACTAATATCATCTAAAGATGAAGATTCAAAGACCAAAAGTCAAAGATCTCCAATTAAGTCGACTCACATTGATAAAAGTTTGCCAATCAATATGGAATTTGAAGACCAAGGCCAGCATGAAAGAGATTCGTCATATTCACCACCAACACCACCTTTACCTAGAAAATCAAACATTATAAACCTGAATGAATACCCGCCAACACCAACACCAAAGCCAAGGAATTATGAAGATGATGACACTCAGACAATAACAATTTCTAAATCGCATGCTGATATTTCAATGATCGTTAATCAGATGGATGACTTTGGATTTGAACCTATAAAATTCAGAACTCCATTAAAGCCAGTGAAACCATTAGAATTGAAATCCACTCCAGTTAAATCATCTGTGACTACCCCGGTGAAGCCATCTGAGTTGAATCCTAAGTTTATAAAGTATACAGAAAGGGACAAGGAAATTTTAGACAAGTCTGAGCGTGAAAGATTAATTGCTGAGGAGAAAGCAAAATCACACAAAGAAGTTGAAAGAAGCGTTATTAGAGGAGAAAGAAAGGTTAGCAAATTGGCAAGATTATACGAAGAAAAGCTTTTAGGCAAATAAATTAACTATCTATATATAAAACTATAATGCAAGTAATTGATGGGTCTATTTCTTTGGTAAGGAATTATTGAATTCTCTGACGATGATTTCACAATTAACTTCAGAACAGAGGGATTTTTTTTGATTGTTTGGTAATTTCTTTAACAATTCCAAACCACTAGATTTTTCCAGTGATTCAACAGGAACTTCAAAAGTTCTTAAAGGTGTTTCATTTTGGATAATTTCATTTGGTAAAACAAACGCTGCAACAGCAACATCATCCGAAGATTCAGATCTTTTATTTGATTTTTCAGCCACAATCAATTTGAAAAAATGAGTTGGAACAGCAATACTAGGAGGATTTCCAATAACCTCATAAGTAACTCTATATTTTCCATCCGGTCCTTTCTTTGGTAAGTATAATGGACCAGTAACAATTCTAACGGATTTGTAATCCTTTGTTAATCTTCTACAGAAATCTTCAAAATGGGCCCAGTAATCTCTATTAAAACCTTGTCCAACTTGAGGAGACATATTGGTCAAATAGAAAGTTTCATCCATTGCTTGTTGACTGAATTTTGCGTCTGCTGCAGGTGCTTGATGTCCTCTGTCATAACCAGATCTGAAATAATCCTTAAGCTTAGCTCTAAATTGTTCAGGAATTGCTTCATCTTCCTTGAACACAGAGTTCTTTCTGTCAGCATTTGAACCATCTCTAATTAAAGAGTTTGGTGTAATATGTTCAACAACGTAATATGGATTTTTAGTTGATCTGTCATAAACCGTGATAAATTCTGAATGTGTGTTCATATCATGAACAGGGCCTGGAAAGCCGTATTTGAAAAAGTCAGCTGGTTTAACTTCTGCAGCTGCTCCTTTTGAACCATTTGATGGTTTTTTACCATTTGGTACTCCAATTGGCGATGGTCCTCCAGTAACCGGAGGAGAAACAACTGGTGTACTATTTCCACCCCAAAAAAACAATGCAGTAGATGAAATCCCCAATACAGGTAATGTAAAAGATGGTCTAAACATCTGTATGAAGATTATACCAAGAATAAAAGTAGAATATAATATTTTAATAAATTTCATGTATAGAAAAGAGAAAAAAAACCACCATTTGTTCTTGAATTTTAATAAATCAAGTGAAAAATCGGGGATCTCGATGCAAATGGTCATTTCCAAAGTGACCAGTCACATTAGAAACGGTATCAGACTGCCCTCGTGTGCTTTTAAGCGAGGATTTTTGAGTCAGATAGGAGAGGATAGACATTGGAAGTCCCGTTATGTTGAATTGGGTAGTAAATTGTTGAAAGGAGAAGAAATAGCAGAAGGGGAAATCAAATGGCTTGAAGCTAATAGTGACAAGAAATTGATCAATTTAAAGCTCAAGATTGAAGGTGAAATATTCAAAAAACTAATCGAAATGGATCGACCCCAGATGGCAGCTAAGATTCTTTTCAATTGTATTGAAAACAGTAGCAACGAAGATGAAATAGTGAATAAAGAGAGTCTTGATTTGCTGTTTGGAAGTTTAGGTCTGAAAAGAACATTCAAGGAAGATTCAATGGATTTCAAAATCATCTTTTCAATTATAGATAAATACGAGAAAAAACTCGGAAAATATAGAATGAACCAACAATTGGTTAAGAAAATAATAGATAAAGCACATTCTTATCATGTACAAAGTATAGTCAATAAACAAAAAAGTTCACCAATATTGGAATTGGTGGTAATAGAAATGGGAAAAATAATATCCAGTGAACTTTCTAATGATTTATCATATTATAAAATACAGTCATCTGCTGAACACAGAGAACAGGAAGAAGAAAAAATTAATGAAGTAGTATTGTTGGATGATTTATTAAAAAGTCAAGTTCTTTTCAAATATTTACATTTTTGTTACTCGTTGATTCAACAGTTTAGTTTGAAAAATGACTCCATTTCCATCTTCAGGATATGGAGTACCATACAGCCTTTTCATACCAAGTTATCTAATTCATTCATCAATACTCCAATGAACAATGGTGTGAATTTGTATTATTATTATGATACATTATCAAGGGTAATCCAGTCATTATCCAAGGATAAAAGATACAGACAATTGGTTGACCAGTTAATAACAAATTTACCAGTTGATTCAATAAAATTATGTCCATCATTGATGTCTTCTTTATTATTCCATTGTTCACGTACGAATAATAAAAGATTATCACTTGTTTTAATGAGCCAATATACAGATACACAAGAAGTGGATATCAGTAAAAGAACAACAGGACAGTTGAATGCATTATTTTCTGCCACTATTAGACAAGGAGAATTTCAACGAGCTCAAGAAATTGTGAAACATTTAGAGTTCAATGGTGTGATGTTCAACAAATTTCATTTTGACCAATTAATTAAATGTGTTTTGAATGGGGCCACTGTGGCCAAGGATTTGAAAGAGAGGTCAGAGATTGCATGGGAAATGTGTTTGAAATTCAACAAGCTCAACAGCGACTCTTTATTAACGTATTTGAATTTTATGATCGACCACAAGTTGCTCGATCAGCAAAAAGTCAATTATATCTATAAATCAGGATGTAAACTCAGGGGAGAGAAAACAAGAAAATGGTTTGATAGATTCAACGTGTTGTATATGAAATATATGGTCAGAAGTCATCCATTGTACATGTCTGTTGATATTTACAAGAACAGCACTATCAAAGAACAATCCAAAGTGTTAATAGAGTTGACGCAAAGTAAGACCCGAGGAGTCAATCCTTTTTCAACTAAATATTCTGCTGTCAAATTGGAGTTGAGCACCGAGATGAAGAATTTAATATTGAGAGATATCTATCAAATGGCATATACCTATTTTCAACTGGCTGTAGTTACTGAAAGCGACAAAATACAGGAAGCCAAGGATCAAGTTGTTACTATATGTCCATGGGTATTACAAGAAATGTCCAATATTCGTGGAGCACAAGAAATAGGCCCGGGTCTTCATTTGTTCAATCGTTCAGCCATCACTTCCGATCTCATCAAAACTATCCAAAAACAGAGTAGAAAGCTGGGTTTCGAAGCTGAACCTCCAAATTCATTAACTGAGGATCAGATGATTTATTTATCTAAACGTGGTCAAAAAGTCCTTGTCGATGGTGCATCCCCTCTAAACCTCCAATTTATCAATCAAGTTCGCAAATTGAAATCACCAAATTAATTCTTATATATACACAACAGCGTGCTGAGCACATGAGCAGCTGTCATTTTGACGCCGGGCGCTCTTTTCCCAAAGAAAATTTTTTTGTACTATTTTTTTTTAAAGGTTCTTCCCTCAAAGAGAGGAAAAGTGAAAAATTTTATTCAAAAGTTTAAATTTCCTCTTTCTGTAGATAAAAGCAAATGTCGTTCGTTTTGACCGAGACAGCTGCCGGTTATGCCCTTTTGAAGGCATCGGACAAGAAAATATACAAGTCTACCACACTTCAAGAGGATTTGAACTCAGCAGAGAAGGTTCTCTCCCAATTCAAGATCAAGGCGTTTTCCAAGTTTTCATCAGCTGCTAACGCTTTGGAAGAAGCCACCAGCATTGGGGAAGGTAAGGTGTCTGAACAGTTGAAGACTTTGTTGGACGAAGCTAAATCAGACAAGAAAGTTACCCTTATTGTTGACGACACAAAGTTGGCTAACTCTATTAACAAGTTGGGATTCAACTACTCCGTTGTTAGTGACGCCGCTTCATTGGATATTTACAGAGCCATTAGAGAAAATTTACCAGAATTATTACCAGGAATGACCGAAAAGGATTTGAACACAATGTCCCTTGGTTTGGCCCATTCTCTTGGTAGATACAAGGTGAAATTCTCTCCTGATAAGGTTGATGTGATGATTGTTCAAGCAATTGCTCTTTTGGATGATTTGGATAAAGAATTAAACACATACGCCATGAGATGTAAAGAATGGTACGGTTGGCATTTCCCAGAATTGGCAAAGATTGTTGTCGATTCTGTTGCCTTTGCCAAGATCATTCTTCACATGGGTGTTAGATCTCAATGTGAATCCACTGATTTCAGTGAAATTCTTCCAGAAGAAATTGAAACTCAAGTCAAGGCTGCTGCCGAAGTTTCCATGGGTACTGAAATTACAGATGATGATTTATTAAACATTAGAGCTTTAGCTGAACAAATTATTGAATTCGCCGCTTACAGAGAACAACTTTCTAACTATCTTTCATCAAGGATGAAGGCTATTGCACCAAATTTAACTTCATTAGTTGGTGAATTAGTCGGTGCTAGATTAATTTCTCATGCAGGTTCATTAATTTCCCTTGCTAAGGCCCCAGCTTCAACAATTCAAATTTTGGGTGCTGAAAAGGCTTTATTCAGAGCTTTGAAAACCAAACATGATACACCAAAGTATGGTTTACTTTACCATGCTTCATTAGTTGGTCAAGCAACTGGTAAGAATAAGGGTAAGATCGCTAGAGTTTTGGCTGCCAAGGCCGCTGTTGCTCTTAGATATGATGCATTGGCTGAAGAAAGAGACGATTCTGGTGATTACGGTTTAGAAGTTAGAGCAAAGGTCGAAAACAGATTGAGTGCTCTTGAAGGTAGAGATTTAAGATCTGCTCCAAGAGTTCAAAAGGATATGAAGAAGGTCGAAATCACTGAAGCCAGAGCTTACAATGCTGATGATGATGTTGTTACTGAAGAATCCAACGAAAAGAAGAGAAAGAGAGATGATTCTGACTCTTCCGATGATGATTCTGATTCTGAAAAGAAATCTAAGAAGGAAAAGAAGGAAAAGAAGGAGAAGAAGGAAAAGAAAGAAAAGAAGGAAAAGAAGGAAAAGAAGGAAAAGAAGGAGAAGAAGGAGAAGAAAGAAAAGAAGGATAAAAAGGACAAGAAGGAAAAGAAGGAAAAGAAATAAATTAAATCCTTGTTAATCTAATGTGTTATACAATAATTAAAATAAAAAAATATATATGAAACAAGTGGGATTCTTCACAGTAATAATCATCATACCTTTTAACTTCTTTCCCCCTATTTCTCTATTTATCTTTAAATAGTAATCATTTGAGTTTTTATATCGTTTTTAATAAAGTTAGTTTACTGATAGACTCGTTATTAAAATAGCCAGTTTTTTCTTCATTATTACTTATGCCATTAATAGATAACATAGAGGAGGTCCACCCGGTATTCCCCGTTGAACAACGCTCGGAAGTCATAGAGAAGAACACATCGTCTTTACTTGAGAGATTGGTTCAATCGCTAGAGGACGAACACATCGATATTGATTCGATAACATGCGAATTTAAGAAACTTGGGGTCAAAAATGGCGTTGATTTTGATGAATTCTCCCAAGGCATATTGACAAGTGATATCAGAGAGTTTGGAGAATCTTCAACAAAGGATTTACACAACGATGACGAGATTGATCAAATAATACAATCCAAATCATTTATTTCCCAACGAGTGAATAAACCAGTGTTGACTAACGTTAACTATGACTCAAAGTATGAGACAGAGCGTATTCATCTACTGGATGAAATCCACAGAGAAATGAAGATGACCAAGTATTTTGAAGGGTTATTAACCCAATATGAAACATTACTTTCTTACACCTTGGATAAAACACGAAATCTCAAAGAGAATGTTTCCAAGGAAATTAATATACATAGAGTGATACAACAGGCTAAGCTAGAGATTTTAAGACAAAACAATGATAAAATGAATCAAGCCAATATAATGAAAGACTTTGAAATTGCACAAGCTTTTGATAATATAAAAGTGGGACTTCATAATCTAAATAAAGATTTGTAAATGAAATCAATCATCCTTCTTAGTCTTGAACAATCTTTCGCCCTTGTCATACATTTCTCTGAAGACTTTTGTGACAGTCATATTTTTATCAATTTGACGCCATTGTTGTTCAATAAACTGATGATCAAAGGTATGACAAAGAAAATATGCAAACCATCTAAATAAAATGTAAATCAAAACATGAGGTCTGGTAGCAACTTCCCCCCACTGGACTTGGCTCCAATCAACTTTTCCATCACTTGAACAAACCTTTTCAATTATTACACCACCAGATTCAGTTGGCTCGATTTCATTATCACATGCGTTAGAATTTAGCATTATTGGATCTTTTGGATTCAATTTTTTTGATATTTTTTGAACTCTTTCAATCAAAGCTTTCATTTTTAAATCTCGTAATTGAGCAACACTGGATTCAACATCGTTTGTTTTTCGAAGTAGAGTTTGGAGTTCATATCTCAGCCTGTTATTGCTTTCAGAAACATTCAGGATTTTTTTTCCTAGCTCCACATTCCTTGTCATCACCTTGTGATAGTCGTTAGATTTAAAGACGGAAAGATTCGAATTGGTATTTGATGATTTTGATAAATTCCTGCTCAAAGAAATCGCATGAAAATTTTCATTTGAAACATCCCCACTATTTTCCATAGATTGCTCTAACCATTTCGTATGGGTATTAATCAATATATCATCCTTCACGTACCTAGAATCCCTTTTCCAAGATAAAATTTTCTGAATCTCCATTTGATAATCAACTTTGAGATTTAAATAATTGATTGCCAAAACTTCCGATGTTATAAAATTTGATGTACTTGATCTTAAACTGAGAAATTCCTCTTTGTAACTACCCACTTCCAGCAAGCATGGAAGACTTGAAACTCTTCTTAATCTAGATCTATTAATTTTTGATTCATACATCCCTGGATTTTGATATGTTATCCATGATTGCCTCTTGTTATAATTTATTTGATTACATGATAAATAACTGACATTATCATTGTTATTGTTATTATTAGTATTCGAATCATTAACATCTTCTTCAGTAAAATGGTTTCTCGACAAAGGGCTCAGTTTATCATGGCTGTATCTTCCACTATTATTTCTTGCTAGATTATTTCCCGTATTGGATTTTAATGGTTCAATTGAATGTACATTCAATTCGGGCTCAACTAATGGTATACTATTTCTTCTATTTAGCCTATTTTTAAATTCCCTATATTCAGAATCATGGAACATCTTACACGCATTTTCACATTCAATTTCTTCAATTAAACTTGGTTCATGAGGTGTTCTTGTCGATGTTTCATTTTCAATACCATCAAAATCATGATAATAATCAAATCCTTCAACATGGTCATCATCATAATCCGATTCAACAGTCATGTCTTTTTGCTTTTTATCGTCATCATAAGTCAAGTTACAATTATCTCCAAAGTAATCAGCAGCTGGATTACCTGATGAATTTTGAAATGTTAAAGACTCAAGCCTTGCTTTACTGGAGTCAAAGCTATTCAAAACTTTCTTTTCCTTTTTATAATTATATTGATTAAGATAATGAATAAAATCGAATGGTTGTCCCTTCCCGTCAAACAAAAATGTAAGTTTCTTCCCTAAACTCATAGATCGTATTTGCTCAAAATTTTGACAATTCGAAACATTTTGAGTTCCATACAGAAACAACTTATGCTGACTTTTAACTGAACTCGAAGTGAAATCAATAACAGTTGATTTTACCATATTCTTCATTTTGGATAAATCCTTAGAAAATGTAGAATTGACCTTAATTGTTTGTGCCCATTTTGTCAATGCAATAAGAGTCTCTGCATCAAAGTGACCGGTCAGGCTTATTTTTGAGAATTTTTGAAATGAACAAATGCATGCAGACATTTTGTCTATGTCAAATATATCTTTTGGAGGGTTGAATTGACTCCCTCCTAATTCTAATGTTGACTTACAAAGAATTGTAAGTCCCAGAATTGATAAAATTGAAATAGGGGGTGAACAGTTTGGCCCTTTTTGTTTGAAAATTGTTATTTTCGACTCTGAAACTATAAGCCACCATTTTTCAATCGCCAAAAGCGTTTCATTGCACAGAAGTCCATCACAGTTTTCAATATCAAATAAATTAAAATATTGAAGAAACAGTTGGGTAATTGCTATAATTTGAGTCGCAAAATAATCTAGTGGAACATTATCGGGAATATGAAAAACAGACTTGAATTTATCTTCAACTGTTGATAAAGGTGTTGATATTGTGGTAGCTGATCTTGATGAAAATCCAAGCATTTTCAAATTATAATTGACCGTGTATAAATGGTAATTATTTTTGATATCCCTTGTTGGACAATCAACAAACAAAAGTCCAGAATCCATATCTGCCATGTCGGTAATAAAAATAATCCCCTGGTCTGTCTGTGTTGCTGTACCATGATTATTTTGAAATTCTAAATAATCATGAAACTGATTTGGCAAATTCAAACCTTTAGAAACATCCAATATACACAACTGGGCAGTTTCTAACTCATCAGTTTCATCTCCTGTATATGTAACAATCAATGAACCAGGTTCACGTCTTGCTACCCACTGTTCAACAAAATATCCTCTGTAACCCCGAATAACTACCGTTGTTACTTCGATTTGAACCCCAATTTTTTTGAACCACGATATCACACGGCTAATGTTTGCTGTATTCGGAAGAAGGTACACGTTTTCCATACCAACCCCTTCAAAATCCCGTCTTTTTATTCAGATATCAATTAAAATTAGTAAGAAGCTATTCTTATTTTCTTACACATTTATTCTTTCTTTACAATTATCTTTTCTCCTTCATTGGCAGACTATACTGTGCTTTGACGAATATGGAGGCCGAAAAAGAAGATATATTCCGTATGTATAAAGCAATTGGCAAGAAATCCTGCTTTAAATGGCTTCATTTGAAAGGGTACACTTACTAACACGTCATGATACAGGTTCCGCGGAGATGTCGCTCGTACAGTTCTATATCACTAGTGAGGTAGCAAGGGACTGTATTGCAGTTTTGGGGGATATGGGATGCGTCCAGTTCAGAGACATGAACCGATCAGTCAACTCATTTCAAAGGGCTTTCATTAATGAAATCAGGAAATTTGATTCGACAGAACGTCAATTGGTATATTTGAGGGATCAGATCAAAAGACAAAGGATAAAGATTTCAGACACTGCATATGACTTACTTGTCCAAGAGCCAAATTTGAACAACAGAGCTCAAAATTTGCCTTCAGCCTCTCACATGGATGATATAATAAGGGTAATTGAAACATGTGAAACTAACGTAAGACACATGACAGAAACATATGATGAATTACTAAGTAGTAAATTTGACTTAGAAAATCATCGAATCGTATTACAAGGGACTCGTTCTTTCTTTGATTCGAGACTTTCCGTTGAATTGGATAATAATGACAGAATAACATTAAATCGTTCATCTAGTAACTTCGATGAGTTTACCATTTCAGATGACGAAGGTACGGGAATTTTATTGGAATCCGGCATTGGAGGAAGCAGTAGATCAACCCAGCCAGTTTCAACAGGAGTCAACGAAATGAATATTTTAGGATCTGCAATGAATTTCATAGCTGGGACTATTGAATTGGATAAATTCCTGATTCTGGAAAAAATCTGCTGGAGAGCATTGAGGGGGAACCTTTATATTAATCACATTCCATTGGAAGAACCATTGTTTGATTCATCAAAAGATAAGGATCCAAAATTCAAATGTATTTTTCTGATATTTACTCACGGGGATGCATTGATCAATAAGTGTAAGAAAATCGTCGATTCATTGGATGGGAAACTGTACACAGTTGATGCAGACTATAATGTTTATAAGCAGGAACTAGATATAATCAATTCCAAATTACAAGATTTGTCTCATGTTTTAGATCATACCAAGGATAGATTAACAATTGAATTGAAAGATGTCGCCAACGAAATTGAAAGATACACCATTGATATTAGAAAAGAGAAATCAATTTATTCTGTTTTGAATCTCTTGAACTACGATGAAACGAGACGTTGTTTAATTGGAGAAGGATGGGTCCCAAAATCTGATTTACCGTATGTTAAAGTTGCCCTAAGAGAAGTAACTGAACAAGTAGATCGCGATTTGAATACAATTGTAAATGTCGTTGAAACAAATAAGGTCCCTCCAACCTTTCATAGGACTAACAAGTTTACAGAAGCTTACCAATCAATCATTGACGCATATGGTATAGCAACATACCAAGAAGTGAATCCTGGATTGGCAACTATTGTTACATTTCCTTTTATGTTTGCAATTATGTTTGGTGATTTAGGTCATGGATTCATTTTATTTCTTGCTGCGTTGGTATTGGTAGCTTATGAAAAGGCTATTGGTAGGATGAAAGATCGCGATGAGATTTTTGATATGGCATATTCAGGTAGATACATACTTTTAATGATGGGTTTTTTTTCAATGTACACAGGTTTAATGTACAATGATGTATTTTCTAAATCCATGACACTATTTAAATCTGGATGGTCCTGGCCTACCGATTTTAAAGAAGGAGAGTCAATAACAGCAACAAGCATTGGGGTTTATGCATTTGGTCTTGATCCTGCTTGGCATGGCACTGAAAACAACTTATTGTTCACAAATTCTTATAAAATGAAATTATCAATTTTAATGGGGTTTGTCCATATGTCATATTCTTTATGTTTCTCCCTTGTTAATTATAGGTTTTTCAAATCAAGAGTTGATATTATAGGTAATTTCATTCCTGGGGTGCTATTTATGCAATCAATTTTTGGTTACCTAACATTAACAATCGTCTATAAATGGTGTGTTGATTGGGTTGCAATCGACAAGCCTGCACCTGGTCTATTAAATATGCTCATTAATATGTTTTTGTCTCCAGGTACAGTTGAAGAACAGCTTTATCCAGGTCAAGGTTTTGTTCAAGTGGTTCTTTTATTAATTGCATTGAGTTGCATTCCATGGTTATTACTTTACAAACCATTGGTGTTGAAAAAAGAGAATGATAATAAGAATGGGATTACCTTAGGATATACTGACGTTCAAACTACCAATGATTCAAGGTTCTCAATAGAAACAATATCAGAAGATCTGAATGAAGGCGGTGCACTGTTTGACTCTCCTGATATTCCTCAAAATGAAGAGGGCGATGAGATTAGCCAACTTCTAAAGAATCTTCATGAAGAAGATGAACCACATCCTTTTGATTTTGGGGATATTGTGGTTCACCAAGTGATCCATACCATTGAATTTTGCTTAAACTGTGTTTCACACACTGCATCCTATTTGCGTTTATGGGCACTTTCGTTGGCACATAATCAATTGAGTGCAGTTTTATGGGAAATGACAATCCAAAACTCTTTTACGCCATTTAATGAATCTGGAATTGCAGGTTCAATTGTTGTGTTTCTTCTATTTGGTATGTGGTTTGTTTTAACAGTGTGTATTCTTGTTGTGATGGAAGGAACGTCTGCAATGTTACATTCGTTAAGGTTACATTGGGTTGAAGCGATGTCTAAATTTTTCCAAGGTGAAGGTTACGCTTATGAACCATTTAGCTTTTATAACGTCATTAAGACGGCAGAAGCACTAGACAAAGAATAGAGTACACTTCATATAGAATAATTAGATTTGACTATATATTAATGTAAATTTGAATATTATGGGGTTTCCTTTTTTGGACAATAACAATTTAGCTTGTAAAGATCACCGAAAGTTTGAAAATGGGCAATGAACAGCTGCGACGGGCTCGAAGAGTGGGCTCAATGACTCATCTGAACCCATTGCTAATGGCAAAGCCAAATGAACGACTAACAAGTGGAACTTCCTCTGTTTCTAATGGATTCAAAGGGCGAAGAAAGGATCAATTGGAGAAATTCATCGAATCTCCAAACAGTATCATCAGTTCATCGCTCTCTCAGTTAAGGCATACAATACTTATTGAAGGCTTGCCCGAAAATTGTCCCTATAGAATTTATATATGGTCAATTCTGTTAAGAAGTGTTCCAATTGAATCTGAGTGGTATAGTGGAATGGTTGTCAAAAACGCAATGCCCTTGGTTAAGAGCAAGATCACCAATGACACATTTAGGACATTTCAATTGGACAAAGAGTTTGGTAAAAAGGTTAAAGAAAGTGCTCTTATTAGGGTGTTGAATGTTTTTGCTTGGTCAGTTGAAGATTCTGAAAGCATTGTTTCACATTATGTTCAGGGAATGAATGTTTTGGCAGGTACAGTATTATATGTTTCAAGGAGCGAACCAGAAGCATTTGGTATATTTCAAACTTTGTTGAAGTATCACATACCAAGATATGTTACACCAAATTTAAAAGGTGTAATGGATGGAGTCAGATTGGTTGACTTGATTTTGGAGAAAATAGATAAAAAGCTATTTGATCATTTAAAATCCAAGATGCTTTCTGCTAACATTTATGCATTTCCTTTAGTTTTGACTTTAGGTGCATCTAATCCACCTTTGGATCAAGTGGTCAAATTGTGGGACTTCCTTTTTAGTTATGGATGCCATTTGAATGTTGTGTTCATTGTAGCACAAGTTGTTCTGAACAGAAATGATTTGCTAAAATCAGATACCCCTATGCACTTTTTAAGGCAATTTCCAGAGATCAACGCAGACAAAATAATTAAGCTTAGTTTGAGCATTATTAAGAACATAGATGATCATTTGTATGATTTACTGGCTCGTCACACCTTTGACGATGAAGTTAGTGAATTGATTGCAAAGTACACCGATACTATATAATTCCACGATGGACATCATTTTCATCTACATACCCTCCAATTACTGTTCTATTACAAAATGATTTCCCGGATAATTCATTTAAGCATACACTTGCATCACTGGAATTTTCAAATTCCAAAAATACTTTACCCCAAGTTAGATTCATTTCATTTAGTGATGGTTTCTCTTTGGGCCTTGAAATTATAAGATCTTTGAATCCTTTAAAAGTACTAAAGTCACTTTTAAGGGTATTGAATAAGAAATCAAATACCTCATCCGAAATTAAATCATCAATTGACAGCATATTCATAAATTGAATCATTGAAGTTTCTCTATGCTTAGTAATGTCTGGGGTTGATGATGAAACCAAATTTTTGAGATTAGAATTTGTCAATCTAACATTTTGCACATATTTTGTAGAATTATTCACACAAACAAAAAAGGAGGCTATTTCACTCTTTGAACTTAGTATTTCTATTATTGAATTTATATCTGGAGTTGTTTTTTTGTATTCAAAAAACATTGTATTCACATGAGGGTAAAACTTCAACGAGTTTAATTCACCATGCTTTGATAGAATTTCAATTAATCGATCTTTTGAAGCGTAAATATTAGGAACAGAGTTGCAACATAATAAGTTTGGTGATTCGGTTATTGATTCAATCAGAGATCCACTTTGCGATCTTAATGGATCATTAAATTGAATGAATTCATTTGGTCTTTCAACATGCCATTTTTTGTCGTCAAATTGTTTATTAGACATTGCCATTAATATTGTTGCAGTAATAGAATCTTTGGTTTCCACTAACAATGAATCTTCATGCCATTTAAAGTCCAAATCTGCATTTTCAATTCCAAACCCTTCTAAAAATTTAAATATATGGGCTACATCTTGCTTTTGATGAAATGAGTGAAACACCACAGTCCTATTAACTCTCGAATGAAATGGGGTAAGTGAACTTTCTTCTATCGATTTCCCCACTAGCACAATGTTCGTATCCAGCTTTTTATTGATCTCTTCTGTCGTCAATTTCCGATCAAGTTCTGTTCCGGGCCCTAAAAAGAGTCCTACTGCTTTTGCCTTTAGTGCTGAAACATTATGCAACTGTTTCGGGGTCTTTCCCCATCCACTATTCATTGGTTTTAGGCTTTTAAACGTTACTTTCGGGTCATTGGTCATCAAATCATCTTTAGAGACCCCCAAAAGCTCCCACATACTTCCTTCCTTACGCACACTATGATATTTCCCTCCTCTTCCTCTCCTAGAAGGCTCTCTGCGCTGATTTCTGTACATTTGATGATCAGTGATGAATCTACACTTTCTTATATATATACTGAAAAACTCACTTACGTGTCAAACATCAATTTCTTTTAACTTTTCATTCAAAATGCGCTTCAATCTTCTATATTGGACGATCTATTTGTTTGGGCTTACAGAGGCAGTTTTGTTGGGGGTGGACTACGGAGATGAGTTTTCCAAGGCAATTTTAGTGGCACCAAATGTCCAATTTGATATTTTGCTTACACCAGAGTCAAAGAGAAAAGGAGTTTCAGGATTAAGTGCAGTTCCATATGACGACATGACAGGAATGACAAGAAAATACGGACTGGATTCAGTTCCTCAATGTTCTAAAAACCCGAGATTCTGTTTTTTAGGAGCTAAATCAGTTTTGAATGGATCATCCAAAGAATCGATGAAGGAATACACGTCGTGCTTTCCAGGAACTGATCTTGCAGATATCAAAGGTCATCCAGTATTTGCATTGAGTAGAAAAAAGGGATCAGAGGCATTTCTTTACCCGGAAGAAGTGATTGGTATGCAATTAAGAGAAATCAAACAAAGAGCACTTGATCACTGGAAAGAATCAAGCCCTGAAACGTACGAGAAAGACGGAGAGATTAATGAACTTGTTATATCTGTTCCAAGATATTTCAACGAGTTACAAAGAAAATCATTCAGAGATGCTGCGCATTTAGCTGGAATGGATATTGTAAGTTTGGTCGATGATGGAATGGCTATTGGTATTGATTTTGCCCAAAAAACCGAACTAAGTGAGGAATTGGAAAAATATCTTGTGGTTGACATTGGATCCTCCTCTTCTAAGGCAACTTTGATTGGATTGAAACACGTTAATGAAACAATTTCTTTGGAATCCCTCGGTTATGGTCACGACGAGAGTGTCAATGGGAAATTATTTACCAAAACAATTAGAGATTTGATTGTGAAGAAGTTTGCCAAGCAAAATAATCTCAACTCAGATACCTTATTTCAAGACTCCAAATTGTTAAGAAGAACTTGGTTGGTAGCAGAAAAAACCAAATTGGTTTTAAGTGCTAATACAGAGTCTAAGGTCTCAATTGAGTCTTTCTTCAAAGACATTGATTTGAAACAGGATATCACAAGAGAAGAAGTGGAGTCAACCATAAAGAGAATCGTTAGAACTAAATTGACATCTGTTTTAGATTCTGCTCTGGAATCAATTGATAAATCCGAATTGAAAGGCATTATTCTTGCGGGTGGATCATTCAGAGTTCCATTGATACAATCAATTTTGACAGGATATTTTAATGGTGACGAACTGTTTTTAAAATCAGTTAACGCTGACGAGTCAGTTGTTTTTGGTACGACAATGAGAGGTGCTGCGATGAAAGGGTTAATGCGTAGAAAAAAGGTTAATATAATTGACCATGATTTCAATTCCCATGTTATTAAATATGCTGAAAAACCAGTCGAAACCGGCTTAGCATCATACCCAGTTTTTGAAAAAATTGAAAGGGGTTCACTTGCGAATGAACAGCATTTGTTGAATCTAACCGAGTCGGAAAATAAATTTGTTAACGAATTCCAGGTTGAAGTGTTCACAAACGGAGAAGATAATATCAATTCTCATTATTACAATTTCACTATGCCAAGAAGATTTGACGAATCATCTTGCGATGATTACCAATATTTCATGAATTATCATTATGATGAAAGCGATGCGTTTGGTATTAACTACGTCAGAGTCAAATGCACTAAAAACGGGAATTCAAAAACAGGTAATTTGTTGAAACAATCAAATATTCTTGGATTAAGTGCCGCTGCTAGAGTTTCGTTGAATGAAAAGTTGAATAAATTGGATGAAATTGATGAACAGATTAGAAATAAAACATCATTGATTAACACATTGGAAAGTTTAGTCTACGAGACAAGATATTTGTTAGAAGAAAATGAAGACTACATTGAATATAATCATGTTGAGTCATTGAACAAGGCAGTTTCTGATACATTGGAATGGATTGAAGAAGAATCAGAGTCCAGTGATGTCGCAACTATCGAGGCCTATATCAAAAGTATGGAACATTCAATCAAGGTTATTAACGCTCATGTTTCATTGAGAGATTGGGATTCAGCTATGGAAACTCTTGAAACCATCTTGAAATCAATCCAAGAAGCTTTAGATGAGGCATTGAGGGTCGTGGAAAGAGTGGATTCAAGCGAGGATAAGTTAGAGGCAGAAATTAAAGGAATGGGATTAGAGTATAAAACAATCATATCCAAACTAGCTCAATCGAACAAACCAAGCACGGAAGTACTTGATGCTGCTCGTGAATACGTGAACGAAATTAACCAGATTTTAGAAATGGTTGAAAGTGTCGATAGTGACGGTTATAAGTACTTGATCAAAGATGGATGGATTGATACCATCATTTCAAGCCATTTATCAATTTTCAAGTTGGGCAAATACAAAGATTACTATAAGCAATCTTGGGATAGCAGGAATGGGTTTGCACAACATCAATTGAATGAGTTGAGAAATGCAGAAGAGAAAGAGAAGAGAAGATTGAAAAGGGCAAAGAAACAAAAGGAAATCGATGAAGCAATTGAAATTAAAAAGAATGAACCAAAAATTGACGATTCAGTTCCTGACATTGAACCACAGTCAGATCCCGAAATACAATCAGATTCTCAACCTCCAATCCATGATGAATTATGATCTCTTAGCAGTTTTTGTTTTTTTTGATATCAAAAACTCTATTGTATATTAAGATCATTAAGCAGTAAATAGAATATTGATTATTGCTGCGAATATGAGGAACTTTGGTCTTTTATAATTTGTTGATTTCCTAATCAAGACATATATTAACATATATAAAAAATACAATTTACTTACAAGTTAAGGTGGCAAAATCTTGAAATTATGTCATTAAACTTCACCGGAACCACCAACAGGAGACGTGTAAACCTTGGAAATAGAGCATCAGCATCGGGTGCGTTTCTCCAATCATTAAAACAAGATAAAATTCAAAGAAATCAGGCAAGATTAGAAGCGTCTATGGCAACATGTATTCAAAAGTACTGCAAAGGATATTTATTACGGCAAAAGCTTTTCAATGATTGGAGTATAACTTGGGACCTGCATTTGGATATTCATAAGTGGCATTTGTTTTTCCCCTTTCTTATATTAAGACAGCCTTGTTCAATTTCTAAATATCAGTTAGAATCAATATCGAAATCCATTTATGTTAGTTCTTCTTTAACGGACAAAGCAATGATTTTGAAAACTTTATTAAAATCCATTTGCTACCCCAATTCTATACCCAGGGATTTGATTCACCCAATTGTGCAAATATTTAGTTTGGATTTATCTTTAAATGACCTATTGGTTCAAAAACTCAATTTAAATACTGATCCACTTTTAAAGATTATTTCACTCACTGAAATTGAACCTGCATTTGCATCATATATTATATCGGGGGCTTCATTCAAATCTATTCTCTATTTTATGAGAAGTGAAAATTGGTTTGTGTTAGATACATCTTTTGTTTCTTTGGTATTAGACAAATTGTCAAAAGAAACTGTTTCAAGTCTTTTGCTGGAAGAAAAGCTGCTTGTTTTAAAAGTAATTTCTAGATCGAAAATGGAATCGTCTTCGATCAAAACAATTTTTGATGATGAAAGAATCAACACATTTTCCAATTTGATTGCATCGATTCCGAATATCAAATATTTATCAAATCTCCAAGAATTCAAATATTTATGTGACATTGAATTTTTCAAAGCGCTTTTACAATCGATAGACATAAGAAGTTTTAATTATTTACTATATTCAATTATGAAGTTTTCTTCAAATGTCCTTGAGCCAGTTGAGTTAAATGCATTTCAATCTAATATCATAATTAAATTGGTTACAACACAAAATAAGTTGATTTTGGATTCAAAGTCAATGTTATTGAATTCTTTACCATTGATTTCAAATCAATCTGAACTAAAAGCTTCTTTTGAATCACAACCTGAATTTTGGATATTTTTGTCAGTATTAAATGAGATTGTAATTGGGATTTTGAACATATCATCAGATCAGCAATTTTTTGCAAGATCAACGCTTAATTCCGACGAATACAAAAGTTATGCATCATTTCTAAAATCTACTTTGATTTTAGTAATCCTTGATCAAGAGCAAAATCCAACTTTGCAAAACTCAGACTTATTTAACAATGTTTTGAAGTCTTCCATGAAAGCGCTAAATTCTGTACACATAAGGGATTATAAAATGAAAATATTTACAAAGGATTTTTGGGATTCAAAATTTGTTCCAACTCATGATTCAGTTCAAAAAGCGTGTAAAATAATAATTGATTTAAATGAAGGAGACGATGAACCAAAAGATGATGATTCATTATTCTATTTGCCAAATAAAAACTATACAAAGAATTTATCATCCTTTATATATTTTTTGATCTACACACCATTTCTGTTGAAATTCGAATATAGAGCTGGATTATTTCATGAATTTATCAACATAGATAAACCTGATAACCCATTTCATTTTAGAAGCTCCATTGAGGCTATAATTAATAGGAAGAGTGTATTTTTTGATTCATTCAAAAATTTTGGAAGTTTGTCTGGTGATGACTTCAAAAAACCATTATCAGTACAATTTAATAACGAGTTTGGGGAACGTGAAGCAGGAATTGATGGTGGTGGATTAACCAAAGAATTATTGACATCAATAATAGATTCAATATTACCATCGGAAGAAAATAGGCAAAGAAATTCAAACTATCAATTTTTCGAAATAGGCGAGAGCAATCTCTACCCAAATAATGAATTGTTTTTCAAATATAAATTTCATAAGAAATTTGTAAATGATGATAACGAAACTGAAACAATCGAGGAATATAAAAATTACCTAAATATGGTCAAATTTATAGGGATGGTAATTGGGAAATGCATTTATGATAATATCTTGGTTGACATTTCTTTCACAAATTTTTTTTTGAAAAGATTACTGCACCCAAAACAGAATAAATATTCATTCCAAGATTTATCAGAAATTGATATGAATCTTTTTAAAAACTTGAATGATTTATTGAAAATTGATGATGAAAAAGAAATGGAGGCGTTAGGCTTAACATTCAGTATTACAGACAAGTTTATGATAGATGTGAATACTCCAAAATACGTCGAGGTTGACCTCATTCCAAATGGCTCGAATATCCCGGTAACGCCATCAAATAAATTTCAATTTGTTTTAATGTTTACAAAATTTAAACTGGATACACAGTCCATGAATTTTTTAAATGCTTTTACCGAAGGTTTGAATGGCATCATAAAACCGTATCAGTTGCAAATGTTTGATTCTTTTGAATTACAAAGGCTCATTTCAGGAGGGGAAAAAGAAATTGACATTGATGATCTATTCAATAATGTCGAATATGGTGGATTTTTGCCAACTGATCAAACAGTTAGAGATTTACACGAAATTCTCTGTGAATTTGATAACGAATCAAGAGGTAAGTTTTTAAAATTTGTTACATCTTGTCCAAAACAACCTTTACTTGGCTTCAAAGAATTATCACCAAAATTCGGAATTAGAAATGCTGGAAGAGCAGATTTAATCAGATTACCAACTGCATCCACATGCGTTAATTTATTAAAAATTCCCGATTACCAAAATAAACAAATATTAAAATTGAAGTTAATTAAATCGATTAATTCCAGATCTGGATTTGACTTATCTTGAATTTTTGATCTTATTCAATATATCGTATACGTTGATTGAATCTAAAGATCCCATTTTCATCAACTCATCCTTGATATAATTTCTAAATTGAGCTTCATTTAAATCACTAGTTTCCATTTTTGACTGGATACTGATATCTTTCATTTGATTTAAATTATGAATACATTTACCAATTGTTTGCAATAACAGCGATGGTTTTAATGGTTTTGATAAATAGTCATCCATTTGTGCATTCAAACATCGTTCTCTATCACCCAACATCGCATGCGCTGTTAATGCGATAATTGGTGTTTTGAAATAAATAGCGGCATCTGCATATCTCTTCTTTTCCCATTCTCTAATTAATCTAGTTGCTTCAAAACCTCCCATTATTGGCATTTGAACATCCATCAAAATTACATCATAATTTGAATTCAACTTTATATCATCTAAAGCTTCTTGGCCATTTTCAACCACCTTAACTTTGTGTCCATGTTTTTCCAAAATTTTGACAGCTAACTTTTGGTTAACTAGATTATCTTCTGCTAATAATATATTGTATGAAACTATTTCTGCATCATCTAAAGTAATTGATTTACTTTCCAATGCAGGTAACAAAACTGAACCCAAGTCTGTTATTGAACATGGCACATTACCATAAGACGTAATACCTAAATCTAGACAAATTCTCATATTTAGGTTAGGAATACATTTGTGTAATAAAACTAATGGAATATATTTCACATGTGGAAGGAGCCTTAATTTATAACCCGTTTCTAGTGCATCAATAATAATTATATCAAATTTCAGGTCATCATTTGATAAAATTTCATTGCTGATACTCTTTGCTTGGACTGACTTGGGATTTAAATTTAAAGCTTTTATATTGTTTTCAAATATTTCAATTTGCTCCGGAGTTGATTCCTCATATATTACAAGAACATTGTGATTTTTGAATTTGATCAAATCATTTTGAGTATGTTGGATATTAACTTTTGCAGGTGATACTAAAATGGTGAAATAAAATTGAGAACCTTCGCTTACAGTTGAAGTAACCCATATTTCACCACCTAAAAGTGAAATCAATTGTTTAGAAATTGAAAGCCCAAGACCTGTACCACCGAAGTTTCTTGTCGTTGAACCATCCGCTTGGCAAAAATTTTGAAAAATAAGGTCAAGCTTATCTTTTGGAATTCCAATACCAGTATCACTAACACAAAATTTGAGTTTTAATTTTTCTTCACCACAATCATCAATTACTGTACCATCTGTTGTAATCGAAACCTTGACTGTTCCCTGTTGAGTAAATTTAATTGCATTACCTGCTAAATTTAAGATGATTTGTTTCAATCTGAATGAATCTCCAACAATTAAATCAGGGCAAGAGCCATCAACTTCATACACCAAGTTCAATTGCTCTTCAATTGCTTTAACTGCTAACGTTTTCAAAGCGCCAAATACAGTACCTCTAAGGGAAAAATCAATTTTCTCAATTGTCATTCTATTTGCTTCAATTTTGCTGATATCCAAAATATCATCAATGATTGTTAATAAAGAATTAGCAAGATTATGAACAATTGAGAGCATTTCTCTTTGATATTGTGTTAATTCTGTATCTAGTGTTAATTGAGTCATACCAATTATCCCATTCATAGGAGTCCTAATTTCATGCGAAGTGTTTGCTAAAAACTCTGATTTTGATTTATTAGCTGATTCTGCAGCTTCTCTAGCAGCAGCATTCTTTTGGATGGAATCTCTCAAGTTGGAGACCATTCTATTAATTTTAGTTTTAAGTGCATCCATTTCACCTGAAGCTTCAACAGTAATGAAACTTGTAAAATCACCATCCGTAGCAGCAGCAGTAATTTGAGCAAATGCTCTAACTTGACTTGTCAAGTTTGATGCCATTGTGTTAACATTTGAAATAATCTTTTTCCAAAGCCCATTGAAAACATCACTTTCAGCTTGAACACCCAACTTACCGTCAGTACCAACATCTTTAGCAACTTTCGTAACCTCACTTGCAAAAACTTGTAAAGAATCAACCATTGTATTTATTGTATCCTTTAATTGCAATATTTCACCTTGAGCTTCAACTTCAATCTTCTGAGAAAGATCACCATTTGCAACAGCAGTTGTAACAGTTGCAATTGATCTGACTTGGTTTGTTAAATTATTAGCCATTCCATTGACTCTTTCAGTTACTTCTTTCCAAGCACCTTCCACATCAGTAACATTTGCCTGACCACCTAAAATACCTTTTGTACCAACATCAGTTGCCAAGGTTCTAACTTCTTCAACGAAAGAAGTTAGTCTGTCAACCATAGTATTGATGGTATTTTTCAATTCCAAGATTTCTCCTCGACAGTTGGCGGTGACTTTCTTCGATAAATCACCTTTAGCAACAGCAGTTGTGACATTTGCAATATTTCGAACTTGTGTGGTTAAATTGAAAGCCATGGCATTGACATTTTCCGTCAATTCAAACCAAATCCCAGAAACATTCAAAATTTGTGCTTGTCCACCAAGTCTACCCTCAACCCCAGTTTCTCTGGCAACTCTTGTAACTTCTATTGCAAAAGTTTGTAATTGATCCACCATTGTATTAATTGTATTTTGAAGAGTTTTGATCTCTCCCTGTGCATGAATTGTGATCTTTTGTGATAAATCCCCTGACGCTACAGCTGAAGTAACTATACTGATTTCTCTGACTTGACTAGTTAAGTTTGATGCCATTGCATTGATATTGAAAATCAAATCTTTCCATATTCCAAACGCTCCATTATCTTTAACAGATCCACCTAATATACCATTAGAGACTTGATTTGCAAGCGCGTTGGTCGATGATGCAAATGAATCCAATTGATTGACCATTTCATTGATCGTGGTTTTAACCCGGATAATTTCTTCCTGTTCGTCTTCCATCACAGCAATCCGAATACTTAAATCCCCATTAGCAACTTTATTAATTATCCCACTTATCTCACGAAGCGAGTCCTTTAATGCATCATTATCATAATTCAATTTCTTGTTTTCTTCTTCAAGATGCCTTACGTAAGCCGTAACCTTATCTTTCTCCTCTGGGGCTAATTTTGTCAATAATGAATCCAATGAATTATTTGTATCCAATGTTTCAGTATCACTCATTATGTGATAAATGATTTGTTTAAAAGTGTAGTAAGAGAATTAATTGCTAAAAAGAAGAGTAAGAATAAGAATAAGAGAAAAGAACCCGTTGAAAAAAAGGGAAAAACAATAAAGAAAACGATGACGTCGATAAAATCAATGGACTTCAACACCAGTTGAAGTGACAGTTAATTCTTCGATTGGAACGACGGTGGCTGAGTCCTTGACATTGGAGGCAGCAGTAGTAACAGCAGTTGACTCAGAAGAAGAATCGGAAACAGGACCAACAAATCTATCCAAAGCAGGTCTGATTTGGCTGTAAGCTTCCTTTGAAAGTTTCTGGGTAGTTTTTGCTACGGCTTCTGTAGTTGACTTTGTGTCTTTGGACTCTGTTGTGTATACATTTGATACATGAGTTGGGATCGTTGACACATGAGTAGCAAAGGATGAAATTCTGTGATAAGTTTCGATTATCAATGCCACGCCTCTTTGATATTCATTGTTAAATTCTTTTTGTAGAGAACTTTCATAAGGCAAAACCAAATCGATGATGTATTGATAGTAATCGTTACATGACTTGAACAGTGGATTCAAAAGGGTTATCAATTGACTTTGCAATTCTTGTATGTGATTTGAAAAAGTAGTGTATTGGGAGGTGAACCGAGTGATTATGTTATTATAAGTGTTAATGAAGGAAAATTCCGCAACGAAAGGGAATTTGTTATCAAACCATGTCAATGCATTGTCCAAGTGTTTATCGAATGTATTCCACAATGAAGAGATAAGGCCAATGGATGCGATGATATCGACTAATTTTGAGACAAGGGCGCTGACGCGGTTTCCCACATTTTCAACCGGAGAAAAGCTCAAAAGATACTCCTTAGGTTCCTTAACAAAATGATACTTTGAAATATGTTCAAATGCGGCGGTTTGCATTGATTAATCTCGTTTTACGCGTTGAGACTCTAAAAAGGCAGCATAGATAAATTAATATTAATTAATTGTAGCGAAAGAAAAACAGTATAAAAATTTTCCACTCTTTGTTGAATATCGACTTTTACTTAGTACACAAATAGAGCATAATGTCAGCAGTATCGAAGGTTTTGTCTAAAAGATACCCGGGTACCACGGACCACCTTCCTAATTTTGCACGGAAACACTTTGACCGTATGCAAAGAGAGTCACAGCCGGCTTTTCAGCGTACAAATGCGCCACTTGTTCGAAGAGAAGATCGTTTCACCACACCAGCGCAATGGAGGATGCAAGTTGGTGACAAAGTTCTCATTACCAAAGGTCAACACAAGGGGACCGTTTCAGAAGTGGTCTATCTTCAAGCAGAAACAAACAGGGTGTTTTTACAAGTCCATTCATCAAAAAAGGTAGTAGTCCCAAAGAGTTGGTGGTCAGAAGGCCAAACCTCCCATGTTATTGATTACCCTATGGCATTTAATCCTAAAGAATTGAAATTGGTAGCTAACTTACAACAAGAAGATGGCACTACTAAACAAATTGCAGCACAAGAGGTTGTTTTCAAAGGCGAAGAATGGGATGCCGATTATAAACAAATGATGCCAATTAGAAGAGTTAGATATAATGAACATATTACTATTCCATGGCCAAGACCAGAAGTTATTGAAGATTGTGAATATTCCACCCCAGAAGATTTAGCACACGAAAGAACATATTTCCCAACTTCATTGGCAGGTGATGCAACTGTTCCAGATGATTTGATCAAATCTCTAAGACATCCTTTGATGAAAAGACCTTATAAATGGGGTGAACGTGTGTTCACACAATCTGAGATTAAGAAACTCACTTCTCCAGAAATGCCAGTTTCTGAATCTAAATTGGCTGGTAGAAAGGAGAGATTGGCTACTAGAGAATCATTACCAAGCGAACCGACCACTGAAACTATTGAATTAGTTGGTTCAAAGGTGGCTGCGTTCTTAAATGATATCGAAAATCCTCACTATGCTAAATTCATTTCAAAGATGGATCCAACTTATAAAGATCCAAGAGACGCATTCAAGCAAAAACAAGAATCAGTAAGAGATGCTAAAATCTTAGAAAACCAAGAAATGAATAAGATTAAATTATCCATCCAAAATAAATACAAGGCTAGAAGATTGAACAAAAAATAATGAATATTTTTTTTTCCTTGTTAATTTCTCTCTGTATATGTATATAGATTTGTATATAAATACGATCAAAGTTTCTCGTAATCCAGTTTCCCCTCGAGCTTTTTATTATCGTTCATCTTTCTAACAGCCTTCAATAAATCACTTTGAATGATATAATCCCTGTCATCTCTAATAGCAAAAAACCCTGCTTCTGTGATAACATTTCTAATATCTGCACCATTAAATCCATCAGACATTTTAACCAAAGATTCAAAATCAATATCACCTTGTTTTTGAACTTTTTGGATATGAATCTTAAAAATTTCTAATCTACCAGCTTCATTTGGCAATGGGATTTCAATTTTTCTATCTAATCTACCAGGTCTCAATAATGCCGGATCAAGAGTATCAGGTCTATTTGTTGCCATGATAATTTTAGTTTGACCTAAAGAATCAAAACCATCCATTTGATTTAACAATTCCATTAAAGTTCTTTGAATTTCTCTATCAGCGGATGTACCTTCACTGAATCTACGACCACCAATTGCATCAATTTCATCCATGAATATAATACAAGGTTCATGCTCCTTTGCATAGGCAAACATTTCTCTGACTAATCTTGCAGATTCACCAATATATTTATCCACGATACCAGAAGCAGGAGAGAAAATGAAGTTAGCACCAATTGTTGCAGCTGCTGCCTTTGCCAATAAAGTTTTACCTGTACCAGGTGGACCATATAGTAAAACACCCTTTGGTTGTTTTATACCAACTCTTTGGAACAATTCTGGATTTTTTAATGGTAATTCAATCACTTCACGTAGCTCTCTCACTTGTTCATTCAAACCACCAATCCCAGCAAATGATATCTCACCTGGTTCAAATGTTGTCATACTGTAAACACTTGGGTCAACTTCTCTAGGTAGAATTCTCATAATGGTCAAAGTGGTCATATCCAATGAAACTCTTACACCTTTGATTAACTTTTCTCTGTTTAACGTTGATCTACAACCGACAATGTATCTTGGACCACTAGATGCTTTGACAATGAATCTTTCATGATCTAGTTGTTTTAAAACTTCCCCAATGATTTGTCCAATTGATTGCAATGCTTTGATATCATCTTCTGTCTTTTCAAAATCTTTATCCATATCAACAAGTGATTTTCTCATGTCTTTCAATTTAGTTTCATAATGAAGATGGTCAATTAGCTTGTTACGTAAACCCGCCAATGCATTTTCTCGTTCTTTAGTTTCTGGGTCAACTTCCATTTCCACATCTTCATCTTCTTCAACCTTTGTCGTTGTGTTGTCTGCTGCCGTCGTAGTTGCAACTGCCTCTTCTGCTGCCACCTCTTGTCCCATGTCTTCATCCATTGCATCAAGTAGAGGGTCTCTTTCCATTTCACCACCGTTTTGATCCATTTTGGTTTTGTTTCTTAATTTAATAGTAGAGTGGCAAAATATTGTTATATTTCTAAAGTGTATAAGAAAGAAAACTTTTTTTCTTCAAGTTGATTTTTATACATTTATTTGAATAAATGGAGTTCAATGCGGTTATATTCTGTGGTAGAGGCCACAAAATGGAGCCTTTGACAGGAAAGAACGAAACAAATTTACCTAAAGCTCTTTTGCCGGTTGCAAATAGACCAATGGTGGAATACGTGCTGGAATGGTGTGACAAGGCACCATTTAAATCAGTTCATGTTGTATGTGACATGGCCAGCGAAAAGTTGATCAAAGAAGCAGTTAGCAAATACGAAACATCAGCCAGGTTGGCTTCCACTCCAATTAAAGTTACAGGAACCGATCTCCCATCCACAGGATCAGCAATTAGTCAACTTTTCCCTAACGAAGAAGGTGAAAATTATATTATTTTGCCATGTGATTTCATAACAGATGTTCCACCTCAAGTATTGATTGAGATATATAGAAAGAACGATGATGACAACATTGGAATGTCCGTGGTATATAAAAATTCATTTGAAAACATTGATAAAAAGCTCTTGAAATCCAATTACACACTATATTCCAATGATGTACTATTAGATGTTTATTCCAAAGATTTCGTGAATTTTGATAAATTCCTCAAAATCAGAACCCAGCTTCTTTGGAGATACCCGGCCACCGAAGTCTCAACCAAGCTGTTGGATTCTTTTATTTTTTTTGTTAGTTCCAAATTAGGTAAAATGTCTCAAGATATTCAGATGAATCGATGTGTCAATAAAATCAAGAGGGATTTGGCAAGAAGATCGTGGAAACATTCACAACCAAAATCTACAATCGGAATGTTTTGTCTGCCTGAAAACTCCACTTTCATGCGTTGTAATAATCTTCCTGTCTATATGGAAGCCAATAGATATATGTTGAATGCCCATGCAAGAAATGGCGGTTCCAAAACCCAGCAAGGGAAAGAAAAGAATGATGCTACTGTCGGTGCCGATTGTATTGTTGGTGCCAACACTGTTTTAGGGCCCAAGACTAGTGTTAAAAAGTCCGCCATCGGGGCCAATTGTACCATTGGTTCCAAATGTAGAATCTCTAACTGTGTGGTATTGGATGGGGTGAAATTGGGTGATAATGTGCAGCTGGAAAACTGTATCATCGGTAAAAATGTCACCATGGCAGGAGATGCTAAGCTGGTCAATTGTAACATAGAATCCGCTTACATTGTCGAGAAAGGTGTCGATTTGAAGGGTGAGAATCTCAAGACTCTGGATTTACGTGGTATGGGGCTTGAAATGTCGGATGATGACTCTGAAAAAGACGTCCATGGCTCAGATGATGATTCCGACGACGACTCTTCCTCTGCCTCAGACTCCGATGGCTCCTACGTCGCCTACGATGACGATTTTGATTTTGGTGATGAGGACATATTTGCCCGCAGCTGAGCGCTCGGTCTAGAATAAACCAGCTGTTTATATATTTTTACTATTTAAGGAGCGCGATCGCCATCTTTTTTTCCCAAGGCAAATGGGGCCATTCGTTCTTCCTGATATTGATCATCTCTTTTCTCACACAACTCTCTCTCTCAATAGATGTCGTTTAAAATGTCGATGCGATTGATTCTCTCTACGATGCTGCCAATTGTCGCACTTGCAACATCTGACTGTACCGTGACCAATTTTACTTATGAGACCACAGGTGTTCCTGTTTATGCAGCTCATCACACCGGTGATATCTCCAATACTTACACAGCACCAGCTGTACCAGCGCCAACCTTTGAAGCGAAACCAGTTTTTGATGTTTATGTTCCACTCTCCGAATACCCCGATGCGGTGGGATTCCAAGTGGATTATTCTTCAGTTTCTGAAGGATTAACCCTGGACCCAGCTTCCATTGCCTTGTATTCCGGAGATGTTGGCGATTTTGCTAGAATGAGCCCAGATATTTTTTCAGTTTATGATGGAGATTTCTCATTTGTCGGTTTATCAAATGACCCTCTTTTCAAATACACTATTGAAGGTGAAATTACCGATTTCTCCTTACCTTCTTACGATGTTACATTCACTGTCTACATCAACAACCAAGAGAAGGTTACTGAAATGTTCTCCAAGAGAGACCTTGTTCCAATCACTGTGCAAGTCTCAATTGAGAATCCTAATCCTGCAGGTTCATCTTCTGGCTCAAGCTCTTCAACATCAAATTCTGTTTCTAGTTCTGGGTCTGCTTCAGTTTCAAGTTCTGCTTCTGCTTCAGTTTCAAGTTCTGTTACCGCCTCTGATTCAGATGAAACTGTTACAAATACCGTCACCCCAACTGTTACTACTGACAATTTGGTTAGTAAGACCTTTACTGATTATTCTACCATTTTGAAAACAATTACTAGCTGTTCCGATGGTAAATGCTCCACATCACTACAAAATGATGTTGTTGCAACTATCCCAGTAACTGTTGATGATGTTACAACCTATTACGTTACAACTTGCCCACTTGAAGATTTATCTTCATTAACTCAAGTTGCCACTGCAACTTCATCTCCAGTGCCTGCTGTTTCTGCTGAAAATGCTAAACCACATTTTACTATTACTTCTGATGAATCCACATCAGCAGCTAATGGGGCAACTACAGCAACTGAGGTCAACGGTGCTGATACTACTACTGCAACAATCAAAGCTACTGGTGAAACTGTAAGCTCAACTGCTTTAGAAACTTCAGTTTCTGCATCTATTGAACCATCATCCTATGAATCTTCTGGTGTTTACCCATCAATTGATTTCAACGGTGCTGGTAAGAATGCAGCAAGTTCAGTGCTTGGTTTTGTTCTAGGTGCTTTATTATTGATTTAAAGAAGGGTGGTTTTTATTAACTTACTCTTGAGAGAACTTTTTATCAATATGAGATTTCATGAGAAAGATTGATTATGAGAAAGAGAGAGAGAGAAAGAGAGAAAGAGAGAGATTAATGATCGAGGGAACTAAGGGGATTTTTTTTTTTTTTTGTGTGTGTGTGTGTGTGTGTGTGTCGTTAATTGCTTCGTAAACTTTGTGATGAAAAAAATGATAATATTGGGGAACCTGAGAGACTCCCTTTTATTTGTTTGTTTTTCTGTTCTTTGTCTTGCGTTTATTTCAATGTCCATTTTTGGCAATGTTCCACTTACTATATATGCTTAGGCTCTTTGTATGTTTGTCACAAAATGTATATTTTATTAATATTTACAACTATAAAAAATCAACTAGAAGTAAATTCTAGTATCTTCTTACCAGGTTCACAGTAGTTTTGAAATGGGCAAACATTGCAAACATTTGGAAAAGTTGTAGGAATCGGGTCTCGTTTTCCTTGCCATAAATCCATGCCTTGCAATAACACCTGCTGAGATAGTTTCTCAGAATAGTACTTGATGAAACTTTTTTCATCACTGCTATTGACTATATGAAAATCAATGAACATTTCATCAGATAATTTCAAAAGAGATTCTATTTGCACGATTCTACCGATAATATGAGCAGTGGTTGGAGTGTTTCTCCACGAACCATAAAATTCTGAAACTTCTATAACATCATCATCAATTTTTGGTATAATCAATTTTTGGCCAGATGTGAATGAAGATGCTGAATGGTTTATCAGATCATTCAATTCGATGCTGCCAAAATCTAAATTTGTTTCTTCATTTTTCAGTTTCAGGAAGTCATTGAACAAGAAACTATTGGATATTCCAATAAACTTAATTAAATCTATAGGCAAGGGGTCAAATATTGATACGTTTCTTTTCTTGCATGTAATTTCAAAATTCCGAAAATTTGTAATTAAATCTGAGTTGACATTCCTGAGTAATTTATTATATATAAGTACTTGATCATATGCTGTTTGAATTGCGTCATTTTGAATAAATGGTCTACCACTTGTTTTCAACTCTCTAATATTTATAACCAATTCATCCTCCCATTTCTTGAAAGTTGAAGAAATTTTATAAAACCAGCTTTCGAAATCGCTCAAGTGTTTGAAATTATTAATTTCTTTTAAATACTCCTCTAAAGACCCTTCGTTTTTTGATTGAATTTCCAACTGATCAATGATTCCACTAATCGTGATGTAGTCATTGTTTTTACCATTGAATGGTGTCTCGGAACTTAAAAGGTTATTGCTTCTAGTATTAAAGTTTCCAATAACTCTCAATTCTCGTGCCTTACCCTCCGAAAATAACTTGGTTAATCTGCCAAATAATAACTGAAGGCTTATGATGAATTGATTGGATTCATCTTTGAATTCTTCAAAATTCTCTAAATGTATTATCCGTTGTTGTAACTCCTTGTGTTCTCCTTCTTGTTTAATAAAGTTTGTTGATAAATCTGTCTTATCGTTAGGATAGGGTATATGTTCAATTGATTGACTTTCAATTTTTGATTTAAATCCTATAACGTCATTCAAAATTTGGTTTCCCTCAATAAAAGTAGTCTTTGTTGTGATGTCTACGTTTTGTTCTCCATCTTTGTTAACATTGAGATCATCAATATAAAAATCTGCATTAGATATCTGATCTTGAGTTTTTTCTTTTTCCAGATCAATTGAGGAATCTTGGATTTCATCAATTGAACCATTTTGTTGATGCAAAAATGTTTCATTAAAGACACTTTCATCCAGATCCACGCCAATGATCTCATTGAAATTGTTGCTACTATCAATTAAATTGACTTCAACTTGTTCGTGTATTTTCAATTCGAAATCTTTGTGAATTTTATTTCCTCTGTACATTGCTTTACTATAATCTTTGGGTATATTACCATACAAGTGAAACATTGACTTCAATTCACAATATTTTTTATTCATTGATAAGCTGGTTACATTTATTCTTGCATCTTTCACTAGTGGACTTTGGCCTTTGATCTCACAATCCCTCTCATATGGACTTACTCCTAGCTTCTTGATAATACTGATGGGTAAAGTTTCTGCATCTAAAATACGACATAGATCAAGTATTTTCTTTTGTTCATCTGAAATTACTTTATTTGCCGATGTATAGCTGAATGCTGTAATCAGATCCAGGACGTCTTGATCTGTTACTCTCGGTGTTGAATACTTCCGCCTTATACATTTCAGCATATCAACTTGTCAAATATGTTTGAATTAAAAAGAATAGTATAACATATTACACAATCTGACGCGTCACTAAATAAAATTATAACAGAGTAAATTAATTAGGGCCTCATTGGGAAAATCACCACATGAGACACCAGAGAAAAGAATCATATGCAAATAAAATACGAATGTTTTAATATGTATTTGGAGCCGAACTTTCGTCAAAAACGGTACTTTCTTGATCATTTTTCTCATCAGCAGAGCCTAATTTGTAGTTCTTAGAAAATGTAGCTTTGGTGGATTTGTCAACGTATATATGAGAATGTCTACCATAAGCAATACCAGGATGAACGACTGTCATTAGCAAAGACGCTAAACAAACCATTAAAGCTTCTAATAACATGAAGTAAATTTCATCCACAGACAATTTACTTGTCCAACCTTCGGATAACTCGATCAGTCTGTAAATGGATCTAATAAAGATCAATAATACAGCAAAAGACACCGTCCCTAAATATACAACATGCAGTTTCCTCTGTCTGATATGAACATATTCAGGGTTGAATTCGGAATGTCCATGTTTTTTATATGATTTGTATATGCTCCATAGGAAAATATACCAAAGAATTTGAAACCCTCCTATAGTAATGACTTGAAATGCTAAACCTGCAATCATGGTGTGTACACCCGGTTGTGTGCTTGAAAATGTTGATAAAGCCCCAGATGCCATACCACCACCTGCTCCTTGAAGAACAATTGAAAAAAAATCACATATAATAAATACCAAAGAATACACCATTGGTCTTAACAAACTGAATTTTTGCCCATAAACCAATGTCAATTGTGCAATGATATAATAAACACCTGCCATCAGGAAACATGGAGCCAAAGTTAAACAAACCAACTGCATTACGTAAGCGTTGTAACTTCCGATATTTTGGCTTGACCATACACGACCTGCATATCCTAAAATTTCCAATAATAAACCCGAGCTCCAACATGCCAAAAACCACCATTGTTTATAGAAGACACCGAACAATACCTGGAAACCCAACAGAATAGCAAAGATGATCAATAGGGCAAGATTCCCGCCGAAAGAAGGAGTATTACCACTGTAATATTGATTTTCGTCATAAATTTTTTTCATTATCGCCGAAGCCTGAGCTGCCTGCTCTAAAACAGACTGGGGCGTAGCAGTGGCCGTTTCAATTGATTCGAGGATACTATAATAATTGATAGTGGCCTGTGCCTCTAGTGCATTGTTAATCAATGAAAGAGAAACGCCCGTTTGTGTAGCAGTAGATAAAACAGATAATGCACTTTCTCTGTTGGATATAGCCACATTTAAAATAGAAGTGATAGATTCATAGGGAACGTTAATTTCAGTTGGAATTGAAGTGAGAGAAACCGTTGATGTTAGCTCCACCATCAACGATTCCACTACTGTATTGGTTACATTAAAAGCTTCCATGTTGTTATTAAATCATTAGTAAGAAAAAGGGATCAAGGAATTTTTGAAAAAAACTCCATATTTATAAAAGGGGCTTTGAAAATGAAGTAAGTTATTTCCGTGTAGTTTTCTTCGGCTTTTTGGCTTTCTGTTTGATGAGAGAATCCTTAGAAATGTCTTCCGGTTCCTGTTCTTCATTGTCCGAATCATTTTTCCCGGCATCATCATCAATAGTTTCACCATCAATTGTCCCGGAGTTAGCCGCTTTCGATCTTTTTGACACACTATCTCCGGTTTTGTAAATAACGGTAGGATGAATGTAAGAATTATATTTTCTGGTCAAGGCCGTCTTCAGGGCAGTGGGTAATGATTTAAATCTTGCATCTGGCTTTCTAGTCCCACTGACACCCAATTCGATCATATTATCAAAATCCTCCTTCGTTAGATAATAACTATCCAGTGATTGCAAAACAAATGCAATCCCTTCATTTCCATTTTTAATCAAGGTTTCAAGTAACATATCCCGCAAATACGGTATGTAAACTTGTCTTAATTCTTCACTGTTTGTATGGGTTCTAGTGCATGTGTGATATTGTAAATTTTGAACAATTCTATCAAACTTCATTCGTTTTGAGTTCTGCCCCAGCCATGAGGTGAAATTGATTCTTCCTGTTACTTGTCCTGAAATTTCCATTGCTGGATAAACTGTAGACATGATTGCATGAAAGGGTAAAAGAGACCATTGCTGATTGGAACCTCTAACAGCAGAATTAATAAGATCTGATTCACTAATATGATCCGAAGCATTAGCCAACCTTTCCAAGTGTTCTAAGTTAGTGGATGCGCCAACTGGTTTAGTCATTCTATAATTTTCATGAACCATCAGTGGAATTAGATCCATATCATTGAAGTACATCCCAATCTTTTCATTCAAATTCATTCTGTTAACAGATAATAGTCTTGGAACAATGTCAAATGGTTTCAAAGAAACTTCTTTTTCCCATGAATCTTGTACTGAGTTCAGGTTTTGAAAATTTAAACTGGATTGAGTACGAGAGACTGTGGACATGATATTGATGATTTGTCTGATATCATTGTGTGTAATTGAAACTAGCTGGTCAATCAAATTTGGATCCAGCTTTAACCCTTCTCTATGTGCAATAGTCATTAGTCGTGATTTCATTTCCCTTGAAGTTGGTCTTCTCCATACCATGTCAAAACAGCATTTATCTAATGTTCTCATTTTAGGTAAAGATTTATCATTACAGATCAAAATCATTGGTGTCTTTGTGATTTTACAAAATTGAGCAATCTGTGCCATACCACCATTATCACCACTAGACATACCATCTACTTCATCCATAATTAAACAGATCTTTTTTTTATTCACTTGATTTTGACTTGATGAATCAAAAAACCCAGCAACTGAGGTGTTATCTAATGCAACCTTTAAATGTTCAATCAACAGCTTCTTGGATCTGAAATCACTTGCATTCTTTTCAATCACATCGTAGCCAAGTTGTTTTGCAATCAAGGTAGCAGAGGTTGTTTTACCAATACCTGGGGGACCGGAGATTAAGACTGCTCGGTAATTGTCGATTGCTGCACCTGTCAGTTCATGTTTAGTATCAAACCATTTTGATAACCAGTTGTACAAAGTTTCAACGTTACCTTTATTACCACATATATGTTTGATATCAGTTGGAGCGTATTTGACTGTCCATAATTGGCTATCTTTATCATAAACTGTTTGGGAACTTTTAACAGTTCCAAGCGAAGTGGTAGATCTATTAATCGGTTTCTTTGAAGTTTCAACTTCTGCACGTTGTGATTGTTCTTCCTCTAATTTAGCATCATCTAATATCTGTTTTTCCAGTTCTTCTTGTTTAGCTCTGGCTTTTTGAGCATTTTCTCCTGAACCACCACCAACTGGCATGGAAGCAATCAATTGGATGAATCCGTCTTCATCAATGGCCTTTGTTTTCAAAGAAAGAATTTTCTTGATTTTACTAGGGCCTGCTTCTGTTCCAATAACGACACAGCTGGTTTTACCACTAATTGATTTTGTCACTTTGGCTCCATATTGTTGAGCTAATCTTTCACATTCATTTCTGTCAATTGTAGGTAATACACCAGTGAAAACTAATGTTAGCCCGGTAAGACATCCTGGTCTTCCAACCGGAATATCTCGATGTCCTGTTGATTCAACTTTACCTTGCATTGCTTTCAGTTGGAAGAAATTTTTTCCTTCCATTTCTGGATCTACTGTCAAAAGTGATTTGTCTGCATCTGGTATTCTCTTCAATACTTCCTCTGCTGTTTCAATTTTACTATTACCTTCATTTTCTGTTGTTTGTTCTGTTTTAACTTGTTTTGGCTCCAATTTCGGCTTCTTGGCCTCTTTTTTTTCCGTTGTTTCAATCGCTCTTTTATTTACCGCGTTAGCTTTTACTCTACCAGCTCCAAAAAATGATGAGATGTCCTTCCCTGCCATAAATCCAGTATCTTCTTTTTTTGTAATGAACACAATTTTGCATATAGACGCGTCAGTTTTTGAAATTGGTTCAGTTACGTAAGATTCATTTCAACTTTTTCGCCCTAAATATGGTCTCATTATCCTAAAGAGATAATATTGGAGTTCAAGAATGTCTATGAAAGATCTTTCGAACATAGTTATCAACTCCAAATATCGGTTAGAACGGAGAATAGGATCAGGAAGTTACGGTATTGTTTACGCAGCCCAGCATTGTTATACGGGAACTTCCTATGCGGTAAAGATCATTTTGAAGAACAACTCTACAAACACATCTAACAACAAACAGCTGCTTGTGGAACTGGAAAAGAACTTAATATATCAAGCCATGTTGAATAATGGGATATTAAAAGCCAATTTATTGAATTTGGACCTTATCGAGAGACATGGTTCCAATTGTAAGTTTCTAAGGGAAATTTCACTTCAATTGAAAGTTCATAAACACCCTAATGTCTTGTCTATATACAAAGTTTACGACTTTGAGAACTCTATTTTTGTTGTGATGGATTATTTCCCAGAGGGTGATTTATTTGCTACCATTGTGGATAAACAAAGATATAAAGATGACCCTTTTCTAGTCAAATCTGTTTTCATTCAAATAGTTGATGCGATAAATTATTGTCATTCAAAGAATGTGTATCATTGCGATTTGAAACCTGAAAATGTACTGGTTGCTAATAATGGTACCCGAGTGGTATTGGCTGATTTCGGTTTGGCTTTGCAAGAAAGATACATCGATTCTAACATTTCATGCGGATCGAGTTATTACATGTCTCCAGAAAGAATCCAGAATTTTTCTCAGGGATTCAACACAATGGAATCGCATTCTATTCATATTGATAGATTATTAGATCCGGAAAATCATCAAAATGACTATGTTCATCATGGTAATGTCAAATTTCCTACAAGTGCTGGTGATGTTTGGTCACTGGCTATTATTCTAATCAATTTAGTTTGTATCAGAAATCCTTGGTTAAAAGCTTCCTTTCATGATGCGACTTTCAAAGCTTTTGTTCAAAATCCTAAAATACTAATGAAGATTCTTCCAATATCCGTTGAAATTTACAACATATTAGTTGTGTATTTGGATTTGAATCCATGGGAGAGAGGTGAATTGTTTCAGTTTAGAAATGACATTCTTCATTGCCACAAATTAACGGAAACTGGCCCATTATCAATAAATTCATCATTAGGTGCATTGGATGTTATCACGACCGAATCTCAAATGTGCATTGGTTTGGATAAATTCACATCGTGTCCTGTTCCTGTTGACCATGTTGCATTACAGAGAAAGAAATCAAGAGAAAATATCATTGAATCAGTTGAAGTTGAGAATAATTACATTCCTGAAAGTAACAAGAATGATCCACTTAATAATGGTGAAATCGTGATTCAAAAACCCGTTCATCCAAAGAATTGCAGCGGGTGCCCCGAATGTGATTATAACTTGGATTTCAATCAAAGATTTGGTGGTGGTAATGAATCTGGTACTTCATTGATGACTCTATCAACGAGTTATTCAAATTACAGTAGTGTCAATTCATCATCAGTCAATATAAATGATAGCAAATTGAACAGTTTCACGGAACATCAACTCCAATTAGAAGATGAAAAACGGAAACTGCAAGCTGCAGAGAGGGATCTGAAATTACAACAACAACAACAACTTCATATGGAAAGGAAGAGATTGCGTGAATTGCAAAAACAACATCAACAGAAATACCTGCTTCAACAACAAAAGTTGCAAAAACAACAACAAAGAGAAAAGGAACATCATCTTTTTGCGCATCAACATCAACAGCAGCAAGGTGGAACTCTGTTCTCCAAATTGTTCAGGCACCACAACCATGCATCTCAAATTTCTCAACCTTCAGGTTCAATACGTGGTTATCCTCAACCTGGTATGAATAATCCAGCAGTTCCACATTACAAACAGCAAAAGTCACAACAACAACATCCACAGCCGGTTCAGCAACAAGCAGAACCTCATGTTATTGCCCCAGAGTTCAAACAATTCTTTCCTATGCCTGGTATGGGTCATCACACTAAACCCATTATTTCACAAACAGAAAACAAACGTAAGAGATTTGTCACTAAGAAAAGACAAAGGAAAGCAACTGCACCACCTGTGCAAGATTCAGTGCGCTCGAATTCTTCCGATGAAGCCCCAATATCTCAACATATTACATTAAACCATCGGCCAAGTGATATATCCGTGGAATCAATGTCAACGTCCGCCTTATCTGCCATAGTGGCAGAATCGGGAAATGAGGATTATACCCAAAGCGATGAAAATGAAGTGCGTCGTATGGGGAAACATCTGAGTGAGTTCAGTCTTCAGTAGTTTATAAAGCTAAAAATACTTCTATATATGATAATATAATATAAATTGTGACATGAGCAAAAAATAGTACTTGTGGAGAAAAAGAAACTGGAATATGTGATGTTAGATCTTTATCGCAATTTAGAGAAATATGGCGCCAGGAGGTATTTTAGGGAAGCTGTTTAAGAAAGAGAACAAACATAATAAACAAAAAGCACAGGTATCGCCAGAGACAACGAGATCGCCAACATTGTCGCCTTCGCACGATAGTTCAACATTTTCAAGATTGACACCTAAGGCATCGAAGATGTCAAAGACAGACTCGGTTGATTCACTTCACTTGCACAAGTTGAAGCTGTCACGGTTTTTAGAGAAAAGATGGATAATCCATGACACAAAAAGTGAAGAATCGCATCATGGAGTTAAGAATTTAAAGCATGAACATGCGTCGAAATCCTCGCGTAATCACAATGACAAGTCAATCACTCCAAGTCCTATCAAGCAATCAAAGTTCAATGATTTTGATGCTCTGTTGAAGTTAACACACCAATACGGGAAAATTCCTAATAGTGGAGAGGATTTGTTTAGTTTATATACCAATTCCGCCACTAAAGATGTCATTGAAGCCAAATCTGCTGAAGATGCATTAATTATTGGTAAAGGTGCAGGTGGATCTGTTTTCCCCATCTATAATCATGATTCCGGCAAAGTCTATGCTATGAAAAAAATAAGACAAGTTCAGCCAAATGAAAGATGGGATTCTTACGTTAATAAGCTTAAAGAAGAATTCCATTTGGCTTTTTCTTTAAAGCATCAGAACGTCGTTCAAACATATGGTTTGCTGAAAGATGAAGACTTGTTTGTCATCATTATGGATTATGTTCCATATGATTTTTTCACTTTAATCATGGCTGGTAAATATGATACTAACGAAGCATACTGCTATTTTAAACAGCTAGTGAATGGTGTGGCCTATTTACATGGAAGAGGTATTGCCCATCGTGATCTAAAATTGGATAATTGTGTTGTTGGTAAAGACGGAATTCTTAAACTGGTAGATTTTGGCTCTGCGGTCATCTGGGAACCTGTTCTTTATAAAAACGGTGATGTTAGCACTTTGAATCATGAAATACCACCGCGATCCGCTGGAAAGGTATCTGGAATATTAGGATCCGATCCTTATTTATCTCCTGAAGTCTTTTATCAATCTTATTATGATCCCACCAAAGCTGATGTTTGGTCATTGGCGATTGTATTTTGCTGTATGATTATTCATCAGTTCCCTTGGAGACTACCAAAGCCAAAAGACGATAAAAGTTACAATATGTTCACAATGAATAACAAAGAGATAATTGATGAAAAAGGAAGAAAGAAGATCGTTGGTCCTCAACGAGTTTTGAATAAATTGCCTGAAGAAAGTAGGAGTCTAATTGGAGATATGCTACAGTTATTCCCAGAGAAGCGAATGTCAATATTTGATGTCCAAAGAAACCATTTTTTCCAAAGTATCAGTCATTGTCATTACAACACGGAAACTGAATCATTTATTCCTGGATGTAACCACACACATCACTTTATTACAAGACAGGAATTTGATTCTGGTAAAACTTCTGGAAGCGACTCTGGCCGATCAAAAAAAGAAAGATCCCCAGATATCAAAGCAGATGACTCCATCAAGATTCCAACTATCATATTGAACCAGCAAAAAACTATAGATTCCGATTAATGCTAGTAATGAAAGTAGTGATGTTTCAACTAAAAAATATGTATATTTATTAATTATATTGGCAATTAACAAAAAATTTACATTAACTGATTGTAAATTAAAGAGACAGATTCACCATTGTTAAGTCTCCTTATAGCTTCACTAAACATTCTGGAAACATCCAAAACATCTACAATGTCGGAATTACGCCTGGACTTTTGGTCCACACTATTAGATGTAATAATCTTTTTGAAAAGACCGGTTTCAATCACCTTTTCCATTGAGTTATTACTGAAGACACCATGAGTGACAATAGCATATATTTCTTTAGCACCTTCAGATTTTAATAGTTTAGCGGCCCTTATCAAAGTACTTGCAGTGTCAATCAAGTCATCGATAATGACACAAGTTTTGTTATTAACATCACCGACAAGCATGTTACGATCTTCTGAATCGACTGCAGATCTCTCCTTGTGAACTAAAGCAAAAGATAAACCTAAGAAATCAGCAACTGCTGTTGCTCTTTTAGCACCTCCGGCATCAGGGGAAACGATCACAGAATCTTGGTATTTTGGAATAAATGTGGATATGTAATGTTGAACCAACGGTTTAGAGAATAAGTTATCAACTGGAATGTTAAAAAACCCTTGAAATTGGGAATCATGCAAGTCCATGGTAAGGATATGATTTGCACCTGCTGATTCGATCATTTGTGCAATCAATGTACCATTTGGTGCCATCCATGGTTTGTATGACCCATTTAAAGTATCTTCTTCGCCTGTACCAATATCCTTTGGTAATAAAGTACTGGTAGTAAATCCAGCATTTGGCTTTCTAGAAAGTACACCTGGAACATCAGGCTGACATGAATAAAAGAACAAAGGCATAACAACTGTGATTCTCTTTGCTGATGCCATCTTACAAGCAGAAACCATCAACAATAACTCTATTAACAAATCATTCACATCTCCTGCACCTGTTTGGCAGATGAACACATCCTTTTCTCTGACAGACGTTCCAACTTGAATCGAAGTTTCCCCATTTGCGAATTTTACACATGAGACTTTCCCTGCAGGAAGTGATAAGTTAGCACAGATTCTACTAGCCAGTTCTTCACTGGATGTTCCCGAAAACACCACAATGTCTCTCATTTGTGATAGTTATATCAATCAATAAAAGAATAAAGATAGAAAAACTTTTCAGATCTCTTTTGCATATATTATATAAGAGTTAAATATTTTACAAAAGTCCTCCTTTGTTCTTGTTTTGCTTCTGTTTGTAGACTCTCCAAGCCAGGACGCATCCGTATAAAAATGCTAAGACAAAAACAAGCCTGACAATAGCCTTAAAGATGGTCCAAATCCAACCAAAAAACCATCCTACAAAGCCAGAATCAGTGCCATACTTTTCAGCATCTGCCGCTTTCAATTTTTTCTCTTGTCTGCGTAATCTGTTCATTGTTCTCCTTGTAGGTTTTTTAACTTGGGGTTGATTTCCTGTATCATTGTCATTATCCCAATTATTATTGTTGTTGACATTATTATTATTGGAGTTGTAAGAAGGTAAAGAAGTGACATCTTTTTCATCTAATGTCCTGAATGATGTCACTTGGATCTTAAAGATATCAACAATGTGATGTAGTTGACCAGTCTCGGCAGAAACACTCAAATATACGTTTCTACCCATTGGTAAATAATCAGACACAGAATCATCTTCTCTTCTAAAACAAACCTTCCAATTACCATCACCTTTGATATCGGTAGAGATTTCGAATATTTTCAAAGAACGAATATAGGTTAGTTTTAACTTTGAAGGATTCTCGTTGTTGTAAACATCGGAAACAGAACATCCACCTAATTGTGAATCTATTCCATCCATTCCTTTTTCATAAAAGTTTGGATCACCATGATTTCTTTGTAAACTCATGTAAGGGAAAACATTTCTATTACGTTTACCATTGAAATTCTTATATGTGTCAATGAAAATTCCTAAACCATCCCATGCAGATCCTGCACCAAAGACATCACCTGTTTGAATTGGGTCTGCGGTAAGCCAAATGGCCATCCCATCTCCAATCAGTGTAACTCTTTCTTGGTCACCATGAATTCTAAAATCAATTTCAATTTCAACGGCATTTAAATCTGTATAAGAAATTGGAGTCTTAGAAGTAAGATATCCGTTTCTCTCTGATTTATCGGTCACTAATCTAACATAATCTCCTTTTCTTGAAAGTAACATATTACCCCCATTTTTATAATTCGGGTATTGAGCATCTGCATTCAGTAAAGGTGGTAATCCTAAGTAGGACAATCCAACCTTGTGGAACTCATCTGAGTGGCGTAAAGCATCGGAAATTGATGAAAACCCATCCTTTCCATAGAACGCACTGTTAGATTGTTTCCATTTTGCTGTTTGTTGTGATGATGACGATGATGATGATGATGATGATGATGACGAAGGCCAGATCAAATAAACGAAAACAAGTAAAAGCACAACAAGAATTACCTTTGCTCTATTAGTAAGTCGTCTATAAATGGACTGTGCTTTCTGAAGATACGTGCTGTCGCTTTTGTAGCTTCCAATTGAAATATCCATTTGATGATTCGAAAAATACAGTAGTAGAAAAAAAGTAAATTCTCTACAAATGTATATTCTCTATAAAAGGTTGCTATGAATTTTGATCTATTAACCGAGATTCGGCTCATGGAGTAGGAATGGAGATTTTCAATCAAGATGACTATGTAGTCTTTTTTTCTTCTCTTTCAATTTGCACAGCACCAAAATCCCCAGCTTCAAAGCATTCGTCCAAACTCATTTTCGAATCATATTCATTTTGTGTAGAAAACAATCCGGTATCGCCGTATTTAGAAAATAGCTGTTCAATAACATGAGCTTCAATTAGAGGTGAAAGTGAATCCAAATCTTTGAGTAACTTGGCCTTTTCTTCCTTTTGTACGGATTTGAATACGTCATCTCTTCGTAAATGATATTTGACCATATAATAGCCTGCTGTATTCAATTGCAATCGGTGCATGATACCTTTTGTCTCAATGTTGAGATTTGTGTTTAATTTCCTTGATTCTTGTATAATACAATCTATCAACCTTGTTTGAAATCTTGACTCGTCGATATTCTCCTTTTTAGGAACTGATAACGGATTTTCAAAAACAGACTTGAAAATATCAATATAGATCGACATAGCCACTTTCAACATATCTAAGTTTTCCGTGTGTAAGGAGCTAGAAAGAGCGTAATTGATCAAATCATTTGTCAAAGTAAACCTATCAAACATTTCATTTATTAAAGTTTCCAATTTTTGTTTTGTTTCATCATCTTCATTAAGTTTGTATATTTTGCTGTAGACTTTTATCATTAAAAAGGACATCAACCTATCAGGTTGTAAACCAGTTTTTTCAAAGTCTTCCACAACTTGCGTTACAAATTCCAAATTCTTGATATTGTAATCCATGTACGAAGCAGGAACATTCATCTCTAAAAATGTTAAAAAAAACTCCATTGATAAATTGGTCCCTTCTTTCATATACCCTTGATAGAACTGAATTTTTATTTCATCCATTTCTTTGGACATTGGCAATTTCAAAAGATTAAATAGTTCTTTGTTGGAAGCTTTAAATTTGTATGATAAAATATGTCGAAAAACTTCTGTGTTAAACTGTCGTATATTTATACTATCCTTTTCCCCAATATTCAACACTTTGTTCATAAAAATAACCTTTTTCAAAAATAACCCAATATCTCGATCAGGGATCGAATGCATCCAATCTTCATTCCATATGATTCTCCATATTTCCATTAATCTTTTAAATTGTGCTGATCGGTTCCATTCGTTTGAAATATCGTTATTTACCAAGTGGAGGAACTCAATAAGAGTCGCATTCAAATTTCTTGGAATTTGGCCCTCCAAATCCCTTTGTCTCTTCAGTAAATAATGTTGAGGCTCTATCTTTTTCCGTATAAACCAGCCCTCTATCCTAGAATGAATAACTGCTCTTTTATTGTCCGTAAATTTAAACAGATGAACATCATCCTCCGTAGTTACTTCATGTTCCAAACTTGGGCAAATTTCATCCAAAATCTTTGTTTTAAAAGCGCTCTTGGTTGGTAACTCATTATACACCTTTGTCTGTTGTTTAATAAGCGCCAAAACGCCTCTCAGTGTCATTTTTTTGTATTATCAGGATTTTATATATAAGATATCCATTTTAAGTATTTTTTGCGTTCCCCATGTGTGTTGCATTCATTTAATAATCCCGACAAATGGCGGTTTTAGCATCAAAGAGGATATTTATATCGCTTGTTACAATTGTAAATGCATTGCCAGTGGAGTATCGTCCCCATGGAGTTTTTTTGCAGCTATTGGGGCGTGATACCGTTGAAACTACATCACACCAGGTACCGTTAACCACCGGAGAGTATTATATATATATGGCCACTTCAATTGCATTGGTCTTACTGGGAGGAGTGTTTGCAGGTTTGACTTTGGGTTTGATGGGTCAAGATGAAGTTTATCTTAAGGTTATTGCAGCATCGGGTACCGCCAATGAAAAGAAATGTTCCAAAATAGTTTTGGATTTGATTGGAAAAGGTAAGCACTGGCTCCTTGTCACGTTGCTTTTATCCAATGTGATTACAAATGAAACATTGCCTGTTATTTTGGACAGATTTCTTGGTGGGGGGTTTGCAGCGGTCTTTTCTTCTACTGTTGCAATTGTGATCTTTGGAGAAATTATTCCACAATCTATTTGTGTTAGATATGGATTAGAACTAGGCGCTTTTTTTGCACCTTATGTTTTGGCACTGATGTATTTTATGTATCCAATTGCATATCCTATAGCTATGTTGCTTGATTGGATTCTTGGTCAAGATCATGGTACTCTTTACAAAAAAAGTGGATTGAAAACTCTTGTTAATTTACATCACACAATGGGAGCAGAAAGATTAAATGCCGATGAAGTGACCATTATCAATTCCGTTTTGGATTTAAAGGCTAAACCTGTTAAAGAAATCATGACACCTGTTGATAAAGTTTTCACTTTACCATCGAATCAAATTCTTGACGAGAAAATGGTTGAAGACATCTTTAATGCTGGATATTCTAGAATCCCAATCCATTTACCAGGAGAACCATATAATTTTGTGGGTATGCTTTTGGTTCGTATTTTGATTTCATATGATCCAGAAGATTCATTGCCAGTCTCCTCCTTTCCATTGGCAACGTTACCAGAAACTGCCAGGGACACATCTTGTTTAAATATTTTGAACTACTTTCAAGAAGGTAAATCGCACATGGTGGTGGTCAGTAAAACCCCAGGATCAGATACAGGAGCTGTTGGGGTGGTTACCTTAGAAGATGTCATTGAGGAGTTGATTGGCGAAGAAATTGTTGATGAATCTGACGTTTACATTGATGAAAACAAGACTATCATGAGATCAGTCCCTGGTCCATTGGGGAAACGAAATGTTACATCATATCTTCATGATCTATACAAAAATTCCAGATCGTCAATTGATTCAACAAATGATCCGAAGTCGACGAAAGGACCAGCCTACATTAGTAAGGCAAATTTCAGTAGAACAAGTTCTGTTTGCAATTCTCTGAAATCATCTTCACATCCAAAACACACAGTCACAGCACCAACTAATGTAGGTGGAAGTCAGCTGAAAGATTGCACCATAAACCCTAAAGCTGCTCATGGAATCAAACCGTCCAATTTGGCTGTTGATCCTTTGTCAACGAATAATACGCACATCACCATCAAAAAGCAACCACAGCTGATATCCAAGACAGATGAAAATTCCAAACTAGTGAGCCATGCTAATGACGCTGATAAATTATATGGCAATACTCCAGATCTTGAGTTAGGCAAATCCCCTGTTCCGGAGGTTCATCTTAATGAAGCATCAGCTTTTGTCCAAGGTCTTATGGACAATGCTAGTAGAGTTGATCAAAAGATTGGAAATGGGGAATCTCCACATACGTTAGACAATGAATTAGAAGCTAAGAAGCAAAGATATATAAATAACAATTATGGAATACCTTTGCCCAAGTCATTGGGAAACTCTTCTGCTATGAGTTCTGGTACAAGTTTAGATAACGGCGTTCCAAATGGTGCTGGAATTGGTTCCATTATTGAAAATAGTATTGTTTCTTCTAAGGGGGTTCAAAAAACAATTATTGAGACTAATGAAGATGTTATTGAGGATTCTGATGTTGCTACTGATGTGAGTGTAAAAAGTGGCAAGAAAGGTAGAACAGGAAGCTTCTGGGGTTTGAGTTAGATATTTTTTAGTTATTGCCCTTTTGATTGTAATAGTACATTTTTTTCTACATCATCTCTTACCAAAAGTAACAGATATTTTGCTAGAAATGGAGTTAATCTCTCCTGAAATGGAAAATGACACACCAGGGAGAATGAGAAATACACTTTACGAAAAAAGCGGATCAACATCAATTGGAGGTTTTGACGGTTTATTCAGTCAAAAAGATTTTGCTTTTCCAATCAAAATTGATAATGTCAGCAATGGATTTGACGACGGTCAATGGTCTTGTTTTAGCAAAAATCAACTATCCAGTTTCAGAAATAATCGTAAAAACTGTTTCAACTATGTTTCCAGATTTAATTGTGAGAATTCCATTAATGTTTCTTGTCGATCTGATTGTCGGTCAGAGCTCTGCAATTTAGAGAAAGAACCAAGTGCATTAAACTCTCAGTCTTGGGAGGAAACATTTGAGTTTGTGTGTGCTAAGCAAAAATGGTCTAAACGTCGTAAAATGGAATATAGACATATTTTCCAAAATCTTTTTCTCAATGAAAGCCAGCTATTTTGGCTCTATGGTGATAAAGTTAAACGTCATTCACATCGTAGGAAGGCTTTAAAATCGGTATACTCATTTTGTTTTGCAATTAAATGCTGAGCAATTTTGGATTCAAGGCTGTGCAAAAATAAATATTTTTTTAATATGTATATAAATTTTTAAAGTTTTTTACCTATTTTTCACTCTTCTTTTGTAAAGTGAAAAATTTGAGACAATCAAATTAGATATGTCAGAAAGGCCTTCAAAGAAATCGAAGAAGTTTGTGCCATTAGCAGAAGAAGAAGCTGAAGAAGCTGAAGCAATTTACAATTCTCATCCTCACCCAGAAAAGGAGCCTCTTGTGTTTCACGATGGAGGCGAATTTGATATCAACAAAAGACATAACACAACATCTGAGTATGCATCTACATTGGAAAACGGGGCAAAGAATCCTTTCACAGGAGAAAAATTCAGCCAAAAGTATTTTGATATCTTGAAAGTTAGACAAGATTTACCAATTCATCAACAACGTGCAGATTTCTTGAAAACTTTCCAATCTACTCAAGTGATGGTTTTAGTCGGTGAAACAGGTTCAGGTAAAACTACTCAAGTTCCACAGTTTGTGTTATTCGATGATATGCCACATTTAGCAGGAAAACAAGTTGCTTGTACTCAACCTAGAAGAGTTGCCGCTATGTCTGTTGCTGCGCGTGTGGCTGATGAAATGGACGTCAAATTGGGTGAAGAAGTTGGTTACAACATTCGTTTTGAAAATATGACTTCCAATAAAACAGTTCTAAAATATATGACTGATGGTATGCTTTTAAGAGAAGCAATGGAAGATCATGACTTGTCACGTTACTCTTGTATCATTCTTGATGAAGCCCACGAACGTACATTGGCAACTGATATTCTCATGGGTTTATTAAAACAATTGAGTAGAAGAAGAACTGATTTAAAGATCATCATTATGTCGGCTACCTTGGATGCAGAAAAATTCCAAGGTTACTTTGACGATGCTCCACTATTAGCAGTTCCTGGTCGTACATTCCCTGTTGAAATCTACTACACTAGAGAGTTTCAACGTGATTACTTGGATGCTGCAATTCGTACAGTTTTACAAATTCATGCAACTGAAGATGAAGGTGATATTTTGGTATTTTTAACAGGTGAAGAAGAAATTGAAGATGCTGTCAGGAAAATTACATTAGAGGGTGAACAGTTAGTTAGAGAAGAAGGATGTGGTCCATTGAAAGTTTACCCATTGTATGGTTCTTTACCACCACACCAGCAACAAAGAATTTTTGAGCCTGCACCTCCTCCATACAAACAAGGTGGTAGACCAGGACGTAAGATCATTATCTCAACCAACATTGCTGAAACTTCATTGACAATTGATGGTATTGTTTATGTCGTTGATCCAGGTTTTTCAAAGCAAAAGGTTTACAATCCACGTATAAGAGTTGAATCTCTTTTAGTCTCACCAATTTCTAAGGCAAGTGCTCAACAAAGAGCTGGTAGAGCTGGTCGTACAAGACCAGGTAAATGTTTTAGATTGTACACAGAAGAAGCATTCCAAAAAGAATTAATTGAACAATCATACCCAGAAATTTTACGTTCCAATTTAGCCAATACCGTTTTAGAATTGAAGAAATTAGGTATTGACGATTTAGTGCATTTTGACTTCATGGACCCACCAGCTCCAGAAACTATGATGAGAGCATTAGAAGAATTAAACTATCTTTCATGTTTAAGTGATGAAGGTAATTTAACAGCTTTAGGGCGTATGGCGTCAATATTTCCTTTAGATCCAATGCTAGCAGTCATGTTGATTGGCTCTCCAAAATTCGGATGCGCTTCTGAAATTTTGACTATTGTTGCAATGTTATCAGTCCCAACCGTTTTTATTAGACCATCTGGTGCTGGTGCCAAAAAGGCAGCTGATGAAGCCAAGAAACTTTTTGCTCATCCAGACGGTGATCATTTAACATTATTGAATGTTTATTATGCATTTTTATCTGATGAAGCACATACTATTGGTCAAAGAAAATGGTGTATTCAAAATTTCTTGAACTATAGATCATTAAAATCAGCCATGTCTGTTAGAAAACAATTGTTACGTTACATGGAATCTCACGATTTAGAAGTTAATGAAGGTGACTATGAATCACCAAACTATTATGATAACATCAGAAAAGCATTAGCCAATGGATTTTTTATGCAAGTTGCAAAGAAGAAATCCACCGGTAAAGGTTATACAACAGTTAAGGACTCCCAAGATGTCTTATTGCATCCAAGTACGGTTTTGGCACAACAAGATGAATGGGTTATTTACAATGAATTTGTTCTTACATCAAAAAATTATGTCAGGACGTTAACATCAGTTAAGGCGGAATGGTTGGTTCAGTTTGCACCAAAGTATTATGATTTAGCGAACTTTCAACACGATGATGTTAAAATGAGTTTGGAGAGGGTTGTTAACAGAGTTAACAAAATGAAGAAGTAGTTTAATTTAATTAATTTTATTAATTGTAAGTATAATAATAAATTTACAAAAATTGTTTGTATATTACCATTAGGCCCATTCACCAAGAGATAAAACCTTTTCAATACCTCTGACGACGGTTGGAGTATCTGGGAAAGCGAAATCTTCCAATTCCTTAGCGTATGGGGTTGGGACTTCACAACCAGTAATTCTTTCCATTGGAGCATCTAAGTAATCGAAAGCGTCAGATTCCATAACTTGGGCACAGATTTCAGAACCAACACCGGAAGCTGGGAAACCAGCTTCAACTGTAATAGCGTGATTGGTCTTCTTAATGGAAGCGAATATAGTTTCGGTATCTAATGGTTTGATAGATCTTAAGTTAATAACTTCAACTTCAACACCGTATTTTTCCTTGACAACTTCAGCAGCTTGGAGACAGAAGTGAAGGTTTCTTGAGTGAGAAATGACGGTAACGTCCTTACCAACACGTTCAATCTTAGCCTTACCGATTGGCAAGACGTAATCGGAAGATAAAACATCATCAGTAATATCGAAATAATCACCGTACAGTAATTCGTTTTCAAGGAAAACGACTGGGTTTGGATCTCTGATAGCAGCCTTCAATAAACCCTTTGCATCAGCAGCGGAATAAGGAGAAACGACCTTCATACCAGGGATGGAGGAGTACCAAGCAGCGAAATCTTGGGAATGTTGGGCACCAACACCTGCAGCTGCACCATTTGGACCTCTGAAAGTAATGTTGACAGGCATTTTACCACCAGACATGTAGTAAGTCTTTGCGGCAGAGTTGATGATTTGATCAATAGATTGCATAGCAAAGTTGAAGGTCATGAACTCACAAACTGGCTTCAAACCAGCGAAAGCTGCACCAACACAAATACCAGTGAAACCCATTTCAGTAATTGGAGTATCAACGATTCTCTTTGGTCCGAACTTGTCCAAAAGTCCACGGGTAACCTTATAAGCACCGTTATATTGTGCAACTTCTTCACCCATAACGAAAACATCCTTGTCTCTGTCAAGTTCTTCTTGAAGTGCAGAGTTAAGAGCATCTCTGACTGTCATGGACTTAACTCCGTTTTCAACACGGTAAAGTTCGTGTCTGGCCAATTGGGAAGCGTGGAGCGCTCTAGTGGACCTCTTAAAGCTAATAGCAGCCTTTGCACCTCTTGTGAACATCGTTTATTGGTAGTGGAGAGGATAAAGAAGTGGATAAAATTATGTAAATTTTTGACGCATTACAAAATTCCGCGTGGGGGGTTGAGAATTTTATATTCTGAGTATAAATTCTTTTTTGTGCGATGCTTACGTAGTAAATGATTTAGATAGATGATATATATAAATAGTTGATCTTATGTAGATTGTGCTGGCATTTTAAACGGGGAAAAAGGCCCAAAATTGGGTATTATAGATTTTGGTTCTTTACCTTTACTTTACTTTACTTTACTTTATATGTATATATAACCATATAAGTATATTGTTAACTATAGTACAAATACAGAGCACAGACGAGCCAACCAACAAGATAGGTGTTGTTGTTGGGAGTTGAAAATTCAGTTTTCCATACAAATTGCTATGAACTCCTCTTCATTGATCTCGCCATCATTATCTAAATCAAACTCATCGATCATGGCATTAAGCTCGTCATCAGTCAAGTTCTCTCCTAGTTCCTTTGCAACTCTACGCAAATTCTTCAAACTAATCTTCCCCGTATTGTCATCATCGAATAACTTGAACGCCCTTCTTATTTCATCAAGCGGATCTCTTTCAACCACTTTGGATGCGACGTACCGGTAAAAGTCATCATAACTGATCAATCTACGTTTGTTATCGTCGAATTCTTCAATGATGGCTAGAACTTCCGTCTTCTGCATGTTAAACCCCAAAGCTCTCAACGCCACTTTCAGTTCATGATAATCAAGAAACCCGTCGTTGTTCATATCAAAAAGCGTGAAAGCCTCTCTAATCTCCTGCTTCTGCTCGTTCAATAACTCTGTCTTCGCCTGTCGCGTGGATTTATTCAATGAGAGAACGCTGTTCATGTTATAGTTTGATGAAACATAAACATATAATATTATCAACAAAAAGTTCAAGAGTATTTTTATAGTTAGAGAAGACAGTTTACGCGTTTTTGGCGGCAATGGAGATTAGATTGGGGGCCAGAGTTGCGGTAAACACAAAACTTATACCCGATAATACCCGATGTCGAGTTTTGGGGGTCGTGAAGTACGTCGGGAAGGTTAAATTTGCACAAGGGGATTGGGTTGGTATTAAATTGGATCAAAAATATATTAAATACTCAAGGAATGATGGATCCGTTCAAGGAATACGATACTTCTCGACTGGGGATTCAGCATCTGGACTGTTTGTCAAAACTTCAGCAGTGGTTGTCATTGGATCGGAACAGGAAGAAAACGATGCAAATGAAGATAAAGATATACATTCTAATCTGATAGAGCAAATCAACTCGTTAAATGATAAATTGGAAATAAACGAAGTTGAAAAGGAAGTTTTGAAAGAACACAATTCGATCTTAGAAACAAAATTGCATGATTTGAAGCTTACTTTGAAATCACTTGATCCGCCGCCTGAAGTGTTCGCAAATTCAGATTTATTGAATCATAAAAAACTACTAATTGAACTAACGGAAGTGAAAGAGTCATCCAAGCTCAAGGAAGAAAACCTCAATAAAACAGTTGTTCAGTTGAAAACTGAGTTAACTAATGCTTATGAAAACATCAACTTGTTGAATGGGCAACTGGACGAAATAACTAATGAACTATCGCTTTTGCTGAGTCAAAATGAAGATCTCCAAGAGAGATTTGACTCCTTACAAACAGAATCATTGCAGGCAATGGTTGAAACCCTCACTCAAAAGGTCTCAGATTACGAAAATGATGTAAGCAAATTGAACGACCTCATATCACAATATAAATCAAAAGAAGAAGATTCAAAAACTTTAGAATTAGAGTTCTCCTCTACTTTTGAAAAGTTGAATAATCTTGTGACTGATTTAAATGATCAATTGGTAGCTGAAATTTCGAAAAATTCCAACTTAGAAAAAAGGTTAATGTCTTCAAGTTCAATGATAAAATCATTGAAAATGCAAAGTGGTCAGCATATTCAAAATGATGTGGCCTCTAATCGAAATTCTGTAATTAACAATTTAAGAAAATCAATTGATCTGAAATTCGTCGACTTTGCCAGTAAGGCGGAAGCTTTGCAGTCCAAATCTCTTATTTTATTCAAAAAGCTGATTGAAGTAAATGAGATTTCCAACTTTTTGGTTTCGTTAAATAGTGAAAATGTTGAAATATGGAATGAATTGAGCGCGATATCCACTGTCTATATAAATACCGTTATGAAATTTGACTCTTTCATCATCCCGCTTGATAGAATTGATCAGTTTCTTAATTCATTTTGGTTACTGTTAGATGACCCTAGCCTTATAATTTATCTCATTTCAGAATTAGAGTCCCCTTTTCACTGGAAGGATCAACTGATTCCAGAATATGAATATATGTTGAATTTGGAAAAACTTAGGTACCTTTCATCCTCGTCTTTAAATCTGCCCGATTCAAAAAAACAATTGATTGGCATTAGACCTAACGAACATCTAGATAATTTGATTTTTGGTTGGGAAAAGAAAGAAATTGAAATTGATTTCAATAAGCTAGACATTATAATCTCAAAAAATCAAAACGATGTTCAAGAGTCAGTTTTAGATCAAAAGGATGAATTGAAGAATCAAGTGGATTTTTTGAAGCATAAGGTTCGTATTCTTGAAACAAAACTACAAGATGAGCAGAAAATTCAGCTGGAGATTACACAGATCAGCAATAATTTGGATCTGAAAGAAGCAGAATCTAGGCAACTAGAACAGTCCATGAAATCAATTGAAAAACTTCAACATGAAACTCAAATAAATTACAAAAATGCCAAGAATTTATTAAACAAATTTGGTATCGATCCAGCGAAGAAAGATATTATTGATGAATTTCAACTGATTGATAACATGAAACTTGTTAGCATGATTGGCACTCAGCGAGAAATAATTGCCAAAATGGCATCAACACGTGAAGAATTTACTGATCCCAAAACAGGTTTGGGATGGCTTAAAGAATGGCCCACTTCATATGTCACTACTTCTAAATCATCAAACACTTACTCGAAAACAGTTAATACCCTTTTAGATATCAATCTAATGAAATCAACGAATTCTTCAAAATTAGAAAAGCATATTATTAGTTTCCTATGTAGTTAATTACATTATTATACAGATTGATTTACATATTTTTTTATTATAGCTCAAGCAACTTCTTTGATTTTTTTGGCCATTTCCTTGCTAAATCGATTGAACTTCTAGGGTATAATCTCTCCAATACAACCAATATTAGCATATCAACAACAACGCAAAGGGCAAACAATACACCAGCCCATGATCCACATGCATAAAAGTTTATTAACCTATTCAATATGGATAAATTTTCTTGTTGATAAACCAGGTCATACACTCTCTCTGTTCTTTCCGCAATATCTGCCCAATCATACATTTTTTTAATCTCTGAGTGAAAACTCAAGGTATCCACTTGATTCTTTTTCAATTTTTCTACAGCTGTATGAACTGCATTACATAACGAATCTTCTTCAGGATTGGCAAATACCGTCATTCTTGAAGGTAACACTTCGGGTATTCCACCAACATTTGTAGTTACGACTAATAATCCACATGAAGCCGCTTCAACAAGAACAGTCCCAAATGCTTCAGTTAATGAAGGATGTAAATATACTTGACCTTGAATCATAACATCCCTTACCTGTTCATGTTTGATCGATCCAATCAATTCAACTCTGTCTTGTAATTGAAATCTTTCACGCATTTGCTCCAAATCGACGAATTTCGGGCCGTCTCCCGCAATTAGAAAGCGTATATCATCCCTGGATAGGCAAATTCTTGGTATAATAGCTGTCAATAAATCAGTTCCCTTATTTTGAAATAATCTCGATATGACAACAACAGTAATCTTATTTAAAGATGGTCTGATCGCAGCCGGCTTGAAATCATTGGATACAACTGCATTGGGTATAACACTGACCATCGAAGGGTCTAAATTGGCTCTAAGTACTGTGTTCTCCTTACAGGTATGTGAGACACAGATTACATGACCAATGTCTGTTAATGTAAATTTCAATAACTTGTTATGTATAATTGATGCGACATCTGCAAATCCAAAAAGTGAATGGTCGGTGAATACTGTTTTCAAACCCATTGTATTTGCATGTATGATTCCTTCGTGGCACAACGATGAGCAACTTCCATGCCCATGGACTATATCAATTGATTCCCTAATAAATATTTGACGCAATAGCGGAAACGATGAGAATACCGTTGGGTACGTAGACTCCCTGTAAAACACTTTCAATGGTAAATAATATATCTTTAGTCCATTTGTTAGTGTTCTTACCCCTTTTCTGTCTCCATAAGCATGTGTCACTACAACAACGCTATGGCCTCTTTCAATTAACCTTTGTGATAAATGATAGATGTGAAGCTCCACACCTCCCGGTTGGGGGTAAAAGAAGTCGGATACAATACTATATTAATGAGTTAGTTTTCATTTTCAAAATGCTCTTTGTTCCTTCACCATACGCTATATTGTAAGAAAGTCCCATTTGTATGAATAAACAAGTGCTACTCGCAGGTTTTGCAAATTCGCTGGCCCTGCAATTTTCAAAGCTCCCACTAAAATTTGTTGCTAAAAATTTATTTGGGCCAAAATATTTCCGCAGTAAAATATTTTATTTGGGAACTCTGAAGCAATAAACTAATTTACTGGGAGATTATTTTAGAATGATCAAAAGTAGCCAAATTTGTAGGAAACTTGACCAAAAAAATAGTCCCACAACGCTTTAAATAGTTTTCCAGGTGCTTTTCCGACACTTTTTTCCGCCTAGTGCTTTTAGAGTAGGATTACAAAATGGATTGTGGCGTAATGACATCTCGTTTAACAATTACGATTTTTCTACGCCTTGTTTTTCTTATTATTCAGCTAGTGAAATGTCACCAGCCGACTATACAGCGTTGCCAGGGGAACCTATTGGTACCGAAGGAAATATAGAGCCTGTAGAGATCCAGAATAATGAATTGCCGGCAAGCCCGCCAGAATACCAGCCCTCATCCGGTTTTGAAGAAATGGAAATAGACGAACAAGAGATACCAAGAAATAACAGTCTACGTTCCAAGGCCAATCGGTTTGCTTCGGATTTCAATAGAAGGGTAGTTCAACCAATAAATCAAGTGTTAGATCCGGTTTATCAGCTTTACTGCTATCTAAATGCACAATTTGAATTGTATGTTGCTAAATTGGGGAATCCACTAATTGTCAAGAGGTTATTATTCATTGCATTCATCACAGCAGCACTATATTTGGTTTCTTTTTCCGGCATAAGTACGCAAAACATATTGGTACAATCACAATTTGTTGATTTTTCAGTTTTTGAAGAATACATTGAAAGATCAGTTGATGTAGGACGGATCGAACAAACTATTGAATACATATCATCGATGCCTCATCTATCTGGAACAGCGGGAGATTATTCAATTGCTCGTTATTTTGATCAAAGTATTCAATCGGGTGCTCTTCTCTCCAATCCTGACACGCAATTTGGATCATACCATAACTATCCACTAGATCCAAAAGTATCTCTTTACAATAATGAAGAATTGATTCATAGTTTCAACCTGAGAGAGAAGATAGATTTTAATGACAAACAAGATGACTATTTCACCTTGGCATTCAATCCGGGCTCTAAATCTGGTTCAGCCAGGGGAAAAGTGATCTATGCCAACTATGGTGAATATAGAGACTACAAACTATTAATGGATAGAAATCATGATGTCAAAGGTAAGATAGTTGTTGTCAAATACGGTGGAATTTTGCCTGCTTATACAAAACTGAGATATGCACAAGAAAGAGGTGCAATCGGGGTCTTATTTATCACTGATCCTTCTCAACAAGACATTTACAACATGGAATCTATTCAAAGAGAGCCAGTAGCATTTGCAGATATATTACCAGGTGATATCATCAGTCCTGGTCCATACGTGGTGATGGAAAATGATGATCCAGAATCATTCGACAAACTCTTTGATAATTCACCGGTTGCACCAAAAATCCCTTCGCTTCCTATATCATGGGTTGATTTTAAAATTATAATGAATAGATTGAAGGGTAAGGGTTATCATCTGCAAGAATGGGATTTTCAATTGTACGATGATGAAATTGAGATTTGGTTAGATGATGGAGAACATGAAATCAGTTTGGAAAATCAACTAACAGAAAGGCATAACAAGGAATCATGGAATGTCATGGGTAAATTGGTAGGTAGAGAGCAAGACACGTACTCAATTGTAATAGCTGCTTCAAGAGATTCACTTTGCCATGGTGCGATGGAAAGTTCCGGGTCTGCTATTCTCTTAGAATTGATCAACATATTTAGTGAAATGTCACAGGCTCTTCATTGGAAGCCATTACGCTCAATTTTTTTTATCTCTTACTCAGGTAGTAAATTCAATATGGCTGGCTCAACATATTTTCCTATCAAACAAAATGATTTTTTCAAAAGAAATGTCTATTCCGTGATTGATCTTGATGATATAATCCAAGGTGATCAGATTCAAGTGGAAGGGGATCCTATTTTCCATTCTGTTTTGAAAGATTCAGTTCACAGGGCAATGAGTAAATACGGAAATGATACCCACGTTGAATTTGATGATAATACCCCTTTAAAATATATTGATCATCCATATGATAACACATTAGCAACAACGGAACATCATGGAATTAGTAGAATCTCATTAAAACTGGTTAAATCAGTCAAATCATATCATACCCCACAATATTATAAAAATTCTTGCCTTGATACTTTCAAAAATTTCAAAGAATCAAAAATTGATCCGGATTTATCTAAGCATGCATTTATGACGAAATTAGTTGCCAACGTTATTATTAAATTAGTTGAGACTCCGATTATACCTTATGATATAGAATACGCTGTCGAATCATGGATTTCGAATTTCAGGAAAATTGTAGAATTCATTAATCAAAAAAAAGCTGGCGAAGATGCAAGTAATGAGCTGAGAAATATAAACTATGACAATGTCAATGAATTATTTAAACAAATGAAAATAATTGCAAATCAAAATGTGGGATTTATTTCTACGTGGAATGATTTAACTGACAATGCTAGGAGCTCTGAACCTAATCTATTAGCTGTCAATCGATTAGATTGGAACTTCAAGCTGCTTTTATATCTTAAAGTTATGCTGTCGGTAAACGGAATTTACGAGAATTCATGGAAGTCCAACGTCTTTTATGGTAGAGAAATAAATCCCGGCATGGCAACTAGTAATATACTGCATAATGACTATCCTGGTATCTGGAATGCAATCAACAAAAACGACTGGGTGGCAGTTCAAGAACAGATTAATTTACTCTCTGATATGCTGCAGCAAGGTTTGGGTATATTCCAGTACTAGATTCTTTCTTATAAATGGCTAAATGAACATATTCTTTGTACAAATACAATACATAATCATTTTATTTTAAAGTCACATACCTTAAAAGTAAAATAAATGAGGTGCTAGTTTTGTTAAATAAATGTTGACGTTTTATTTCTCATCAGTTCCCAATTTGGAAGTTTTTTAGATAAAAGAACAGTGTTAAAAGCTTTTAACCTATGCAAAAGCTAATTTATTACAGATCAACCCCAAATTATGATCATTTGTCCTTCTTCCAAATACCAAGCAAAATATTAGCATCGGATGTAAGATTTTGATTTTAGATATATACTCTGGATATGATTCCAAATTCGTCAATAACTCAGTCAATCCCTGTACAACATGATCTAACTCAATATCTTGAACCTTTGGAGTCGGTCTATTTCCTAATATCTGAATGTCGGAAATATATTTTCTCAATGCCAATGCATACCTTGATAGGAGGAACGGTAAACCAAGTTTCCAAAGATTTGGATAATTAATCGGATCAACCAATTCTGAAAGATCAAGTAAGCATGTTTTTGCAATATTCAATCTTGTATATATGACTAATGTTGATGTAGTACCATAATTATCGCACGTTCCATCGTCGGTCAAGAGTTCAATCAAAGAAATCATATCTGAACTCGTTAAATTTTTGTCCTCTGGTAAAATTGAAGAAATAAGTTCATCTTCTTCATATAAAAATGACATATTCCAAATCAATGAAATATAGTTTTCTATGAGCTCGGGTTTTATATTATAGATTTCATCTGTACCATCAAATTTTTTGAAAAGACTTAAAAGCGACTTCTTTAATTTCAAGTATTGAGAAAAGTCGAAGTTTTCAATGGATGAATCGTGTCTTGAACCATGATAGTTACTGAAGCAACATTCAAGTGCTTCTAAAAATAAAGAAATTATTTTATCCAATCTAGTCCTGTCTATTTTCATAACCTCAGTATCATTAAAAGGTAAATCCAATAAATAATCGGAAAAAAAACAAGTCGTTGAGACTATCAAATCTGTCGCCTTCATCCAGAGATACTTGAAATTTTCATATAAATATCTGTCATCTTTTGTTCTAGAAATTTGGAGTAATGATTCGACCATATTGTATAGGGTTCCATTGTTAAGCAGCAAATCAAACTCAGTGGACTTGTTAAAGTAGAGGCTAAGCAAATTCATAGAACTGTAACTAGAATAAACGAACGTTGCCATTTTAACATTCAATTCCTCAAGCTTTTTCATTTGTTCATTTCTGACCAGAGGTAGAGAAACAACCGAACACAACGCTTCAATTTGCTTGTCTTGGTATTTTTTGAAAGTGATATCATTGTGAATCAGCTCAAAATTCTTCAATGCCGCATTTTGCAGCTTTGTACACTTCAAATTATCGTTTCCTGAGTCTAAAACTGGATAGCCAATACTTTGCACTAATATATTTTGCATCTCACAAAACCTGTTTGAGTCGATGACACTATTTAGTAATTTCAGTGATGGCTCAAAACAATCCATTATTGAAAGCAATAACTCAGAGTATTGTCTTTCATTAGTGAAATTGTAATTTATCTCCAGCTTTTCCCAAAATTCAGCGATTGAAAATAGTAAACTTTTGTTAGTTATATTCTCTGACAGAAATAAAGTCACGATTTTATGGTAATCATAAACCACTTCGTTTTCTAATTCAATCCAATCATATGGCAAATTAATCAGTTTCAAAAAAAATTGAATCAATCCACTCCAATACTCTGTCGTCCTATCAGAAGTGCCAACTGCTGTCAATTTACTCACAAACAATTTAGTAATATTTGATACAAGTGTTTTGGTACTATTCATTAGTTCATTACTGGTAGTTTTGTCTGAAACATCGTATTTCATATCAGAGTCTAAAATGGCGGGTTTCAAAATGATGTCATATATCAATTCCCACGACGTGTTTTCCAAAGAGAATGTTTCGATAATATCAAAAAAAGTTATTATTGCAGCGTCTCTGACCCTAACTCTTTCGTCAAATGTGATTGAAACAAAGCTTGACACTAAATACAACCATAAATAACAGTAGTATGAATAATCATTTATATTCTCAGAATTTTCAGAGTTTGACACAATTTCAATCAAATCTTGTGTTGTTTTAACAGATTTCAATAATGTCGAATCTTTATTCCATAATTCAATATTATCTTTAATATAATCATTAACTATCCATAAATAACTGACGGAGTTGAATGATATATTCAAATCAAACTTTTGTGTCGCAAAATTTTTTAAACTGTCAATAATGACCTTAATTTGATTTTTTGGAATGGATTGCAAAACTTCATCCAATATAACCTTTAACGATTCAAAAGATGATTTTATTATTAATGTGATAATTTCAGTAATATTTGATTCGTTAAGAATTGACAAATCATAGCTTTCAATAAATATGAAAGGGAAGTTTAACATTGAAGTTACAATATCCCATCTCGCTTTAATCAAATTACCAAACTTGTCAATAACGTCTTTCAAAGAATCAAGATTTTGTAGATACATTTTAACTTCACAATTTATTACCAGTAATTCATTAGAGTGAGGTAACTTATGTAACCCAATCATAAAATCATGAAGAGCACTCAAAACGCACGACTCTGTAGCCAAATTCAATTCATCGCTCATGTAGCTAAAGCCAGAATTTGCACATGCTTTTATAACTGACTCCAAGTTTCTACATGCTAAAAGCCTAATTTCATCATCCAAGTCTCTTTTCTGTGACAATGAATTAAAATATCCCGTTATCACATCACATGTTTCCTTCGAATTGATAATGAAAGTTACTGGGTCAACAACTGCAATGTCACTAATTTTATTGAGGGCATAAAACTTATTGAAAATACACGGTTGCAATTCACCGTCATCGGCAATTGGATTTAATCCGAATTGATCATCTAAATCCATATCCAACACTGTGTCAGATAGCTTTATCAACGAATTAATGAATGAAACAAACACTTTATTTGATGAATTTTTGAATCCTTCGTTCAAATTTTCTAGCACAGTTCCAAGAATCAACAGATCATTATTATTCAAAAAGCGGGAAAATTGTGGAACATCCTTGTTATTTAATCCAGATTGGCCATCTACATAATAACTTATCCATTGCAATGCTAAAACAATAATATCCCAATCATTATTCAACTCTTCACCTATAGATACAGCCAGATTCAAAAGGGACTCAAAACAACGAATTTGTCTTGAGTTAATGCTTCGAGTGTAGAATTTAAAAGCTGATGGTTTAGTTGGTGACTTTGTTTGACTTTGTTGTTGTTGCTGTTGCTGCTGCTGCTGTTGGGAAATATTTGAAACGGCTTGACCAAATGTTGATGAAATTGTATCGACAATTGATTCTCCAATTGAATAAACTCTACTTTGATAATTAGATTTCCCCTCAATTTTTAAAGCATAAGTTGCTATCTTTTTCAAGATTGTGACTTTTGAATTTTGCAGGCATAAAATTCCGGAGCAAAAACATAAATCTTCTATTGACTGCAATAAGGATAAAAATATATCATCATCCAAAGTAGAATGCATGTAGATTTCCAAGATACTCAATAAGAGCTCTTGGTTTTCAATAATCATTGAAGTGGCAGTATTATAGTCTGTTAAGAAATCACCTTCCAAGTTTTCTTTTTTGATAAATTTGGCTTCATTTTCAAAATTTGCCATCAGTTGATGGGTACAATCCATGATACAGCCAATTAATGATCTAACAATATTTTGAATCAACAAAAGATGATATGTGTTTGGAGTAAATGGTGGATCCGGCTTATCTATCGAATCCAGATATGACACACTTATTCTGCTTGTTTTAGCTGATAATCCAAGTTGCCGCTCTAAGCTTGTTCTCAGTGATGATTGACTTTCTCTTTTATTCAGAGATGAAGCTGAATTTGGTGGAACAGATTCATTTGAAAAATGTGGTTTTTGAATTAATTCCCCGGTGTTCAATATACTTTTGTTATCATCGAGAATAACAAGACACGCTGTCAAAATATCAGAAATTACATGTTTTCTTTCCTCTTCTTCATTATTATCGTATTCCATGAACATTTTTTTTGTCAACTCGTGATTCTTAAACAACCCTGAATATATTTCTAAAGCCATAATTCTTTTCCAATTTGAAGTACCTGAATTTTTTGATAGCAAATGACATAACAATGACAAAGTGACCTCAGACTCAATTTTTAATACATCAAAAGTTTCATTGATCAAAAGAAATATCAATCGCGATACTCTAACCATCAATGAAAAGTCTTTTGAAGACGATAAAAACCTCAACAAAATTGGTGCAACTTTTGTTCTTAACAAAAATCCAAGTTCTTCATGGGTAGCAAACAAATTATGATTATTCTTTATCAAAGTCTCTAAGATCTCAAATCCATAATCCTCTGATATGTAATTGGTTTTCAAAAATGATGGTTTATGGTGTTCAATTAGAGTACATAAATCCGATGTTAACCTATATGCATCAAATGCACAGTCTGCAATCATTATTTTTTTATCATCATCAATGACGACCTCGTGTACTTTATGTTTTTCTTCGTCATTTTCCTTTCTGACTTTTTCGAACGCTGTATCCAACAATTGTGTAAAAGTAGCTTGAGCCGTATGGGAAATTGCAGGTTGTCTATTTGCCCCTTGTAAAGTGGAACAAACGTTCAATATTGTGCTCAAATTATCCCCCATAATAATAGAGCTATAGCTCTGAAAGAATCCTGGTAAAATTTGCAGTATCTTAATTTGAACATCTGCTGTTGTATTAGTGGCTTCGTATAATGATTCAATAATATCTCCTATTTTTTCTTCTGGTATGCAATTGGATATTGCCAGGGAACTCAAGCAGCGTAAACAAATTGTTACCACTTTCCCATTGCGTGTTTGCAGTCCCAGAACCAGTACTTCCACAATTTTGTTTGTTGTTTTAAGCCCATTCATCGGATCTTCAGTATTTTCGAGCTTTTCAATGGTTGAAATCGCCTCTTCTGCTGCTTCTTTCACCTCTCGATTCCTCTTCTTAGCTTCATTTGCCAGCAATTCTAAATCCCCAGCCAATTGCTGAAGAATTGCCATCTTTTGAATATAATCTGTTGAACAAAAAGTTGAATAAGAAAGATCAAAAAACTACGTATTCTTTTCTGAAGTCTTTACATGCACAAAGGCAAAAAAATTATTATGGAGGGAGTTTTTGCCATCAATAAACCCCCAGGGGCCACCTCGCGTTTTGTTCTGGATCGTGTGAATAGAGTGTTATCAAATACGCCTATTTTTCAAGAGTCTTTGCAAAAGTTGCAGGATAGCAGAAAGGAATGTGGTGGTCGTAGATGGAAAACCAATAAGTTGAAGATGGGACATGGAGGTACACTGGATCCACTAGCAGAAGGAGTTTTGGTTATTGGGATTGGTAGTGGGACGAAAACACTGGGAGAATATACTAACGGATCCGTTAAAATGTACGAATGTGTTGGTCTTTTAGGGGGTTCTACCACTACAGGAGACTCAGAAGGAGAACTGATTCAAAAGACTGACAATGAATTCATCACCAAAGAACTTTTGGAAGAAACAAGACAAAAAATGGTTGGTACTATTGATCAAACACCGCCTATTTTTAGTGCTTTAAAAATGGATGGAAAACCGCTTTACGAATATGCAAGACAAGGTTTGCCATTGCCAAGAGCAATTAAATCGAGAGAAGTCACTGTTTATGATATCAAATTGAAAGATGACAGTTTATCTAAAGAACATGAATACAATTTCTTAAAATCCCAATTAGATGAAGATGGAGAAACTCTTGTTACAAAATTGGCTAAAAATCCGACTTTGAATGATCATCCTGTACCATATGCACGTGAATGGCTTGCTAAGGCAAAGGCTGAAGGAAAACCTGTTGAAACTGAGCCTGTGCATCCCCTACCAGAAGGATCAAATTATGAAGCAGAAGATTATAGAGCTCCAATTATTCATTTTGATGCTAAGGTATCATCTGGAACATATATTCGTTCGCTTTTAAGTGATTTCGGTAGAGCCATGGGCTCAAGTTCATACATGGTTAAACTTGTCAGATGGAATCAAGCAGAGTGGGATTTAAAGAAAAATACGTTTGAAATTGACGATTTCGAAAAATACAAGCCAGAAATCTGGGTCCCTGTCCTACAAAAGGTTTTCAAAAACCATGATGTCGATGTTAGGAAAGAAATGGAGGCTCAAATAAAGTTAAATCCTGAAGGTGTCAAAACCGCTGAAGAAATCGCTGCTGAAAAAGCTGCTGATGATGAAAGATTGGAACAAATTGCAGCAAAAAGAGAAGCACGTGAACAAGATGGAAGAGGAAAGCGTGGTAACAAGAAGAGAAAGTACCAAAACGATAGAAAAAAGCAGTAAGGGATAACGAGTTTTTTTTCATTATTTGATACATATGCAATCTATAGTATGTATCAACTTATTACTTATCCGTGTTTATAATTAGCTTAATTATTAGATCTATAAATGTAATAAAATTAGTTTCAACTTTTGACAAGTGAGTTGACATTGCCTAAATAATTGCATATATCTGTATGATCGTCTGTGCCATCAACATCTAAAGACATGTCACCATAACTTAATTTGATATACTTGGAGTTTGTTGGGCAGCCAAATCCAAATAATGGAGGGCAATCTCTTACAATCGCACTACATACATTCAAACACGGTTGAATTTCTGAATATTCCATAGGTGGCACAATAGTTTCCGCAATAAATGAATTTCTACCACGACCTGCAGAATAGTATTTATGCTGATTAACCTCAGAGGCGGAATAATCGCATCTTGGAATTGTAACGGCACAAAGCCATTGTTTATATGAGTTTTCACAATCAGTACATGTTCGTATAGGAGAATATCTTGCATCTAGTTCTGTATCACATGCAGTTTGCTGTAAAGCAAATAAAAATGGTTCATAATATGATTTCGCATTCTGATCATACCTAATCGCTATCTCTTCCCACGATTCTAAACCCTCCGTAAAATTTGATGAATTTGGCACAGCATACGCAACCGTATCACAAAAATCTAAATCATAAAGAAGTTTGCAAGCATTGTTATCTGCCGTTCTAAAACTAAATGCACGAAAGATACCACCTCCATATAATGAATTGTTGTCATTTATGACTAAAACTGCACTGTATTCTGTGTCCTCTTCTAGATTTGTAACAGGAACAACATGAGTTTTATTATTTACAGTTGTAGAATTCAATTCCACCCATTGAGAATAACCGGCATTCTCTGATATTTGATGGATAGCACACCAACTTTGATTAAGTGCAACTGATAAAGGATTATCTATCGAATTGAAGACAAATAACTCAAATGTTCTATTTTGATTAAACGAAACTCCAGATGCATCGAATATACCCGATTGATAATCCACATCTATTAAAGATAAAATTGGATCAATATCGTATAAAAACATGATGTTCTTTTCGGAAACGCCAATTTCGAATTCCCAATGAAATTCATCAGTACAGTTGGCGCATTCATCTGGTATAACAAACAAAAAAAGAGTATCATAAGCAGTAGAGTTTGAATTTTCTGTATTTTCGTCAAATTCTTCTATCTCCGCCAAACCTTCTGCGTATCCATTTTGGAAAGCTGCCTTACTCATTAATTCAAAATTTTCACCATCAGCTAATGTTTTGTTATGGGTAAAATAGATACTTAATCCATTATATGATGTGTCATCATCCCAATTCACTGGCAACCTGCATATATTGGCGGATATGAAAATAAGAGATTCAAATCCATTGTCCCATTGGGATTTGGAATTTGTATCGAATGAATAATAAAGCGTTTGCCCATATGTTATACTCTGTTTTAATGGAGTGGAATCTGTAATGTAATTTAAAGTTCTTGGCTGCAAATCGTTGATTTGATGCTTGGAATCTTGGGGATGACTATCATCTTCAGATCGAATTTGATTTCGGTGTAATCTTCTTCTATGAAAGTGGTGCACTAACTCATTTTGTTCTTCATCTCTCTTCAGTACAATTTCTGGCTCTATTATCATATTGTTTGTGCTATCCAGCATAAATTTATCGAAGTACCAGTTCCCCATTGAATTCAATCCGTGGAAATGATTCATCACCCCCCAACCTGACTCTGATTCGATCTCCGTATCTTCTTTTGCTCTAATGTTTTCAACCATTGCCATTATTTGTGGTAATACAACCAAAATAGCAAATAATGAACCCATCATTGATAACAGGACCGAGAGTACACTCCGATCTACCTTATATGAAATTAATAAAAAAAGATGAAGTTAAAATAGATCAAAAATATGCTCATGAAGATTGGATGTACATTTTGATCTTAGAACTTTATAAACTATAAATTTGGAAGGGTTAAGTGAAAAAAGAAACTAGAAAAACTTATAAGTTCAATTTCTCCTTGAAAATAGAAGTCACGGCAGCAATAGCATCCTCAGCACCTTCTGACTTTTCACCGATACCTTGACAAGCGTTACCCTTACCACCAGCTCTACCACCAATGAACTCAGCAGCCTTGGTGGCAACATCAGTAGCAGAAACGGATTCAAGAGACTTGTTTGATAGATAAACACCTTGTGCAGCCTTAGCACCGGATTCCTTTGGTGCCAAAATCAAAAATAAGTTATTGTCCTTTTGATCCTTCTTCATGTAGTTAAGAGCTTCTGAGATGATCTTAGCATTGGCAATGACGTCAACCCTCAAAGTGCAAATTGGAGAAGGAGATTCGGCAGAAAAGTGGGCCTTAATAGCATCCATGACGGCCTTTGTGTCTCTCTTAGCAATAGCCTTGGTTTCATCCTTCACGGTTTTGTCAATAGCAGCAAACTTCTTCTTGAGAGCATCTTTTTCTAAAACTGAAACACTGAGTTTACCGAGGGCGGTACCAGTTTCCTTCAATTTCTTTTCTTTAGCTTCACCATAAGGCATATTAGAGATTTCATTCAATAATTCGTCAAATTCTCTTGCTACTCTTTGAACTTCTCTAGCTTCGGAACCTGAAACAGCAACAATACGTCTGATACCCTTGGCGATACCGGATTCTTCAATGATAACAAATTCCTTGATATCGTCAGTCTTTGCAACATGGGTACCACCACAGAATTCAATTGAGTAGTTTTCCCACTCTTCGTTGGATGGGTTAGCTAAGATTGTGTCAACTGGAACACCAACAGAGACAACTCTAACAGGATCAGGGTATGTTTCACCAAAGACAGCTCTCAGACCTCTGATTGATTTGGCAACATCTAAACCAACAGGCTTGGAGTAGACTTGTAAATTATCTTTGATTATTTTGTTAACAATGGACTCAACTTGTTCCAATTCCTTTAATTCAACTGCTTTTTTGTGGGAAAAATCAAATCTCAACTTTTCTGGTGAAACTAATGATCCCTTTTGATCGACAGTCTCGCCAATGACTTTTCTTAAACCGAAGTTCAAAATATGTGTACCAGTATGGTTGTTTCTAAGAGGCCATCTTCTTAATTCATCGTAACCTGCAATGACCTTTTCACCAACCTTCAATTCACCTTCAACAACAAAACCAGTGTGTAAAACATAACCGGCGTAAACTTGAACGTTTTCAACATTGAATTCAGCTGAACCGTCAACGACAATTTTACCAGTATCATATTCTTGACCACCTTGTTCGGCGTAGAATGGAGTCTTATCAAGAATAATACCGATTTGGGCGCCTTCTGGCAAACCTGCAGTTGTATCAACAAACCCGGTTTCAGTGTAAATCGAAACAATGGAAGATTCAATGTTTTCTAAACCAAATTTGGCAGAATCATCAGTCTTTGGAACCTTGTCGTTGGAGTCTAACTCACCTAAAGAATGGACATTCAACTTTAAAAGAGTTTTGCCGTCCTTAGCACCAGCACCACCCTTTGAAGCTTCCAAAGAAGCCAATCTAGCCTTCTCAAAGCCGGCTTCATCGATCTTCAAATTAGCTTCTTCGGCCATCAAACGAGTTAAATCGACTGGGAAACCGTAAGTATCATACAATCTCCAAACATCCTTACCTGATAAAGTTTGCTCTGGTGTCTTTGAGGCAATGAGAGCATATTGCTCAAATAACTTTTCACCTCTGTCAAGAGTTCTGGCAAATGATGATTCTTCTTCGTCCAAGATTTCGAAAATGAAGGAAGGGTCCTTTTCTAATTCTGGGAAAATGTGAGAAGCTTGGCTAATTAAAGTTGGGGCCAATTGTGAAAAGAATTTACCGATAGGATAGTTCATATACTTTCTGACGTATCTGGACCCTCTTCTCAAAATTCTTCTTAAAACATAACCTCTACCTTCGTTGTTTGGAACACCACCATCGGCAATAGCAAAAGTTAAGGTTCTGACGTGATCGGCCAAAACACGGTAAGCGGTGTCAATACCATCAGTATCTTCTGCACCAAACTTACCAGAGTAAGGTCTAACACCTGTGATGTTCTGGATTTGAGTGAATAAAGGTTGGAATACATCAGTGTCATAGTTGGATGAAACGTCTTGTAAAATTGAAACCAATCTTTCATAACCCATACCAGTATCGATGTGCTTAGCAGGTAAGGATTTAAGAGAACCGTCGGCTTCTCTGTTGAACTGCATGAAAACGTTATTCCAGATTTCTAAGACGTTTGGATCATCTTCATTGACAAGGGAAGCAGCATTTCTGCCACCGATTCTATCATAATGAATTTCAGAGCATGGACCACATGGACCTTGATCACCCATTTCCCAAAAGTTATCTTTAACATTACCAGGTAAAATGTGATCTTCAGAAACTCCAACATCCTTCCAGAATTGTTTTGCTTCTAAATCAGGTTCCAATCCTAGTTTTTCATCACCACCGAAATAAGTAACATATAATCTATCTTTATCAAGACCATAAACCCTTGTCAACAAATCCCATGAGTAAAAAATGGCTTCCTTCTTGAAATAATCACCAAATGACCAGTTACCCAACATTTCGAAGAAGGTATGATGGTATGAATCTCTACCAACGTCTTCCAAGTCATTATGCTTACCACCAGCTCTAATACACTTTTGTGAGTTAACAGCTCTCTTCAAACCATAAAGTGGAGAGGCAGGGTCAACGGTACCTAAGAAAATAGGCTTGTATTGGTTCATACCAGCATTGGTAAATAACAAAGTTGGATCATCATGAGGAACAACTGATGAAGATGCAAAAAACTTGTGGTCTAAATCCTTGAAGTATTGAAGGAAAGTGTCTCTAACCTTAGCAGCGGGCCAGTTCTCGGGAGTTAAATTGGATGACATTCTAAGGGCTCTCTTTGTTAATCTCTGGAGCATAAAACGCTTCCCTTTGGAAAATAATTTCTTAAATATATAACAAAAAACTGCAAATTTTCACCCTATTAGGTGGAATTCCTTTTTCATCCAGTCGCGTGTCATGGTTAGATTAAAAACCAGATATTTGCTGTTTCAATTGATGTATCCAGAGAATGGAGGTGTGGAGGTGAAAAATGGAGGTATGGAAGTCAATGTAGGAGTTTCTTCGGGAGTTTCAGCTGGTCTTTTGGTGTCAATATTACGATCAAGTTTACAGAAGAACTTTGGAGATTATGGGTCTAGTTTGGCGCAAACGACGTTTAGTGTGAAGTATTTCTTACCACAGACAGGTACAGGTATCATTAGATGTCATCGAGAAGCGGTCGAACATGTTTTGGCAGCGATGTTTTTTGTTTCAAGTATTGATGGTAAACCATGCGTTTTCAATTGTATTTCAGTCAGTGGAAGTATCAAAAAGGCAGAAATGGATGCAATGGAAAGAGCCCGAGACATACTATCAGAAGCAAAAATTCAAGGCTTAATTAAAAAAGAATCAAGCGCTGACTCCATTTTGGATTCTATGTTCAGTAAAACAGGCTCAATCGAAGAGGATTCATGATGATCATCAATTGCATTTCATAACACTTTGCTAATTATAATAATAATAATAATAATAATAAATCATTATACAGTTACTTTAATATGGTTTCATTCACTCAATCAAGATCTAGACTTGATAATGTCGACAAATTCTGGCTTGAGAGATGCACCACCAACAAGGAAACCATCGACATCAACCTTATCCTTGAAATCTGCAGCGTTCTTACCATTGGCAGAACCACCGTAAAGAATTCTGGTAGCAGCAGCTTGTTCAGCACCAATTGTAGCAGATAAGTACTTTCTGATATCAGCGTGAATTTCTTGTGCGTCATCAGCAGTTGCAGCCAAACCAGTACCAATAGCCCAGATTGGTTCGTAGGCAACAACAATGTTGGACCAGTCCTTGACCTTGGCGGCAACAGCAGCCAATTCTCTGGTACAAACGTCAAGTGTCAAACCTGCTTTCTTTTCTTCAATGGATTCACCGATACACAAGATGACCTTAACACCTTGAGAAAGAGCAAAGTCAACCTTATCAGCAACCAATTCGTCTGATTCTCCAAAGATACCTCTTCTTTCAGAGTGTCCGAGAATAACCCATTCGGCACCTAAGTCCTTAATGAAATCAGTTGATGTTTCACCAGTGTAGGCACCGGATGCCTTGATGTATGCATTTTGGGCACCAACTGACACATTCTTTTGGGTGTTGGTGTCAACAGCAAGGCCAATGTATGCTGCAGGTGGTGCGATCACAACTTGCACATTGGATGGCAAGTCTGCTGCGTTTAAGTTTTCCACAATAGTCTTGATAGAGTCTTTGGACCCGTTCATTTTGAAATTACCACCGACAAAAAAGGTTCTAGCCTGGAGTTACTTGTTAGTAGCTGATTGTTACATGTGAGGAAGGACTTCGTCTGTAGATTCATACCATTGTTTAATTAGTTTGTTGGTTAAGGGAGGTTTCGGAAGGAAAAAGTGGGTGAAATAAGCATGATTAAATATCAAATCACACTCCGGGGTGTGTCAATCCATATATTTTTCAAATGGCATGATATACTGTTCGGAGTAAAATTCTCAGTATTTTAAGGGTACCGTTGTGAAGCGGTAATGCTGGGGAAACTATGGGTGAAATGTTTGTGATTTTAGCACCAATCCGTGTTACAGAGCCTATATAACCTATTAATATTTGTATTAACACAAATTCTTCATTGTATCATCTAAATGTGCATCATCGCCGCTGACATGAGAGTCACAGTCACTTAATACTTCTTTAGCGTGTCTTAGATGATGCAGATTCAGATGCGGATGATTTTGAGGTGTGCTTTCATGTAATTTAAACATCTTTCTTATTTCTTTACTCTTTCTAGCTTGCTCCTCTAGCAAAGAAACGATTTCTCCAGCAACATAAGTTGAGAGATGGGTTTTCGAATTTGATCTAATCTCATCTTTGATTTCCTCTCTTGCTTGCATTTCACTTTCACACCCTTCTAGCTCCGACCAAGTTGCTAACTTCGTTTCTAATTTATACCTCTTGTCCTCCTTCTGTCTCAGCACAATCCATGAACAATGTGGCACGTTTTGCAAATTCTCAAAGTATTCAACAGACCATCTAAACCATTTCTGCAGGAAAACCCTACACCATATCCCATGAGTAACCAAAACCAAAACTGAGGGAAAATCGTCTCTGCTGAATTGTCTGAACAAAGTTTCATTGAAACTAGCACAGCGATCGAATACATCTGCTGCAGATTCTCCATGTGGGATTCGGTAGAAAAAATGCCCATACCTAGCCCTTTCAAGCCATATATCTCTCATATCTTGTGGAGTACCTTGGAAGTTCCCGAAGTCTTGTTCTCTCATTCGTGGTTCCTCGTACACTTTCTGGCGTAATCCGAGATCTTCAATCTCCTCTCTGATGCCACATAACGTCTCTCTAGTACGTCTGTATGGTGACGTATAAAAACAAATTGAATCGTCTGGATTCAATAACTCTCTTAGTTTTTGCCCTGCAACCTTTGCTTGAATATGTCCTGTTTCCGTTAATGGAACCTTATGATTTGGTATATATTGGTTCACTGTTTTATCTGCATTTCCTTCGGATTCCCCGTGTCTGACTAGTAGAATCAACTGATAATAAAATGTGTTAGTAACTTGTCATGAATATACCCAAACTTCTCCGGAGCTGTTTCATATCCAACAGCAATTTCTTCCAATGCTGCGGAGTACAATTCCACTTACTCTTGGTCTTCCCATTTGTTTTTAAATCCACAAAACGTCAAAAGCTTTTGTGATATCATCAAAAATCTTGTAACGCACTTTATATATGTAATTTGAAGTTTTTTTTCACCACCTTCACCAACTTCACCTTCTTTAAAACAGTCTGATAAAATGGTTTTGTCATTGAGATACGCGTCAACCGTTGCCAGAGCAGTTTCAAGGAGCTCTGCTTTACCTAGTCTCGAATCTATCAGTGCTTCACAACTTGTTCAAAAGCCACAGGCTACCGATTACTTCATCAAACGTACATCTAATGGAAACCTCCCAATCTATAAAACCATGCGCTCTCAGACCCCATGGACCGATATCAAGCGTGTGGAAGGAAATCTTGTTAGTTTCAGAAACGACCTCCAAGCAGCTATGGTTGCTCATAACATCTCATTTGATGAACCAGACTTTTTCTGCTTTGTTCAAAGCAACACCCTCAGGATCAAGGGTGATTACGTTAAGGACCTTGCCAAAATCTTGGACAAGGTCTTCTAATTCAATAACTTCCCTTGTACATATATTTACATACCCCCATTTTGGGTTTCTATATATTTTATATAATACTTTAAAAAGAATATAAATAAATACTCCTTTCAAAAACGGAAAAAGCCTTTAGAATACAAAATACAGTAGTGCAAGGCACTTGTACCTTGCAGCTTTATTTCTGTTTTGGTTTTGCTGATAATTTCCGTTTAATTTTTGACATCGCAATCGTTGATTGATTGCCCTTCTTTTTTTTAGACATGTATTATTTTTATTATTATCACCAAATAAAAGCATAGAATAAATGACATACGGGGACTCAATTGATGCCAGTCCAAGTATAAAATTGAGTACAGATATCCCTGTATCAAGTGCAAAGAAGGATCAATCAGATTCCATGCCTTCGTGTGCAAATTCAGTTCCAATGACTTCTTCCGGCACAGATTATTCAGAAACTGTAAGGAAGGCCTCATTGATGCAAAGGATGGAAAGATCTGAGGTGATTGGGAATAGCAATGGAATTAATCCTATCAAACCGCTACAAAAGATAGGAGAATATGTAAGAAGCCATTATCATATGAGCGAAGTTGATGATGTTGGTGCAGGGCCCGATGCACATGGAGAATTCAGTGCATATGGACTTTCACAGAAATTCTTTGGAGATCAAAGTGAGTTGATAAAGCCAGAGAGTCGGATGACTAAAGGTGAACTGGAAGAACTGAAAGGGATTTCAAAGAGTATAAAGTCGGATTCCCCTATTGCTTCGTGGAGATTAAAAAGAAGAGAAGATTCACATTTTGAACCAGACCCAAGAATCGATATACAACAGGTTCAACAGTTACTAGATGAAAAAAATGATAAAAAGACTGTGCTATGGACTGAAACAATGTCAGATGGATTGTTAGACATTTTTTGTTTGGCTTCTGCAATGATAGATGATGAATATGGTCTTCATAAAGGTCCAATGTTTCTACCTCTTATATCTTTTGTCATTGTGGATATTACTGACAATGAGAAAATAGATAAAAGGGTTTTCAAATTTTATTTGGAATACGGTATTGGATCACGTTGTTTAAAATGGACAATTATAAGAACTATTGATCAAATTGAAAGCTTGCATAAAAGGCTTTCCAATGTGGTTAAAGAGACGTTTGATCTCACCTTCAAAAGATCTCACATGCAGTTACCATCATTCCCAAAACTTCAGAAGTCTTCAAATAAGAAAAATGACCACACTTCCGCGGCTTCTTTGAACCATGGCGATGATCCAAGAGGATGTTCCGATTCCATTGCTGAATCGGAGTCAACAATTCGTATGACAAGAATGCAAACAAGATTCAAAAATCTATATTTGAGACCAAAAGTTGCAAAACATTATAGTAATAGCGATCAAGAAAGTTTGAATAAGAAATTTCTTTCTGAGCTTCAAACTTATATGGAAGAATTAATTCAATCAGTGACATTTAGGGAAAATAGTTTACGTATTTTCCAATTCTTTGAAATGTCCCCATTTTCAATGCTTTTAAATAACGAAATTTCCATTAAAAGAAAAGAAGGAACAATGTTTATTGGTACCTCTGCAAAAAAACAAGGGTGGAGAGTTGGTCATTTGAGATTTCATGACCTGGCCGAAATGGTTGATAGACACACAAATAAATGGTTTATTCTTGGTGATTCATTTCTAATGTACACTGCAGATATATCTTCTACAACCCCACTTGATGTGTTTCTTTTTGATTCGTTCACGGAAATCAAGTCAGGCAAGGGGACAAATTCCAACAATAAAATGGATGGCCATTTTGAAAACCCGAAAGAAACAATGAAGAGATCCAAAAAGTACTATGTCGGGCTGGAAATAAACAACAATGAAAGAAAATTATCTTTAGCAACGACTCAGGGCTCTTATATGAATGATTGGAAAAACACCATCAAGAAAGTTATTGAATCCAGTGAGTGGACAAAGAGACATAGATTTGGCTCATTTGCTCCTATTAGAAATAATGCATTTGCTCAATGGTTTGTTGATGGTAGAGACTATATGTACGCTGCATCAAGCGCTATTGAGATGGCAAATGATGTAATATATATACATGATTGGTGGCTTTCACCTGAGCTCTATTTAAGAAGACCTGTTAATGGAAACCAAGATTGGAGAATTGATAGATTATTGAAAAGAAAGGCAAGACAGGGTGTTAAAATTTTTATTATCATTTACAGAAATGTGGGAAATACTGTCGTTACGGATTCTCTTTACACAAAACATTCCCTTTTGGATTTGGACAATAACATTTATGTGTTAAGATCACCAAATCAAATCATGCAAAATGTGTTTTTTTGGGCGCATCATGAGAAATTACTGATTGTGGATAATACAATATGCTTTCTTGGTGGGATAGATTTGTGTTTTGGGAGATGGGACACTCCAGATCATGTATTAACAGATGATCAAGGAAATAATTTTAATGAAACGGTTTCACCTTCGGTTGAAACGGATGCTGCATCCGAAACAATTGATTTAAAATTGAATTCAAATAATTGCAATAATTTTGAGCCATGCTACGTGTTCCCAGGAAAAGATTACTCGAATCCAAGAAAGAAAGATTTTTTTAATTTGGCAAGACCTGAGGAAGATATGTACGATAGAAATATTACACCTAGAATGCCTTGGCATGATATTCATATGGTAACTGGAGGACAAGTTGCAAGGGATCTAGCAAGACATTTTGTCCAAAGATGGAATTATCTTGTTAGGCAAAAGAGACCTTCAAGGCCAACACCATTACTTGTACCACCAAGGCAATTTACTGAAGAAGAACTTAAGGATTTGAAATTGACAGGAACATGTGAAGTGCAGTTGTTACGGTCTAGTGGTGATTGGTCATTGGGTCTAAAACAGCATGAGCAAAGTATTCATGATGCTTATATCAAATGCATTGAAACAAGTGAACATTTTGTTTACATTGAAAATCAATTTTTTATTACAAGCTGCAAGTACGATGGTGTAGTTATTAAAAATTCCATAGGTGATGCTTTAGTTGACAGGATTATTCAAGCACATAAGAAATCACAGTCTTGGAAGGCTATTATAGTTATACCATTAATGCCAGGATTTGAAGCAAATGTGGATTCTAAGGAGGGTGGGTCGGTTAGATTAATTATGCAACTACAGTATATGAGTATATCAATGGGAGATGAATCAATTTTTGCAAAACTAAAACGAGTTGGCATCAATCCTGAGGAATATATCCAATTTTTTTCTCTGAGAAAGTGGGGGATGATTGGGCCAAAGCAGTTATTAACCACGGAGCAATTATACATTCATGCAAAGTGTATGATTGTGGATGACAGAATTGCAATAATTGGCTCTGCGAATATAAATGAGAGATCAATGAGAGGTGTTAGAGATTCAGAAGTTGCTGCCATTATTAGAGATAAGAATATGATTGATTCTAAAATGGATGAAAAAGATTACAAAGTTGGGAATTTTGCACATACACTCAGGATGAGATTAATGAGAGAACATCTCGGTGTAGATGTTGATCTTCTAGATTTAGTTGAACGTAGGTTCAAAGAAATTGAAGATTTTGCAAAGACAGATTTTGGTTTGCAGTATTCAATAATTGATGATTGCAACGCTCATTTGAGTTCAATGGTTGAAATTGGTACAAGGTATTTACTTGATATTTGGGAAGGAACTGAGGAATTCAAAAAATTAAAAAAAGTTGATTCCACTGATAATACAAAGTTAAAAACTAAATTATTTGAAAGTTTTGATAATATCAAGATTGAATCATCAAATGAAGATTTGGATCACTATCAATATGAATGTTCATTTAATCATAGATCAGGTAGCGCCAATAGAGGTCTAAGAAATAATAAAGGATTTTCCACCGATAATAGAGTCACAAATAAATCACATCGTGGTGATATTCGCGGACTCGGAACTGATGGTTATAACTCATCTCGCTTTATCGATGCAAAATTGGAATTGAATAGATTCTTGTCAGAACATATCAAGGACATTGATCTTACCGACGATACATCAAAAGAAACCATTTTACCAAGCTCTGAAGATGTTTTGGTTGTTTTAAGACAGGTTCCTGTTTCTAATGGGTCGAATGATGAACTGAATGAATTAAGATGGGTTATGATAAAAAGGTTATTTTATTTGAGAAAACTGTACTCGAAAGGGATAAATGAATTGAATAGGATCAAATCAAAATCTCAAACAAGTGAGCAAATTAATATACCTGAAGATGATTCTTTGCCTCAAAAGCCAGATATTGAAGCAATTAAATTGACCGATGCAGAAATCAATGAAATGGATAAGACCCAATTGCCGCAGTTAGATATTACATTCATTGATCCATGGTCATTTAAAGATCCTCTTAATATCGATTTTAATGAGGGCACATGGGTGTCTCAAGCCTTAAAAAATACTCTGATTTATCAAATGGTGTTCCACTGTCAGCCGGATAATTTAGTTGAATCATGGAGAGACTATAAATACTTTGAAGATCTATCCAATGCATTTCATAGCCATCAACAAATATTCTGTGGTGGAACTTTGAGCACTAAAAATGATATTTATGAGAATACTCCAGGATACTCATTGGATGACGAGCTCGAAGTGGTTGATGATGGTGATAAAGAAGAGGACATCGGTTCAAATGCAGCACGAAAATTTAAAAGACTTCAAAAGCTAGCTGAATTGAAACGTTACCAGAGAGAACTGGCTTCCCACCGTGGTGCTGGAGTCAACAATGGAGTAGTCTATGAATATGAAACTGCTAAAAAACTTCTTGGCAAAATCAGAGGTAATGTTGTAATTTTTCCTACTAGGTGGCTCAAGAGAGAGGTGGAAAGCTCTAACTGGTTCTACAAGGCAGATAAGATTCCTCCAATTCAAATCTATGATTAATTTCTAACGTTATTATAATACCTATTATGTAATTTTTTTTACAATATTCGGAGTTGCTGTTTTATTCTTCGAAGTACAATGGTGAGCCCTTTATTGACGCAACCATGTAACGATTTTCCAGCGGATAAGACATTCAAATTCTGTGATGAGTGTTCGATCAACATATCAGTAACACCGTCAGGGTTTTCTACAATATTGTTGTACATAAAAGAAACACCATATTTCGGCGTTGGGTGTATATATTCCCCTTCGGCAATAGAACTTCCAAAATCCAAACTTTACTATAATAGTAAAGCAGAACTACTTCTTGATGAAGACATGAATGGCGACGAAGACCGTGATAGGCGAATTTTTAAATTAAACTTTTACAAAGATGATGAAATAAATCAATATAGATTCGACTTTGTTTCTCTTTCCAAGACAATAATTCCTGAAATGGATTCTCAAGATCCTTGGAAGGACTTTACTGATATAATGGAAGCAAAACCTGGTACTATACAAATGGATATGTTGAAAAGATTTACCAACATACTGGAAAAAAGTCTCAATGAACCCACCATTATTGCTACTTCTGAAATTCCTCTAGACCAAATGCCTCTTCAAAATGGTTTAGGTATATTTTATTTCCGTAAAATACAATAATTCAGTTAGAGAGGCATTTCGAGGTGTTACGTAATCTGTATAGAAAAGATCAAAAAAAAAATATTAAAAAATTTTTCAGATCTCTTATTATAAAAGTTTATCACACTTTTTATTGCGTTGAACAGCAGTGTAATGTCTTCATTAGCATCACAGTTGTCAAATATTGCACAAGCCAATCAGGCTGTAGCTTTAGATAGAAAGAAGAGATCGAAACTACATTCTGTATCGTTGATTCACGAAGCCCACTACGCTGCTACTCAAGATTATGAAACGATTTATGAAGACGCAATAGAAGCACTTGAAAGGCTTGAAGCATTAGACTCACGTTTTGGAAAGTTCAAATTTTCCATTTTCAGTCCTACTTCCATAAGAATCGATAGACAAGTGCAAAGTAAGGAAGAAAACAAAGACTTGGATAAAACTATTGACACGTTCGTTGCTTTGTTAGCCCCTTATTGGGATTTAGCTATTGCTGCTAGAGCTGCAGAATGGCCATTGAGAAGGTTTCAAATGAATATTCACAATGCTGAACAATTACTGTTAACAACTTTGCCTTACTTTCACAGGCCGGCTTTTCCAAGAATTTTATACGTTATTCCAAAGATGCCAACACTTTTCTCATGGTTAAACAACTTCAAGAAAAATAACAAAGCTCCTTCAAAGAATACAATGGTTAAAGCTTTCACTGATGTGGATATTTTCAATTTATACACCAAGTTTTTGCAAGAGCAATTACAACATAAAAATCAATATAGAAGACAATTGGTGTTTTACGTCTCAATGACTGTTTCAGCCTTGGCTATTTTATCAGCTTCTGGGTCTGATAAGTTGGCATCATATATCGGACATTCTTTAGAGTCCATGAGTTATTTTTTAACTTCAAATGATGAAGAGGCCAAGGTCTCAGCCTATACAATTTTATCTGTTATCTCAGCTGCTGTTCCATTGTCAAAACAAGTTGTTATTGCATCTATTGAAACCGTTTTGCTGTCAGCTTCTGGTAAGGGTAACAAGCTTTCTCCGAGAGCATTCACGTGTATTCTTCAGTTATTAGGATCAATTCAATCTGGTGCTTTAGAGAGTTTACCTGTTAAGGTTTATCAAATGTTACCACCTGGTGTTTTTGACGTTAAATATCCATATTTGAATATTATCAAGTCATCTAGAACAAATTCAAAATTCATTACAGCTTACTTAAGAACATTGATTATTAACAAAAAGGAGATTAGTTTGGGATTATTGAAAATTATTGATGATTTGGGAATTAAATTCTCTGAATTTCAAACATCCGTTATTTTGTCTGATATCTTAAAAACTGTCAAAAACAACACATCAGATGATGTTACCATTTATGTCAATCTTTTAAAATACCTTGCTTCATCAAACAGGGAAATTTTTATTTCCACTTTAGATGAGTTTGATGTGAAATTAACTGATTTGGAGATGATTGTTTCACATACTTTGATTCCAAATTTAAATAATGAAATCGAAGAAGAAATTATTGATGTTTCGAAGGATGATATTAATAATATTGCTGACGAAAAGCTTCAAAAGTTGTTTGTTGACAACAAAACAGATATCCAATCATTTTTTGTTGTTTCAGACGATGTCAATTCTAAATACTCAATCTTAGAAGGGTTATTCTTCAAGAGTATTCACACCCGCTCCACACAAGAGTTTTTCTCTTCTTCTTTCAACAATGAAAAGGGTTCCATTTCATCCTTTTTAATCAGAGTGGCAACTTCAATGGCGCCAATTGCTGCTAGAATACGTTCGATTCAATTATTGACAGAAATTTTGAGATCGTTGAATGAAGATACTTATTCAGGTTTATTGTATCCTAGTATTATTTGCTTATTTTACGATGATTCATCTTTGGTCAGAAAACAAGCTGCAAAATTATTTGAAAGTATCGAACAAGTTAAAGTAAGAGATGAACCAAAGAATGTTTTACTTGACAAGAAAATCTATGGTGATAAACTATCTAAGGATCTAGTAATTCTTTCCCCAAATGACAACTCAGTTTTGATCAAGCGTATCAATGCTTGTTCTTCTCAATTGATTGTTGATAATACCTATCTTGTTACAGGTTTGAAGCCACTATTAACTGACAAGAAGATGGGGAAACTATTTCTTGCTTTTTTCACTTCTCATGCATTACACTCTTCCTTGCCTGCAGTCAAAATGACATTGATTTCTATTGCATCCAACTGTGCAGATTATGTTAAGAGTACTGCAGCTCCATCACAATTGTTTTCTGAATTTTTGGACTCATACATTAAAGATATCGAATCGTGGAATAAGATTTGTAAAGCAACTTCATGTGATTTCCAAAAGTTTCAGTCTAATATCTTGTCATTGATCAGACCAAAGGAAAAGAATGAATCAGGCTTGAAATTTTTGCAAGCATCCCTTTCTGTTCCCTACACATCATTAGTTGAATTGGCTCAACAAAAGGTCATTGAAATTTTTACTACATTGAAATTTGAAACGCAGGTGAAGTTTGCCAACAATATGCTTGATGAAGGTTTGAATAACCCTAGTGTTGTTTATGATCCTATTGACATTTTAGAAGCTATTGATTTTAGTTGTGAATTATTTGTTGAATTATTTAAAAGTTGTTCTTTAAATACAACTGAAGCACAATCTCAAGGTCAAACACCAAAGAGAAGAAGAAGATCATCCCAAACAACAAAGCAAGCCATGAAAGAAAATGAAGTCTCAACTATGGCTTCTGATCATTTAAAGAAGGTAACCATTTTACTGGATGTCCTTGATACATTTTCCAAAAAGGATCAATTCAAGCCTTCTTTAGAGCTTTTGAAATTATTATTTGGAATTCTTGATGATTTGGAATCGCTTGGAAAGGATGGTAAATTGCCTATTCTTTATGCTCAAGAAACATTGGCATCTTGTTTAAAGAATGTTATTCAAAGAATCAAAGAATCCAATATTCCATTAAAAGATATTTCAGTTATTCGTGCTGATGTTGTTGTTTCTGCGATTAGATCCTCGGATTCTCCTCAAGTTCAAAATAAACTTCTTTTGGTTATCTCTGCATTGGCTTCATTATGCCCAGAGCTAATTTTGCACTCGGTTATGCCAATTTTCACATTTATGGGTGCTCATACAATTCGTCAAGATGATGAATTCTCGGGTCATGTTGTGGAACAAACGATTATTTGTGTTGTTCCAGCACTTGCCAATGCTGCTCAAAATGGTATGATTGATGAAATAGAATTCTTATTAGCGTCTTTTGTTAGCGCTTTCTTGCATATTCCAAGACATAGAAGAGTTAAGTTATTTACCACCTTAGCCAGAACTCTTGGTGAAGATCTCTCTATTCATTTAATCTTATTTTTAAGTGGTCAACAATACGTGGATGCTTATATGAAGCATAAGATGGGTGACTGTTCTGCATTAGTTGATTTTGCAACTGTTTTCTTACAAAACTTCAAGGCTCAAGATGAATTGAAGGTTGCTATGAAATTCCTTGATTTATGGAAAGTTCTACCAGAAGAACCTTTGGATAAAGATTCTCCTAAATTTAAGGAGTTATGTTCTAGAGTCATTTTTGGACCTACTATCATGGCCATGGGTAAAAGTGAATTGTACAGTTTGAGAAAGGGGTTAGCTTCATTTATTAGGCATGCATTAACTGATGCCAAGGCATCTAATGGTATTTCAAAATTGAGACTAAAGATCGCGTCTCAAATTCTTCAAGGTACAGAAACAGATGAATTGCTTAATCAATTCTCTGATTTAACCAAATATCTTTTGGAAATCATTAATGTTTCTAACAGTCACTCCGAAGATGATGAAATCATCAATAAGTTTTACAAACTTTTAGGTGATGTTTTGAGTTTGCTACCAATACAATATTACGTCAAGTCCGTGGGTACCATTTTGAATGATGAAAACACTTCTTTGAAAACTTTGAAGAGTGTGGTTGCGTTAACCTCAACTAAATTTAACATGGAACATATTGAAGACATCTATGCACACGATGGTATTAATTCCCTGGTTCCTGTGTTGTTACAAAAAGTAGGTGATTCAACTGATGTTGAGTTATCACAAGTTTGTTTAGACACTATGGCAAGCATCTTCAAAAAGTTTAATGATTATGTTGATTCATCATTAATGATCAAGTGCTTGGGTGTTGTTAGCGGTAAGGCAGGTTTAACAAATGAAGGATCTCCAGAATTGACTATTTCTTCTATCAATTGTATAACAAGCATTGTTTCCAACGTTGGTGTTAAGATGATTGGTTTATTCCCAAAAATAATGGGGCCATCATTGAAAATTTTTAATGGATGTGTTGAAAAGGAGCAAGAATCTTCAAAACTTATACAAGTTTCAGTCTTGGTGTTATATGCAACTTTGATTAAAAAGATTCCAAATTTCCTTACGCCAAATATCAAAGACATTTTAAAATCTATTTTCATTGCCCAACAAGTTTCCGATAACATTAGAATGAACATTATGGAAACTGTAATTGAATATATTGACTCTAAGATTGTTTTATCTTCATTATGTGGATTATGGGACTATATTTCAACTTTAGAAGCAGCATCTGTTGGTCTTTATTTAACATCTTTGGAGCAAGTTATTGAAAAGATGAATAAGAAAGTTGCTGTTAGTGAGTCTGGTCTTTTCTTCAAGTTTCTCACCAAAGCTCTTGAATATCGTGCGATTTCAAAATTTGATATAAATGCTATTGGTAGAGTTGAATCAGGGATTCATAACTGCGGTATTTCATATGTTATGAAACTGAATGATAGAACATTCAGACCATTATTTGCCTCCGTTGTCAGATGGGCTTTCGATGGTGAGGGTGTAGTGAACCCAATGTCATTCAATGAAAGAATTGAATCATTCTTCAAGTTTTTCAACAGAATGCAGGAGAATTTGAGAGGTATCATTACATCATATTTCAGTTATATCATAGATTCTACTGAAAGCATCTTAAAGAAATACGTTGAAGGAGAAATGACAGATGTTTCAATTAGAAGAACCATCTTGATTTCACTCTCATCATCTTTCAAGTATGACCAAACTGAATTCTGGCAAGTTGATACTAGATTCAAACCAATCTCTGAAGCATTAACTAGTCAACTTATTAATATTGACGATTCTATTGGTAAACACCTTGTTAAGGCTTTGACCTATTTGGCTCAAACAACTTCTTCTTCTGAAGATCATAATAAGCAATTAAATGAATTATTAATGAAACATATGCGTGCCGAGTGTAATTCAAAGGAAAAATTCTGGGCTGTCAGGTCAATGAAGAGCATTTACAAGAAGGTTGGAGAATCATGGTTAGGATTGTTACCACAAATGGTTCCACTCATTGCTGAATTATTAGAGGATGATGATGAACAAGTTGAAATGGAAGTTAGAACTGGACTTGCCAAGGTTTTGGAGGAAGTTATGGGTGAGCCACTAGATAGATATTTAGAGTGATTTTTATAAACTGAATTGCAATCAAAAGTTTTCACTGTTAGCTGTAACTCTGATGAAAGAAAAGTACCTGCCTAAGCACCACTGAATTTTTCACATTCGACACTTGATCAAAATTATAGCCATGGCAACCAACTTTGTCTTTAACTACAAAACCTTGAGAGTAGTAAAAATATTAAAAAATTGTATCTAAGTTTAAATACATTGCTTCCAAAAATATTCTGATATGGTTGCAAACGCAGGTTGATGTGATTTTATAATACAAAAGTTCCAATTTGATTAGCTATAAATGCATTTAGATTTTGAGACGAAAAACTTATTTATTTTTGTGACTTTCTTGATTAATTAATACTATTCTTCTTGGAGTGTTATTCATACTTTGTATTATTTTTAAAATTTATTAAAATAAAACTAGCCCTGATACCTTTTTTACTTTGTTGATGAAAGATACCGATAATGATGCATGCTACTTGATAAACTTGATATGTAAAGTTATATAATTAGATAGCTATTATTTTATATTTAGGAGCTACGAAAATTTTATGAATGGATGTCAGTGTTTCCTTCCATTTATAATTTTGTTAGACATATATTCTAGCTACTAATTGATAAATTGTAAAACTTACAAACATTTTTTAACAACCTTGAGCTCTTTTTTAACTTTTGGAAATTTAATTCAACTTTGACATTATTTGTTTTGATTGGGGTTGTTGCTCTAAAATATGGCATTATGATATTCATCCGTTCATAATTACATCACAATGTCAGTTTGTCCGAGTGGTTAAGGAGTCAGACTTGAAATCTGATGGGCTTCGCCCGCACAGGTTCGAACCCTGTAGCTGACGTTATTTTTTTAAAATTAATTGTGAGAAACTAATTTTTTTGAATATAAAAGTTATCTATCCAGCACACACAATCGATGCATTCAAGAGTAGATATTAGCAGCACATTGAAAGAATTGCTTATGAAAACAAAAATAATTAACGCTCAATTATGTGCCTAATTCATTCTTGTTTAAATGATGGTGAATTAAAAGGTTTATCTTCCATTTGGTACAGACATGTGGATGAAAATGAGCCTTAGTATAAAAAAATAAGAATAAGTGGGTGTTATGGACTGTCAAAATAGTAAAAACATTGTCTTCCACCCTAATATTTGGATTTTCCAAAAGCTTATGACGAGCTGATTTTTGTTAGAAATATTTTAAGGCTGTACCGTTGTCAGACTTACTTCATAATGTCAGTTTGTCCGAGTGGTTAAGGAGTCAGACTTGAAATCTGATGGGCTTCGCCCGCACAGGTTCGAACCCTGTAGCTGACGTTATTTTTTTGTTTCAAAAAAACTTTAAAATAAAGATATATTGTTGGTGTTCATCCATTCTTTTTTTGAGAACTAAGAGGCAATGCCAGCAGAATTCGACGGCCATCTTTCGGTTACACAACCATTGATTGGAAGAGCCAAGGAAAGCACGAGCGGGTACAGTTTACTTAATTTTTGTAGGCCGTGGGCTACATCTGATTCTTCTAATCATAAATTATTGTCAACCTTTGTTAAGTTTTCTGACATTTTATACGCAGATCCTGTACCTAATGGAGACCGTAATGAAGTTAATATTACTTATGTCAAGCCAATTTCAAGTTCTGCAGGTGAATATCCGACTACAAATACAAAGTTTAAGGTTTTGACGGAAATACTCAATATTGATGATCCGAGCCTGAATGTCTTGGAAAATGACGATCTATGCAAGGAAATAATGAATTTATCTTATCCAATGGGTAGAAATGACAGATCTCGAATTTTGGTATTAATTAATCCCAACTCTGGCAAAGGAAATGCGTTAAAGTTGTTTGAGAATGAAGCAGAACCAATTTTGAAAGCAGCTAAATGCCAATTGACCGTTAGATTAACTGAATTTCAAGGACACGCAAAAGAAATAGCACGAAATATGAATATTGATGATTTTGACCTGATTTTGTGTTGCTCAGGCGATGGTACACCACATGAAGTTTTAAATGGATTATATTCAAGGAATGATAGGGTTAAGGCGTTTGGTAAAGTAAAGGTAATTCAAATACCAGGAGGATCAGGGAATGCCATGGCATTATCATGCCTTGGCACAAGTGAACCATCTGAAGCTGCTTTAAGATTATTAAAGGGTGAAATCACTCAATGTGACTTAATGGCTGTTTCCCGTTGGAAGGGTCAAGAACACACTGTATCTGTTTCATTTTTATCTCAAACGTATGGTATGATAGCTCAGGCTGATATAGGTACAGAGTATCTAAGATTTTTGGGTGGGTTCAGATTCGATATTGGTGTTCTTATTGAAGTTTTATGTAATAGAAAATATCCATGTAAGGTAGCAGTAAAATGGATTGCAAAGGATAAAAATGAACTTATTGAACACTACAAAGATATGACAGCAAAAGGGAGTAAATTTATTCCAATTACAGAAGATAATTTTAAACTAAAATATGCTGATCAATTTCGTTCAGCTTCTGATTTTGAAGATATACCGGAAGGATGGGAACTTTTGGATGAAGCAAAAACATCTCACAACTCTATTTTTTATTCGGGAAAGATGCCATATATTGCATCTGAGTGTAACTTTTTTCCAGCTGCACTACCTAATGATGGCGCAATTGATATTATAACATTTGATGGCCGGACAAAATTATTTTCAACGGCCAAAGCATTATTATCATTAGACAAGGGATTACATGTTTGGCATGATGAAGTTGAGCATTTCAAAGCTGAAGCTTTCAGGATTTCACCAGAGTTCAGCCCAAATCAAAAAAGGTTCATTAGTGTGGATGGGGAAAGTTATCCATATGGGCCATTCCAAGTAGAAATTTTACCAAGAGTCATGCATACGGTTCTTTGGAAGAATGGGGGATTTACCGAGACAGGATTTTCAGCAAGGATATAGGCTCTATATATATATATATAATATTATCGTACACTTTTACTGTTGTTTTGAAATCAACTCAGCACCTTTTTCCCTGACAATTTGGTCCATCAATTCTCTAATTCTAGAACAGCCAGCTACACCGATTTCCATTGCATTCTTTAGCCTTTCTAATGGCATTTTGTCTTCAGCGACTAATAAACCAATTCTAGCGTTGTCAAAATCATCACTATTTCCGACGACACCAATGGTGACACAAGACACATCAGCTTCTTCTGCATCTGATGTATCGACCAATGAAACGTTATCCCAAACACCTACACAGCATGTGGCAACGTAATCATAAATAGCCACACCAGAATCAACAAGAGCTAAAATTGTCGAGTTCAAACAAGCTGCAAGTAGGCCACCATAATTAGCCAATACTGTCAACTGAATGTCTATTCCTGTCCTGTTGTACACGTTTTTCAGCACCACTTGTTCCAATGTATGCTTAATATGGTTCCCCATTTCAAGTAATCTTTTATCCTTCCTTAATCTTTTCAAAGGTCTATTTGACCCTGAATCATGTGATGATATACTGACCGTTATAGCAGGAAGACTAGGGTCTAAATTTTGTTTCGACGTTTCTGTTGGACCACGAATTAGACAGATCACTCTGGTGTTTCCTTGTTGCAGAGTACATGACCCGTTAGCTGACTGTGGATGAGTGTTTAACTTCGCTGAAAATGCTCGCAGATCATTAAACCGACGTCCATCCAATCTCAAGCCTTCATGTGAGAATATCTCGTATCTTGACATAGCTATAATTGATTTTATCCAATTGAACAAATAAAAAAGAATATATAAGAAGAAAATTTTGTTGTACATCATCCTATAATGAAATGCTGAAAATTCCTTTATTGACCGGATTTTACCTTCCATCTACTTAAAATGCATATATATGTATATTGAGATTATTCTATCAATTTGAGCTATAATATGAAACTTGAACCGCTTCAAAATCATACTATTTGATCATTAAATCATCAAATTACTAAATATGCTCATGATAAAATCAATTAATTCTTAAATTGATCCCCGCAATAGTCTTCTCATCCCCCAACAACACTTCTATTTCTTCCCAATTCTCTTCCAGCTCTTCATCTATACATGAATAATATAAAAACCGCTTTTTCTTTATTGAAAGCCATTATCATTTTATCTAACGTTAATTACATAAACATCCTGTTCTGATAATCCACTTAAAAAGTATGTTTGTAGAGGTGTGGCAGATGGTTGAAAGCGCCATTGTGCTCATATCATGGATAGCATTTTGGTTGATGATGATTCCATATCTTACGCTGATCGTTCTGGACATTTTAGTGTATGTCTGGCGAGTTTTATGGGATAATTTGAGACGGGGCCAGTTGATCAAGACTAAACAGAAGAATATAAAACATGAATAAGGGATTATGAACGCAGCCAATAGATTTGGCCAAGTAGTCACGCTGTCAACTTGGACGCCGTAACAATTGTGTTTATACTTTTATATCAAAGCTAATCAATCATTGTCAAGTTTCCTTGTGTGTAATAGTTCTTTATCATAGAAACATGTCAAACGTCGACCAATTGAAGGATATGTTCCCAACTATTGAGCCTAGAACCATCGAGGCTTTAATAATTGCATCACAAGGGGCCGTTGAACCGGCAACAAACGCATTGCTATACCTCTCGGACCCAAACAGCAATATCCAAGTTCCAACTATGCTGGAAGATAGTGTCCCACCACCGCCTCCAAGACCTTCAACAGAAGAGATTCAGCGTCGCAAGCAAATGAAAGAAGATGAAGAGTTGGCCAAACAACTGGCTCGGTCCTATCAACGTAAGCCTCAGCCAAGAAGACCTCAACACCCAGTTTCGGAGGATGATGACGAAGAAGACATTGTTGAAACATTGAATAAAAACTTGAACGAAGCTAAGAACGTAGTCGGGGGTTGGTTCGATAACGTTGCTAAGAAGCTCCAAGGAGATGGTGTTTCTCAACCACGTAGATCCGGTTCTTATGAAAATGAACGTTTCAGACCACACTATCAACAAGACTCTGCTCCACCAAGATTACCAGCAAGAAAGTCCACCAACCAATTGTATTCTGCAGTAGATACCGGAAGTAGTGAAAAAGCATCCCCTTTACCAGTTCCCACTGTAGATAATGCTTCAATTACTTTACAAGATGTTACAGGTGATGAAGACAGTGACGAAGAGAAGGCAAAAGCGAAACCAGCTCCAACAACTGCCACTACTACTAATACAGCCAGTTCAAGGAATGATAAGAAATGGGAAAATTTGACTGAAGTAGCTCCTGAGCCAACCGTTGGAACATCCAAAATCACAGCATGTGCTGATGATAGTGGATTCGTAGTTGATGATAGTGAAGAAGACGAAAGTGAGCAAGAAAAGGAAGAAGAAAAGCAAGTTAATGCTCAAAATAAAGACACGTCCAAAGATTCAGCCAGTCAGGATGCTGCCGAGTCTGGATTACCTTAAAATGTTACAATTAATATCCAATTATTTAAAAACTATAACACCAAACTTAAATTTACACATTTCCATTCCATATATTGTCACTTTTCCCTTCTTCTCACAATGCCTCTGGCAACTTTACTTAGACTTAACATTCCTCGTTGAAGACCTTCTCCAACATCGGCAACCTTACTCTTTGTCGAATCTAACCCAGCACTTAATCCATAACCCAAACCAATATTATTAGAGTTTGCTGAAGTCCCACCAACATAATCAGTGTTGAGAGCAACCTTTATATTCGGCCCAAGTTCTCGTTGAGTCATAGGAGTTGTATTTTTAGCCAATTCCATTTGTGTGGATAACCAATTTGATAACGATGTATCATAATTTCTTTCTTCATTTCTCAAGTCTCTGAGTCTTTCGATTTTCTGTGAATCTGATACTTTGGAATCAATAATGGTCAGAAGAGATCTGATTTCCTTGAATTCACTTGCTGCTGATTTTATTACTGATGTTGATTTATTTTGAGAAGTTGGGTCATCTGCGGGTATTGAATTTTCGGTAGTATTGAAACTACTATTTTGAGCAGTTGCACCGTCGTTAGTAGTAGTTGTATCGGATTTCAATGTGACATTATCAATTATGCTTGAATCATCATTCTCTGTGGCATTTTCATAGGTTTTAATTGATTGAGTATCCATAACACTATCGAAATCATTTCCGAATCCTTCTCTATTCTTATTGAGCTGGGATTCAAATCTGTGTATCGAATCTCCTGTTGTGGTCATAAGTGTATTATTTGTAACAACTTTAGCCAATTGAGGCTGTGATGGTGGTTGATATCCCATTTCCCAAGGCTTGTCATCATTTGGCATATACGAAAATTCCGATACCACATCATCATTTGAATAAACGCTCTCAGAATAACCTGCATTGTTCACGAACTGATTCAGATTGTCTGGCGGACGGAAATGAGAGGTAAATGAAGACGTCATTGTGGAGGATCGTGTAGTTTGCTTCCCCTTTGGAGGCAAAAACCCAGATTCAAAACCACCTTGCTTTGCTGATGGTGTTCTAGTTGAAAATATATCGATTTCACTCGTTACCCGTGAAGAAATACTTGGATCTCTACTAATGGATACATCTGGATGAGTTAATTGAGATAATTCATGTTGACCGTCTCCTTCTTCATCTTCAAAGTCTTCTCCTTCTTCTTGACCTTCTATTTCAGCTTCTGAATTGGATTGCACATCTTCTTCAGTCGAATCACTTGCAGTGTCTTCAGGGACCAACTGACTGAGATCACCATCAGGATCAGAGAATACTTCATGATTTAGAGATTGGTCTTCCTCTTCCGGTACCAAGACCGCCTGTTTGTTATCTTCCTCTTCAATTTCGTGATGTTCTTTACTCTGTTGATCTAAATTTAACGATTCGAACCCGCTCTTGGCCTCGCCAACTGTCCATGAGTCCTGCGACCCCTGACTTTGATCACTGGTGCTTTTAAGATCATCATAATGATCTAAGACGCCACTATAAGCGTCGTTCTCCATCCCTTAACGAATGAAAAAGTGGTGTTTATTATGTTTCTTTTCTAAAGATTCAATTATTATCCGATTGTATTACATTTTACAACTATTGTCTTAATAGTGGATGTTATTATTTTCTACATGAATTATCAAGTATTCCCTATAACCCTTTTTATAAGACTTAACCCTTCCTATTCAATTTAATAGGGCTTACTGTAAAATTTTTCAGTTTTCCACCTTTCAGGTTACTTTCTTCTTTCTATGCTAAACGATTCATTGTTAAAACGGCCAGTAGGCGGTTAAGAAATGAACAGGATGAGTGAATGAACGAACCATTGTAAAATTCCATATGATGATCTCAGTTACAACCTTATCTACATTACCTGATATTTTATTGGAAGAGAAAATAACTTACTGATTTGGAATTAATACAATTGGTAGTTCATTCATCACCAGCAGGTAAATCCTCACGCGCAACCCTTAGTAACTTAATCTTTAGAATGGTGGCAGGATTTCCCTTCAAAACGTCACTAACCCATTCAATTTCACATTTTAATTGAACCATTTCCAATGCACCTCTTAAAACCCCAACTAATATGTTAGAATACCATAACTCTCCTGCATCTGGTGGTAATTCCACAAACTCAGCAAGAGGATTTTCATTGAACTTCAATTGAAACTCCTTTTGATCACGGGACCATCCTGACACGCTAGGAGTAATGTTTAAAAACATCTTAAACCCCACTTTTGATATAGCTTCCGCTGTCTCTTTCAGATCTCTACATCGACTCATTTGCGTTCTCCCTAGAAACTCCTCAATCAACCTAATACCTATATTATAACCCATTTTGTCTAATTCTTCATTGACTGCCTTAGCATCTCCTCCCATTTCTTCCCATAATTGACTGACTAATGCACCATAAGTTAGCGCAAAAAGTTCTCCACTGACCTTACCTTCACTTTGGCGCCAGATATCTTCTCCAAGTTTGGCTGTTGACATTACTTTCTATATTAGATGGGATCGGGAAACAAATACTATATACGTTATTCTTCATAAAAAAATGCTCATGAACTTTTCTACCTATTGAACATTACCATTAAACTATAAATGAATAATTTGTTACCACAACAATTCTTCTTCAAAATAATCAATGCATTTTCCCTCTTTTAAGCAATTGGAAACAGCTGTTCTCAAGTCAGCATTCATCCGCGAGGGACCGCAAGAGATCAATGCAATAGGAGAACTCTGAATTGAGTTTAAATACACATTCAGCTCTTTATCCAGCTGTGGCTTGTCATCGAAATTTATATGGAAGGAGTCACTTGATTTAGCTCGTTGTAAGATCAATAATATGAATTGTGTGAACTGTTTTTTCCAGAGCTTGTTTTCATAAAATGGATCTTTTCTCTCAAACACTTGATGATTATTTATTTGGTGCTGGTTTTCAATACACTTTTCATAGCAATCAATTGCTTTTAATTCAGTTGAGTCATCAGTTGATATATAATGAGATTTTTGAGTGACTTCAACATATGATTTGGAGCTGGAATGAAACTTACAATCATCAAAACCCAGTAAATTTAAATTACTGGAATCTCCAGCATCAACATTTGTATCGATATCACCCTCTGCTTCAAGAATTCTTATTAATTCAGAAACCAGCTGAAGATGAAATCCTTCCAATTTCCTGCTGATGAATACTTCAACTTGAAGAATACCTTCGAACTCTTTGAAACTTTCTATCTCTTCTCTAAACGCAAACATACTTTCCAAGTTTGGAACTACCCAAATTAACGAAACCTTGCCATTGCCGTTGAACTGTCCCCTAATTTCTCTTGCTCGATAGACACTAGCTAAATCGATCGCTATTGAATAAATGACAGCCATACCAACACCTCCAGCAATAAGAACAGTTTCATCATATTGTTTGAACGGTATATTATTACCGTATGGTCCCTCTACCAGTACTTTAATATGCCTTTCATCTTGAACATGCATAGCAAGCGACTCAGTTGCACCTTTCTTGACCCTAATTAGAAAAACTAGTTGGCCATAGTTCACATCTTGTGTTGATGAGACAGCAGTGAAAGGATGCGCTTGCCAGAACATATTACCCTTTAGAAAATAAATCCAACAATAACACCCAGGAAATGGTTTCCACCACCCTGAGTGATTAATTATCATTCTAATAGAATGTGGATTTCCTTGAGAATCTTTTAACAAAGAACATTTACCGGTCAATAATCCTCCTGTAATCATTATCTTTCCAACTCTCAGAATATATTCAATAATCCAAATAACATATGAAGCAAACAAATATTCAGTCCATCCAAGAGTTACACAATGATACCAAGCTCCAATTGCAAAAACAATCAAACACGCTTTATGTGTTAACTTGAAAAACTCATAGCCAAATCTTCTAAAAAATGACACACCAACAGTTGTAACTATCGCTGCAAATGCTGCATTTGCGCACCTCCATTTCAATAATCCCCATCTATTTATATAGTCTCCTCTAATATGAACAAACATCAAGTAAAAACAGCAATGGATAGCTAACAAAACAAATGTAATTCTTGCAATCCATTTGTGAAAGATTTGGAATGTTCTGTATGATGATCCTGTTGCACTAATTAGAATGTTGTTTCTTGTGAAAAATAAAAATACCAATGGTAGCTGAGTGGTCCCAATTATTCCTGTACGATCAGCAACGGCAACATATTTTTGACCACGAAGACAACTAAAAACAGAATTTGGAGTTACAATTTCATAATTTGTACAACAAAAAATCACCATTAAAAAAACGTACCCCATAAGAACTAGTACATGCAATCTAGGTGGCATTGTGTAAATTGATGTAATGAAGCTTTCATTCAAGTTTTTCAGAAATTGATTTTTATGAAGTTTTGAAGTCTCTTGAATGACATTTTGTGGCCTGAAGACTTGGGGGAATACGATTTTCCTTTTGATCCAAGATGATATTTTGCTTGATGAAATTTGACTACTTAACTTTGGGCTACACCATTGAGTCAAATTCAAAATAGTTGCAACGAGTAATACGGCAAACCAGTATGAATACAAATAAATACCACATTTTGTAGCAAACTGCCTTTGCGATACTAAATTTGTAATGCTCTGGTAAGAAATATTGTACAAATCCTTTGGAATAGCCACTGGGTTTTTCAATACAGTATGATCCTGATTTGAAAGTTCAACTGCACCGAGCTCTTCATCTGCCTTATCTATGTCAACCAGTCCACCATTTTTCACCGTTTTATATTGTAGTTGTAAGTGCAGAGTTTTATTCTGTAGAAACAGTTTGGCATCTTTCATCCTAGAAAACACAGAAAAATCAATTAAATAGTCTGTAGCGTTGGCCAAAATATCCGTTAGTTTAACGAATTCCCATTCAAAACCACCTTGGGCCTTACACGTATCAATCAATTGAATAATACCCAAAGATAAATCCCTTTCATCAGTCGCATACTCATCAATACAGTTCATTATTGTTCCAAGAAAACTTGGATCTTTGCATCTACATTTGTATGCTAAGTCTGGCATAGGACAATCAAATGGAAAAGAGGTGAAATTTGATGCCGAAGATAAACAGGAAGCACCATGAATATTAGAAATTCCCCTGGCAAAAACTGTCGATACAAGAACCAAAAATAGAATCAAAATCATTTGCTTTGGATGCTATGAAAGTATATAGCAATAATTTGATGATCCAAATTCAATAACATACAAAGGGCAATTCATGGATTTCTACTGGCAAAAAAATAATCATTCATCCTTTTTATTAACAGCTTCTGTTATCTCTTTCTCTTCTATTGGTTCTAAAAAATAGCCAATCACCAATAGAATTAAAACAGGAGGAACAAAAACTTTCCAATGACGTTCAATAAATGTTTTACCATCAGACACCGGAAGCACAATTTCGTTGAATTCCAAATCGTTTGAATCATGAGAGTCATGAAATGATTGCAAATCAGTGCCTAATGGACCCTTTAAAGAGGACATCTTGTTTTTGGCAGGAACATTTTTGATGATATTTTGATTTTCTGCATTCAATTGTTTGCTAGATCTATATTTTAAAGTTGGTGACTGAACGATAGCATCAGATATGAAACTTAACTGAACTCCATTGAGTGCTTGATTTGGATCAAAGAAAATACTTTCAATTTCCAAAGAGTTTTCTTTGCTTAATTCAATTACCAATGTTCCATTTTCGAAATCACTGACAGATCCTTGATGAAATTGAAAACATGGCAGAACTGTTTCTTCATTTTTTTTCAATTCTAAACACCAGCTTGAAATATGGGAAGGGTGCTCCAGCGCTCGTTTTGAAAATGATTTATCATCGATATTAATATCACCAATTGAAATCAAAAGATTTTGTCCGTTAGATTCTTTAATTTCCTTTGCAAAAATGGAATATGACACTTGATTTAAGACCTGATTCCCAATTGCATCAGATAATGCAGATAGAAGAAAGATTATAGGTAAAATCATTGATCAAGTTAAGAAATATATCATTAATAAAAAATTAAAAAATTAAACATGCTTAGCATTGTAACCTTTTCGAACGCTTAATTAAAGAATGCAATAATTAGAATAATCAGCGTATGAAAATCTCTGCAGATCTTATCTATGACTATATTGATCAATTATTAGAATGTAGCAAAAGAGAAGACTTAAGCAACCTTTTCGAAAACAAAACCAAGGTAAAATGAACATGCATCTCTTTCGTCACCATCAACACCATAACGACCATCGCTCAAACGTAATGATTGAATAAGAGGACCTGGCAACATATGGAAGTAGTTTGATATTTCAGTTTTGAATAGATCAAAGAAGTTTTTCTTATATCGAAGTTCCAAGTGATGCTCTTCACAGATTGCTCTGAACTTTTCAAATGGAACAAGATATTCTGGAACATTATCAACGGCATCTTGAAGAAAATAACTGTAAACATTACCAAAAGGTTGTTCAAATTTCCCATCTTTTGGTGGCTCTTCAGGAAATGTAACCGAATAAATAGAATTACCCCAGGATTTGGCACCTGGTTCCAATTTCTTGATTTTCCATTTAATGAAGTCCGAAGATGGAATTGTTCCAATAAACATACCACCTTTCTTTAATGATTTACTTACATTTTCTAACATTTTAACAACACTTTCTTCGTTGGCAAATGCATAATGCATACAGAATTGCATACTGACGTTATCAAATTGATAATTACTAACTTCCTCAGGTGCAAAATCTGCTAAAACTTCTGGAATAGGAGTGGTGAAATCCCCCGTGGCAAAGACAGCATGGAAAGGAAATCTTTGTTTCCTGTATCTATTGACAGCTTCTCTAATACTTTGATCACTTAAATCAACACCGACATAGTCTTGAGTATTAACCAGTTGCCATTTTGCCAAATCACCACCTTTTCCACAACCCATATCCAAAACGGATCCATTGTGACGTGAATATTTGTGGATCAACATATATTTAATACAGTTATTAAAAGAACGGAGTCTGTAAATAGCAGATTCCGAACGCTTCGCCTTATATGAATTGTATGTCTGTGTATTATAAAACTCCCTCACAATGGTATCTTTACCTTGAGAGTTTAAGTTCTTCAAGTACTGGACTTTAACATTGACATCTTCACTTGCCATGGTAGGAACTGGGGCAGGAGTTCCCGATTCTACATCTTCAGATGCTCCTGGTTGGCTGTTTAATTTTATTGATTGTAGTTGACGTTTATAGTGTTCATCAGACATCCATGCTGGCTTTTCCAACATAATCTTGGGTTTCTTTTTCGTTTGCATTATATCTGGTGGTGGGATCGATGTTTCGACTTCCTTTGCATCTCTTTTAACAGTTGCAGCTGGGCCTGTTGGGACCACTGGAATCTCGGCTTCCTTGGCTGCCCTTCTCTTGCTTTGCTTGACCACTCTCTTCGGCCTCAATGCGTCCATTTCCGTTATTAATACTAAGAAGAATAGAGAAACTTCAAAAAAGTCCCACCGCCTTATCCATTGATTCAAAAGTTGGCTCGCACTAAAAAAAAATTGGTGGGAAGCCGATGTAAAAAGCTCCCACGGAAATTTTTTTGTTCCCAGTGAAATTTCCCAGTAATAAAATTTTTCCCACTAATTTTTACTACGTAAAGTTTTTTAGTGCGGTATCTCTCCAAATAAAGAAATTCTACATTTAGCATAATAACATTATCTTTTCTATTGATATTCAAAAGATAATTATATAAACATGTCTAGAAGATCCAGACGTTCAGAAACACAGCCGAAGTATGCACCGGAGGATCTTGAAGCAGATGCCCCTGTAGAAGATGACGTGGAAAATGACGAAGAAGAAGGTGAAGTGACAAGATGTGTGTGTGGTCGAGCAGAACTGGATTCAGACGCATCAGATCCCGGATTCTTCATTCAATGTGAGGTTTGTTCGGTTTGGCAACATGGGAACTGTGTAGGTATTGCAGATGAGGATGCAGCTCCTGATATTTATTGGTGTGAACAGTGTAGGCCTGAAATGCATACTCTTTTCCAAGATGATGAAGGGATAACCAAATCTAAATATGACCCAAAAAGATCCAACAGCAGAACAAGGGTGGATCCAAGAGACCAGCACTATGAATCAATGTTGAAAAGAGCTTTAGAAGAATCCGCAAGGGAGTCTAAACCAAGCGAAGAAACGTCTCCTGTTAAGACAGAAGTCCTGCCACAAGTTGAAGTCAAAGATGAAGTCCAACAACCAAAATCGAAATCAGTGACTCCACCTACTAAAGAACCTAAGACAAGAAAACCTAGAAAGAATGCAAATAATTCGAAGATTACCAAACAACCATCCTCAACAGCATCATCATCAACAGTAAATGGACCATCACCTGCTTCAAATGGATTTAAAGCGAATATTCCTGCGTCTAAAATATCTCATCCAGAAATGACAAGGAGGGTGTTTGCTATAATGGAATTCTTGGCCAATATTCAGTCTAACCTGAGTGCTGAGGATAAGTTCAGAGATGTTTTACAGGATTTGGGTAATAGAAACTTGGATAGATCAATAACAGGATTAAGGCAAGATTTAGTCAAATTATACAATGAATCTGTTGAAGGTGTTGATGAATTGATGGCGTTGGTAAATGATTGGGTTGAAACTTACGATGTTTAAGTCAGCTGCTATTTTTGCAAAAAAAATATATGTATAATTAATTATTAGTGAAAGGAATATTTCAGTTCTCAAGTCATAATGACATTTTCCAGAAAGGTTCCGCTATTAACAATACTGGTACCACCAATTGCGACTTTAATGCCAAAATTGGACCTATTAAATTCTTCGACAATTCTAGCTTCTTCATACGTCACACCACCAACAAAGTAAATGATAATATCTCTTGGTATTCCCTTAGCTTCACCAATAGTTTTAAAATTATTACCTTTTAATTGCCCCGTACGTATCTTATCTAATAGCAATGATATACGGGGTTTACATTGCATGAAAATATTTGGATTTTCAGTTTCATGCCCACCCGTTAAATGAGACAACCAATTACCAACATTAGACTTTCCAGATTCCGTACTATTAAATATGCTGCCATCCGGTCCTATAATCCTTGATTTTGAGCCATAAAGCTTAATGACTTTATGAACGATATTTGTGATTTCAGTATTGTTTAATCTGTTTAGTAATACTGATAACTCAGATGATGGATGATTTTCATATTTCAGAGCATATAAGCATAATATGATTTTTTGGGAATGACTGGATAATGGCTGCTCGCCAAATAAAAGATTCTGGAGGTCATCAAGATCATGTTGATGATGAGATTGGTCATCGTTTGAGCACATCGATTGTTCAAATTCTGATCTCGCCCAAATACCCAGTTCATTTATCCTTTTATCAATTTCTGAAGACAAAACCATATGTTTGGATAAGTTCAATGATAACTTCTTATATTGAGGATAGTTTTCTAGGAAGAATTTCATATCTTTAATTGAACCAATATTAGAATTTGTCTTGGTTTGCATCTTATATTCTTCAACATATGTTTTCAGCTTGGTTGATAAGTCCCCAAAATTTAAATACATAGATTTTGCATAGAATTCGTCTTCATGTGAGTTCATTATAACTTTTTGAAGTTCATTTGAGACATTGTTTATATGTGATAAATCAACCATGTTTGATTCGGTTTTAATGTTAAGGAGCTCATGAATCATTGACTGGTATGTCCAAGGAAACAACAAAGGAGTCACAGGATCATTTTTTCTATCTAAAATTAAGACCATTGGTTTTGTGTCAGATTCAATTTTCACTTGATCGAATAGTTGAGGGTTCGATTCCATTTCATAATGTAAAGACTGTGCCAATCTCATAGTCAGTTTAGAATTAGATTCTACTTGAATGAACGGATTCATTTTTAATGATAAGCACATTGACATTAGAGTTTGTGATGAAGAAGCCAACGATGGAGGATCCCAAGATGGCCCAATTGATGGCAATGAAGGTAAATTTGCATTGACCGCAGTAAACAGATTAGTATTCAACACATAATAATCAAAGAACATTTCTTCAACCAACTTAACAACTTCCAATTGATCGGATTCTGCCAACCTTTCCAATTGAGGTTTTGATACACAAGAATTGAAATGGATTCTATATTGAGAGTACAATGGTCTATCCAATTCATTTGATAGACAATCCACACTAGATTCCTGTGTTGAACTAAATACTATAGCTTCCATGTTTCGTAAAGGGGTTCGATTATGATCGTCCAATCTTGCCAACAAGCCAACGTTATGTTTCAAAAGATTCGTTTGTGTCGTTACCAAAGCAACCAAAGATGCTGCTGTTTTGTCCAATAGTAGAACTCTCAACGATGATTCATTCCCGCCTTCTAAAAGTCGCTCCACATACTTTGATGCCACGCTGTACAAATCCATTCTCTATTAGAAATAAAAAAGTTGTTGATAAAGATATAATAGTTGTGATGTCTTGAATTATTTGTTGATAAGACCCAAAAAATCAGTTCATATAAGAATTAAGCAATTAAAATAACCCTTCTCAAACTATCATACAATGTAGATCAACTCCGAACTAAGATATTGCTTCAATAGAACTTTTGAACTATTTTCTTGATTTATGTATTGAATTACTACTTGGAAACAACGATACATATATCAATGTAACCTCAAAAATTTAGCTTATTATTTAATATTTTGATTGAAAAGCTATATTGGAAGCGAAGTGTTGAATGTATATGTATATTCAATTATCTAACATATGCAAAAATCGTGGCGCATAAAGTGGCGCATTTCCAGAATTATCATCATTCTTTTCATCTTATTCATCAGTATAAATGGACCCTCGAGAGACAGTGAGGGAACTCTCAAAGGGCTCATCTGAATTAGAAGATTCCAATGCATCTACAGCAATACAACAAAAAGAAGGCGGAGAAGAAGAAGTAACGTATACAGAAAAAGCAGCTGTAAGCGATGTACCAAAAGAGAATGGACCAAACCAACCAAGGAAATTATATCATCCAGAGTCGTTTCTATCGCAATCCACGGGACAAGAAATACCGTCTCAGAGTGGGCATAGCTCTTCATCTTCAATGATTTTCCAGCAATCAGGTGTTAATATCAACATGCAAAGAAATATGCTGGCACCATTGGCAATGTCAAAAAGCAGCTCCAATAATCAAAGTCAACCAACAATTGAACGCCAGTCGTCCTACTTGTCATTCAAAGCCTCTGATAGAACATCTAGAGTTAATTTACAGCAGGGTCTGTATCAACAAACAAGACTATCTTCTCAAAATTCACAATCGCCAACTTTAACTAGTCCGCATACAGGTGGTCAGTCAGCACATGGGTTTTCACACGAACATACACCACCATTACCACACGCAGATGCATTTACTGCTCCGGTGGGTAACCCCGAGGACGACATTGATTTTTCATCGTTTCTGAATTCCAGTCAACCTCAAACTTCAAGCAGAACACAACAAAAACTCTGGCTTCAAAGAGAGACAATTGCATCATTGAATGACGCCAATCAAAATCTAAATGATTCACTAATTTCAAATATTTCAACAAGGTTCAAATATGAGGAAGTTGCAAGATCTTATATGCATGTAAGAACAACAGGCAATCCGATCGTTGACTCTTTGAAAAGGATAGATAATCTTGGACCCAATCATTATAAACTACGTAAAAATATCGATCCTGCAAGCTTCAACCAAGATATGTCTAAACTGAAATTAGAATCATCAAATTCAGACGATTTAGTTAACTCATTGTGGAAGAACTCTATCGAACTACAAATAAAATTACCGCAACAGCAAGCAAAGAAAGTGCCAAATGCTATGCAAAGATCTGAATCGCCAGAAAAATCAACTTCGGATTTGTTTCATATGGGTCAAAGGAGTTTTGGTATTCAACAGAAAGTGGATACTTCACTGGCAATTAATAGAACTAACTTTAATAAAGGTATCAACAACTCTGTTGGCTCAACATCTTCTCCACAACCATCAAAGTATAACGAGCAACATTTATAGCGCATTCTCTTCTCACAAACTGTTTTTTGATATTTTTTACTTTATTAAAATGCTAATATACACAAAGTCATTATTTAGAAATTCCAGTAGGTGTAGTTTCACTTGCCAACGTCATATCATTTGAGGGTAATTTGAAACCCGACATTTGACCTTCTAAGTACACCTTATTTATAACATCTTCTAATTGTCCATCTCTTTTCAATTGTTGGTAACGTTTATACAATCTCAAAGCAGATCTTGCATCTTCAATTGAGTCATGATTGCCTTTTTGAACCTCATCATTTAAAACGTGGTAAACCAAAAATTTCAACCCCAATTTTCGTTTTTCAGATTTAGAATAGTAACAAATAGCCGTATCTCTAACTTGCGTAGGTGGAACCTGAATGTTGATCATTCTGAAATCACCAATTAAAGAGTGGCCAACTAAAATACACCCCAAATTTAACAACAACCAAATTCTACGATAAGCAGTTTGTAAGGACACCAATGACTTTTTGGAAGTTTCAGGATCTAAATCCCCGACTTCAATTCCGGAAAACAATGTTTTATAATCATGGATCTTTTCTTTCGTTACAATATAATCGTCAATGAAACATTCTCCTTCTTTTTCCCCTTCACCTCTCAAAACTGAAATACGCCCGATGCTTAATTTAGGAGGCTTAACCAACCTCTTCGACCCAGTATTACTGAATTCGTATTCAGGTGGAGCCAATTCAACAAATTCAGCATCAATAGCAACTAAAGTACCCAAAGTTGGGGCCTCCTGTCTAGTAAGTAATTTATATTCAATTTTCATACCTTCTCTAATAGTTGAGGCAAAATGATCTTTGTATAGAATTGAATCATTCAAATGTGATTTATAAGATTCAATTCTGAATTCACTGTCGACATCCACTTGTTGATATATAACAACAGTTGGTCTCTTCCACCAGAAAGACATATCCAAAGCTTCGCTTTCATCAACTTCACAAACAAGAAAATCATTGAATAAATGCCATTTTCCAGCATCATTCTTATTTTTCTTGATTTTTGAATATGTCACAAAGTGTGATTCATTTTTCTTATTAGTGATTTGAACAGTGACCCCTACTAGTTGATACTTTTTCTTAATTCCAGCAAATCCAGTTATAATATTTTTTCTAAGAACAGGTGTTCCCATTGTCGCTTGAACAGAATAAAATTCAGGAACTAACCAACCATCGAATGCTCTAATTTCATTCATCAATTGATTTGTCATATCAATATTCAAAATGATTACAGGTGGCAAATCGCAAATTTGAAGTGCTGCATTGACAGGATGTTCAACCCCGCAGTTTTCACAAATTATTTGTTGTTGAATGTGTCTGTTCATGGAAGCCTCTAGATAATTCAATATAGTGACATCTTGAACAATCATAGAATTAAGACCAATTGGTCTTGAATTGACATCAATTGTCTGGTAAATACCATCTCTCTTTTGAGCCAAAGGACAGAACTTCGAAAAAATTGTCGTATTTGTTGCTACTCCACATATATCATTTATTTTTTTTGATTGCTCTGTACCATACAACTTACACTCGTCGAAAGCCAACTTTCTTAAAAGAAATCTATTGAAAGTCTGAATAATTTTTCTTTGCTTATAATCATCAGTGGTCACAGGATTTTCGTTAACTAAGCCAAAGCTTTGTGCCTCTGGTAATGAAGCAAACAACTTTTCAAAATTTGATGCTGCACAGTGTCTACCCTTCGCTTTGACCATCATGTCAAATAAATATCCCAATTCCATCAACATGTTAGTTTCATCAGTTACGTCCTCTGCAATTGAATCAATAGAATAATTGAAAATTGGAGCAATAAATCTGTACAGCTGAAATAAAGAATTCATACATGTATTTCCAGAAATTATTTCCAAACCTGAATACTCAGTTCTGTTGTAAAAATCAAAATCAAAATCATCGACACCAAATTTAGAGTAGGAGATTGCCAACTGACTATAAACATTTGGCACTTCACCATCAATTGATTTAAAATCAAAAACAGGATGATCTGAATCTCCATGCCTCTTTATCTCTTGTGGTAATAAACCGTCTTCTAAAATACTGTAAAAGTCATCGACATCCTCCCTTTCACTAATGAATTTCGGAGTTTTAGCTTTTTGCGCTTCACGTTTATAATCGATTTTAGAATCACCTTGGATATGATATCTTGAACCAAATCTATCCTTATCATACTTTGTAATAATATAACCCGTTGAAGTCAAATCTGAATTTCTAATAATCTCAGGATCTATTTGGGTTGGCAATCTGCCAGTTTTGAACTTTAAATCTGATGGCCATGCTGACGACAGTAACGAGTTGTATGGTGGTAATTTCACCGAAGATAATGGTGAGTCTCTACGCACTATTTGTGACTCCTGTGGAATGACCTCATTTAAAATAGTTGGATATTCTAAAGGTTTATTCAAGAATGTAAACTTTTGATTGATATCTCTAGTCCAAAGAGTTAGATTATGCATCGGATCAGTAAAAGCTAAGTATTGACCCGATGGTGAAATGTCAATGCTTGTGATATAAGATGGAATATCAACGTGATAAAACTGGGCTTTGGATGGGTTTAGAACATCCATAAAAGTCATATTTTCACCTGAAATGGTTGCCATTAACACAACGTGAGGAACTATTGGATGATGAAGCACATAAGCAGCTCTAGCAGGAAATGGAATGGGTGTTTGGACCGACAGAGATTTCAAATCATATGAAGACACCCAAGCGTCAAAAAGAGACTGAGGCTGTTTATTCTTCCCTGTTCCTGATTTAACAGAATATCCTGTTATTAAAAGCGAGCTTTCTTTGACTGACATGTGAAACAATCCAGTAGATATCGGATTGAATGATTTTACTAAAACATCAGTCTTAGGATCCAAAATATCGATAACCCCATCCATTCTACCAATAATAACATATTTGAGATTTGTATCCAAATGTAGAATATCATGTTTATAAGAAACATAGCCGGAAACCTTTTGGTTGACAGTATCTATCTTGTAAATTTTAAATCCCGTTGAATCCGCTTCTCCTCCAACTAAAACTTCAGACTGTGTATTACTTGTATACGTCATTGACGTGAATTTGGTTCCTGCACTGAACTCCACATTGTAAATAGTATATCCATGTTTGTGACCTAACCGAACAACATTTGTTGATAAAGTTAGCACCCCTTTTTTATGATTCAATATTTTCAATACAGGACCGTAATGGGCCCTACAAGACGTGTACATTTGTAACCCAGGGCCTTGAAAACTGCGAAGACGCCCGTTCTTCTCACCTACCCAAAGTAAATCGTGTGCGTCATCGAACTTGATTGTCGACGCTCCATCTATTGAGTCATCACTACTTGGAATATGATTTGGTGGGTATCGTACAATTGGGATTTGTGTTATCTAAATGACGCGTTAGTAAACTGTTGAAATCCAAAAATCATGAATCTTCCTCTGGCCACATACACTGGCCCAATTGTCCATTTTCTCGCGGTTGTTTATGTATTGTAATTGAAATAAGACAACGTTTTTTTTGGCGTTTACTATTTTGTTGATAAATCGTGTGCTATGATTGAATTGCCAAAATCTCCAATTATACTCATATATGTGCCATTCTACTGCAAAAGTAAGGTTTTGCAATGATGATTTATTAGCAAGCAAAGTTGTTATATAAGCGAAGGAAGTTTTTCAACATTAATAGGCATCCACTACAGACCATTAATGTTGAAAAAAATCTTTTCTACATGTTCAATCAACACCATCCATTTGCTAACAAAGATGTTCAATAACTTCAGACTGGGAATCAACAAAATGGCCCAAATGGCCCATGCGTCACATAACCACACACATGCATCTACCACCTCATCCATCATGCAGATGATCACTGCTGCTAGATCATATAAAATCAGAACTTCAGTGAAGAAGTTTTGCTCCCAATGTTATATCACAAGGAGAAAAGGAAGAGTTTACGTCCTTTGCAAAGCTAATCCTAAGCATAAGCAAAAGCAAGCTTAAATTACATATCCTTCTTCATCTATTCTATTTCCATGTCTATATTTTGTAAATCGTTTATACACATAATTATAAAAATCACATACTCTTTTGTACAAGTGTCTATAGAATTTTCCAAATAGATGCTCCAGCACCACCTAAGAAAACCAATTGTTCACCAGTTTTGAATTTACAAATGGCTGAACATCCAGTATCTGCAACTGTTGTATATTTGGAATCAATTAATTTTAGAGTTTCCTCTCCACTGTTTTGATCCAAAATTTCCCAAATTTTGACCACTTGATCAACACCACCAACTAGAACATGTGAACTATCGATTTTACTAATCGTTGTAATTGTTGAAGACCCTGCTGATTCCTCCATTGCCTTTATTTCCAATTTTAATTCATTGGCATCATTACATATGGTACTAACGATCACTGCATTGTCATCACCACCAGTTACAAGAATAACTTCTTTTGATGATTTTTCAACCAATTCTAGAGCCCTAATGGAAGATTGATGGATTTGTTGATTAATTATCAAATTATCCAATTTGAAAACCTGTTGATCTGAACCAAAATTGACTTCCAATCTGTTTGGTTTGATTTGGAATTGATTTTGAATGCTCTTTGTTATATCGTAAATTGTAACATGTCCGTTTGTTGATCCAATCAATAAATACATTGAACCATCCATAATAATAAACTTCGAATGGAAAATGCAGCATTTTTGATAATAATCTTCAATAACCAGAGTAAACTTTTTGGAGTTAATATCAAAGTAATTCACCCTGATATTCGAATCGGAGTAAACTGAAAGTAGTAAAAACCCAACCACAATACCATCTTGGTAAACTTCAACAGTATCGAAATTCATAATTCTTAAATCTGGGTTTGCACTAGCTGGTGGCAACTTAGTGTAAAGAGACATACAATTCTTATTGTCACAAGATTTCAGTCTCCAAATAAAAAGCTCTTCTCTAGCAGATGTCGATAAAATGAATTCATCATTCACTGAATGGACAGATTGCATACCAGCAACATGTTCTCTAAAAGTCCAATCTTGAATTAATTCACCTGACTTTTTCAATGTAGAGACTTTCAATGTGGTATCTTCTGCACCTGTAATTACTATTTTTTCCTCATCATTAAATCCGTTAACAATTGTAACATCTCTAACTTCTCTACCATGCAAACCTCTTGTTAAAGTGGCAACACCAAAAGATTGACCATTTTGAACAATTTGGACTTCAGAGGCCCTGGTGTAAATAAACCTATATTTCAATTCACCATTTTCGATCCATGTTTTGAAAGACCAACGTCTATGAGGACCACCACAAATTTCTCTAAAAATTTCATATTGGCCAGTTTCATTCCAAAGGAAGAAACAATCAGATTTAAAACCATATAACAAAACATCATTGTTAAGGCCTTTGACGATACCTTCTAAAAATCCTCTTTGAATTCTTGATGATTGGATAAAATTAAAGTTTTCAATTTCATCATCAAATTCAACAATATAGTAGTTGCTATCCTTGTTTGTGCAATAAATTGTACATTTATCAGTACCTGGAATGATTTTAATATCAGACATAGTGTCACCTTTGATTAATTTCGGAAGAGTTGCAAATGGCTCGTTTGAGTCAGATAATCTGTAGAAAAGCAAAGTAGCATATCTACAGCCAAAGATGAACAAGTCTCTTTGGGAATCATATGTCAAAGTATTTAATACAATTTTATCATCAGGCTTTGAGAGTAATTTTTTTTCGATAGTGTTTAAATCTTGGTCAATTTCAGTAAATAGAACTGGATCCTTTGGATTTGATGATTCATAAAAAATGGATAATTTGTTATTTCCAGTTTCATTAACCAGTATGTTAGCTAATCTCATTAAATCTGATTTAACATCTAATTGTTTTTTTTCGATTAGGTCACCTGAGGTTGAAAATTTCAACATGTAGACATCACCAAATTTGTTACCCATGATAACAATAGGGTAGTTATCAAATCCTTTAACAATAGAGAATCTTTCAAATGTTGCATCTTCGAAAAGGAATTCCCATTTAGTATAACCTTCCTTCAAAACCAAAACTTTCCCCAAGGTTGTGATAGCCAAAAGACCGAAACCAAAATCAACATATTCTTTGAATAATTCACCCTTTGAAAATTGGGTGGCAACTTCAATCTCTGCCAATTCCCATTTTGAACGCAAAAATCCAACCCTCTTCTCTTCACCAAGATCAGTCAATAAAATTTTACCATCTGCACCACCCGTGAAACCAACAAGTTTAGGGGAATAAACATCAACAGACCAAACATGTCTACCCGTGTGACCATATACAATTCTATCTTGCTTTAAGTCTTCTGTTCCTTTTTTGAATGTCCAAACTCTAGCAGTCAAATCTTCACTGGCACTGAAAATGTTGAACCCATCTTCAACTGAGTTGTATATGGATAACCCCCAAATTCTGGAGCCGTGACCCCAACCATTTGCTAAGAGTTCACCACTTTTCATGTCCCAAACTTTAATAGATCTATCATCTGAACATGAGGCTAAATATTTTCCATCTGCACTTGGTGTGACATTAAAGATTGATCCTTCGTGTTTGGTTAAGTTATGATTAACCTTACAAGTATCCAAGTCCCATAAAATAATTCCATTCATAACTGTACCTGCAAGAACAGAAATTAATCCTGTCTCTTTATCTTCATGTAAAGATCCTGAATACAGAATCGATTTCCATCCACATGTTTTAGTGGTAAGGAGTTGCAAACTAGTATTCTCGATTTTTGCACTATGCACCAAATTATGAGCTGACAATATGTGAATGACACCCTCTGATTTTGATGATAATAAAACGTATGTGATCCAGTCTCCAACTCCATATATTGGCAAATCAAAATCTAAATCTTGGAAATTTTCCAAAGTGAACAGAGAAAAATGCTGTCCTCCCCAAACAGCTATGGTATCGCCTACTATTTGAATCCCATGAATCTTATTTTTCGGAAATACCTGTCTGCTGATCACTTTTTCTCCTTGAATATAATTGTAAAGAGAAAGCAATGGTCCATCTCCTGTCAACGCTAATTCTTCGTTTAAAGCCTTGATGGCACAAACTGGCCCCATAGTTTCCAATGACATCATTTCTAAACTGCGTCCTGCCATTATTGCCTTCCAAATCCAAACAATTTATACCCAACTAATTAAATAAGAAAAAAAAAGCTTTTCTCTCTTATATACCGTTTTTCTGTCTTTCTTTCTCTTCAATTATAACAATTCCAATGACTGAAGTCGTAGAGGAGAAGAAACTCCACAGAAAGACAATTGATCATTTTGGGCCAGTGTTTAACACTATCATGTCGAAAAATATACGCAATCAGAGACGCCGGAAGAGGATGCAATTGGGGAAAATACGCCCAGACTCCAGTTACTTATCACAAATAGAAGCACCAACAGCGGCATCCAATGCTTCAATAGTGGATCTCCCAATGAGATTTGTTCATGTATCAACCAATAAATCACGTCATGCCATTCATGCGATCAAATGGACCCCAGACGCTCGAAGAGTACTTGTTTCTTCATATTCTGGAGAATTTACGTTGTGGAATGGGCAGAATTTTAGTTTTGAGTCGATCATGCAGGCACATGACTCACCTATATTTTGTTTAGAGTACTCACATAATGGTAGATGGCTTTTAAGTGGAGATCAGTCAGGTTGTATTAAATTTTGGCAACCAAATTTCAATAATGTTAATATCATCTATGGAGGACATGAAAATGCCATTCAGGATATCAAGTTTAGTCCAAAGGATTCCAAATTTGTTACTTGTTCAGATGATCAACATTTGAAGGTGTGGGATTTCACAACAGGAAAAACTGAACATACATTTAAGGGCCATCACTGGGATATCAAGGCGTGTGACTGGCATCCAACTATGGGATTGATCGTATCAGCGTCCAAGGATAATTTAGTCAAGTTTTGGGACCCACGAGATGCAACGTGTCTTTCAACAATTCATGATTTTAAGCATACGGTCTCAAAAGCTACATTTCAACCGACCGGTAATCAACAACTATTAGCAGCGTGCTCCAGAGATCACTCAACAAGGATATTTGATATAAGAATGATGAAATCATTATCAGTCATACGTACAAAAAATGAAGCAGATTTATCTGCGTTATCATGGCATCCAATCCACGCAAATGTTTTATCGATTGGTGGATATGATGGATCATTGAACCATTTCAATTTAAATCAGTCGTTAGATCTAACAAGTGCATTAAATCCTAATTTCAAGCCTAATATTATTAGCGAGCCATGGCATGAAATACCACATGCCCATGAAAAAGCCGTATATACGATGGAATACCACCCCCTAGGTCATGTTCTTTGTACTGCAGGTGCAGATAAATCAATGAGATTTTGGTCACGGGGTAGACCAAATGAACCTGGTGTTTTTAATGATAGTGCATACACAGGTGAAACAAGAGAGATTAATGAAGATGATAATGACAATAATAATATGAATAATGATACAATGATGGGCTCATCAGGTAATTTTGGAAGTAGAAGTGGAAATGGAAGTGCTGTACCAGGGCTGTCAATTCCAGGGTTTGGTGGTTTATAAAATTTATTATTTGTACATATAAATTTATTTATATAATATATATCTTTTTCCATTATTCATTAGCTATTCCCATCATATTATACAGTATCGTATAATGAAAGTTTCGGGAGGGATAGAGGGAGTGGGGGGTAATAGGGGGTATATTGGAATCTTAGAGAAGATCAAATCTAGAAGACGATAAAACTTTTGGTATTCTTGTTTGCTTATTATCTTCGAATTCGGTATCTTCATCAGTGACAGGTTTTGAAAATTGGGTATTGACAGGTTTGTAATGACCTTCATTGTAAAAGATCCTAACATCTTCAAGGTAGTCCTTTGCATAAGATTCCCTATAGGTAAGTAGAAATTGATAAATTAAATTCAATGCCAAGTATTTGAATTTGAGCATTTGATGTCTTGTTGAATCGTGATGTTTTAGACCACAATCATAATAGATTGCATCGCCGACATTTGTAATCCCAAAATATTTTACTTGTAAATTCATTATTTCATCAACACTAACCCCTTCGTAAATCAGTTCGTATTTCCTAATCCGTTCTAGGAAATCAATTACAGCCTGATCCTTTGGCATATTTTTGTAGTCGCTATTGAGAGACTTTTGCTCAATATTATATCTTCTAAGAGCTCTATTTTGACACTTGACTTCAAAAAGGATCGGATGAATCTTGACGCTAGAATTTAGAGAAGCCGATTTAATTTTTTCAAAAACTTTGGCCCTTCTCTCTATAGTGGTATTAGTAGCATCAAATATCCCAATGTCAATCGAGTCATCAATAAGACCGGAGGTTAAATCATTCAAAGCTTCGAATGCATAAAAGTCACGTCTTGCAAGTGATTCCTCATTATCAAAATTGAAGTCAAATTTATCATTCATCATTTCATGTCTTCTCCTGACATCTCCAGCATTAAATGATTTCATTCTCACATTATCATCTGTTGACTTCTTCACAAAGTCAACCAGGTGTTTGATGATCGATGATTTCCCTGATGCTGGTAATCCGATCAAGACGATTGCCCATTTTGTAGTAAAATCCCACATCGGGTCATTAAAATTTTCACGGGTAAATTGATGCAGGTCATCGGTTTCACCTTCTCCACAATGCGTTGAGGTTGAAATTCTGTGGAGAGGCTCTGAATGAAGAAGAGTATCACACGGATCTCTTAGTTCATCCTCATCGTCTGTATCATCTTCGTCCGTGGTATTTGAATCTGAAATTAAATCAAATTTTGTTGCTCTAGAAGTTGCGCTCTTGTTTCTGAGATGGCGATATATGTTTTTAGTTGCATTTGTGACACTGCTATCTAATAAATCCAAGTCGTTAACACTCAACAATTTTCCGACTTCATTAGTAATAAGTTGAGGTGAATATTCTGGTGTTGTTGTAAAAGAATATCCAGATTGTAAGGAGGAGAGAGATCTTTTCAATGAAGACGCCATGTCTATTGAAGAAGTGCTCGAGTTGCCCACAGTACTATTGGTACTTTGTCTGTGGAGATCACTAGCTCCTACCCCTGGCCCATTTGATGCCAACAAGTGTCTATGAATTGTCATTTTGTGCTTGGAAGAACAAGTGGAGAGAGAAAAGAAGGTGGAAAAATCAAATTATTTTTTCCGCTGTTTATATCGGGGTTAAACTCCGAAAAAACTGCTCAGCAACGTGTCAAGTCAATTTCTCTTCTAATTAAAAAGAAAAGCTGACGCTGTAATTCCTTTTGCGACGACGAACATATTGTCGAGCGAGATAGAGTACTTAGTAACATTTTGATATCTTTTTTTTCCAATCCGAAAAATCCATTTTGGGAGTCTAGTAATTGCCATTGTTTACTTGGATCTAATCCATATTGATTAGCAATTAAAATACCATATACGTCACAGTCAACAATACATTCCACTATGGTGAAACATGGTTTTATCTTGATAACGAATCTCTTTGTCATTTTATCTGGAAACCCTCGTCCTGTTACATAAACTGTATCATTGGCAACTTTGGAACTAGTAATTATATTTGTAAATACTGACTCCTTTTCAATAACTACAAGCCTATTGAAATTTCCCTCTAGCGTTGTTTCATTACCAATCAACCCACATTTCTTTCCACCGACACTATACAATCCCTTTTCAACGGCCCTTAAATACAAATCTTTCATTTCCACATTTAATGCCTTTACTAGAGTTTCAATTATACCATCAACGGTTTTTTGTGTTTTGAATAATGAAACGTCCATATAGTAAACCCCTCGTTTACTAATAGTTTCCTTGAGTTGAATTTGCGATCTGATGATCCCAAATACACGTACATATCTTACAAATCTCATATTATTACTTAAGCTCATCGTTGGATACAAAACGTTTATTTTACCTATTCTCAACTGCACCCCAACCCCTGCTTTAATACCACTCTCTATCAACATTAAACACGTGTTAAACACGTCAAATAGTCCTTCTTCACTACAAATGGGCTTACTTAATTCTACAATCCTCATATAATTGATAAAACAAAGAAAAAACAAGTAAAACAAAATCTAATAGGTTTCATAAATTAAAGAACGAATGGCATAGTTTTCATTGGCTTCCTCAACATCCTCCCAATTGCCGATAAAATCATCTTTACCTCTGACAATACCTGGTAATGTCTTTTTACCGCAAAATCTGCGCCAGATAGATTTCGCCTCTTCGTCTGTGCCTAAATCACGAATGGTATACGGAATTTTGTTAACAGTCAATATTGTGATGACCCTGTTCATTCTGTTATGAATTTGAAACCCACCGGCCAATGACGTATACAAATAAACCGGTTCATCTTCAAATGTCATCTTAGCATTGGCTTTTGGAACAAATACTGACCCATCTGCTCCAATGGCGTTTGACTTTTCTTTCAAAGCCTTTTCCTTAGCTACAGCTGCAACGATTGCATCAATTTCTGCAAAATCCTTTATGTCCTTCTGTTCTTTAACTGCTCCTGCAACTAAAACAGCAAGTTCATCGTTTTTGTCGAACGATCTTCCCTTTGCTTGCTGTTCTTTCATTGCAGCAGCAAGAATCGCTTCGATATCATCTTCATCAACTGTTTCGTCTGGGTTCGAGTTTATATGTGGGTTTATATCTTCAGCTGTTTGTTCATCGACGCCAGAAGAAGCAACGCCAAGATTTAAAGGTTTTTCATTTTCGTCCTCTTCATCCAAACCTGTGTCGGATTCAATTTCAGTAGCAATAACTTTTTCACTAGTGATTTCATTATTCTGATCATTCAATTCTTTGTCAACGGTTTTGGAGTTATCATCCTTTTCATCCTTCTTCTCTATTTCATCCTTGGCCTCTATTTCATCCTTGGCCTCTATTTCATCCTTGGCCTCTATTTCATCCTTGGCCTCTATTTCATCCTTGGCCTCTATTTCATCCTTGGCCTCTATTTCATCCTTGGCCTCTATTTCATCATTGGCCTCTATTTCATCCTTGGCCTCTAGTTCATCCTTAGTATCTAGTTCATTTTCATCTTTAATACGAGAAGCCAAAATAGTTGTTGAAGCATCAGTAGTAACACTATTTGCCAACTCTTCTTTAATAGGAATTTTGTCATCCTTATTCTCGTTAGACTCATTTTCGTTAGACTCAGGTTTGCCAGCCTCATCTTCATCTTCATCTTCATCTTCATCTTCATCTTCATCTTCATCTTCATCTTCATCTTCATCTTCATCTTCATCTTCACCCTCATCCTCGTTAATCATCAACTCTTTCGCCGATTTTGCCAATTCATCTAATAGATCATCATTCTTCAATGTTTCATGTTCTTGGTTTCTGCGAGGACTCGCATTTTCTAGATTCAGAACAGATTCCACAGCTGATTTATTTTCTTGGTTTTTGTTACGTGAGCGATCAACAAATTCCATTGCCTTTTCAACAGCTTCTTCATAACCTGGCCCACTCGAAGTCTCTTCGATTGATTGATTCAACAACCCACCATTTTCACTCAATTGTTCAATAGAAATGTCTTCTCCAAGTGCTTTTCTATCATTTGCCTTACGTGATCTTGATCTGGAAATAGTTCTCAAATAGGACAAACTAGATGAATTTGTAATACCTGGTTTAACTCCTGTTGGATCATGTCTTGGCCTTCTTTCGCTTCCATTTGATGTTGAATTGATTGGATGATGAACATTTTCATCATTCAATCCACCATGATATGAATCACCTCTTGCTAAATGAGGTTTTAAAAACCCAGAATCATCCCTTGCCAAAGATCTTCCTCTAGAATCACTTGGGGTGCCATTTGGAGTTACAAAACAAGATGATGATCCTTCCCTTCTGGCAGCAGGAGGAATCATATTTGAATCATGCTGAATTTCATGTTCATCACCTAATTCAAAATCTAAATCCTGGATATCTTTCATCATCTTACTTAGGCTGTCTTGAGTTGAGCTTGTTTTAAGTTTACCTGCATTGACTTCTTCCAAAATGTCATCCACTGATTTAACTCTTTCTTGTGGGATTATGTCCATTTCTTGAACAAGGCTAACAGGGTTCTTCTTTTTTTGTTTACCCGTGTAATATTTATAACCACTTGCTTTACCACTGGCTGGAACAACAAACTCATCCCCATTACCACCAAAGACATTGATGTGTTTTTCCGATTCTTCTTCTTCTCTATTAATCTTACCGTCACTTTTCAAAGACACCGGACTTGGTCTAACCACACTTTTGCCCTCATCTGGCAAAACTTCACTCTTGATATGTCCCGATCCATCCAATATCTGATCCAATTGACCCTCAGAATCATCGATTAACCCACCTTCAGCCCTTAAATCCGCTAGTGTCACCACGTTACTTCTAGATTCGGTATTTTTGATAACAGGTCTGGAGCTCGATCTTGAGGTGGGATGTGATTGTTCATCTTCCCCTCTAACCGACACACCAACCAAAGCTGGCGTATTGTGTCTTTTAAAAGCATCCAATTCGTTTTCAATATCCATTATGTCTTGTTTTCAATTAAGACACTGGGTCAACAAAATATTAAAAATAGGATTATTGTGTGACAAATAGATTTTTTTATATAGTTATTATAGATCGTATGAAATATTATTTTTTATCTGCTATAAGGGAGTTAAGCTTCTCAACTGCCTTAGAAATGTTTTGAGGAGTACCTTTAACACCGATATCGTTTCTTTCACTGTCTTTACCAGGAATGAAGATTTTAACGTTGAAGTCGGATTCAACACCAGTCTTGACAATCCCAGATGGGCCAATCAAATATCTGTGCAATTTCTTAGGAATTTCAATACGTTCTTCAGTAATGCTTTCATATTCTTGGACTAATTGTTGAACCTTTGAAACAATCTTGGAAACAACTTCTTTATCACCTTCACATTTAATAATTCTTGAATCTTCATTCATTCTTGGGAATTGCAAAAGTCTGTTGAAGTCACGACTATTTTGATTACCTCCAGCAGACAACAAAATTTCTCTCTTAGTTGAACCGGAAGGGCCAATCAAGTTCTTATACCATTTAGGATCAACTTCAAATGTTTCGGTAACAAAATTGACAACACGTTGCTCAATAGATTCAATTCTTTTCTTGGCCTCAGAAATACCAGCCTTGGACCCAGTAATTGTCAAAGTAACCTTGTCCTTAGAAACTTCAGCATCACCAACATCGATTTCGACACCAGTGTCCGCAGTTATATCATTCAAAGTTTCACCCTTCTTACCGATAATATTACCAAGAGATTCCTTGGAGACTTCAATGGCTTGAGTGAATCCGTTTTCCCTTTCATAATCCATCAACATTTTAATTTCATCTTCAACCTTGGCTACTCCCCTGGAAGGACCTCTAATTGAAACATCAGTTTTACCTTCTTCACGTGGCAAATTAATCTTGACATTATATTTATCTTGCAGTCTCTTGATGTAAATACCATTTGGTCCAATTAGCTTACCATGGAACTTTTGTTCAACTTTAACTGTAACTGAAACTTCATCCGACCATTTCTTAACCAATGAATCAATCTTTTTAATCAATTCGTCAACATTGGTCTTCAAACCGGTTAATCTAATTGTGGTAGAAACATTGGTATTGTCATCATCACTCAATACATCAATTTTGACATTGAAATCATCGGATAATTCATTCAAATGAGAACCCTTTTGACCAATAAAACGAGCAAGATGTTTGCTTGGAATATCAATTTCAGTGTTATATTTGGAAGCTTCTTCATAATTTTTAATCTCCTCTATTAAATTCGAAATTTCAGTAATCGCTTCTTTGATGACTGATTTGAACCCTGTAAGATAAATTTCATTTTCCGATGGCCCAGCCTTGTTTTGATGTAACTTAATATTAATGGAGTTAGCTTCAAACTTATTCAAAAGAACATTTAATTGACTTTCTAATAACTTTTGATCTTTTGATTCCAATTTAATTGTTTCATCAACTAAAGATTTGGACAATTCCTTCAATGAAGCAAAGGATTGTTCAACTTTATCTAATCTTGAATTAATCTCATCCAAGGATGGTAAAAATTCGTCATCATCTGACTGTTGAACAACCAAAATCAATTTATTACCTGCTGATTTATCCAATGAGCCCAATGGAATAACTGAAACACTTTCTTTAATTGCCACCGAAGTATCTAACTTAGGGAAAAGAAATGACTCAATGTCAGTAATGGTTCTGATATAGGTAGGTGGAATTTTATTAACCAATTCCACAATGGATTTTCTTGCTGCCTTAATCGAATCTTTCTTATCCTTCGCAGCACTAAAAGTAATCAAAACCTCATTTGATTTAGGATTGCTTAATGATTTATAACTTGGACCTTTAATCTTCACACCTGTCTCTGAAGAAATTGCTTCTAGAAACTTTGAGTAGGTCAAGAAACTAGTAATATTCTTCGCGTGTGAAATATTATTCCCGTGAGATTTACCCAAATCTAATGAATCTGTGATACTTGCGGAAGTCATGGATCTACCCAAATCCAATGCCTTTGAAATATCTGATGGCAAACCCGTGAATTTGACAGTTGTGGAGTTATCGTCTTCATCAGGGATTTCAACAATAACATTAGTCTGTTCTAAAATTTCATCAGCATCTAATAAATCATGTAAATTCTTTGGAATTTGCTTTTCAACAGTTGAGAGATTTAATTCAACAGATTCAATTAATTCCTTGATTTGTGATTTAGTTGAAATAATTGATTCTCTTGAACCAGAAATTAATATGCTGGAAGAATTCGACTTACCGCCAGAGACTGTGATCTCAATGTCTTTAGGAGTATCAAGCTTCAAAATTTCGGAAGAGACAAATGGCTTAAGTTTAGGATTAATTGGCAATTTGACATTCAGAGATTTTGAATGTTCGTTGACAATTTTCAAAATTTGAGATTTTGCATCCTCACAACCTTCCATGTCACCAGCGATTGAGACAGTAATGGACTTTCCAAAAAGTTCTTCCTCTTCGTTAGCTGGAATGAACTGAGAATCATTTGAACTGTCGTTTTCAATGTCAATTCTAACACCAGTGGATTGAATAATAGGGTTCAAAGTTTTACCTCTAGACCCAATGACAATTGATCTCAACTTAGATGGAATGGTAAATTCAATTTCAGTTGGCTTTGTGATCTGTTTTAAAATCTGTTTTCTAGCATTTTGAACATTTAATGGTTTACCACTTAATAAGAAAGTTCTTTTTTTTGTAGCCGGTGAATGTGTAGATTCGATCTTAACATCAAATTCAGCCTTGATGGCTGATGTAATCTTGGTTCTTTCTTGAACGGTGAGGTTTTTTTGCTTGTCTTCATCAATGATAAATGTTAATTGAGTGGTGGATGATTTAACAGCTGGTTTGAAATTTGAGCTTGAGGAAGAAGCTGTTGAGGATGAGGCTAATGGGGTGACACCTTTACCCCAAGAAGAACTACCTGAAGATGAAGCAGCTGATGCATGTGAAACAACTGGCTTTCCTAGAGAGGGAAATGCTGTCATGTCGTTGACGTTGACCTTCTTAACCGGTAAAATTGGGGATTCAACTGTAGTGTTCTCAGAATCAGACTCTGAATTCATCGAGTCATCAAAATCAACAGACGGAGTTGGTTCTGGGCTACCAGAGAGTGCTGCCTCTCTGTGTTTCTGAGCTAGAAGTTCTGCTGGAGAAGCCATGATTTGACAAGAATAATAAGAAAACGCCGTAAATATTCCACAATATCAATTTCTCGTTGAGATTTAAATTTCACCCTCTATTGAAAATGCTGAGCGACTTTTTACAGTATGGAAATATAATGTTTATATTAAATCACCGGGCGATGGATCAAACGCACTGATTTGAAACGACCAGTATTATTTACAAAATTTAGATACGTTCTTTTCCAAAAAAGAACCAACAAAAAACGCTGACAACCAAATTGCCTGGACTGATTTAACACCAGCAAGGAAAAAAGCTAATAATCCAGGACCAGGACAAACGCCAGCAATCCCCCAACCAATACCAAAAATTGCATTGCCTAATAAAAATTTGATATCAGTTTTTGAACTGAAGTTCAAATCAAACTTCCCTTCTAAAACAGGCCTTTGTGTAGTTGGAGGAGACCATTTTTTCCAAAGAAAAATGTTGGGCAGGATTGTTAACAAAGGAATCATCATCAATGAAGGGTCAAACTTGGTGATATCTGAAAATGATAAAAAACCTAACACCTTTGAAGGATCAGTCATACCTGCAATAAACAACCCCAAACCAAATTGGAGACCAGCAGAAATTGAAATTAAAGACCTCATTGCAACAACACTTTTTCCTTGTAAATATTTCCCAGCTGCAGGTAGAATGAAATATGACCATACTAACCCCACAAACAACAGTCCTAATAAACCCTGTTTATTTTCAGTAAAAAATTTAAAAGTTGAATCATATTGATAACAATAACCACTATTACACCACAATCGTGAACTATTCTGAAAAAAATAATTGGTGACAACTGCAGTGGTGAAAAAAGTACATGTTGCAATAAACGATCTCCATCTCAAGCGACTCAAACCTGAAAGCATATGTCCGCTGGTGCATCCACACCCAGCACTCGTTCCAAAACCGACTAAAAGTCCAGATACAGCCCATGTCAAAGGGGCTAAATTAAGTGGATTAGAAACAATGGCCAAAGATGGAAACATGTATTTGATAACGCGTGTAGAAAGAAACATCCCCATAACAATTGAAACATTATTAGCATTTGCATTGGTTAAAGCTCCATAAATAGTTGAAGAAAATCCAACCACCTTCCCTTCCAAATGAAAATATGAAGATGTCGAAGCTTGTATGAGAAGAGCGCCCACACCACTTTCAATTGGAGTGAACATAGGGAGAATAATTAAGATAAAATAAAGTAAGTCCCGTGCGGAATTAGATTTGATATACTGTCATTAAAAATTATATAGACATATTGCTCATATGCTCAGTTCAATTTCTCAAATTAACCTCTTCTTCCCATTGAACTCCGACCCACTCTTCAAGGTAAGCAACACCTTGGGAATCAAAAAAATTCTCCGGGGTGAAATCTTGAGAATCAGTAGCTACAATTATAGTACCCCATTCCATTCCATCTCTCAAAATATCAATATCAGCATCCTTTTCGAGATCAATAATCATCTTGGGCATGAGTTGCAATTCAAAACGTCTAGTCCCAGAAGGATTGTAAGAAGGAGATGGAATTGTCCATTGACTTTCGGGTTTCAATTTTCCATTGGTTTCATAGAATATCTTGCTTGTTTTATCTTTGGAACTGTATAAGAGAGGTTGGCCATTCAACTCATAACGAACAATTTGACCGGTGTTAAATGAAACGACATTGGAGAAATTTTGGAAGGTGCTATCATCCAACATCTTGGAAATATCCTCTGTATTCTTGTCTGCATTGACCTTTGGTAAGTTACCAGAAGAGATAGACGCATTATCGTCTAAAACAGTTCCATCTTCTTGAATTTTTAAATTATCTGGTAGTGGGGGTAAATATTGGTTCTTTGGATCAAGAACTTCACTTTCAAAATATAAGATAAATCCTGGAAGCTCAGGAAGAACAATATGATCAGTTGGTCTTTCAACTGGCTTTTCAATATGTGACTTGGCAACTTGTGCAAATGTTGGTTTTTCGAGGTTTTTTGTTTCATTCTCCACCTTTTTCATTTCAAATGGATTACCAGAACTACCAAATGGATTAGAACTTCCAAATGGGTTACTACCACCAAACGGATTTGATTCTTTGTTATCACTTTTTTTACCAAATAAACCAAGCATTTTCTGTTGATCTTCTTTTTGCTTCTTTTCCATGTCTTCCTTCTTTCTTTTTTCTTCTTCTTGTTTTTGAATATTCTCTTGTTCCCTTCTTGACATTTCAATTGGATCGCGTTTGATACCCCGGATTGCCCTAACTGATCCATTTTTTCTTCTACACCCAGATTGTGGACACTCCAAAACATATATTGTTCTATCGTACCAGGTATCAACTAAATCAGCTTGACATTGTACTAGCTGCCTCATTAGACCATTACAATTCAGACATTTCAAAAGTTTTTCAGGTATTGGTGATCTTGGATCCATTGGAATAGGTTGATATCCAATGACAGAATCGCTCTTAAATGGCTTGTTTTCGCTGTCAATAGCAATGTCTATGTAACCGAGCAGAGCATCAGTATGAACGGTCTTCCCTTCGTTGTCAGAGTCCATCTTTTCTTGATATAAAGAATAAATTAAAGTTATGCAATTTTTTTTCTACTACAATATAATATACCTAAAAAAGCCTTTCATCTTCTAAGCGACACCTTGCTGATGAGTCTATCAATTTCTGCAAAGTTCTTAGAATTCAATGCAAATTGACGGTGACTCTCACTCACGCAATGATCATCAAAGTCAGTATATTTAACACGACAGTTTTCACAGTACCCTGGCTTCATTTCATGCTTTTTCTTTTCTTCGACCTTTTTCTTTTGCTGCTGCGGTGCAACATGTAATTGAATATCCTCATTTTCTATTCTATTTTTTAATGCAATAAATGGACTCTGTCTCTTAATTTGTGCTAATTGGTGTTTCGAAATTTTTAAAGTTACAATCAATTTATTGGTTTTACGTTGAATTGTAACCTTCTTTTTTTCTAGTGATGATGATGATAACGATTCAATATCGGTTTCATTTGGAATAGTAGAATCTCCTTGCTGCATTATGATGGTATTAGATTTTGGTTTACCAATGCTAACTGTTGTCATTGGTAAAACCATTGTACGTTGAGAATCTTTTAACAAGGCACGATTTGTAACAGTTGCTCTACTTGGACCAAGTCCATTTCCACCTTGATGATGACCTTGAGATAGTACCCCTCCATTGACATTACTGCCTGATTGAGTAACCCCCGATGCAACAATTTCACCATAATTACAAAGAAGGTTTTGTTGATCCAATTGATTGAGTTGAATTTGTGGATTGAAAACACTATTTTCCCTACGTAATTGAATTGGTGGTGCAGGTAAATTTGGGACATCGAATATAATTTTATCTATTTTTTTTGGCGTCATTGATCTCTTGTGACGCGTCAATTCATCAATGGCATCCGGATTATCATCAAGCATGTTAATAAATTTTTCGTCAATTTCATCATTGTTGGTTTTACTTTGGCTATCCTCTATTATGGTTGGAGTTGATGACAATGATTGCTGTAATGGATTTTGCCTCTTGATCATATTTTCAAAAAAGTCTTCCAGACCTGAACCTTTATATTTAATTTTTGGGTCTTCTAATGGTCTCTTCGTGTAATATGTATTCAAATAGTCCAAAGCATACTTAACCCTTTCGGAATAAGTGCGTCGATTTAATTTAGAATAATTGGATGGAAAACATGCAGATTCCAATTGGATTCTATAATCTGTGCACTCATCTAAGTTTTGAAGACGACGTTTATGTCTTTTTAACAAATTTGACTGTAATGTTGATTTCGTTTCTTCCACAAATAATGATTTCCCATTTGTCGATTTATTAATTTTTGTACAGTCTTTTTGATCTTTCCATTCTTTGATGACAACAGGCCTTAATCTCTGAGATAAATCATATACGTATAGATAAGGCCCAATAAAATATTTCATATCATCTCTTTTAGCCAATGGATCTCTATCATTCGAACCAAAAATCCGTTCGTTTTGTAAAAGTGATTCTAATTGAATGTCACTCTGTGAAGAATAATCTGGAATATCTGCATCTAAATGTTTCATGAACCTGAATACTTTTTCAATAGACCAAACTTTAATTTGTTTTTTGTTAACAATTCGGAAAATATCTCCCTGAGGGTATTGAGCTTTTGGGTCATATGTCCTTCTACTAACGATGATTGTGATATTTTCATCAAAGAATAATTCGATTTTTGCCCCAAGGGATTTTAGTGATAACATTGCCCTCTTTCTATCTTTGTCATGGCTATCATCATGTTCAAAGTAGATGTGCTGTGATGGTAAGATGGATCTCCAAGTTTGTTGCCATTTGGTTAATTCCTTTTCATATGTCTGTGCTCTTTTAGAACCTCCTACAGCTGAAGTTGTTGGTGCTGGTGCTGCTACAGTTGTTGTTGTTGTTGTTGTTGTTGTCGTAGTCAGAAAAGGCACATGGCCGTCTTTCTTAGGCGTAGAGGTCCCTAATAAGTCCACTGGTTGTTCATTGGGCTTATCCGTATGTGTCAAATGGAAGCTATTCTGCTGTTCGTGCTGTTGCTGGTTTTGTTGTTGTTCGATGTTCATGACGCGTTTTTGCGGTTTCACAAAGTCCGTTTCTTGTCGGGTTTGAACCATTGGGACTGTTACATTGTTGCGAAACTGTTTGGAGCGGTCTGCTAGTGGCGTACGAACGTCTAGCGCCTCTGCCATCGCGTTTTATGTGAACTTGGATGAAAAAGAAGCGTGTGTGTATTTTTCTTTATTTCTTCTCAATATATTATTGCCCTTCTCAACAAGCTTATTGACGCGTCAGTTCCAAGATGCTTCAATCTTCCATTTTAGAGCCTCTGTTGACTCAGATGCTTGAGTCACATAAGGAGATAACACCGTTGAGACCTTTGGCGGTGTCATTTGTTTCACGAGTGTCCCACAAGCCGCTTGTTACATACACCAATAAGGAAGCTCCAGAAGAAGATACAAAGTACAGTATGGCCCCACATACTGGATATGTGGACATATCCAATGATGCGCAACCAGAGGAAGAACTTTCTATCCAATCACAGATTGATCGATTGAATAATGTTCAGTATGAAGATGATTACATAAACACAGATTCCAACCCACAGAGTATGTTGAACGTGATTGGGTTGAACGTGATCAAAGAATGGTGTTCTGAAAATATGGGAAGTTCATCAGCAAAGGTTTATGAATATGGGCAATTCCAGTTTTATATCCAAAGTGTCAATGATGCGTATGCTGTTATGGTGATTTGTCCTAAGAAATATCCAAGTAAGTTGTGTATGGGAAAGTTAAACAGTTTATGTACACTATTGGTAAAGAAACTTTAAATAAGAGTCGAAAACAGGTCTTTAGCTAATTTGTATTGTATTATATATGTCATATGGAAAATTATCCATGGGTTTCAGAGGCGGGCGGGGGTACTATGTGTATAAAATGCATGCAGAGAAGAATATCTCATTGATCGAACTCTTCGTTTTCATCTTCATCATCTAATTCAATGTCATCATCATCATATTCATCTTCGTCTTCATCCTCCTCTTCATCCTCGTAAAAATCATCCTCCCACCAATCTTCTTCTGGTTCATCAGGTTTCGGTGCCACGGATATCTCTTCAAAAGTTGGCATCTTAAATCCCGATGGTATTCTTTCCTTTGACTTTATAACATCATTTTTGACTTTCTGCTTATAAATGTCTCTCTGTTTTCTATAACATAACCCAGCGTCCACATTGGCGGGCGAGTTCACATTAGGGTCTTCCAAAAGAGACAGAATACTCAACAACACTGTTTCAACCCTTTGTGCAGGCGACCATGTTATATCATCTGGTTCATCACCCTGGTCTTGACCTGCCTGATGTAAAATTGAGATACATAATCTACCATCCGGATAAACGTTTGGATGAAATATAGATGGTGTGAACCTGAAACTAGGAGGTCTGAAGGGGTATTCATCCGGGAACGTAAGAATGGCGTCGAAATATGCCCCGTTGTAATCTGATTTTGGGTCAATGACCATGATGGCAACTTTCCATTTGAATATGTTTGAGTCATCTGCTAATTCAACATGCACTTGTTTTAATCCAGTCTTCGGGTGTGAGATATCTCTGAACTCCTTCCATAGAATTTTCTGCGCAGACATTCTTCCTTCCGCTACTATTCTTTGATAATAAAGGAGAAGTTTCAAAAGAAAAGAAAGTAGGAAGAAAGGAAAAGATGAAAATCGCAACACCGGTATGGTGATAATTTTGCTTACCAATATGACACATCATTCTGATGTTACTAACCAATAGTTGGTAATGCTTCATTGTAAAGATGCCACAAGGGGTTGATAATCTTTTTGTTACAAATAAATATCCATATCTTATATATTTGATTATATGTGTATCAGATTTGTAATACATATGTATAGATATATCTGATAAAGTAAACTAAATACACGTCAATCAATAATCATTCCTCAGAAGAAAGTACCACTTCCTTGATTAGTTCCCTTTCTTCTTCTTCGTCTTGCTCTTCCTTGGCCTTCCTCTCCCTTTCTTCTTTAACACTTTCCGGGGTGATTCCCATTTCACGGGCCCTCTGTTCCAATCTTAATCGCTTGTCAATCTTCGCCTGTCTAATACGAGCAAGTTCTGCTTGGATCTCATGTGGTTCTTTCGGGATTTTGTTTAAGGTGTCAGGATCCGGCCAGTAACCAGGTAAATTGAATTTACGGTCAGTATCAATCCCAACATAGTACATGATTGTAATAGGTGTCATAAGATAGAAAGTGAACTTAGCGAGCTCAAACTGGGAACGCGTCATACGAGGTAAATATCTCAGTATAGACATCTTGTAAACACACAATCTTTGTTCGTTATAACCAAAAGTGTTGATAAAAAATTAAAAATTCCTAACTTTAGTAGCAATGAGTTAAATTGAAACCTTTAAAAAACACCTGCTCAGGTCCAGCCTCAAGTGATCAAACAATATAATATCCACTGATGAATTTTATTGATTTTAAAGGTCCAGTTCACTATCCAAAGCTTGAATTTATAATTTGTAAAAAGTGTTTCTGAAATTCAAATTACAGCATTTTAAATTATTGTTCAAAAACCAGTAAAATATGAGGAAGTATCCAATCGAGCCCGCATTTCTTGAATTTGTATATTTTATATGTTGATAAAATTTGCTTTCCCTTCAATTTATCTTCATGAATGAATTGCTAAAAATTTTTCTTTTGCTTACGCATATTTCTGTAGAATGTCAAAAATGCTTCAAATTTGCACACATTCAGGTTCTTTCCACGCTGATGAAGCATTAGCAGTGTATATGTTGCGTTTGCTTCCAAAATGGAAAGACGCCAAACTTGTTAGATCAAGAAATTCTGATGATTGGGAAGCTTCTGATATTGTCATGGATGTCAGTGGAAAATATGACTCTGTCAAATACTTCGATCACCATCAACGTGAATTTTCCACCACTTTCAATGACAAATACTCCACTAAATTATCATCTGCTGGATTAATTTACAAGCATTTCGGTAAAGAAATCCTTTCTCATGTTTGTGAATATACTGAAGCTGATTCTGATAAATTAGAATATTTGTTCGATAAGGTTTATTCCGAATTCATTGAAGCTGTTGATGCAAACGATAACGGTATCACTAAATTTCCAGATCAGGATAACCTCCAACCACGTTTCAAAGACAGAAATTTTTCCATTGCTGGTATGGTTTCTAATTTAAATCCATCGTGGGATCAAAATCCAACAGATTCTGATTTTGATTCTCAATTCCTCAAAGCTTCTGCTTTGATCGGTGATGCTTTTCTCAATTACGTCACATACATGGGTAAATCCTTCTTGAAGGCCAAGCAATATGTCATTGATGCCGTCAAATCCAAAACCGAAGATAAGATTATTGAGTTTAGCACTTTTGTTCCTTGGAAAGAACATCTCTTCACTGTTGAAAAAGAACAAGGAATTGAAGGTGAAACTCTTTACGCAATCTTCCCTGATTCAAGTGGCTCCTGGCGTATTGCTGCTGTTCCTGTTTCCTCTTCCTCTTTCGATTCAAGAAAGAAGTTACCTGAACCTTGGAGGGGTCTAAGAGACGATAATCTCTCCGAAAAAACCGGGGTTGAAGGTTGTATTTTTATTCATGCCGCTGGGTTCATTGGTGGAGCTAAAACTCGTGATGCTGCTTTGAAATTGGCAAAAATGGCCGTTGATTTTGAATGAGCAAAGATATATAAAAATATTGATTGTTGATTTGTATATTTTAAATCTTCCACTCTTTTCTTATAAAGGGGATATCAGCAAAAGCCACAGGTTCTGAACATTTTTCTGGCTTTCCCATACTGAAGATGAAGAAACTATTGAGCATTGGAAGGGATAGAAAACAGGGATCATCATCACCGGTCATACAATCGGGAGATTTTCAAGAAACGACGCGTCAACATCAGAATGTTCGACAAACGAAAAGAAATCATAAGCCAAGGCATTCATTGAGCTTGAGTTCATCATCACTGTCATTAAGATCGAATTATTCACAGAACATAAAAGATATTCGAGGCCTTAATTCTGGTAATTACCAGAGTTACAATAATGTTGAATCAGAAACTGATGAATTTGATACAACAATTAATTCTACAATAACACAAACAACTAGTGACAATCATCAATTTGACGCCAGTTCAGTATATAATACCGAATCACATAAAAATAGTATTAAATCAAGCGACATCAGTACACGAAACAGTAGAATATTTGATGACAAGATTTCGTTAAAATCATCAAAAAGATCTAGTAGATTTTCTACTCCTAAAACATCTATTTCATCTTCCGGATTAGTTGATCCAGAATGGGATAATATATCATTCAAATCTAATTGGATCAATAAAATATATGACGATGACCAAGATAGCAAAGTTATTATAGCGGAATTAAAAGGATCGCAATTATCGTTATATAAATTACCATCAGATTTGACATTTGTTAAAAACTTAAAAATCGACGATGACAACTCAATTGATTCAAATGATTCAGCTTCTAATGATCTTCTGTCTCTGGCTGACTTTTCTCTCAACAAATCTGCTGCATCAGCAACTAAACAAGATAAAAGTCTATCAAATGAAAATGAAGAATCATCAACTGCGACTCAACCAGAACTAGATAATTTTCATACTCAAATGGAAAAGTCAACTGTTTTTGGTGTTCCTTCGGTTTCAAACATTTCATCGACCCAAAAGTCATTATCTTATCCAGATTCAATACGCAATAAATCAGATTCTCATTCAGCACTAGAATCATCGAAATTACATGATGATCAAACCACAATTGAGCTGGAATACAAGTCTGCAACTTGTCCACACCCAAACTTGACAATTGATTTTGAATCAGGCATGATTCTTAATGGAGATTTGGAATCTATTTGTCATACAATATTGTTTTATCCATCAGATTCATTAACGGATAAATTGACTGAAATTTTGCTTTTAGTCAATTCAAATTTGAACTCTTCTTTTGTGTACATCATAAAATATGTTCAATTTTCTATAAGCAACGTTAACAAGTTGACAACTTTGGAATTGGAGATGATTTCAAGAAGGGTTAGAAGGTTCTTAGATATATTTCAATCAAAGTTCGTTGCATTAATACTGAATGATGAAATTTATCAAAATTGTATTAAACTAATCGAATATTTGAAAAATGGGCCATTCATTCGTTCATTGGCTCCACCAAAAGTCAATGAATTTGAAAATCCATATTCTCCAAATTCAGAATCCAATTTAAAATTGCTTGAAAAAAGTTTATTGTCGAAAAGGAATGATCTACAAAGTTTGGTTAACTTCGAGAATGACAGTAACCAGAACGCATCAAATTTATCGAATTTTTCAGCAACTGAATTTATGAAATTAAATAACGAACAGTTGCTTTATGAAATTAACAAAATTGATCATCAATTTTTAAAATACTGGAACCCCCATGACGATATTTCTTTTTTGTTTCCATTAGAAGAAAACAAACTCAACCCATTACATTTTGATCCTTCTAAGAAGTACCATTATTTAGGTAGACTTTTATCGTATCATGTTTTTGAAGATCCAGTGTTTTCAAAAACACCAAAATTAAGATCAGATGTCATCTCAAAATGGATAGAGTTGGGCCAATTATTATGTGATTCAGGAAATATGGTTTCCTGGCTTGGAATTTCTACTGTAATTTGTGGATTACCTGTTTTGAGGTTGAGCGAAACTTGGGGGCATGTCGATACACAACTCATTAATCAGGTCTCAAAAAAATGGGCCCCTGTTGTTTTTGAAGTTAAGAGAAAGGAGATTTATGACTTGGGGAATTTTAAAATTTTAGTTCCAAGAGGTATCGGATCAATTTATCTAAAAGAAGATGTTGTACCATATTACGGGGATTTGTCAATTCCAAAATTTAACAACGATTTGGGAGATAACATTAAAAATTATTGCTGTTTCATTGATAAATACTATTCAAGTTTAGAAAAATGGGTCACATATTTCAATCACATCGAGAATTCAGATGATGTCATATTAAAATCTCATGAAAACCAAAACCATGCAAATGTGGTTGTTTCTTCATTATTAAAATCTGTGATTGAGTTCAATTGTAAAAATGGTCCATTTACACATTCCCAATTTATGGAACTTTCATTGAAAATTGAATATCATTACATTCAAACCGACCAAAAATTGTACCAAAAATCTAGAAGTCCATTATTTTTAGGTTCGTATCCTTCAATTTTATTTATTGACATTTTGCCAAATTATCATATTTATGATATCAGGCAATTAATCAAGGGCATTGGTGGTGCAAATCAAAAGCTTTTGAATATTTTAGGCAATGATGAAGTGGAACTTAAAAAAAATCGAAGTGGAATTTTGAAACATATCAGAGACACTTTCAATTTAAATTCTATGGATTTTAATATGATTGACGGATCAATTGTTTTCAAAACTGAAATGAAAGATCAAGTTCATAGCTCAAGACCTGCAAGTGTTCTTTTTGATTTGGCAGGATCAAGCGTTACACCAAATACCAAATCAAACGCTGATAATAGAGTGAGCATTATATCATCTACCAGCTTCAACATCGAAGAATACATTAACTCATATAACAATAAAATAAAAAACAATGAACTAAATAACGATCAAGATAATTCAAAGGTTGACGTTATGGTCAAGGCTGCAACCATTGAAAGGCTTATTGATTTATTAGTTCTAACGTCATCAATTTTTGGTACTAAAATGAAGTACAATGATGTCAAGAAATATTCAGATAAATTGGGGTTGCACGAACCTGCTGTTTTTCAAATGGATAATGGTCTATTTACAGAAACTTTTTTTTCCACGTATAGAATATTCTATTCAACTTGCGAGTTAATTGAGTCATTGGAAATGCGATTCATCAATGCAAAGTCGGCATCTGTTTCAATAGAGCAAGGTGAAGAAGAAGTTTTTCCAAACTGGGAAAACGATTCCAAAGATTTTAGTAATGATAAAATTAACTGGATCTTTGTAGCTCAAATCCAACTGGGAGTTTTAGAGTCTACATTAGAGTTGATACAAAATTATTTCAACCATATTTTTGATGACTTGGAAATAAAAATAAGATTTGACAAGTTTTTAGAAGCTATTGATTCTGAAGTTCTCATTAATTGGCCAAAAATTTTAGATTCAATAAATAATAATGATGACGATCATGATGATGCCTCACACTTATTAAACCTTTTCAATAAATTGTATGATATATATAAAGAATTGAGAGCAGCTTTCATAAGGCAATCATTTACACCTAGCATTGGACCGAAAACAATCGAAATCACAAATGATTTGAAAGAGATTCCAAATGAATGTTTGATTCCAATCAACGATGACGATGAAGTGATAAAATTCATGATTGGAATTCAAAATGAAATATCTCAACTTATCAGCCCAATCTCAGTTGAAGATTGGATTAATTGTTTCAATACAATTCAATCATTTGTATCCAAATCTAATCTGAGTATGTTCCAATATGCTCATCAATCAACAGATGTTCATACCAATTTGATTCAAATTTCAAATATCTTTCATTGGATCATGACATTGAAAGAGGAAGAAACCAGCTCTGAATTGCTTATGAAAAAGCTACCAGTTAGAATTAAATTTATATTGGAAATGTATCAAAAAATTAGAGATTTCATACTGATCGAGATTACAAATGAGAATTATAGTGAAGAGACCAGAGTAGAAAAGATGATTTCCATTTTAAAGATGATCAAGATTTCCAGAAATGAAATGTCGCATTTCAAATTATTTGATGACTATGAACTGAACAGATCTCCTTTTATTCCAAGTTTTTTTGAATCTGTTTTGGTGAATACAATCATGCTTCCAGTGTCAAGGTTTTATTCGCATTTTTGGATCAAAGCTGGAAAGTTTTTCCATCCAGAGTTGGATAATTTTGAGTCATTAGAAGAAATGTTACCAAATGAAGTAATAGTCACATCTTCGAGAATTCAAATGAATATATGTCCTGGATGGATATTGAATAGGATAATTGAAATCATCTCATTTATTCCAAATATGGATGTCGAAAATACGAATTTGATAAATTTTGACAAATTGAGATTTGCACACACTTCAATTAGTAAGATTTTAGCATTGGATAAGATTGATTATGAAAATGATGAATGTTGTTTGTTTTCAGATAAAAATTTCAACTTTTTGTATCACTTGCAACCATTTGATAAAGAGGTAAAAGACATCTACCATAATGTATTGAACAAAGTCAAATCTGTGAATAAAGTAGGTGAAATTTTTGGAGCATTGATAAAAGAGCAAAAGTTACTGATCAAGATTGAACATCAAAGAATGGAATTACTTATTGGTTCCAAAAGAACATCAACATTAGTTTCTGGTCACATAATCAGAGAGACGGCCAAGTCGATTTATAGTGACCAGGCTGATGTAACTACGAAATCTTCAGGCATATCATTATCATCATCTTCATCATCGATCAATCTTCGTGATCCTTTGAAAAAGACGAAAAGTATCAATGCCTCAAACCGATCAGTGGGTAATAGTGTACATCATAATGGTACCGGATCCAAATTTAAATTTGGTTTATTTAAATCAAGGCCATTTTCAATGAGCATACCGGCCTCCAACATGGAAAAGAGGTCAGTTGCAATTGATGAATTACCAAATGTTAGTGACATCAAATCAAAATTGAAACTGACTAATACTATCAATCTGAGAACATCTAAAATAGGGGCCACATATAGATCTCCAAATAGTTTTAGTATAAGTATCATTGGGTCTTCATCAGCTAATGTTGGAGGAAGCAATGTTGTTTCAGAGTTTACATTTCAATGTAACAATGAGATCGAGGTTGAAGATTGGATATATAAATTGAATTATTCTAAAAGGCATTGGTTCAAATCTAAAATGATAAATAAATCTATTGGAAATAGGATGGGAATCACATTTGGTATGCCATTAGGATATCTTTGTCGTAGAGATGAAATGGAGGTTCCATTGATCTTAGAAAAGATGATGAAAGAAATCGAAATTAGAGGTTTAGAAGAAGTAGGGGTTTATAGAAAGAGCGGATCAATCTCTCAGATTGAAAAGATAAAGGAAGGAGTTGATAAAGTGGGTGATTTGAATATGGAGAATTCATTAGTTTTTGATATTCATAACATAACAGGTCTGGTTAAATTATTTTTAAGAGAGCTTCCCGACCCATTAATCCCTGATGAATCAATTGGCGAGATCCTAAAAATAAAAGGGATTTCCAATCCTCAAATGAGATTTCAAATGTATAAAAAGATACTGAGCGAGCTCCCAGTATGTAATTATTATCTCATTCGAAGATTGGCAGGTCATATGGCATTGATTGAAGAATGGAAAAATAGTAACAAAATGACAAGTTATAATTTAGCCACCATCATGGGAGGTACTCTTGTCAATGGTGTTAAGCCGGAGAATGCGAAAATTTCATTTGGGTTGATGAATTTTATCTGTGAAGATTTTATCATTAATTTCGACGATATCTTTATTTTATAAAATAATTCAGTACAATCTTTAAAATCATGACAATTGTGAATATCAACAAGCACGATTGTGTCTCTACTGCTAAAAGATTTACACCAGAAGCATTTTCAAACTTTGGTGTTGCCATGTCAGTTGATGGATTAAAATCAACCGCCAAAACCCAATCTGCCAATCAAGGATCAGCACTAAAGTTAATCCAAATCGGAGAGATGAAAAATGAGTATCCTAATGCTGACGGTAAGACATTTTGGGACATTTTTCAATGTGGCTACGTTAAAGAAAAATGGATGAATGAAGAATATCTCTGCAAAGTGTTAGAACGTCATCCATACACATCACAGACATTTATTCCAATGGGTGTCTCCAAAAATGTCGATGAAGCATATGTTATTATTTGTGCTCCTGATAAAGATGATATGCCAGACTGGGAAAAGGCAGAAATGTTCATTGCTAGAGGAGATCAGTCGGTGATGTATCATCCAGGAACATGGCATGCTCCAATGGTGGTTTTGATTGAATCAATTGATTTCATGGTAATTTCTAGTCAGAATGAAATACCCAATGATGTTTGTCAGGAAGTTAACTATGAGCCTGGGTTTAAACTTGCATTACATAATTGAAGGTCTCCTATATATTATATTATATATTTATTATCTAATCACTATCTTCATCTCCATCAGCTGTAGTTGTAGTTCTCACACGTTCATTGGAAAGAGTGTCTAACAAATCAAGCCATTGTGAAACCTCGTTGTCATCATACACAGTAAAATCTTCACCAATACCTACGACTGCAACTGTTGTGTTATGCACTGACAATTCTTTGTCGCTAGGTAACGTGTCTCTTAGAGCAGTCAACCCCATTTTGATAAGTTCTTCACGTGAAGCTCCTTCGAAATTGGACTGTTCACGTTCCAAATATGTCTTAGCAGCTTGTGATCTCGCACCGATCGCATTTCCATGATATTCTAATACGGACCCAGTAGGAAGAAATTCGAAAAGATGTGGACCATCGTGATCAATTCCTGCAACCAGGAAACCAACACCGTAAGGTCTGTTTCCACTTGATTGTGTGTTTTCTTGAGCTTTATCGGCAATGGAAAGTACAGCTTTTTGGACATTCAAAGGTCTATCGTAAACCATACGTTCGGTCATTGCCTGTTGTCTGAGGAAGTTTGTAAGAACACGTGCATCTGGAGCTAGCCCTGCAAGAGCAACCCCAAGATGGGAGTCAAGTTGAATCACTTTACGTTGATAAGACCCCAGTTCTTCTGCATTTCTTTTTAACGCCACCAGCACAACATGTGTGTTGGATCTGACCCCAACTGCTGCAGATCCTTGTTTGATGGCCTCAACTGCATATTCAAGTTGAAAAATACGTCCTGTCGGCGAGAACGTTGTTGTGTCGTTGTCGTAGTTGTTTCTGAACATTATAATTCAATAAAAGAGAATAGTAGCAAAAGGATATGATGGAATTTATAGTACAGTGTATTATTTTTTACAGTTACTACGACGTTTATTTTTTTCTTCCGAGTATAATTTCTAATTTTCCCTACCAAATATTTTCTTGCGCAGGAATTTTTGATTCACTTCGAAGCTTTTTGTTTCTTTGTGCCCAGTAAAATTTATTTACTACCAAAATTGTTTTGGAAATTTTATTTGTCCCCTGTTGTTCTTTATCAATATCGCTAATAATGAACTCCATTAGCGGTATTATAGGACTCAGTGGGTCTTTGGCACTGGGGTTTTTACTCGTCGTTTTAGCCACGGCGCTCTATGGTCATTGGACCCCTATGTTGGCCGCATTGCTTTTTTCTGTAGCACACTTGCCTCTCATTTCCACCACTCCTCGTTATGAAGATGCCATTTTCGACGACTTCCAGCGCAGTTACGAACCTGCACGTTTTTTGAGCTGGTTTCTATTAGCGTCGGCTGTGGCTATGCCTCTCACATTGGCTCACGCAGGTAGACTTGAACCCGCCGCCGTTGTTTTAACAGAAACAGGAGGATTTGCCATTTACGGAACTATATTGGTGTTTCACTCTTTCTTTTCTTCTTCTTCTTCTTCTTCCTCTTTTTAGTGTTTGTGTAGCTCAATATATCAGATGCACAAGTTCGTCGGACTTTCTTCACGTTCTAAAAAAGGATGTAAGAGTTGCCGTCAACGTAAGAAGAAATGCGATGAAATCCATCCCGTTTGTGGGCTTTGCTCTAAGAGATCAACACCCTGTGTTTGGAATGAAAATACTACGACAGACAAGTTTAGAATGGATAAAGTTAAAAAGTCTACTACTACAATGGCAAGAAGTTCATCATCTACCAAAAGATCACAATTGGTTTTCGTTAATGAATCACAACATAGTTTAATTAACAATATGGTGAATCATATCAAGTCACCAAAATTCAACCCTACTGAATCAGTCATGGACAATATCATCAATTCAGCACTAGTGTTACATAGCAGATCAAATCCTGTATCTCCAGGTCTTTCCGAACTACTCCATCTCACTGATCTTGATACTACATCAATGGTATTTTCCGATGATGCGTTCAATCAACTTATTAATCCACAAAAAAAATTGCCAATGAGTAGAAAAGATGAACTAGATGAGGAAGACGAGGATGAAGAATTCCTACCAATGGATGAATCGCATATGTTAGAGAACTTCTATTTAAATGAAGGTGAATTATTGTCAGTTTTTCAGTCAAAGGCATTTCAAAGTTATTTAAAACCAGCAATACATGCATTGTTCAATAAAAATGATATCCTCAATTTCATTCAACCAAATACCCCGATGCTGGAACATCTAGATTCTAATGGAGTATTGTTTTTAAAACATTATGTTTCTTACATTGCTTCTCATCAATTAGATATTGGAAATCGAAAATTTTTTTTGGACTATGCCATTGCTGCAGCGTCTGAACATAAATCAATTCTTTTCTGTCTTGTAGCATGGGGTGGGATGTTTCTTTTGGGAAGATCCAATGACTACGCAAATAATTATTTGACAGATTCAAGAAATCTCATTACAAAATTTAGAAGAAATATCAACTCAAATGAAGATCTCTTGACTGCATTATCGTTTTATTTACTTTCGCTGGCAAGTGAGATTTCCACAGGTGATGTTAAAAATTGGTATCAAATGTTACTTCATTGTAAAGATTTAATTAACCAATTTGGTGGATTTAAAAAATTTGTGACAATGAATAAAGACTCAAACATAGCAAAATGGATTGTTTCATCCATTTTTTTTCATGATGTTTTGGGTGTTTGGACAATAGAATACGGCACATTGTTTCCAATTGAGGATTACACTGTTATCCTAAAAGAAGATAATATTTTCAACGATGAAAAATACGGACTCGACCCATTCCAAGGATTATCTTATGAGTTATATCTCATCATGGGTGAATTTATGAACAAGAGATTATATTTCAAGAAGGAGCAATTTAAAACCAGATTGATGAATTCCCAACCAAATTATGATCATCTATACGATGAAATCACAACAAATTTCAATCTTTTTGATGCTAAAATTGATGAGTGTAAACCACCAATTCATATGATTAACGAAATTCTAAAAACTGGGGATGAAATTTTTTTGGAATGTCATTTGACTTTATTTGAAATAATCCAAATATCCCTGAAAATATATCTTAGAATATCATTTATTCAGCAACCATTTGATGATCACATCATTCAGGTCCTAAAATCAAAAGGGGATAAGTTATTTAAAATTTTAGTTAATTCCAAATTGAAGTCAATGCTATGTTTACCTTTATTAATGCTCAGTATTGTTTCGATACGAAGGTCTCAACGAGAAAGGATGCGAGAAATGTACAATAATTTATTAGAAGGGTATGATATTAAAAATATAACAATTTGTTGGGAAATCGTTCAGCAAATATGGAAATCGTTAGATCAGCAGATGGAAGATGATCCAGATGGTATTATTTTTACTGATTGGACTGAAATTGTAAATAAACTGGGTTGGAATTGTTGTTTCACTTAAAATAATATATAAACAGCAAAATATGTACATGATATTTAGAATTAGATAACTTATTTATATATATAATTATTCATAAACTAATCTTTGAACAATCCTTTAGTCTCATTTAGTAATCCATAAAGTTGGTGGATTTGATCATCTGACATTTTCTCTAGTGTAGCTTCGTCCATTTTATAACGTTTCCAGTCTTGATCTGTACTTTTATTCACAAAAATAAGATACTTCTGCCATTCCGTTAAAAATCCAATGATCTGAACAGGGTTGTCAAGTGATTTGTGCAATTTGAATTCACTTTTAACATATTTATCACCAAGTTCCCGTTGGAAACTTGGCAAATGTCTATGAGATCTTAAAATCGATCTGTACAACTCTAAAGGCCCCATAAGCTTGATCTGTGTTTTTAAGTTACGTGGCTCTTTTGGCGTCACTTTGAATGGGATTCCATTATTTACACATTTACTGATCTTCATTTCTTCAAAAAAAAAAGATTAATAAGAGTAATAATATTTCTTGATTTTCTTTATAAATATAAAAATATGGATTTCAATTATGAACCGGAAGAAGAGCATGAAAGAGGAACGAATCAAAGTATAGAAATTCTTTTGCATGTAACACCAACTTTGGAACATATCAAAGAAATAATGATTATATTATTTGATTTACTGTGTCATTTATTAAAAACGTCACCTAATACATCAATTGGGATTCAATTGATCAATGGTAAAATGGAATTGACGGGGAGTAGTGAAATCTTTCCCTTGGAAGTATTAAACCAAGAAATGTTTCGAAAAATGGCGCAACTTTTAGAAAATTCCAATGTAGATTTCGAGTTGGATTCATCAATTGAGATTGAAACACAATTTGGAGGTCAATTGTTAACAATTTTGGAGTCAGTTCACTCAAAGATGAATTCTTTGAAAAGCTTTGCAAATAAAATCTTTCTTATCACAGATTGTTATAAGCTATACAATGGAAATGACGATACACTAGTATTATTACAAAATCGATTGAAATCCTTGTACTCAGATAAAATTAACATATACCCAATTATTTTGAATAATATCAATTCCAATAGTGGAAAAAAGAATGAATTACAAGAGTATCAGAAATGGTTTGATACGAATATTGAATTCAGGCCTCAAATCAATATGATCAAACAAGATGATATCAAATCTAAATTATTGAAGTCTGTTGAGACCAAGAGATACGTATTCAATTTGCCATTGATCTTAGGAGAGTTGAAAATATCCGTCAAAGGATTGAATGTTTTAAGCTCGACAGAACTAAAAACTCTCAAATATTATACTGATCCTGAAGATGGATATAATTATCCAATTATGACGGAATCTAAATATTTTGAATATGAACAAGAAATTGAAAAGGATTGCTTGATTAAATCAGCAGTCATTTCCAAAAATCAAAATTTACCAATATATGATCTTTTTGATAAAATCAAAATATTTGACCCCTTTTTGAAAGTTAAGGGTACATTGCCGGTTTCGAAGTTTAATCCATATATTTGCTCCAATGCTAAGTTTGTTATACCTAATGCTTTGGGGGAATTTTCCAACTCAGTTACAAATTTTACTTCGTTGATTAGATCTCTTGTGAAGAAACAGATGATGCTTATTTGTTGGGGTTCCTTAACAATCAATTCCATCCCAAGTCTCTATTACATGATTCCTACAAAAATGTTCAAATCCAACTACCCATCGGTCTTAGCATTGATTAAAATTCCCTCTGGCGATGAAATACGCCAGCCTCCATCGTATCTCTCAGAACCCCAACCAGAGCAGGATGAAACCAATCCGGTGACATTCGAAAAATTCGTTAATTTGATGAAATTGAATTCTATGGAAATAATCCCAAATTCCATACTGGATTGGAAATTGAAAACGATGATCCAATTGGCAACGAATAGACAATTTGATACATCCTATTGCGAAGATAAAATGAAATCTATAATCCAAGCGAGAAGAGATGAACTTGATGGTAAAACTGAAGTTTTGGACTTAATCTCAGTATATAATTCCATAGAAAACAAAATGGTTTTTCAAGATCAAAGACAGTCGAAAAGAACAAAAAGGGAGACTTTGAACGATGGAAATGTTCAGCTTTTAATCCAGTCAAATCTGCTTTCGACTTATACTGTTGATGAACTGAAAGAATTCATTAAAACAAAACACGGGAAAATCCAAATGGGGAAGAAAAAGGGAGATCTGATTGACAACATAATGCAATATTATTCATGAGCATATTTTTGTTTATTTGTTTTGTATAGAGTTGGCTGAAAGCTTTTTCGGAATTCTATTTAAAACATGGTAAAGGAATGGGATTTGGGGATGGAGATTACTCTTATGGAACTTGTTGCTCATAATAAGCCTATAGGTGAATTTAGGGAACAAAACTTGAAAGAAATCTCCAAAAAGTTGGGTATTTCAGTGGATGATTTAATGAACAAATTGGACGAATACTGGGATTTATCGGGACTAGAGAAACTAGATGAGGAAGATCAAGGTACTGAAGAAACAGGAAAGAAGAAAGTTGTTATTGATGAGGCAAAGAATGAAGTTTTAGAAGAAGGATCTTCAACACCAGTACCTCCATTAACAAGGTCACAATTGAGAAAGCAGAAAGAGGAATCAACACCTCCACCAGGATCTTCAACACCTTCTACAACATCTAATACGCCAAAAAGGGCCACAAGACGGTCTTCTAAGGTTGAACCGGTTTCAAACATCATATCTCCAACTGAAGATAAACCAAAAAGGGGAAGACATGCGAAGTCTAGTCAAACTTCACAGACAACTGAGGGGAATGCTACAGATCCAATAATACCGAAGAAAAGGGGACGACGTGGCACTCAAAATGAAAGTACAAGTGTCGAAACGTCAGGTAATCAAGAAAATAATGAATCTGAAGACCAGCAACATCAACAGCATCAAGAAGATGATGAAGGCGAGGGAGAAGACGAAGATGAAGAAGAAGACGAAGACGACGAAGAAGAAGATACAAAGGATGCCGAAGGCGATAAAGAGGAACAAGGAAACCAAGGAAATGGAGAGCAAGACCAAGATCATGATCAAGAGTCTGGAAGGCCCAAGAGGGGGCGCAAACCTTCTAAATCCACACCTGTGGTGAAAAAGCCAGAGCGTAAAACCTCTGCCAAAGCTAAGCAAAAAGAAACCACTCCTATTGTTACCAGATCAAGTCGGAGAAAATAGCTAAAAATTGTTTCATAACCGTTTTATCTTTCTAAATTTATATTCAAATTGAAAAATCGTAATTTGTGATCCAATAAGCGTGTTTTAACTTTACTAATCCACTTGTTCTATCTTTTGAATCACTTACATTGACATTTACTCGTTGAAAACACGCTTTTCTGTTAACAAATTAAATATGATTAGCCATAATGCAAGTTCTTTTTCACTGGGCTTAGAAGAGAAACCAGACAAAATCCTGTTCAGGCACATACAAGGAGAGTATAGCTACAGGAAATACACTTTTATTGTGGTGGCTAGTTATATGATGATGTACATTGGTCTAATTCTTCAAGGTCTATTTTTGGCATCAGATGTATATACTCTTATTCAAATTTATGCACTGAAAAATTGGGATAATTTCCATACCATCACATACATTCCAGTGATTGTGTACAAAATTGTATTCACCACATGTATTGGAATATCATTTTTATTTTTGGTGTTCACCTGGTTTAGGGGGCTTTTGTTATACAAAAGAAACAAAGTTGTGGAATCTTATTTAGACAATGGAGCCAGAATAATTGATTCCATTAAAGACTATGAAAGATTTTGCATATATGAAGAAATTGCAACAAGTAACTTCAATGACTGGGTTTGCTTATTTATCTATCAGACTTACCATTATGATATTTTTAGTTGGCTTTTAGCAGATACTCCAAGACAATCATTAAATGGTGCAACTATTGCATATATCGTTTCAAATAAATTCACAGATAATAATATTGGGGGGACTCTAGCATATATTGGAGAGCATAACAAACAAGAAGCAGTTTTGTTAGGGTTTATGTTCTTTTCATTTGTGATTTGGTTATGTTTCACATTCAAGAACGTGGTTGTGATTATATCTTCCATTTGTGTTATTCCAAGAACTAAAAGGAGATCTGGAGCTAAATTTACAGAATACATTCATTCAATAGTTGCCAATAGTGTATCGACTATGTATGAAAGAAGAGCAAAAGGCTATGTTATCGAACTTGAAGAAAAAACTCGTCTACCTACAATCGATGAAGCTTCACCAACCGATGAGATACAGAAAGGACTACCTAGTGTTGATGAAAATCCCTTCAAGGAGAATAATGTTCCGATGCCTGCTTACAATGAGAATAATGTTCCGATGCCTGCTTACAATGAGAATAATGTTCCGATGCCTGCTTACAATGAGAATAATGTTCCGATGCCTGCTTACAATGAGAATAATGTTCCGATGCCTGCTTACAATGAGAATAATGTTCCGATGCCTGCTTTCAATGATGATAAATCATCTCCTTATATGCATGAAATCAATGAATCTGCTTTTAGTAGGACAGATCTACTTGATCATAGAACAAAAACAGATTTAGATATAAATCCAACCATATATCAAAATAAAACTGCTTACGCTGAACTTCAAGCGCAAGAGAAAGCACATCAAGATCAAGATCAAGGACAACGCTTTAATCCATTTGAAGAACAAACGGGTGGTGCTGATGATGTTTTAACCACACAAAGTTATGAACCAACAGATAATGAAGAAGCTAGTTTTGAAAGCTACAACGAGCTGGGGGACTACGTTGGTCCACATTTCCCTGATCCTACTAAAGTCTATCCTGAGGTGGATATACATGATGGTTACCCAGAAGTAATTTTACAAAGATATTCCATAACAGAGAATGAACCTGCTGCACATACCAGCGCTAACCCATTCGAGATTCCAGATGTGCCGAATTCTCCACAAATTGGACCTATGCATTTAGATTCTGATGAAGAATCGATTGAGCATGCTTTCAGCGTCTAATTCCTACATTTATGCTGCTTTTTATAACAAATCAAAATATAGAGATCTTTTCTTATAAGTTGACTATTACATTTTTTTCTCTTTCCACCTTTTCCATCTTTCGACAAAATGGCTGAAATCACTACAGAGGAGCAATACGAGCTAATCTCAAGAAACCTTCAAGAGGTGTTGAACCCACAAATTATCAAAGAGATTTTAGAAAAGAAGGAAAAGCCCCTCGCCGTTTATTGGGGAACTGCGCCAACAGGGAAACCTCACTGTGGATACTTTGTTCCAATGATTAAATTGGCACATATGTTGAAAGCAGGTGTTGAATTGACAGTTTTAGTTGCCGATCTTCATGCTTACCTTGACAATATGAAGGCACCATTAGAAACCGTTCAATTTAGAGCTAAATATTACGAATTTTTGATCAAATCTATCTTAAAGTCATTTAACGTTCCTATTGAAAGAATGAAGTTTGTGTTAGGATCTTCATACCAATTAACACCTGAATACACTATGGATCTATTCAAATTGTCCAATCAAGTTTCCCAAAATGACGCAAAGAGAGCAGGTGCCGATGTTGTTAAGCAAGTTTCCAATCCATTATTATCTGGATTAATCTATCCATTAATGCAAGTTTTGGATGAAGAATACTTGAAAGTTGATGCCCAATTTGGAGGTGTTGATCAAAGAAAGATTTTTGTTTTAGCCGAAGAAAACATGCATCATATTGGATACAAAAAGAGAGCACATTTGATGAACAAGATGGTTCCAGGTTTAGGTCAAGGTGGTAAAATGTCAGCATCTGATCCAAATTCCAAAATTGACTTATTAGAAAAGCCAAAGGTGGTGAGAAAGAAAATCGGATCTGCTTTCTGTGCTCCTGGTAACATTCAAGATAACGGTTTATTGGCTTTTGTTAAGAATGTAGTTGGTCCTGCCTATGAATTGAAGAATGGCGATGGCACATTTGAATTTTTCATTGATAGACCAGAACAATACGGTGGTCCAATCACTTTCAAATCTTACGAAGATTTGGAAAAGGCTTTTGAAACAGAACAATTATCTCCAGTTGATTTGAAGGCAGGTGTTTCTGATGCTATTAATGCTCTTTTGGCTCCAATCATCGAAGAATTTGAATCAAACCCTGAGTTCCAAGAGATTGAAAAGAAGGCGTATGCACCTGTTGAAGTTGCAAAGAAGGTTAAAAAGGTCAAAAACAGAGGCTCCAGATACCCTGGTCAAGCACCTGTTGAAGAAGCTACCGAAAAGCTTCAAGAAACAAAAATCTGACTTTGTAATTCCATTTATAATAGATAAATGATTCGCTCTAGACAAACATTCCATCGACCATCGAAGAAAACCGTTTGGAACATCCCAAACAGGAAATTATATGCTAAGCAATGCTCTTGGGTTTTTTTCCTCTATTGTGACATTGGAGTCATAATATTTATATACATTTAAATTAATGAATCCGAAAAGAAGAAAAGTTTCTGAAGATGGCAATTATGGTGGCATTGGAGATTCAAGTTCCGAAGAAGATGGTAGAAATTTTGGAACGTTGGATAAAGAAAAGTATATATTAGACTTAGAAAAATCAATAAAACTATTAAGAGAAGAGAACTGTCACCTGAAGTCATTAAAAGAACCTGTGGAGCAGAATAAAACAGGGCCTACAAATGAACAACAATTACCCACATATTTAGAGAGCTTTGGAAAAATGGTGAAATTATCAACAGGTGAAAACATTTATGTTGGTCCTTCTTCTATAAATTTATTTGGATCAAAGCTACAGAAATTGATAAATGAAGGAGGGCAGGTTCCTAACTTGGAAATATCAAGCAATCCATATGGCCTTAAAACATGCGAAACATCTTTTGATGTTGATTTCACACTACCGAGTTATTCATATTCCTTGCTTCTAGTGGATACATTCATTAGCTACAATGATGGATGTTATTACTTTTTTAATGAAGGTTTGGTAAAAGAAAATTTAAAGAGAATATATGATGATGAGCCTATCATATTTGATTTTGGATATGATCTAAAGGTCAGAGACCAACAAGATGATGAAAAATTGTTAACTCTGATTTGGTATTGCAAACTATTATTGATTTTTGCAATAGGGGAAATGTACTTATCCACTTCTAATGAAGAAAATCTGCTTCCAGGATCATTGTTTTTTGCAGACGCGCAAAAGCTATTCAGAGGTCTATACAATTCGAATGTCGAAAACTTCACAAAGGAAGGTAGTATTGAAGTTTTATTACTATACGGATTTTATTTGCAGGTTGCAGAATTGAATATACAATCATACTATTACATTCATTTAGCATTGGATACTTGCATCCTTTTGGGTTATCATGTTGATATTTACAAAGATTCACTAAATAGATTTGAATTGGAACACAAGCGAAGGATATTTTGGAATGCCTACATGTACGAAAGAATGGTTTCCACCAAACAAGGCTTGCCATTTTTAGTTTCAGATGATGAAATTACAACTTCTTTACCTGGAGATTTTGATATGTCTAACCCTCCAATAAATTGCACCAACTATATATTTCCTGAAGCAGAGTTCATGTCAAATTGTGTTATGATAACTCAAATAAATTTTCAGATTTTGAAAACTCTTTACACAAAGAATTCAAATAGAAATGTGTTGAGCTCTATCCAGAGTTTTGTGATCAAGTTATTTAAATGGAAAAAGACATTACCTAAATTTTTACTCTGTGATTTCTCTCAAAAACAATTGAATACAAGTAGATTAATGGTTAATATAATGACCGAATATCTTCAAGGGGTCAATTTAGCTGTTCGTCCGCTATTATTCAACTTGGTTATCCACAACATCAAATTGGGGAATTTGAAAAATAAGTCATATTTAAACCTATCCGATTATTCATATGTGATCATTGCACTACTTAAGTCCTCATATCAGGCATCAATAAACACAATTCGATCACTTTTTTCATTAATACCAGATAATCTCATAGCAAATTTTGGCTTTATGGATAGAGAATATTTACTCAGTTCAACAATAACATGTATTTTATTCAATGCAACTTTTGGTATTCAAGAAAATTATTCAATTCATATTGAAAGCTCTTTAAAAATATTCTACAGAATGAAAAGGCTAGGTAACAAAATTGCCTCTTCTCACATGGATCAAATCATAAATTTATTAAAATTGGTCAATTCCGATCAATCTTTAGAAGAATTAATTACAAAATATTCAAACTCGACAGCTATTAATCGGATTGAAAGTGACTCTTTGCGAAAACAGACACCTGTACAGCCTATTTTAGAAGAGATTGACCTCGAATCAATTCGGGTATCTGAAATAGATTTGGATCTATGGAACAAAATTTCCAATCAGTCAAATAATTGGATGAATGATATTTCCAATGTTGAAACTTTTTTGAATAACTACATATAAAAATTATATAACGTGTTAGGGCTTTTAAAAACAAGCATTTTGAACGATTCTTATTTAGTTGTTGAAAAACAAGTCATTTCTGCTGTATTTGGTGGAATATTGTTTATGAAAAAATACATTTACCCATTTACAAGCAAGCAGTTTAAGGAAAAAAATAATAATTAAATTAGCAAAAAAAAATGGAAAAGGGAGATGGATGGATGAGGAGGAGGGTGGTTAAACAGTAATAAACAAAAAAGAAAAATGATAATCAATCAATCAGTTTCTCTCTTTAAGCTTCAACAGTTTCAGTTGGTTCTTCCTTCTTGTAGCTTTCATAAGCTTGAATAGCTTCATCTAATTGAGAGCTGAAGAATGAATCATCATCTAACATTGACAAGATATGTTCTGGGTCCATTGACAAGATCATACCAGTAATCTTACCGGTGGCATCAGGATTTGGAACCTTACCTGATTCAGCAATTCTTGGGTAGATTTCGTTACCAAGGATTCTTCTTTGTTCTTCAGGAGGAACTTGAGAAAGAATGGCTTGTAATTCTTCTCTTGACTTTCTACCTTGAACTGGAGCTGGTCTGTTTTGGTAGAATCTTTGTTGTTGTTGTTGTTGTTGTTGAGGATTAGCACCGTTGAAAACTGGTTGCATGTAAACTGGCATTGGTTGACCGTTTGGACCAACTCTGAAGTTTGGTCTTGGACCACCTTGTTGTTGCATCATCATTGGGTTTGGTGCACCTGGGAATGGACCGTTTCTACCTTGGAATTGAGGTGGGATCATACCTTGTTGGTAGAACATTGGGTTGACGAAACCGGCATGGGCTCTTTGCATGTTCATTTGAGCCTTAGCTTGCATTTGTTGAGACAATTGGTTTCTTCTAACTTCCTTTCTTTGAGCAAGAGCAACGTATAATGGCTTAGAACCAGATAATCTTGAGTGCATTTCTTTAATAGCCTTAGTAGCTTCTTCTGGAGTTGAGTAGCAAACAAACCCGAAACCCTTTGACTTACCGCTTTCATCCTTCATAACAATAGCAGAAGTGATGGTACCGTATGGAGCAAATTCTTCCTTCAACTTTTCGTCATCAACATCATCTTCTAAGTTCTTAACAAATAAGTTGACACCTTGGTATTTGGTTTGCTTTTCTTGTTCAGCAGCTTCGTATTGTTGCTTCAATTGTTCAACTCTTTCTCTCTTCTTTTGAGCTCTACCGACAAAGATGGCCTTACCGTCGAATTCCTTATCGTTTAATTCTTCAACAGCCTTGACAGCATCATCATGGTTTGCAAAGTTGATGAAAACGAAACCCTTAGACTTACCGTCTTGGTCCTTTGCTAAATGAATAGATGTAATTTCACCGAACTTGCCGAATAATTCAGTTAAGTATTCTTCAGTCCATTCTAAATCGAAGTTCTTAGCGTAGATGTTGGTGTAGTTGTCAACTAATTCTTGCATCTTGGCATCTCTTTCCTTTCTTGAGTAGTGAGGACCAACGTACAATTCCAAATCGTTCAATTTCATACCGTTAACATTTTCAATAGCTTCTTCAGCGGCTTCATCTGTTTCAAAATGAACGTAACCGAAACCCTTGGAGACACCATTGGCATCAGTTGCAACTTTACAAGATAAAATTCTGCCGAAGGAAGCAAAAGTATCGTGTAAAGTTTTGTTATCAATAGCAGGGTGTAAGTTCTTGATGAAAATGTTACCGTTACCCTTCTTTCTTGAAGCAGGATCTCTTTGGGACCACATGATTCTACATGGCTTACCCTTAATTTCGGTGTAGTTCAATTCATCAAGGGCCTTTTCACCATCTTCCTTGTTTGAGAAGTTGACGTAAGCGTAACCTAAAGATTGCTTGGAAACAGCATCTCTACAAACTCTGATGGAAGAAACACTACCAATTTGAGAGAAGATGTCAAAAAGATCAGATTCTGTAACAAGAGGGTCTAATTCACCAACGTAAATTGAAGATAAAGAAGTTGGTTCTTCGGCTGAGGTTGCAGGAGTGGTTGATGCAAAGTTCTTTTCTGAGACGGATAACTTTTCAGTTGCTTCAGTGATTTGGTTAATGTCTGACATATTGATTTTTTGAAGATTTTATTATTTTTTTTGTATTTTTTCAATTGATATGGGGGTTTTGGGTATTTAAAGTAATTTCTAGATTATATGGAAATTTCTTTCAAAACTGGAAAACTCTTGTAAAGATACTTTTAAGGTTTTTGGCCAAAGGAAAAGGAGAAGAAGGAGGGCAAATAAAAAAATTGATGAAAAATTTTTTTGCGTATGGGTTGCGAGAGAGTGTGAAAAAAAGGGATGCGACACAAATGATGTTGTAGGCTAAAAAAGGGGTAACGATTGCTGAGCATCGCTATTATTGAGGGTCAAATGAAAATCCCGTTAGAGTATTTTTTTATTAACGATATTCAAGCAGTAGATGTCATATTATGATGTTTTGAAGCGGGGAGATGAAGAGATTCTCTCCACCAGACCACAGCAGTCAATTTTATGGAACTGCGCTTCACTTTTCACGTCTATGGGTATGATTGCCATTTCAAAATTGGTGCTGGCAACTCTCTATAATAAAGAAGTCACTGGATTAGACAACTTTGACAAGGCTTTGAATAAATCTAGAGAGGAAAATAGGGGACTTTTAACGGTGATGAATCATATGTCCACTTGCGATGATCCTATGATTTTTGCGTGTCTGCCTTGGAAATATTCAATGAACTGGAATGACATCAGATGGGGGTTAGCGGCATCTAACGTGTGTTTTACCAATAAGCTGGCAACGGCATTTTTTTCCTTAGGGAAGATCATTCCATGTGAACGATTTGGTAGGGGGCCGTTCCAATCAGGTCTGGATGCCTGTATTCGTATATTATCTCCGGATGATACTATAACTCCAGAATATGTCACAAGCTCATCGACCAAGGAAAAATTGGACATGTTTTCGCCCCAATATTCGGGCCCAATGCTGCGTTCGAAATCTTCATGGGTTCATGTTTTTCCAGAAGGGTATGTTTGTCAATTAAAACCGCCATTCAATAATTCCATGAGGTATTTCAGATGGGGGACTGCCAGATTAATTTTAGAACCTACTGTTCCTCCAGTGATAGTCCCAATTTTCGCTACAGGTTTTGAGTTGATTAAGCCTGAAGAGCTGGATTTGAAAAACGATTACCTCACTCCAAATAACGTGGGTGCTACCGTTAAAGTGAACATTGGTGCTCAATTAGACGAAACAATTATCAACTCTTTTAGATCTGAGTGGAAATTGCTATGTGATAAATATCCCAATTTGTCTAATTCCAATGATCTGAGTCATGAACTGAAATTTGGAGAAGAAGCTAAAAATTTACGGATAAGGGTATGTGATTACCTAAGAGAACAATGTGTAAATTTACGTTCAGGCGTTGGACTATTAGAAGAAGATCCTCGCTTCAAATCGGTGAAATTTTGGACAGATTACACACAAACAAAGGGAGAGTCCGATAAGGAAGTTGAGTTCATAGGAATAAACTGGGCCATTAAAGAGTATCAACGTGATGTTAATCTATACGATGAGTTTGGTCGGATAATAGGCAAACGCCCCAGTGAAAGACCCCCTAATGTTTGACTTGGGACTGTGTATTTGTAAATAGAGAGACAATAATAGAAAAGAGTGCTTATAAAAAGATAGATAATAATAATAAAGAGTGCTGACACAATTAGCTATTGGTATAAGCGTGATTGGCTACATTTGACCCAAAGCTTGTTAGATGCAGCAGATAATTGTTGGTGGGGTGAGTTCTGTATGAAGAAAAAGTGTATTATTCTGTAAGGTTATATAAAGGAGATGGAGTGTGCATCTGAAATAACAAGTGGTGAATATACAAATAATTTCTTGAATCATGGGTTGGATTGCAAACAGGGGGGAAAAGGCTGGGATTATTGCCGTAAAGTTTAACTATTATTGGGTTCATCATTTTAACTATTGCGTTAAATTGTAATGTTGGGCCACAAAAAAACACATCAAAGGTAAATACTGGCATGATGCAGGTGAATTCAACCATGAGTTTATAGGTGTTGCATCAGTTTTCGTTTACCCAGCATTTTATTTTAGGGGATCTGAATTAGTATCTTTAACTGCAGCTGAAACTGCAAAACCAAAAAGTCTTAGCTAAAGTTACTACACACGATTTCTCGACAATGGCATTGTTTAATTTGGTTTCATTATAACTGATAGGTTTATTACTCTTGATCACATTGATTGGTTTATTAGTTTTCACATTGGTTGGTTTGTTAATTTTCATACAAGGATTCAACGCTATTTACTAAAACATCAGATGCGACTGCCCCACATTTTGTTATTGCAATTAGAAATGCAGGTTTGCCATCAGTTATGAACGTTGTCATTATGATTTCAATATGATATGTGGATTCTGGTGTTTTTGCTCCTTCGAAAACTGTTGTTTCATTAGCACTTGCCGTCTATGCTCCAAAATGGTTTCGTTATATTAACAGAAGAATTGCACCACTTTTTGGTATTTCTATTTACCTTTTTCATTAAAACTGACGACATTGATACTAATACTGGTCGTAGAAACATCGATCTTGAAGCTTTCATTGCCCAAGTTGAACGTCACAAAGAATGAATGGCCCTCAAATCTTGGTTGTACCATTTATATTCTTTTTGGTGCCAATTACATTTGCTTTTATAATTATTTTGCTGTTTTGTACTTGTCTTAATCAAGAGTAGCGTTTAATAAAAGTTTCAGTCTTTTCTTGAGTATAATATTTTTTGTCGTTAAATTGAAAATGATGATTTACAGACAACATAGCAACAAGAGGCTTGTTTTAAATGTTTTCAAGTCACTTGTATTAAGACCCAATGTTATAGGAGTTTTCAGTAATAAAATAGAGGTTCCGTTGTCGTCGAACAAACATTATTCAACTTCAACAATGAATAATAAAATTTCCAAAGACTTTGCCGATTTAGAAAAGGAAAGGTTCAAACTAGTGTTAGATTTGAAAGCTTTATTCAATAACCATACAATGCAACCTAAATTGAAGTCTAAAAGATTAAAATATGACCTTTTTCAGTTGATTTCAATATTACCGGAAAATGAATTTAGTAGATCACAATTACCAATGGCCAACTCAATTATAAACTTCATTGATCAGTCTCCTAATCCAACAGATTCATTTGATACATTAGAAATGCTATCACTTTTAAGATCAGTAGTAGCAGCCATGACTATAGAAGATGTTAAATATATTGATTTCTTTCCAAGATTTTATAACAGTTTGAGAAAATCCAAGGATTACAACGATAACTTAGATATCAGGCTTCAATTATTTGAAATTTTCATTAATTACATTTTATTGAGTGATAAAAGAGATTCTGTTGTCAAAGTAATTGACGCATTTATTAAAGAAGAAGATAAATTTGAAAAATGTTCAGAGATCAATTTAAATGATGAAATTGTTAAAATAGTACTAGAGGCATTTAAAGGAGAAATTAAACCTGATACTCAAACTATGATCATGATAACACAGTTAGTATCAAAGGATGCATTGGCTAATAATAAAGACGCGTTATTAAATCAAATATTAGAGACCTTCTTCAGGGCATCAGATGAAGAGATCAGTCAAGGTTTTGAAGATAACTTTGTTTCCCAGCGATTAGTTCTATTGCTTGATGAATTAGAATCCAAAGTTTCCGATCCTATAAAGCCTTATATTGAATTACTCTATTTTTCAACAAGAAATAATTTTGAAGACGTTTCACTGGGGATCTTGAATAAACTAGAACGGATAAGTAATGGATTTACTAATCCTAAATATTTGGATATTTTCAAAGGTGATGTTTTGTTTGCTCTGGTGGGTTCTGCCTTGAATTTTGGGAAAATTGAAAATGCAAAAACATTAGTTAATTTATTATCAACAAGGGATCAATCTGATCTGATTGAAGAGGAATGGATGGCTTTACTTCAATGGAAATCTTTTGAAAATCATGAGTATAAGCCTGCGATTGACATTGTTAAAGATCTCAATTCAACCTTAGATAATTTGCAAAAGGATTACTCATTTGAGGATACCGACTCTTATAATCAAGTATTAGAAGCTCTTTGTTGGTCTAAAAAAAGTTTTGACTACATTGAGAGATTTACTAATGATTTTGAACAGGATTTTGGTTTGCAGCCAGATGCAAAGAGTGTTGCAACACTATTCAATTATCTAATTTCAATAAACGATTTATCAAATGCAACATCTGTTTTCATGGCAAATAAAGATAGGGTTGATTGGGAAGGTGAATATGATGGGTTTTACGTTTTATCACTATTCAAGCTAGTTTCTTCAATCTGGGAATCCCCATCCATAAATTGGAATTTGAAGATGGATGTTTACAAAAATGTGAAAAGATATGAATACATTTTTGATAAGAAATCAATTTACAAAATGATAAAAGCTTCATTCGACTTCAATGAACCTTCTTTAGGTATATTAGTGATGCTGGACCAATTACCAGATATTAAAAAGAATGACCCAAAATTACAAACAGAAAAATATGAAGATATATTTGGATTAATCTATGAGTTTCTTTTAACATCAAAAGATGGTGAGTTAAATTCTCGTGTATATAGATATTTGTTTGACTCATTCGATATTTCATATGATTATTATCCAGGCTTGGTTCAAATATTTATTAACTCACAGCGTCCAGATATGGCATTAAGAGTTTTTGCAGATATGAAGGCTTTAAGCAAAGAAAAAAAATTACCACCACCAAATGAAGATTTCTATGTCTACCTTTTCAAAGCTTTCAGTAAGTTTCAATATGAAGAAGGGATTTTCAAGTTACATTTATCCATGAAGATGGATTTATCTATAAATTTAGATGTGAAGTTGTTGAACTCGCTAATGGAAGGATATGCTTCGTTAGAAGATCCATTCAAGACACGTGATACATTCAATTTAGCATTTGCTTTGCCGAAGGATCATGGTTTAAATAATGAGTCCGCTTATTGGATGTTGAAATCTTTAAAGTACGCAACACTTGGACATGTCAAGGAGTTTTACAATGATCTTTCAGGTTATGATGTTTTGCCTGATTCTAATTTATTTGCCGAGTATTTAATTGCAAACTGTTATTTTGAACAGTTCAGAACTGCATTAGATACTTTAATTGATACAAATGAAAATGGTAACCCTGAATTGATCAATGGATATGTTTTGAAAACTCTACATAATAACTGTTTACATGATGGGGTGAGAAATGATCTACATACTTATGCGACAAAATGCTTTCCGGAAACTTGGCAAAATTTAAGAGACACAAATCAATTAATTGTTAATAACGATGATTTTCCAGATTTGTTACAAAGTCCATATGAGGAACCAAATATGGAAATAAAGAGGATTTCAGGGGTTAATAATGATAAATAATGTATATAGATTATGTATGAGGTAAATTTACAATGCTCGAAAGCAACGGTTATGAAATGGATAATTTCAAAGATCATTTGAATCAAATAATTTTTGTCCTATTAACCTTATTTGCAAATCTCAAACTATTTAAGCTTTCGTTGAAATGATTCTTCATACAACTGATATTGACAAACATCAAAGTTTTTGAATTTCCTCCCAAAGAATCCCTTAACAAATGCGTCAATTTAGAATTGCGATATGGAATATGATTTAATTTCAAAGACAGTGCGTTTATAACATCACCTAAAGCACTTAAAGATTTATTGATTGCCTGTGTTTCTTTTAACCTCTGGCCTTTTACCATTGATGACGAAATTCTTTCAGATCCAGCTAAATCAACGAGGTTCAAAATGCTATTCATGACTTTACCTTCATTATTTGTGCTTTCAATATAGAATTTGAAAATTGAATGAGATCTTGAAGATTCATTATTTGAATTTGTTGAAGCAGTTGCTCTTTTCAAATTTGCTTTTGCCAAAATAGAGTTAATTTGTTCAATATCTTTCAATTGGATTTTACTAACATGGTTCAAATCCGATGCGTTTGCTTTTTTATCAAATATTAAATCATTGATATAGTCTCCATAAATCTCAAAAAACTGGCCACTTAATTGAAAGTTCCAACCAAAGCTTTTTAAAACACCTATTCTCTCGAAAATTTGATCCAGTGATCTTGGAATCAGCCCATCATGTGGCTTCAACATTGTGAACGTTTTACCTGACCCTGTTTGACCATAGGAAAAAATACAGACATTGTATCCATCCAGAGCACTTTGAATTAATTGAGAGATCTCGTTAAATATCTCCTTGTTAGTTGCAGTATGATCGAATAGTGCATCAAACTGGAATTTGTGTATTGCTTTTTTTGACTTACTTTTTGAAATTGAGTTGAACTCTTCTTTTATAGTCAACGTTTCTTTCCCATTCATTGTCTCTTGCATGCCTGTTTTTTCAACTTCAAATCTTTCATTTTTTAGACACGGTTTCAACCGACAAAACACTCTAATATTACCTTTTAATTCCTGTAATTGATCATGAAGAATGCGGCGATTAGTTTGCTCTTCTAAAGTCCATCTTTTGAAATCACTTTGTTCTAGAAGCAAGATTTTTACTTTATCTTTTAATTTATCCATCTTTTCTCTCTCTATCTTGATATCTGAATTAATAGTTTCAATGTTCAGTGCATAGTTTTCGGTTTCGTTCTGTAATTTGTTTCCTTCTTCCAAAGCTTTTTTGACTAGAATTGATATATTGTTATCTTGGTCCGTTAAATTAAGCAATGTATTATTGGTGATGAATTCTGCTTCATCCTTCAATTTCTTGAGAGCATGTTGCAGTTTCCCTCTTTTGCTTTCCATTTCTTCCATCCTAATAGTATGATCATTCTTCAATTTTTCGATATCCCTTTCGTGAATAGAGCTTAGCCGTTTTTGTTTTTCCTTAAATGCAAACCTGGTAACGTTATTAATTGTAGCTTTTAGGCTTTCGATTTCATGTTTTAAATTATCAAGGTCATTTTGTGATTTGAAAGCATTAAATTGCCCAGCTTGTTTAATTTTTATGGAATAAGCAGTTTCTATTTGATGGATCTTTTCTTCGAACTCTATTTTCATTTCATCCTTCTTGCACAAATGACACTTTTTAATTTTTTCAATTTCCAATTCATGAGCATTTTTTAAACAGTTGATAGACTCTTCTAAAAAGAGATATTTATCTTTTGCATTTCTGTGATCTGTGCGTAATTTTTCCAAGTAAATCTCGTCTTTTGACTGCATACCGTTTTTGTTTTCATCATCAGTTGGAATTACAGACTTTGCCCCCTCAGAAGAAAAATATCGTCTTGAGTTCAATTGTGACAAATCTGGTCCTTCTATGTGCCTTTGTTGTAAGAATAACATTTTTCTGGTATTCAATAATGGAATAAAAGAGCGGCGTCTTGATTTTGGTAGTTTTGTCGAGGGTTTGAGGATTTCGTTATATTTAAATGTATTATTTGGAATGTTATCCAAGACCGTATTTGTACCTTTTCTAAAAAATGGCTGGTTTAGTCGCTGGTCAACCTTTTTTGTCATACAATTGAACTAATGTGACTGATCACAAAAATTCCTTTTACAGTTTGGATCTTGAACAAGTTGATAAAGCCAGGAATCTCAGAAAGGATAAAAATGCTCAGGATATCCAAAATAGGAAGTACAATAATTCCAATAATTATGGAATAAAATTTGCACTTATTGTCCATTTAAATCATTGCAGCTGTTATAAATGGAAGTTTCGCTTTAAATTATAATTTTATTGCTCTAATATTATCATTTTACGAACTGTTTGCAACACATTCGTTTTATGCCATATTTATGAATCTCAATCAATAACCTTTTTGAGAACTGTAATTTTCTGTCCAATCTCTGGGATAACCACATTTGTATTATGAGCAAAACTGTAAATTACTTGAATGATGGGATATGATCTTTTCATCAATTGCTTTCGAATCACAGGTATCTAAAACTAAGATCCAATACAATATATATATGAATAATATGGTTAATATTGAAACTAATATGAAGCCACAACAGGAATATTATCATTGTAATGAGACTGCAGAAGAAGATTCCAAAAAAAGCAGTATTGATGAAGGTAAAAGTAATAACCATATTGTCCAAAGCGCAAGGTCAATTCCAAATTCACCAATTTCCAATAGGAGAGATTCACTAAACAGTCTCCAATTCCAAATGGCAGATAATTTGATGGTTCCACATGTAAGCTTTAATGATGTTAACATGCCAAGTAATCATACACAGATAAGAAATTATTCATTATATTCAATGAATCAACCGACTTCACCTTATGATTATGGAGCGCGTTCAAGTCAATATTATCAATCAGGAATTGGAATGTTGCCTTTAGCTTCAACCATCTCCAGCACAACTTCTCCAAGTAACACATACATAAAGAATCCCTCCGTGGTACCTGGGAGCAGTTCAAACCAACAAAGTTTGAATCTTCCAGATAATCAATATTCTGTTTCACTCCCTCATCATCAACAGCACATTGATGAAAGCTTTCCAAATAAAAGAGATGTTAACAAAAATTCCATTGAAAGTAGAAGTGGTTTAAATGACTTTTGGACTCCTAGTTCAACTTTTAGCTTTCCTCCGAAGTCACCGATTAATAAAACAAACACAGGTTTCTCAGAGAACACACTCAAAAGAGCTCGAAGTACAGATAAGATTTTCAAATCTAACAAGCATTTATCAAAGGGATTCTTTTCAAGACAATTACCTCAATATAGAAACCCATTTCAATCTCATTATATACAATCACCAATTTCGACTCACTCTAATTCAATAGATAAGCAGTTCAACTCGGACAAAGTTCAGCGCCAATATTTAGAATTTTATGGTAATGCAGTTCATGTTTTGAAAGGTTTAATGGGATTGGAAACTGTATGCGATGACATCAATCGGTTCACTTATTTTATCAAAAATGATGAGCAAATGAGGAAATTCCTGGCAATGGAAAGACAAAAGGATATACTAGGATCAATAGATCCGGAATCTTATAACGCTGAAGAGTTTTACAAGTATTTGCGATTGTTTCCTCAAAATGAATTGATAAATTTGAAAAATATATTTCAATCTTGTAGATTGATTATTGACGACTGGCTTAAAATTGAAGAAGAACAAGAACGGGCTCAAATTCCATTGAATAAATGGATGGACTTATTAAATACAAATGAAGTTGAAAACTTAAATCAAAGTTCTTATTTAGACTTTGATGATTCTTTGATTCATGGCGAGACCTCTGCTTTGAGAACTTCTGTATTAAAGCCTTTCTATAAATGGAATGAGCCAGCGTCTGCAATTCCAGGGGAAGCAGTATCAATGCAGGTGGAGCCTGTGAAGGTTAAAAACTACACTAATGAAACTGATTTATATCCCAAGGGGAAACTCCAGCCAGATTTAAGTTTAAAAACTAAAACAGTTTGTCTCCAGTGTGGATCCGAGAAAACTCCAGAGTGGAGAAAAGGACCTGAAAATGTCAAAACATTATGCAATGCATGTGGGTTATTCTATAACAAATTAATCAAAAAGTATGGTTCCCTTAAAGCAGAAGAGGAATTGGAAAGACGAAAAAAAAATGGTGAACCTACAAATAGAAAGCTTTACTTGCAAACAACAGATGATTCACATGGTTAAATCTTTCTTGTTCTAAGCTGAAACTACTCGCTTGCTTTAAACTCTTTACTTGAACCAATTGTGCTTATTATTATTTCTTTATTTTATAAACTGTATATTTACAACACGCCCCATCATGACAGAAGATTACCTTGTTATTTTTCTCTTTGTAACTTTGCTTGCTGTTTTGTTGGCAATTTCACTATATGTTTTTTTAAACCACTTTTGGCTTGATTCATCCTTCAACAACTCTTCAGCAAATCCTCTACCTTTTTGAGACTTTTTCAGATCACCGGCGTACTCGCCAACACCTGAGACAATCGTACCAACTTGAAAGTTTTCAGGGATCTTCCATTTTTCACCTTTATAGAATCTCTTAGGATCAAGAAATTGTCGATTTTGTAATAACGTTAAATCACGCTGTAGTTCTTCTGTCATTTCTGGTTTCTGCATTGCAAACCATTTTTTTGACCTTTCTTCCTTTAACTTTGATGGATTAGTTTCTACTCTGTCCATACTTGGTAACACTGCTTCAATTGGATCATTAACTTTTTGAACTGATCTAGATTTTTTCTTCTCATCCTTTGTTGTTGAAGATGTCACATGTGTTTCAATTTTTGGAAGTCTGTTTATTTTCTTTTTCAGTGAATTAAGAGTATCCTTTTGCTCTGGTTCATTCTCAATAGTTTGATGAACATCTCTTAATTGAGAAAATATATCATCAAAATCGGAGTTTTCGCTCATTTTTTTCCCTTCTCTTTTGTTATAAGCTTTATGCTCTGTTTATTATTACTTCAGTGCTTTCTGAAGTATAAAGGTAGATGTAATAATGATTTATACAATAAATAAATAAAAAATTTAAAATTACGATAAAAAAATTTTCAGCTCATGTAAAATTAAAACAAAACACTATAAACAAGGTAATGGTAACTCCATATATACAGCTATACACAGTACTTCAATCGTAACGGGAACAAATGAGAGAAAGTTTCTCTATGCTGGCTAAATGTTTTCCTTGGTGGGATTTTCTAATGACTTCTAAATATTCTTTGATTTTAGTGACCAAGCGTCTTTTACGTTCTTGGTCAATCAATTCTACCATTCTCTGAACAACGTAGTTTGCAAAAGGATCTTTCATCATCTTCATCAACGTGGATTCTTCAGCAGCTTCATTAGAAGCTGAAGAAGCAATCATAGTATCATAGATTTTTACCCTTGAAGCTGCTGGTAAATTGATGATACATTTTTCAACTGCATTGGAAGCAAATTTATGCTTGGACAATTCAATCAAATTTTCCAGAACAACTTTAAGAATTTCATTTTGGTAGTCACTATTACTTGACTCAATGACGTGCTGGATAACGTAATTCCCAAATTGGTCTTGGACTAAGTAAAATATGAATCCCTTCAATTCATCCAAAATGAATTTTTGGTCTTCTTCAATAGAAAACTCTAATAATCTTTGAATAACACGACAGCCATATGGATGCATTGACAAATGATAAATTTGATGCTTTAAAGAATCTAAAACAAATGGAATTCTGTCAATTGGAACTTGTTCAATTGTTTTTTGGATAACATGGTTACCATTTTGATCTTTAACTAAATTGAATATGTTAGGTCTTAACTCTTCAATTATTGCCAGTTGATCATCTAATTCAACGCCTTCAATACATTTCTGTACAACACGACAACCATACATTTGAATAGAGAGATCATTGAAAGACCCCCTCATATTCTCAAACATCACCTTTTTTTGAACTGCAGAACCATGTTCAAAATACTTTTGAATAACATAATTACCGAATACATCAGTCATTAAGTCCATAGACTCGTTCACAATCTCCTTAAAAAATAATTCCTTTGATTCCTTTGAAGCAATGCCCAATTGATGTTGGATAAATCTTGATCCGTGTTGATCTTTAGCAAATTCATAAGCGTGGGAAGTAATAGATTCTAAAGTGTATTCGGTGTTATTTTTATTGGCACGAAATTCCTCCAACATTGGTGAGCGGACAATATGTTGTTTATTGCCACCATTGCCATTTTTGTACTTTGGTAACTTATTCTTTTTTCCATTTGAAGATGAATTTTGAGGTGCTTTCTTCCCAGAATTTGGCGGAGATGGTGTGCCTTTGGATTTTTTTGGCATTTGCATCATTTGAGTTGGCATCATTAAGCCTGGTGGTGGAGGTGGTGGTGTTCCAATTGGTGAAATAGGAATTGTAAAAGGCGGTGGTGGTGCATAAGGATTGAAAGGATGAATGACAAAAGGAGGGGACAGAGGGCGCTGTTGTTGTTGTTGATCAGCAGAAGAATTTTCATCTTCTTCATTCTGGTTAGTTTTCGACTTAATGTTTTCGTCTTCACTCTCCCTTTCGTTACTATTCAAACCTTCAGGATTCATGAACGAAGCAAACATTGAAGGAGGATGAACATAAGTGTTTTGTAAAAACTGCGGAGGTGGCATCATCATTTGAGGTGGCATTGACATTGGGTTTCCTTGCATAAATGATAAATCTCCAAATGGTTGCTGGCCTGTTGGATTTGGAACAGGATCTGGTACAGTTGTTGGGTGGAAAGTTGAAGCAGATCCTGGATTCCAAATATTCTTTGATTCATCGAAGTTTGGATGTTCAATACCTGAATTAAAAGATAAATGACGGGATTGATTTGGAGATCCTGTGGCAGATATGTAATTATCGAGCTTTTCTGAAAATGATTGCTTTCTCGGCTCCCTGAATGATTGTTGGGGGGACCCCATAACATCTGTTCCTATGGCAGATCCTCTTCTAGATGAAGCGATGGTATGCAAAGTAGGCTTCCCCAACTCAAGGTCTCTAGTCTTCTCTGTTACACTAGCAAACTTCTCAAGAAAACTAGATCCTGCAATAGAATGCGCTGGAACCGTGTTATTTGGATACCTAGACATATTCTGAGGAGCAGAAGATGCACTAATAGAAGAAAGTACATCACGAAGTGCGTCAGATCCTTCACTTAGCACCGCATCTTCGAAGGCCGCATAGTTTGTTTTATTGTAGGATCCTAAAAGGGAATTCCTCGCAGCCCTCTGGGTGTTGCCTCCTTGGCTTGAAATATTCGAAATAATTGAGGCAACGTCGTCTCTCTGGTTGTTCTCGTCCATTTGTCGTGGCTATATACAAGGGGGAGCAAAGAATTGTGTAATGGAGAATGGGAAAAAAGGCAAGAAAAACACAATGCGCCACAAATGTCAAAAATGATAATACATGCGCCACAATTATCTATTGGCTATAGCATATAAAAATAGCTATCGAGAAGTAATTGAGATGTTCTTCCACTCTCTAAATGTTTTGAGAAGTGAGTTGTGATAGAAGAGAATGTCGAAATTTTAGAAAGACGGTGGATCAATCAATTTTTCACTCTTTCTTTTTATATAAATATTTAAATATGTCTATCACACTGGTCGGCAGACGTATAGAGAAGGCATTAAGATCTAAACGAAGAATATATGAAGTTTCCGAAGGCAGCGATGATTTGCTTCAACGTGCTCCTGGTCTTTCTCACCCATCTTCTATGATTTGGGTGTATCATCCATTCAATAAACTTGAATTGCCAAGCTTTCAAGCTGTAGATCAATCAGTACCTATTGGTGATGTCATTAAATGTAGATATAGCATAAATATGAACAGAACAGGTAATTACCTTTTAAAATTCAAAGATCCTGATCTTCTGCAGAGATTTACAGGTAATATAATAAATAACGATACGAAACTAATGGGTAGAGCTTTGACTATGAAAACAATAGATAATGTTATCATGAAGTATTTAAGATATGTTTACCCCCATGTCTTGCCGGACCTCAAAGATTTAAGAGAAATTTTGAAATATAAACCTTTCGATCAAGTGGATACTCTGATTGATCAAAAAATGACCCAACTGAACTATACACAGGAAAGAGAAGCCAATCTAGCAATCGTCAATAATGACTATGAACATCTCCGAAACAATACACATATTTTAAGACACGATATAATCAATGGTTCCATATCAGAAAATACCTTTGACAGATCTCAATGTGTGGTACTACGAAACTTCAATTATAAGATCGAACAAAGGAGAATATTGGACATGGTGTGGGATTTGAAACTATACAAAGAAAACCCAATTAGGCGTGTAATGATTCATCCAACAACACTCCGTGCTGTGGACGTCGTAATATTCGATTCAAAAGAAGAGGCGATAAGCGGGGTTAATCGCTGGAATAATTGTCATGCTCTTTATGACGAATCGATGCCTTTCACAACCGCAGAACTACTCTAGCTGCTTTGTTCTGAGTGTAACACCCCTAAAGAAGCAGCTATGGGGAATCCCGAGTGGAGACCCACCGGAAATTGCCCAATCTATTGCTATACTGATGAATTTATTATCATTAAAAGACCAAGCACATAATCATTACATAAGAGATATTCGATTGTTTGTTTCACATTGGGAATTTGCAGGCCCTGCAATGGATGTATTTAAAGACACCGTGTTTGTAGATAAAGTCAGATCCTGCCATGTGAGAAACGGAATGCAACAATTCGATGTAGTCGCCGAAGTGACACTTTGTACATTATTTATACCACCAAAGCTATAACCAATCATTTTACATACATATCTTATACATATTAATCGTTAATCATTAATCAGACATTTCCAGCCATTTTGAACTAAATGAAAACGTTCTCCATCTGATATAACAGTCCATCTCTCCCATATTCCTCTCTTTTTCCAAATTATTACAATATTTTGTTCATCAATCCAACCTATTTTTCCAACATCATTAGTTTCACTGCCTACATCTCCGCTCACAAATGACCATTTAGAATGAAAATACGATGGTAAAGGAATTGGTGTATTGTTTAATGAATGAGTTTTATTGTTTCCTATTCCATTTGAGGATATCTGCTTCAACTTGAAAATATGAAGCGTATTCTTATCACTCAAAACAGCCAATGATAAGTCATTAAAAGAAAACTGCATACTTGTAATCTTAGCCTTATCAATCCCACGTCTAAATTCAAATACTAATCTACCAGTTTTGGTATCATGGATTCTGATTAAAGTCCCAGTTTCAGATGCAGATGCTATTAATTTACCATCTCGTGATATTTTAATAAATTGAATCCCTGCTAAATGTGCTTTAACTATAACTGTAGGTCCTGGTAATATTGAATTACATGATAATTCTAATATTTGTATTTGGCCAATTGTGCGAGCTGGAAATGCAACTTTCACTGCGGTCTCTGTTAAAAGAACATCCAATACTCCCTCTTGGTTTTCAACAGTATCAAAATAAGATACCAATTGGGGTTTTGAACTTAATGAGTATATGATAACTTTGAATTTTAACAATATGATAAGATGATTTTTGGAAATTCCACAGTTTAAAACTGGAGTAGAAAACTCCAATATCAACATCGGTTTAATTTTTGCTTCATCCCACACTATAGCTTTGTTTGTCGGTGCGATTGGGTTTTTACCACCTCCAACTAGTAACATGTAATTTGTCTTTAAAAGCATTTTTATCAACCCAACACCCCTTCCATTTAGATAACTAGTAATCTGGCCGGTATCAATATCCCTGGAATCTTTCAAATTCATTCCGTTATCAATTACTTGGTATTTATTAGCCTTTTGGAACTTAATACCAGCATTAAAGTTTCGTATCGTTATTGGGTCTATAGGGTCCATTTTGAATACAGAGAAGCCCGTTTCGCATCCTATAGCAAAGCATGAACCGTCTGAATTGAAATCAACATCCAAAATCACCACTCCTCCCATAGGATTGGGATATTGAAGCTTCTGCTGAGTATTCATAATAAGACTCTTACTATAACGCGTTATCACTTTTATTCTTCAACTTTCTTTCACGTCTATTAAATATATAAATAAGTCTCGTATGAGCATTGAACCTTCGGACAAGGGGGTTCTGCCTCCTTCAAATGTATATCCTATTTGTGAGACAGATCCGCCAATTTTCCCTGATTTCCAAACCTGGAAACAAACTTTAGAAGATGATCATCTAATGAAACTGTATTTAGCAAAGGGTTATTGCGCACCAAGGGAAGTTGCGGTTGAATACCAAATTGGTAGGTCCTTTATCACCCCTCTATTTACAACTGGTGCAAATCAGCAGTTTGTGAAAACAAATAAGTTGGATAAATTGAATGATTTGTTGGCAAATGCCCAATTGAAACGTCGGGATTTCAATAAAGTACAACCAAAAGCCAGTTTTAAGCCACCTCCTAGGATGACATTAACAGAGCACAAAAAGGATATCTGGTTGAAGAGGCTATCTGATCCGAAAACCCCGCTAACTCAATTATCCAAAGCGATTCCCCATGGATTGAGAAATAAGGCGCTTTTAGAGCAGTGTCTGTTACATGAAGTATCAATAAATAGAACCATTTGGCTAATCAAAAGTGTTGCCAGTAATGAACAGCGGCAATTAAACAGAAAGGCTGGGTCTAATATGAATATAATTATCGACAGATGGGTAATTGAATGGACAGAACAAATCACAACTTTCTTGGAAGGAATTATAATGGAATGCTTTAGCGCTGCCAGTAATCATAATTGGTCAAAAAATTTGAATTTTGCCATTGATCTGGTAGTTAATGTCTATCTAGAAGGCTTGATCAATAAAATTACATTTTTGACGTGGATTGTAAGGTATTTATCAAAAGTCGTTAAATTTTCGACAGTGACAATCAATGATGTGAAATTAATCAGTGTGCATTATCTTTTTATTCAAAAGTTCTGGTTCAAGATTATCAAAGTCGATTACTTGTCAAAAGAATTGGGAGAAGCAATGTTGTATTCAGTAATTCGAATGGCTGAAATTCCTAAAAATGAAAAATATGATAAGCTAGTGAGTGATTTGATAGCCAAATTCCAGAATCTAATTAAATACTTGTTCTACTACAACTCTGATGCATTCATCATCCCTTCAGGATGGCCCAAACTGAAATCGCAGTTAAAGAAAATCTTAGATATTCAACTCCCATTGGTTGCAGAACAATACAACTTGATTCATTATAGAAATGAGTCTTTGATGGTTGATGATACAGAAAAGAATTCTGGTGTTAATTCCAAAAATGGTGGTTATAATTTATATTGTATTCCCGGTGACCAAACTTCAATAATTATCAATAAATTAAACAATTTTAAAAATGAACCAATTGAGGAATTGGTCAGGTTAATATTTGAAGATAATTCAATAAAACATAAAACTAATTGGAGAGATCGTGTTTCCGTCATTTTGAAATGGTCAATTCAAAATAACATTTTTCCAGAGACAAACAGTGACTATAGCTCAAGAAGAATTGCACTTGTCGTTACTATTCTGCGCTCAAGACACACGCAGCTTACGGAGAGTAAGGCCAAAAAGAGTAAGCAATTGAAAACTGATCTTGAAATTATAATTACCGCATTTGTCAACAACATGTCGGAGGTTCTTAACTACAATAATACTGAAACTTCTCAAGGTAGACAGTATTCCTTAGCAGGATTCTTAGTTTTAATTACTAAGTTGAACGAATATAACATTTTTATCACCTCGTCATATTTGAGGAAATTGATTGCTTCCGGTGTCATATATTTGTCAAAGGCTGATAGAACATGCTATATTCATTTATTAATTTTGAACACTATAAACGAATTGAGAACAGGTAACTCTAAAACAATTTTAAAGAGACTATCCGAGTCAACTAACATAAAACCACCAAATCAGGAATCTCTTTTGGATGAGCTTAAATCAAACACTCTAAAATTTTGGGATAAAATCACTTCGACTATTGAAGATAGTGATGAAAGCTCGAAAGCCGTATTTGAATTCAAATCTCAGTGGATTTGGAAAACTGATATTGATAACGGGATTTTTTATTCAAGCTTAAAACATACATTATCGGGTTTAATATCAGGTTTAGTCAAAAATGGGAAATTAGATTCTATTGATACAGGGATTGATATATTTCGACTATCTGATAGCCGATTATGTGTGTTATTGAACCTGGCTGTGGAATTAGATATTATGGATGATATAATAGAATCAATTGTTATTGGTATCGATTCGAATTTGTTCAAGAGTGAGAGAATACAGGAATTGAAATTTGAAATTGATGGATTAGCTTTAATGAATTTTCTGAAAATCGTTGTTTATTACGAAAAACTACTAAAAAGTACATTAAGTTTTAATGAAACAAATAAATCAAAATGGGCAGTTATAACAGAATCTTTTCAACGTTGGGCAAATGAAGGCAACCAATTGAATATATGTGAATGGGAAAAACTTTTAACAAGACCCAATGATTATGGAAATGAGTTGTTTAATAATCCAAGAAAGGGAACATTGGGGCTGCCAGAAATTCTGAGCTTAACAATACCCGAACACGAATTATCGCAATTGGGTTTTCAATCTTTTGATAAGTTAATGTACGAATCTGATTATAAAGTTTTAATGAACAATTCATTACTTGCATATATTAGTTTCGTTAAAGGTGTTGAAACTCGGAATTTTGCTTCAATAATCAACTTCATGAAATTCTTGAAGTATTGGAAACCTAAAGAATTCAAAAGTGAATTAATCAATTATATTAAAATGAATCTTAATTTAACACTGATTTTGGATTATGATTCAAATAGAAAGATCTTTACGAGGATGATTGGCGATGAAATATTGGACATTGCAACTTTTATTGAAATTTTTGATCGGAAAACGGAGGTTGAAGAATCCACTAATAATGCAAGAAATGGAAATTCCTACTTCAGGAATGGCTCTGACAGGTTGATATTTGACATACTTTTTTACGCATATGATGATGAAATTGTGTACCAGGACTCTGAAGCGTTTAGATTAAGATTTCAAAGTTGGAAATATTCAATAGATTTCCCCGAAAGATATTTCAAATTTGTATTTGATGCCATCTGCTCAAAATTCAAGATTGATCAGCCTGTTCCTACAAGTTCCTCTGATATACTTGCGGTTCCTGTAATTGATGGTCCTGAGGTGAGCGTCAATAATCCATTAGGGCAAAGTCCTGCGCTTCCTGCAGGCGCTGGTGTTAATGGCGACGTCAATAATGTACTAGACCAATTTCCAGAACTTCGTAGTGTTCCAATGAATCAAACAAATGAAAACCATACAAGAAAAGATGACCATTTATCGAACTCAAAATTATCCAAATACATTACAGGTGGTTTTTGGACTTTGATAGATCAGCATATGGATCTGTTCATAAAATTCTTCTATGATGGAAACCAAGAATCATATGACGTGAAAGCATTGAGGAATTATTTCTTAAACAAAGTTGATTCATCTGAAAATCTGATTTGGGGAAAAGAAATTGAAAATCTAGTGAAGAATTTGACGTATTTTAATCTTTCTCTTTATCAATGGATCTTCAGAGGGTTAATCATGAATTTGGTTGAAAGAAATGAATTTAATGGCGTCTCAAATAAATTTGTTGAATTGATTTTAAATTTAGTTGAAACTATTAAATTATTGAAAAATGACAATATGACATCAATGTCAATTGTTGGTGAGTTATTTTCTTATTTACCTGATAAGATAAAAATTGAGATTTTATTATCTTGCGAGGAAGTCTATCTTAAAAACGACTCATTTCCTTCTTATTTGATTCAGGGAGAGAACATGACCGAATATTTGAATAGTATCATTTCCAGTTGCTCGAGGTTCGAAAATGAGAATCAAAGTGTTGATCTAACTGACGCTTTGGTGTTTTCTTTAAACAATTCAATTGAAAAGCTGACATATTATTGTCATGGAATTGATCAGTCTAAACGAAACCCAAATTCAATCAATCATTTGAGCAGAGCTGATAAGTTGGATTCTTTGAAAAAGGGTTTGAAACTGATCTCCAAGATTATAATGCTACATAAAAAATACTTGGTGAATTTGATCATCAAGAGATCGGTTAACTTACAACGTGATGTATTATTGATGAATTTAACACGCTTATACAACAATAGAGCAATGACAAGGAATCCTAAGTTAAAAAACTTGTTGTATGATGTTATGATATCATTGAAAATATTAATAACTGAAAGCATTATTCAAGAACAGCAAAAGCAAGCAATGAATCAGAATCAAGTTCAAGTTCAGCAGCTGAACCCACCTGCAGTTTGGTTAAACAGAGGCACCCCTTCTTTTAGTATGGCCTCGCCGAAGTTTGGCTCCGTTCCAATGGGAAATAGCAATGGAAATGCCAGTGGCCAACAGTCATCTAATTCGATGGCTATTTCCACAAGCACCATGTATGTTAATATTCCAAACATCCTGAATATAAAACCGCCCAATTTCAATAATAATTTGAAGCATTTGCTAAAATACTTTGATTTAAAGGATACAATCGATGATAAAGAAAAGAGATATTACATAGTGAATGAAAAGTTAAATAGAACACTGAAGGGTGAAGATGGTATAACAAAATTTATTTTGAAACCATTTGATATGATTGAAGATACCAATAATGATGGCATTTCCATTGATACGCCGATAAGTTTGAGCTTATTCGAATGCTCATTTGACAGAAAAAACCCTGCTTAAGGGTGCATTTATTCAAGCACATTTGTAGAAGATAAATTTAAAGAGTTCCAATAATTGCTGCAATCCCCACAACTGTAGCAACTAAATATGATGATTTGACTCCCTTTCCAGTGAAATGAGGGTGGAAATTGGAATTAGAAGCACCCGCTGTAGATCTTGAAATTGAGGTAACCGATGAAGGGTCAATCGAAGATTCTGATGAAGATATTTCAGATAGTGAACTCGACACGACCTCCCCTGTGTATGTAATATAATCAGACCCATCGTAGGATATTGGTGTAGAAACACAAGTTGTAACGCCTGCATAACTGCCTGTACTTTCAGTTTCAGGGACATTTGATGAACACATAGTTGGGACCTCGGAGTAAACGACAGTCCCGTCTGATGAATAGGTGTGATATACATGACCAGCATAAAGACCATAAGCGGCTATTCCTCCAAACAACGGTAGCCCATACACTACTCCAGCTGGATAACCATTACGACCGGGATAGTTGACTGCATGGGGCCTGGCAACATTACCACTGCCACGACCCTGATAGTTTTGATTGCTGGATCCTTGGGCTTCCCCTTCGTTGGATGATCTGCCACTGGACCCTCCTCTGGAACCGGAGCCAGAACTTCCTCCTCTGCCAGAGCTTCCGCCCCTTTTGATCTCTATTTCAACATCCTGGGGCTCAAACTCAATCCTGTTTGTTTCAAATGTAGCATTGTCTTCTCGGGTGAAGATAAAGCTTGTTTCCAATGTCGTCGGCGTGAATTCAACAAGGCTTAGAGACATTTCTATAAATAATGATTTATGAAGATCAAAAATATATCTTCACGGAGTCTGTAAGATGGCTGGTTATGATTTCCAGTACTGCATAATATTTATGTTTACATTTGGAAAGGTATAAAAGGGAAGGAGCGGCTTCTTCAACTTTCTATGGTGCATCATCATGCGCCTCCCAAACAGCAGAAGAACACTTGACGCAGCCCATGTCACTTGCCAGAACAAATTTAGCCGCTTTTGCATCATCACTAGGAAATGCACTAATTCTTGCAAATAGTGTAATGGGAGAACAGCATGTTACATATATACAAAATAATGGTAGTCTGGATGGGTATTATGTTGGAGATGATCAGCAAGACTCAGTGGGTAAGGAAAGTGAATCAACAGAAAGCACAGAAAGCACAGAAACTAGTCATGAGCAAACCACTGAAACCAAAGCCAAAGCTACTACTACCACATACGCCACAACAAGCACAAGCACAGACAACGAATCAACAAGCAGTACAACGGATGCGACTACTACAACGGCAAGTTCTTGTCAGACAATGTGGGGACAATGTGGTGGATTAGATTACACTGGCGCCAATTGTTGTCAAGAAGGACTCTCGTGTATTACATTGGACAGCTATTGGGCACATTGCATTGCCCCATCAACTCTTTCTAGTAAAGCAGTTAGTACTGCGTCGTCAATAGAAAGTGGAATCAAAAGTACTGGTGGACATGAGGTAACACAACGATCCACCATTTACAGCTTTAAAGTACATTCTCAAGAATATAAATATGTTTCGACTGATAGTTCAGGACATCAATATACTACAGAAATGAACAGTGAATCTACTGAGACAGTAATCGCCGGTTTCACTGACTTGATCAAGATGTCAAACGAAACAAATGATGCACAACCTTCCATGGTGATTCTCAAGGCGGATACCAATTGGAAGTTAAGGCTAGCATTGGGTACTTTAATTGGGTTAGGCGTTCTTGCCATGTAAATCAATGGTAGGCCCATGTGTATATATATCGATGTGTGTATAATAATTTTACTAAAAGGATTCAACAATGAAAAAGGTTACTGAAAAGATTTATTAATTAATGAATGAATGTATGCGATATGGTTGTTTCCCAAACGATCACAGACTCGTAGAGACTTCGTAGAGAATAGGAATATACCGCTAGAAAAGGAACGAAAGCCTACCAACAGCGAACTCAATTGCAAAATTTGTATCCAATCCTACCGAAATAAGATCTTCAACAAGGTTTCTACACGAATTCAAGCCATCAGACATAAGAAGTAAACTTCCTACTACGAATAACATTCCCCCTCCTTAATTTCCAGCCCCTCGATCGAGCAACTCTGCAACATTTGCGACCACCACCTGAAACGATCGACATCCCCGAAAGAACGGACAGAACCAAGTATTGGTGACCAGCTGCTAGCTTCGCGTGAACCGACAAGCACTCACGCGTTCCACTGTGGTCTTCAAAAGAAGACACGAACCAAATCACCCACAACGAGGTGGGTGCAGGCCAGCAGAATTCGCGTGGTGAAGGCTGTTGAAGAAGAAGAAGAAGTTAATATCAGGTGAAAAATTTTACTAGTGTGAAATTTCATTTTTATACTATTATAAGACAGACTATTAGGGTTTTTCTTTTTAAAGGAAGACTTCAGCGTTAATTTCAACAATTGAGACGGCAAAAGGGATTTCAAAAGCAGTAACAACTTCAGGATGTAAAACACCAAGGTGACCGATTTTAACGGCTTCACCACCTTTCTTGGATCTGTAGAAAACAGAAGCACCTCTAGCTGGGAAAAACATCTTCTTTTCTTCAGAAGCTTCAGTCCAGAACCCTCTTTCACCAGTAGTTGGGTCAACAAGGAAATCAACTCTGAAAGTTTGCATAATCTTAGTCAATAAACCTTGAATGTATTCAAATCCTGATTTGTTACCTGCATATGCGGCAGACCAATTCCTTTGATTCTTAGCTTGTCTTTCCAAAGTTAAGTCCTTTAACACAATATCACCACATTCAAAAACCTTGATTGGGATTGCATGTTTCTTGTTTTCTCTGATGGTCTTTAAAATACCTGGGACCAAAGAGGTTCTAACAACTTGATATTCGATTGTCTTTGGGTTAGCTAATGAAACGACTTGTGCAAGAGATTTTGGGTCATCATCTCTCAAGAACTTGAAGTTTTCATCATGGGAACATAAGGTCAATGGTAAAACTTCGAGCCAACCAGCTTGTGCGGAAGCAATTCTTAAAATATCCCCAATCTTGTTAATTGGTAATGGGTAAGCGGTTGTTGCAGCTGTCTTTGGGTAAGTTTTGGTCAAATTATCATACCCGTATGAAATAGCACAATCTTCCATAACATCACAAGCATGAAGAACATCTGGACGAGTAATTGGAATTTTAACGTCAATAATGTTTTCATCGGTCTTTGATGGAGAAGCAATCAAAGATGTCTTTTTCAATAATTCACAGATTTCTTCAGATGATAATTCCAACGCTAAACATGAGTTGATGTATGACTTTTCGACTGGTAATTCTCTTTGGGTTAAATCAGGACAGACTCTACTTTGCCCATTATGCTCAGAAATAACTTGAACTGGCTCAATTGTGAATGGATCTGCACAATAACGTGAGAACATAGCGACTAATTGGTTCAAAACAACCTCGACCTTTGTCTTGTCTGTACCAGTAATGTCAAGAAAAACGTTCTTGGTATCTAAGGTAATCTTTGAATGATTAGAATTAATAATTGGAGGCAATGAACAAACAGTTCTGTTTGAATCTAAAATAACAGGGAAAACTGGTGAGCCTTCAATAATGTGTAAATACTTACCAAGATTTTTATCATTTTTGTAAAATTCCATTAATTGTTCACCATCCATGACTTGAGTTTGATTTAATGGTGCAAACTTGATATCCTTTGGTGGTAAAGCTTCGTATGTGAATGGGCCAACTAATGTATCCATATCGTGAGTACCCATAGCAACCAAAGTTCTTTGTCTACATAAGTTTGAATGAAGCTTATCTTGTAAAGCAATGAAAGAGTCGTAAGATCTTTGGGTGAAGTTAATACCTCTTAAGATTGCACCAGCAGCGTAAGGTCTGATTTGTTGGGTTGATTCCTTGATGGTTAATGAATATTCTGGTTTTGATGGGATCAGCTTATAATCTGGCAACTTAGATCTGCCTAGGTATTCGTTCAAAGATTGTGCAATACCTTCAATACAAAGCATATCGTATCTGTTAGCGCCGATTTCAATCTTGAGTTCTGGTCTTTCATCGGTACCCTTGACATCCTCGGTGGTGTCTTCGTCAAGTTCAATACCGAACTGGAAACAAAGTTCATCAAACTCTTTAGTGGTGTAGTTCTTTCCTAATAGATCGAAAAGATCTTGTTTGTCGACGGCAACGGTTGGCATTCTGCTGTTTCGTAGATTTAGGAACCGAAAGAGACGAACGGAAAAATGTCCATTTCTTGTGAAAAAAATTTCAATTTTGGATCTTCACCAAAGTTGACTTATTAATTTAAATTCCTCCCATTTAGTGATATTTTAAACATGGGTCTTTTGAAAGTGTTCTTTTAGAGCCTGTATATGATCTTTGAGCTTTTTTTTCTTTCAATCCAACCATTTTGGAATATTATTTATATTTTTGACATAATAATCCCAGTTTTTCATGTATTCCACCAGTAAGATCATCATTTTCACTATATTTTAACAATAATTAATATCAAAAATGATCATTTGGTGTAGTATTGTAATTTCGTTATCACATCTTTGTCATGAGCTATTAAAAGATCATATTATTATTTGCAACGTCATTTGAACAGGCTAAAACACGGTTAACTAAACAAGGAGTTGAACCTAAATAGTCTCCTTGTTGCGTTACAAGACGCAAAATCGTGATATTCTGTTGTCTGTCTGTAAACTATAAAAAAGCATTGAATATTTTTAGTTTATTACAAATGACCCAGCAGCTCAATCAAAACGATACAAGTATCATTTGAAAGCCCTTTATTGCTAGAACGTATGTCATACATTTGGTTATAACCCCGTGGGTATTTATCATTTTTGGAGGAATCCAAATTTCCCCTATTAGGAAATAACACCAAATGGAGTCTTTCTCGCCTCCTTAGTGTTCTCTTCTTTCTAATCAAAAAGAATGGCATCAAAGTCGAAGCAGTTTGATAAGTCGATGAAGTTGCTCATGGTGGGTGACTCGGGTGTAGGAAAGTCGTGCTTGCTTGTCAGGTTCGTCGATAACCAGTTCAACGCCCAGTTCATTACTACCATTGGTATCGACTTTAAAATCAAAACAATTAACTTGAACGGTACCAAGATCAAGCTCCAAATCTGGGATACAGCCGGGCAAGAAAGATTCAGAACAATTACTACAGCATATTACAGAGGTGCTATGGGTATTGTCGTCGTTTACGATGTGACAGAAAGATCCAGTTTTGAACATTTGCAAACATGGTACGACGCAGTCAAGCAACACGCAAGCGACGACGCCAAGATCTTTTTTGTGGGTAATAAGTGTGATGAAGATAACAACAGACACGTTCCTACACAAGAAGGAGAAGATTTTGCTGCTCAATTGGGAGTGGAATTCTTGGAAGCTTCTGCTAAAACCGGTACCAATGTTGAAGAATTATTCATCAGAATGGCTACAGCAATTAATGAAACCATGCCTGACGAACCTGCAAATGCAGATGAAGATAAAATTGATGTTCAAGCCGGCGCAAAATCAAAGAGTTCTTCTTCTTCATGCTGTTAAATTGTTTTTGTTTCTTCTTTATATTATATCTCCTATATATCTCTATATTTCATAACGAATAAATCTATTAAATTAAATGCATATTTACCTATGAAAAAGTTACTTGGATATTACTCTCATCGGTTGGAAATTCAGCTTCGTCTCCATAATTTACTTCCGTTCTAGGCCCAAAACCTGCTCTGGACCTATGTTTCTCAACAACTCTTTGCTCCAGATCATCAAAAGAATCCCCAAATTCAATCTGAATATTTTCTTCTCCATTGGGTATAATATTATCATCATCTCCATAATCTATTTTATCCCAATTCTTAATCGTTGACTGAACTAATGGTAATGGTAATTCAGGAGCTGGTGTTGGTTCATTGACAGGGTCGTTTGTAACTTGAACGATATCAAATCCCAATCCCCTTGTTTTTTCAGCTTGAGGCTTTTGAGATTCCTCTTTACTTTCTTGATGTCTTTGAAACACGTTAAACCCAAACGGTGTTTTTGGTGCTTCATGAGAAGATGAACTAATTCTGAATGATTTTAATTGTGGTTCTGCATCGCCTTTCCTATTTTGTTCACGAACTTTATTGCCTAATACCTTTACTTCACTTGCATCACCTTCATTCGGCTTGGTCTGAACCAATTGAATCATTGACTTTCTATTTTTCAGTTCCTTTGGTGACAATTCTACATTTGGAAATGTTTGATGATGAGCAGGTGATAGATTAAATTGTTTCTGGGTTTTATGCTCGGGGGTATTCAAGATAGAAGATGAATTTCCATGTTCTTCTTCTGTTTTAATATCAGCTACTTCTGTTTTTGATTGTTCTTCATTTTGTTCCATAGTTTTAGAACTGTTCTCTTTCTTAGAACTGTTTTGAGATTTCTTTTCTGCTTCCTTTTCAATTTTGAAAACTTCTTTCTTCAATGCAGAAATATCAAACATTTCATTATCAGTCTTTTCCTTTTTTTCCTCTTCCCCTTCTTCATACATCTCCCACCATTCAGTGTTCTTACTTTTACCAAACCATTTATTATACCAACCTTTCTTCTTTTTGTTCTTATTGCTATGTTGTGCTTTCTCAAAGTCGCTTAACAATTTTCTCTGTCGTTCTTCCTCTTCTGGATTTGGTTGATCGATTTCAACAAATTCGTCATCTAAGACCTCCCAGCCTATTAATTTCAGTAATTTTGGCATTGATGCTCTATATTGCATATGACCTTTAACATGTATGGAACAATCAATATTTTCAATGTTATATTGTTCATCTTCAATTGGTGACAATCCGGCAATTGTTCTCAAGCCACCGGAAGTAGCTCTAAATAGATATCCCAAAATCCAATCTTGTTTCAAATATCCATTGACAAATCTACCACTGACGCAGCTTCTGGAAAGAGCGAGTTCGTCTTCTTTGATAACAAATGGTGATCCAAAAAGGTATACATTTTCAACAATTCCATAATCTCCTGTTTTGGCCAAGTTTAGAAGACAGCTGTATATCACTCTAGCACCTAAACTGAATCCAACCAACGTTATTGGTCTTCCACCTAATTTCTTCATTCTTAACGTATCGGCTAAAACAGAACCTGCCAACCAAGCCCTATCAAGCGACACATTCCAAGGATTATCCAATAGATATCCTAGTTTAGATAACATCATAGGTAATTGTAGACCTGCCATTAATGTAATTAACAATGTACTACCCAAAATCTGTTGAATACTCTGAGTCAAAACCTCATTTGCTAAAATACCGATGGTTTGACCTGTACTTGTCAACATGTCTGGCTCCCATAAGAGTGAATATAAATCACCCATTACTTGATCTACCGTTGAAAATGGTAATCTAATATCATCCATTTCACCTGACATCCAACCTGAAATTGTCAAAATCAAATTCACCCTTTTATTATTGTGTAAAGGAATAAATTCAAACGTTTTGACAGAGCCTGCTCTATTATTCATAGCAATGCCACCAGCTCTCATACCTGACAAAACACCACCTGTTGTAATAACCGCAGTACCTGCAGTACCTGCAAGAAACCCAGATGTACCACCAATCCCAACAGTTGTCAGACCCGCTGCCAACCCAGCTCCAATAACAGGGGCTAATGCACCTGCTGATAGTCCAATCACTAAGCCACCAGCAACTGTAGCAAGTGCAATTTTGACGATCTTTTTGTTTCGATCATTTTTTTTATGCTGTTTTAATATATCCTTCTCGTTCCATGTTTGCTGATTTTGTAGAATTTCCATAGTTTCATCAATTTCAAGTGAGTCCGTAATTCTTCTTTCAAATTGATAAATTTCAAGCGGATCAATCCCAATCGAGCTAGAAAAGTTTATCAACAACGTACGTGATCTCGAATCATAAACTGATGCTTCTAACAATATCAAAAAAAGATCACAGATTAATGTCCATTTAACATCAATTTCAATCTCTTCATTTCCATCTTCATTTTCAACGTTAATCAACTGTAAATTGTCTTTCTCTTCTTCAAGATGATTTTCAATGGTAATTTTTTTATCAAATACCTTAGTTAAATCCATTATTTGAACACCATGGCAACTTAAAGTTTCGATCATTGCACGTTCTTCTTCTTTTGTAATGTCTAAATGATTATAGATAGCTTCCATAACAGACATTGACCATCTCATGAAAGATTTGTTGCTAACAGCTAGCTTTTTCAAGGTGGACGTTGAGCCTGAACCTCTAATGTGAGCTAGTTCGGTATTCATTTGGACAATAGTCAATTTCACTAATGCAGCATATGCAATCTTTTGAGAATCATCAAGCATGGATTTTGTCGACATCATTTGAGTGTTAGGATCTAGCTCAGTATCGGCTCTACCTTCATTTTGAAAAACAGTTTCAAAATTCTCAGGTGCAATGAATTCTTCATCTGCAAGGTCAGCAGAGCTAGAATTCGCCTGTTGATGTAATTTTCTCAAGTTGGAATTTTCATTTTGAAAGAGAAAATCAAACTTCTTATCCATTTCATCAAATTTTGCGGCTTGTTCCTTAATATCAATCCTAGTATAACCCTGTTTATTTATATCTCCGCTAGTTGCATGGGCTGCATGATATTTTTCATTTAATTGATCTATTTTTTTGTCTTTACCTAATTTAACACCAGTTACTGCGCTAACTACCTTTTTACCAAGGTTAGCCGATTTGTTCTTTGGTTCTTTTTTCTTTGGATTTGACCTTTCTTTCGTTAATGATTCATTACTATGAATGAATGAATCGATCTTTTCTCCTTTTAAATTATAGATGTCCCCACAATCCAATTGGGTATTGATTTCCTTCCAATTCTCGTCATCGTCAAGTTCGTCATTTATATCCAACTCTTTTTGTATTTTTTGTTTGGACAACAAATCCTTCGTTGATACAGTTGAGTCCTCTTGTTGTACTTCTGGAGAATTTTGTATTTTGCTGTTGTATTGGGCTTCAACATTCCTAAAACCTCTATCCAAAACCGTATAAGAAGAATCGCCTTTTACATTGGAAAAGTTATACTCAACATAATCTTTGGAAGTTCCTGTAATGTCTTCATTAATCTCATCAATTGATAAATCTGAATCATATGTGCCATCATCTGAGTATGAATTGGGCCTTGGCAATTTTGATAATGAATCGTTTGAGATCAATGTCGTTCTATTTACATTCTGTGATGAATCTACTGTAACAGAGCTTTGTAATCTACTATTCAATAAAACCGACTGAGACACTGGCTCCACCTCAGTGTCTGAAGACATGTCTTTTTGCGTTTTGAAAGAATATGATGGAAATAAAATAATGCGCCACAAACAAGAAATTATATTTTAGGTGTCCGGTGGCGCATGTATTTATATTTACAGAAAAAGTGCTCAGAGTTATTATAATGTACGGGTTGATAGTTTGATCAGCAATTATTCTATTAACTAAACAAAAAATTGTACATAAGAAAACCCCATTAGAAAAGCGTGATATAATGAAAAAAGAGAAAACATTGAATTAATTAAATTTGTATATAATCAAGACATTTATTCAGCATCTTCTTCAGCTTCTTCATCAACGGAAGTAGCGTAGAAAGCCAACTTGTATTCGTTCTTCTTGACAGAAACGAATCTAATCCAGTCTCTCAATTGGTTCTTCTTCAAGTATCTCTTAGATAAGTACTTAAGGTACTTACCGGAGAACTTGGTGGTTGAGACGACGACAACCTTGGAACCTTCTTGCTTGACGGAAATCAATTCACCAAGTTGACCAAGGTGACCATCAACCTTGATGTGTTCAACAAGGTACTTGACGTAAGCAGCTGGGTCGAAAACACCGTTTTCGGTTGGGACAGCACAGTCAACAGTGAAAGTCTTTTGGGTAGCAGCGGTCTTGTTGGTCTATTAGGAAATAAGGTTAGTATCATGTTAAGAAGTAAACAAATACTATTTTCAATGATGCTAATTCGTTACGAAGAGTTTACAGAATGGAAATTTACAACGTTTAATAAAAAAACCTACTGCACCATACCTTAGAGAGTAATCGACAGAATAGTAATGAAACTTTAGGCTTTAAAATAAACGTCAGTTGCGAATTGACATTCTATTAAAGACTTCGAACAAATTCAACATAAAGAAACACAGTTCACTTATTGTAGTTGAGACATACAATTGGAGCCATTTTTGCTTTAATTGAACGTTGTTGAAAAGAAAGGTTAATGTTGATGTGGTGGAACTATAAAAAATGTTTGAAAAATTTAAATGAAAAATTATTTTGTGACTGCTAAAAAAATGAAGGGTTTTGTAACTCGTAACCCTTGTACAAATCACGTGTTTGTCACGTGAGGGATATTTATAAAGATGATGCAATAATGGAGAATCCAATGAGAGAGTATAATAAAAAGAAAGAAGTGGTGTGCTTTCTACCATTAGATGTCTTCTCGCCCGAACTTACAGCGAATGTTACACTTTGTGTTTTGGAAATTGAAGATGATGAACTATCCAATGAAGTTGTGGATTTTAAAGTGGTAGTCAAGTCGCTATTAAATCCTCCGCTTGCGGAGTCTACCGAATCTGATATAATTTGGTCCAATGATTGTGATGGATATGATGTGGTTGTAGCAATCGAATTTGCAATTGTATTGGTAGCGTCTTCGGTGGTGAAGAATGTAGTGGTTCCAGTAAATGGTGTCAAGTCTGTAAAAAAACCTTCAGTTTCATCTCTGATATTCAAATGCTGGTGTTCACCCATAGTCGATTAGTATTTAAGGATTCAGTGCAAGTAACGGAAGAACTTTGGTGTGCGAAATCTCCTTTTTTAAGGGGTAACAAAATTCAAAACAATCATATAACAAACAATACAAAAATAGCCGCGTCAGGCACAACGCGGTTTGGTACCTGCATTTCCCCAGCTTACCTATAAGTCGAAATCCTTTCTAGACCCCAAACGGTTACCGAAAACCTCATGACGTAAGGCTATAAGCTCCTCTACGTAATCATCACTATTGTCTCTCTTTGATTGTGACTCCTTTGCCTTTCCTATTTCTAAACTTAGCCATTCTAAAAATGGATTAGTTGGGATAAAAACAGATTTGCGATTTAATTTCATAGATTTCAATTTGTTGAGTAATTTTCGGGCATCAGCGTCACTCAAAAGATTAGAACGAATCAATTGACTTTCAAGTAGTTTGGCATATCTTTGATCATGAGATAAAGCTGAAAAATCGCCGTTTTCTTCCTCTTGAGAAATCTCTCTTTTATCAATCTGTTTATCCTCCAAAATAGTTAAAATCCTTGATCTTATACCAGAATCAGTGTAAACATCATATAACTTGAGCAATTCCTTTTCTATATCACCTTGAACGTATGCATAATCGAAATTGTGATTATTGAGAATTGACCCTAGTAACCCCAATCTACTTTTGGAAACTAGTAAATTATCTTCGTGGTTTACCAATCTAATCAAGAACGCTTTTTTATCTGTTACGTGTTTTAGTAGTTCCTCTTGGGCTTCATTGTTGTTTCGGAAGGTCGAAGCTAAAATGCGGTAACTCAAATCCTTGACGTTATTCAATTGTCTGAATGTCAACCCAAAAGACCTGGAGTTATTTTCATCATAAAGACCTGTTAAATGTAATAATGATTGTAAAGCGTGAGAAACAAGAATCCCCGAATCAACGTCCGAAGACAGTTCTTCCAATGTATTCAAATGGTCCACGGTTTCCCCATATTCAATTTTACGAGGTATTTTCCCGTGTTTAAATAAGTCTTGAATGTATTTTATTCCCTTGGCCAAAGGCGTTTCGCTTTCTACAATAGCTAGTGCGTCCTTTTTTGGTCTGCCATAATTATTGGATGATTTTCTCTGATCGTTATCATCATTGGCCATTTTCTTTTCATAATTATCAACATATTTGGCTTCCCTTTCTTCACTATCCAAACTTAAGCGAACCTGTAACCCTGCTGGAATAATTTGACCTGGCTTGACTGTTTTCCAATCATCTCCTGGCTCAAATAACTTTGGATAACAATTTTCAGCAATATCATCCGGACAAATCATCTCTGTCTCTGTAGAAAGCCCATTGATTCCATTTAGCATCAATTGAATCACAAATAACACCTGAATATGCTTTCCCAGCACCATTTTATTGAACTTTTAAATAAAATGATAATCAGATATCAGGAAAGACATTATTTTTTTACACCGTGTCAAAATTACAACTGTTGAATTGTTGTTGGTTTTGATACCTAAAATGCTAGTGCAACATCCAAACAAATACACTCACATATTACTTATAAAATCTTGCTCTTCTTTTATGTGAAACACTGAAATGTGGGCCAAATTTCTTCTTTAATTATAGTAATGCGCTTCATATTTTGATCCCAACTTTTTTACTCTTTGACCATACAGCACTCTGCATTGAAAATGAAAACTGTGAATACTATTTTAGAAGCAAATTGAACAATCATTGTGTCGCTGCTATGAATCTTATTTGAGGTGTTGTTTTTGAACGGATTCAAAACCTTTCTCTTTTCTTAAGTTTTCCAATATTTAACACCAAAATCTCATTCTAATGATACTCAACTTCTTTTCATTATGCGTCAATAATTAATACATAATTGTTTGTTTGATCTTCACGCTTCATCCATCAACTGAGACCCCTAAACTTTCCTAATAACAATCGTTCATGCAGTATATGCCAAGACTGAAAAAATAACGGTTTTGGCTCAGCATTATTTGCGGGGAGTTGAGAACTGAAACTATTTAGCAACAAAAGTATGAATCCACATATCGGATATCAGATTTGTTAAGAGTGGGAAGATTAGAATTTTGAGCAGAGCAATTTGATACCATTTTGGGATGATAATTGATTCACATCAAAATAGGCATATCTTACCGATATCTTTATCATCTTAATTGCTAGATGATCTAGAATTTTTATCATGAAATAATACTCTTTTTTTTATTGAAATGGACGCAGAATTTGCTGGCTTGGAGCCAGTGGTCACTTGCTTGGCTGAAGGAACCATTGGTAAGGAATGCTACGAGTTAGATTACCCAGAAGGAGGGAAAAAAGGATGGTGCACGGTTCTAGGAGGATTCACAGGTCTTTTAATTGCTTATGGTCTAATGAACACTATGGGAGCATTTGAATCATATATTGCACAACATATTCTTGAAGATAGTAATAAAATTGCTATATCTATGATTTTCTCTCTCTTTCTTTTCTTTATGATGTTCGTTATGATGATCAGTGGAGTTCTTTTTGACATTTATGGTTATAAGCAAATTTGCATTATTGGATCAATTTTGACATGTGGAGGTATGATTGCTACAGGTTCCTGTACTGAATTGTACCAATTTTTCCTTGCTTTCAGTGTATGTTGTGGTTTTGGATGTGCATTGCTTTCAACTCCATTAATCACTGCACCAGGACATTTTTTCAATGAAAAGAGAGGATTGGCGGTTTCACTTTTAATGCCTGGGGCAAGTTTGGGTGGTGTTATTTGGCCTTTGGTGTGTAGATCACTTTATGGGAAAGTTGGGTTTCCTTGGACCATGAGAATTTTAGGTTTCATTTTTATTGGAATTCTAACTGCTTCATGTTTACTGTTGAACGATAGACATGAAGAAATTCAGGCATTGAGATTATTAAATGAAGATGAAGAGGAAAAGGAAAAGGTCAGTGGAAATGCTGGAATTTTAGAAGCTTTCAAATCTATGGTTGATGTTAAAGTTTTCAAGGACGTCACATTTTTGTGGGTAAGTGTTTCAATCTGTCTGTCCGAATTTTCATTGATTCTTGTTACAACATATATTCCGAGTTATGCCATCTCCAAAGGTTTCAGTGAAAGTACGTCACTTGTGGCTTTAACGATCGCAAATGCTAGTGGAGTTTTTGGACGTATTGTTCCTGCTCTTTTATCAGATACATATGGACCATTTAACATGGGTGCTCTTATGTCCCTGATCATGACTTTATCTGTTTTTGTTATTTGGCTACCCTTTGGTGGAAATTTGGCAGGTCTTATTGTTTTCTGTATCATTTTTGGTTTTGCAATGGCTGGTACATTATCGGTTACACCATTGTGTACATCTGCTATATCAAAACCAAAAGATTTTGGGAAAAGATTTGGTACCGTTTATTTCTTTGTGTCGTTTGTTAGTCTCATTGCTTTACCTGTGGGTATGTCATTAACAGATACGAAATTAGGGTATGATGCAATGATTGTTTTTAGTGGATGCACTACCCTTATTTCCAATATTGCCTTTATGGTATGCCGTTATCGTGTAGGTGGAGGTTGGAATTGGACTCAAAAGGTTTGATAATCGGTCAAGCTAATTCTTCTTTTTATTCCTATGTACACATCAAATATATGCTTTTGTTGGTTCTTTTCATTTTATTCTCAAATTCTACATGTTTAATTGCTTTCTGCTTTCAGAACTTTACAAAACGGCTTTTTTGGAGCATTACTGAATAAGTTTGAATTTTCAAGCTCTTTAATAAGAAGGTCTTGAATTTTTTAACACTTGTTGATAGTAGGTTTTTGTTTCTTAAATCACACAAAGAATGTCAATCAACAATCAATTGGGTAAGGGAACGGGTCTTATGCTGCCGTCTTTTACTAGTAATCAACCTATAGTAGCAATATCTGAAATATCAGGAGTTTCAGCATCTAATAGTGCACCGTCTCCGAAATTAAATAAAATCTCACCAGTTGTTAGCCCAGAAGAGGAAGTATTGGAACCTAGCCAAAATAAGAAGTTGGATCAAAAACAGGACCAGGTTTACATTCGAGAAGCTCCTGTTGATATTAAGAGTAAAGTCGCTTTAGGAAGAGGCCAAATATTGAACGAAGAAAGCAGCAGTGATGAGGATCATAACGAAGACGGAGACTATAGTGATGAAGATATAAGAGATGAAAAGGTAGCGTTACATCCAGAGGCCTTAGGAGATATTTCAACAAGCAATCATGGTGAAGAAAATGATATTGAAAACGAAGCTATAAAGCCAAATAATGACCATAAGAATGAAAACGAAGAAGATAAGGATATTGAAGAGGAAGTTGCTGAAGAGGTGAAAAAATCAAGCTTCAGTATCATTTCAAATGATCGTGAGTCTTCCAAAAGCAAGGCTGAACCTGATTCCATGATTGAAATTAAAAGAATAAGGACAAATTCAATAAAAGACATACCAAATCCATCTCCTGATATGAGAAAGCAAAAAGCATTCGATTTCCAATTATTTTTGAAAGACTTTAAATCAAAAGAATGTGAACCAGTTCATAAGTATCTAAAATCCTTTCTTAACCAATTTTCAAAAAGATCATGGTCAGTTGATGAACAAGTTAAATTAATTAGAGATTTCCGAGTTTTTCTATTCAACAAATTGATTGAACATCCACCATTTGATCAAATTGCAAATGATGAAACAAAAATTGATAATTGCAAAGAAGGTTTGGAAAAATTGATTTTAACGAGAGTTTATACTGAAGTATTCAGTCCTGAAATGACATTTTTGAAGATGACTGATTCACATAAACAGGATAGAATCCATGACAGAAAGTATGCTATTAATTTAGAACTGTTTGATTGGATTGAATTGAGACATTTGGATGTTAATTTAAAAGATAAAGTTGATGACAATTTTATGAATTTGGCTATGGGTGAAATTTTAAAAATCAATCAATACAAATCACCAAGGGATAAGATTATTTGTATTCTAAATTCATCAAAAGTTATTTTTGGATTAATCAGGCAGCAAAAGACAGAAGAAAATGCAGATTCCTTTGTGCCATTATTGATATATGTCATTTTGAAAGCAAGGGTCAAAAACTTATATTCAAATTTACAGTATATTGACCGATTCAGAGATGAAGAATTCCTTGTTGGCGAAACATCATATTATGTCAGTACTTTGCAGATAGCTTGCAACTTCATCATTGGAATAAATAAAGATCAGTTGACAATAACAGAGGAAGAATTCAACCAGAAATTGGAACACTCAAAAGCAAGAATAAGGGAGCTTCAGCAAAAGAGAAATGAGGAAAATTCTCCAAGTGAGATCTTGACGAAATCCGCAGGCATCATGAAACAATCACTATCCAACACAATTACAAGCATCTTGGATAGTATAGATGGTGTTGCAAATGGAATATCATCCTCGCCAGAGCCAGAAAATGAACTTGAAAGGATCAAGCAATTATCTATTCAAGAACATCATCGGAAAACATCTTTACAAAAAAAGCAAGAAAATGCATTTAATAACTTGAAAACTATGTTTTGTAATATCGATGATGACATTATCAGAGATGTAATGGCGTCTTGTATTGACGACGAAGGCGTTAACATTGGGGAATGTGTTAATAATTTATTAGTTTTAGGTGAGTAAATGTTTTGTAGCTGTGTAATGTAAAAGGTCGTTCCTAACAAATAACTTTAGTATGGTTACAAAACTTGCATGTGCAGTTATTTTTCATTAAGAGAGACTCAAATAACGTTTACGACTTTTCTTTCACAAAAGCACCGTGGCGCAGTGGAAGCGCGCAGGGCTCATAACCCTGATGTCGCTGGATCGAAACCAGCCGGTGCTAAATTTTTTTTAATGTTTTTAATTCAAAAGGTTTATTATATTTATTTAATGTTGAACTGAACTTTTTTTGGTTATACCTTCTTTCTGTTGACAGAGATGATTGGACAACTGGTCTCAGGTCTGTTACTGACAGCCAGTGCTAGTGCTTTTTACTTACCAGGTGTGGCACCGAATTCTTATAATGAGGGAGACAATGTGCCATTGATGGTCAATCATATTACACCATCTTTGAGAAAGCCAGATGATGATGCCAAGACTTATCTTTATTCTTATGACTATTATTTTGAAAGATTCCACTTTTGCAAACCGCAAGTTTTAACTCCTCAATCTGAATCACTTGGTTCTATACTATTTGGTGATAGGATATTTAATTCACCATTCCAACTGAACGTTTTACAAAATTCCACATGCCAAAGTCTTTGTGAAGCAACTTATCCCGCAAAGGATAGTAAGTTTTTTAACCAGATCATTGCGTCGGGTTTTCAACAGAATTGGCTGGTGGATGGTTTACCTGTTGCCAGAGAATTAGAGGATACTAAAACAGGAGAAACTTTTTACAGTCAAGGATTTAACATTGGTTATGAAGATGAAAACAAAACTCCATACATCTATAATCATTATGATATTTACGTCGAATACCATTTAAGAGAAGATGGGACTTATAGAGTTGTTGGATCATTGATCAATCCGAGATCAATTAAGTACGAAGGCGACGAGGAAGATTGTACAGTCGACGATCCACTTCCTGTACACTTGTCAGAGGATTCTGAAACAACAGTGAAATTTAGTTATTCAGTGTACTGGATTCCATCTGAAACCCCCTGGGCAACTAGATGGGATAAATATCTCCATGTTTATGATCCTAAAGTTCAGTGGTTTGCATTGATAAACTTTGGGATTGTGGTTTTAATTCTTTCATTCATCATGTCTCATGTTTTGATTTCAAATTTGAAGAATGATCTTCAAAAGTATAATAACTTGAACTTGGATGATGATATTGTCGATGAAATGGGATGGAAGTTAATTTACGGTGATGTTTTCAGAAATCCAAAAAACCCAATGATTTTATCCATCTTAGTTGGTTCTGGTATTCAATTACTAATGATGGCATTAATCACATGCTTATTTGCGCTCCTTGGGTTGTTATCGCCATCAAATAGAGGTTCTCTTTCAACAATTATGTTCATTCTTTACTCTGTTCATGGGTTTTTTGGATCTTATGTTAGTGCATACATTTACAAGTTTTTCAATGGTGAAGATTGGAAGACTAACATGATTTTGACCCCATTGTTAGTACCAGGGTTCATTTTCTCTGTTTTCCTTTTCTTGAACTTTTTCTTGATTTTTGCAAATTCTTCAGGTGCGGTTCCATTGGGTACTATGATTGCAATTGTTGTCATTTGGTTTGTCATTTCTGTTCCATTATCATGTTTGGGTTCAATAATGGCTATTAGAAGAGCCCCAGTTGATATTCCAGTCAAAGTTAATCAAATTCCTAGACAAATTCCTCCTCAACCTTGGTACAAGAAGACTCCTGCAATGGCATTAATTGCTGGTATCTTTCCTTTTGGTGCAATTTCAATTGAAATTTACTTCATATTTACTTCAATTTGGTTCAACAGAATCTATTATATGTTTGGCTTCCTTTTCTTTTGTGTTGTTCTCATGTTATTTACTTCATGTCTCGTTACCCTCTTACTCACATACTTTACATTATGCAATGAAAATTATCAATGGCAATGGAAGTCATTCTTTGTTGGTGGTGGTATCTCCATTTACATCTTCATTCACTCTTTGTTCTTGTCGAAGATGGCTTTAGGAAACTTAACTTCTGTTGTCTTATACATTGGCTATTCTTCATTGATTTCTCTTGGAGTTGGTATTATGTGTGGCTCTATTGGTTTTCTTTCCTCCATGTATCTAACTCTTAATATCTACAGAAAACTTCGTGTTGACTGATTTGTATAGAATAATATAATTCATAATTAATGATGAGCACATGAGCAATATTCTTCTTTAATGCGAAAACGGATGTGACAAAAAGGAAAACGTCCAAATTCGGGAAATTCTTTCTTCCCTGGATAAAGAATGTCAACTGAGGAAGAACAGAAGACAGTGCAGGTGAAGATTAATCTTCCACAGGGACGTTCTATTGAATTTGTCTCCCATGTTTCAGATTCAATCTATGAGATCAGAGAGTCATTGAAAGACATTGCGTCAACACAAACTTTCACCTCTTACGAATTGACTCATTCAGGTGAAAAGTTGGCTTTTGTTACTACCTTAGAAGAAATTACCGAAGGTGAGAAGATTTCCATGGACTTGGTTCCTGTTGCTTACACAGAATTATCTGCAAGAGAACATGTTAATATCGTTAGAAAATTAGCTGCTTTGAACACTTCAAAGGTTGCCATGAGCCAAATAACAGGTGAAGCTAACGGTGCTTCAAGTTGGGAATCCCTAGAGTTGGAGGAGCTCAAAAGACATGAAGATAATGAAAACGCCGACGACTCTAAAACTGATGAAGAAAAAGCACAAGAAGAAGGAGAAGAGGAACAAAAGAAGCAAAAGAAGTTAGAAATGACTGAAGAAGAAAAAGTCAAGGCCAAGGAAATCATTAAAGATATTCTTTCTGTCAGTGAAACCTCCGTTGGTCCGTTTGGGTCCAAGAAATCTGAATATTTAAAACCAGCTCTTAAATCTTTGGCTCTTTCATCCTGGAATCCTGTTAATGCTTCTAGAAGAATTTACGGGGATTTGTTTTATTTGGCAGTCAAGACTTTAGAAGGAGAAAATATCTTCATCACCGCTAGAGTTACTGGTTTTTACGTTAACAACTCCTCTGAAAACAAATTTGACCCATCCGTTAAAAAAACTATGAAATCAAATCATGATTTTTCCCTCTTAGATTTGTTGGTTTCTCTCTCACCAAAGTTTACCGAACAACTTTTGGAAAATGATAAGATTCAAAGTGAAGTTGCTCCAGAACTTTACACCAATTCTCAATCAACTATTCTTTCCAATCCATGGTTAGTCACTCCTTCTGCACCAGTTTCAGATCTTTCCAGATCCCAAGCTTCATACTTTCAAGGTGGATTTGATGGTGCCGATCTCTTCAAGGATTGGAATAAGGATTACCAAACAGCTAAAGATGTTGTTCTTGAAAACTCAAATCAATTGGCTAAAGATCAATTATTTATTCAAACTTCTACTAATTTTAACATTGCTGCTATCCAAGGTGCCCTTGCTGTTGCCAGAGGTGAAGTTGAACCAATGAACCCAGAAGAGCCTTCTGACGTTTGGATGTATTTGAGAAATGGTATTTTTTACAATAAACCAATTGATTCCCTTGGCCATCATTCTAATTCAGGAGAAGAGGCTCCAAGAGTCGCTGCTGCTAGAGATGTTGCTGCTATTAAGTTGATGAATAGATATGATTTGTCTGACGTCCACTGTCTTTTAACAACAGTTGTTGACTACTGTGGGCAAAGAATCATTTGTCAAGCTCCTATTCCAGGTATTTTTAGTGATCCAGCAGACGAATCTGCTCAAGTTTTTGCTCCAGAGTATGGTTTCACCAGCGGTCAATCTACTTTATTAACAGACGAAGCAATTGCTGAATCATTCAAGGTTATTGGTGAAGCTTTTGGTATTAAACCACACAAGGTCTGGACTGAAGACGGCGAGACTATCATTGATGCATACACCTCTGGTTTCACTAAGGGTATTCACGGCTCTGATGGTAAAAAATATGCAATTGATTTATTTAGAACTACTCCATTGGATATTGAATTCATTGAACAACATGTTGACTTTACCAAGGATGATTCATACCCTCACAGAGAAGTTTCTTTAAGAAGAGAACTCATTAACGAATGGGTTAGAAGAGAGACTGCTGTTGCTGTTAAGAAGCATACCGATAAACTGGAAAAAGAAGATGGTGATTCAACTGAAAAGAAGACTATCGGCATTGACCCATCAATGTTTGCTTTGAATCCAGATGCATTTTCATTGCCAAAGGCACCTAATGCAGAATTATCAGCTCAGTTAGCATCAGATGAAGCCGATGTTAGAAATGTTTCTGAATTCCTCAATAAGGTTGTGATTCCAGAATTTATTGATGAACAAGCTGTTGCGGAAAATCAAAATCCAATTGATGGTGTTCATTTATCTGAAATTCTTCACTCTCGTGGTATCAACTTGAGATACCTAGGTCAAATTGCCAAATTAAGTTTGGAAAAGAAGGCCGAATTTTTACAATCCATCAGAGATAAAGAAGAAGAAATTTCTAAGACTAATGCAATTCAGTTAGCAAAGGAAGAAGAAAAAATCAAGGCTTTGAAAGAAAAGATGGAAGCTAGATACAAAGCCCAATTAGAAGCCAAAGAAAAGGGTGAACCAATTCCAACCTTTGAAGACGAAAAGGAGGAAGAAGAAGAAGAACCAGAATTGTCTGATGACCTCACCTATATTCCAAGTGATGCAATTTTAGAGGCCTTACATAAGATTTCTACTGAAGAAATGATTGCTAGAGGTACCAAACATTACTTGAGAAAATGTTTGCAAGATGTTCCATTGGTTTTAGCTCCAAATGTTATTTCTCATACTTTCAATGTTTTGTTGGCATCAAGAGCTAATTCATTTCCATCTGTTCCAGAAATCGAACCATCATTATTGGCTCTTTATCCAAATGTTGATTTATCTTCATTAGAAGCTGTTGCCTCAGATGTTCACAAATCAATTGCCAAGGAAGTTTTTATTAGATTTAGATACCAACTTCCTGAAAACTGGGTTGACTCTATCAGACCGTTATCATTATGGAGAAATATTTCAGTTAAGTTTGGTATCCAATGGTTGGACAGATCATACGCTTTCACCACAGAAGCTTTGAATAATCAAATAGAAGTTCAAAATACTCAAACCGAGAAGGCTGTCTCTCTTGAGAAAAGCAAGAAGAAGGGAAAGAAGCAAGTCACTGTACCAAAGATGGAAGTACAAACTACCACCTTTATTCCAGCAGATATCGTCTCGATTGTTCCTGTTGTCAAGGATTCAATCTATGATTCTTCATTACTAGCAAGATTATGGTCAAATATTGTCAGTACTACTAACAAAGAGACCACTACTGAAGAATTGTTTTCTAATTTGAGTGAGTTGATTACTTATGTTGAAGAATTGTATGGTCCTGTTCATAGAAATACTGCTCTTTACATGAGTAAAATTTCCGGTGTTTTATCTGCTCTTCCAGAAGGGGATATATTCGCTAGAAAGGCATTCCAAATTTTTGAAAGATACTGCGGTGGTGATTCACATCAAGCTGCATTATCCCTAAGTCAATTGATTTCTACTGAAATCACTCAAGAGGCTCCTGTCAATGCTTTGAAGTTGCTCAGAAGATCGATTTCACAATGGATAACTGCTCAAGGTGAATCTCATCCAAACGTTATTGCATGCTTGAATACTGTTTTCATCGTTGCAATGAATTACGGTTTGAGAGAAGAGTGTATTGAAGTTTTGAAGAAAGTTATTTCTTTGAGTGAAAATACTTATGGTCCGGGTAGAGCTGAAACTGGGATCTTCAAATACCGTTTATCCCAATTTCTTGCAGAGAATGAAAGAGAAGCTGTTGTATATGCCAAGGAAGCTTATGATAACTTATTAACTTCTCTTGGTCTGTTGAACAAGAACACTGTTGACGCCAGAAAGTGGTTCAACACCTTGGAAAACTTCATTGCTTACAAAAAGCAGCATGCAAAGGAAGCTTCACAAGCTGCTCAAAAGGAGAAGAAAGAACAAGTTGCTTCCAAGTCTGAAATCACTCAATTAAAGAAATTGAAATCTGTTTCACCAGATCCAAAATTCTCCGAAAAGAGTGTCGATGATATCTTAGAATTTATCAATGGACCTTCTGTTTCCTCCAAAAAGAACAAGAATAAAAAGAAGAATTCCAAGAAATAATCCTGTTTATATTAATGTTTATAAAATTACTTTTGATTTTATTTATTAGAAACACCTGCTATTAAAATTCATCATCACCTTCAATGTCACCAAATTCCCAACAACCAACATGCTTAGATTTTGCGTTTGCTTCTATTGAAAGCAAAATATCTCTTTCTGCTTGAAGCAAGTTTTCATATTGATTTAAACCCTTCTTTTTAACTAAACCCCAACCTTGTTCAACGATTTCTTTGTTGACAGACATAGTTGGATCAGTGACAACGATTTCTGAATCATAAAGATCAACATCAAATTCTACATCAGGCTTTGGATGCTTGAAGTTAACACAAGCGACTACCTGCTTATCTAATAAGTCTTCAAGGAAATAAATTGCTTCTTGACGATAATCAGGTTGTGACTCAGGTGGGATATTGATTAATGACAATTGACAAATATGTGCTTGTGGTTTATATGAATTTAATGAGAATTCCGGTGAAATTGCTTTCAAATTCAATAACTCAACCTCTTCAACGGTACCATAGTCGATATGTTGGATTTCAACTGTGTTTGCTGATTTGTTAACAGATCTAACCTTTGCTCTGTAGAATTTACCGTTTTCCGAAAATTTAGCGGCAACAATATCACCACGCTTTGGCAATGTGTATAATGATTGAAATGATGGACAAGAATCACGGAAACTCTTGGTGAAAGTCTTCAACTTTTTGTTTTCGTCATCTGTTATGTGAATTGCAATTGTACCATCTTTTAGAACCTCAACAATTTTGGCATCTAAATATGTTTTTTCAAGCTTCAAATCGGCAACTGATTGTGTTAATTGATTCAAGTCCTTAGCTGCGTCATAATTTTCCCAAACACCAATCTTTCCAGATTTTGATTCCTCTTCTGCTTCAGATAGAAGTGCACCAAACTTAGTTTCTTGCAATGATCTTTCATGAGATTTGTATAAACCTTGAGAAAGAAGAGTCTTTTGAAATGGTTCTTTCGAACCTGGTGCAAAAATATTACCAATAAAACCACCAACTCTGTCAACACCATAAATTTGAATACCTACATCTCTTTGATAAAAAATATCAGAAGCCAAGTTGGAAGCTTGTTCCAATAATTCTGGAGAAGACCCGGAGTTTGATAAGCCACCAAGAACCAGGGTTAATTTAATATTTTCTTTTGGAATGAACATTTTAAATCTGTTACCAGATGAAACATGTTCAACAGTGGCAGGAATTTCATTTCTATTTTGTAAAGAAAACAAATATGGCTTTGCTCTGGCGGCATTTTCAGATGCATCAATGATTTTCCCCAAATCAATTGGTTTACCGTTCATACCTACTTTTGATTTTGTTGCTTGGGATTCACATTCAATAAGTTCATCCCAATAATCTGGAATATTTTCACCCTTTCTATGTCTAATGACAGATGCAAGACCTTTGATGACCAACTCCTTTCCAATGTTGATTCCCGACTGTGTTCTTAATGTAACCATCGGTCTTTCATCATAGTTTTCGGTTGCTTCTCTGATAGATTCAACTACTGCACTAACTGGTTTTCCAATAACTCTCTTTCTAAGGAACTCTTTTGCAACAGAAGCAAATGGTGCTTGAGTTGAATCACTTGCTCTTGGTGATCTAATAGAAGCTAATTGAACAGTTACCTCTGATCCATCAACTAATTTTAAAACTAAAGTGTCACCAGAAATCACTTTACAAACATTGGCATGAATAACTTTTCCTGGTGCAATAGCTGAATTTGATGAATTTGAAGCTTTTGAAGCGTGTGATTTCCATAAATTCTTACCAGTCTCTCTTGCTACTTTTTCTTCCTTACGCAAAGCTGCCATACCATTAGATCCAATCAACGCTGATTGCCAATCTGCAATTTGTGCCAAACCTTCACCTAAGATCTTTTCAGAAATGTTACCAGCAGGATGATTAATTTTAGCCACTAAAACTCCGTTGGATGACTCTCCCAATAATGAAATGGTGACTGATCTTAAAGTTAATTTATCGTCAACAAATCTTTTAGCTGAATCACCGTATAATTCGCCTTCTTCTTCAAGAGATGAAGATCTTGGTGCTTTAATACCAGCAATTAAAACTGGAATGACGCAGTGAGTTGATTTAGTGATTAATAGCCTAACCAGAAGTCTATCACCGGAAATGGTCTTCTCAACAATAGACTCAATTGGTTTGGTAATACTGGATTCGATGGTTTTGTCATCTGGCCTAGTAATTAGATTGATTAATTTAGTATTCGGATTCCAAATCCCAGTTTTCGTTTCAATTGCCTTCGCTTGTGCAATTTTAAACTTTTGAACAGCTTCTTCTTCTTCAATATCAAAGGCACCTACATTGTCTTTCAATTTTGCTGCACCATTCAATAAAATATATTCGATTAATGATGGGAAAAGCGGTGTTGAAATATCTCCAAATTCACGTCCGTTATTTGTCTTATAATTGACCCAAAATTTGATCTTTTTACCAACCAATAAGTTTCTTAACAACTCTCTAGATTCGAAAGAGTATTTTTCATTACTGGCAAGTCTTGGCGCTTGTAGATATTGTAATGACAAAGTTCTTTCTTCTGTTCCATTTGGCGATGTCAACACAATTGTATCTGCAGAAAGAATACTTTTGACTTTGGCAAAATAGACTGCTGGCATCTGTGCTGCTACTTTTATCTACTATTAGAAGAAGGAACTTCTAATATTTTGAAAAATCGACCGATTGGGACATTTTGTCGACGTTTATGATCTTTAAAGTTATTGCCGAAGTTATTGCCGACGCTCTATAAAATACAAACGGACTTCAACTGCTTTAGCAAGCTGTTATCTCGTTCTAGCCATTCAAGCTCACCAGGATTAGAGGCCATTTCTGATTCTATTTTTGCTATTATGCGAGACATTTGTTTGTTATGAGTGACGGGATCCAATTCTTTAGCAGCTAAAAGCATCCAAAGAATGGACTTCCTGTTTCGATTTCTGCCTATTGTTGACAGATTGGGCAGTTGGAGCTTATTTGGGTTTTCTTCTTCATGATACATATCTTTTTGTTCAAATGAATCTTGCTCTATTGATGGTTTGTCAAAAGAATAATAAATGTATGCTATTCTCTGCATTAGAAGACTGTTGATTGTATCATTGAGTAGTTTAGAATCAATTAGCTTCTTAAACAGATTTATAGATTCAGTAAAATAGATGCTTGGTGATACAGGAGCTTGTGTCTGAGAGTTTGAATATGCCATTGATTGGCCAAGTAAAAGCAAATGTTCGGCCATTAATATAATCAATTTAATGCTGTAACTTTTCAAATTGTATTTGGACAAATACAGATAAAAAGAGGATTCTATTGAAGGGTTAATTATATCTGTGATCATTTTGGAAGTTATATTTTGAGTTGATGACTTATCATCGATTGGATTATCAAATGGATTCAGACGTTTGCTAGAACCTAGTAATAAAGATGATATAATTGACTCTTGCAAGACTGCCAAATGAAAATATGCTTTATCGTTTGTCATATCCTTTTTAATGAGATCATACATACTATATGCATTTTTATAGTCGCCAAGCATGAAATACCAATCTCCCAACTTTTTGATAATCATTTCAGGGCTCTTGGCTAAATAATAACCCTCATCTTCATTATAATTGGGCTCTTCTTCTAGCTCTTCATCATGTCTACCAAATGAAAAAAAAGAATTCTTATTCGATGACCCCCATTTTTTGCTATTGAATAACCTATTAGTCAAACTTCTTTTAGGTGTTACAATATCATCAGTCCATTGTTTAATCTTAAAATTCATAAATGTTAGCATTTCCTTGATGATCACTTCTGATATCTGTGTGTTCCATGAATCAAATACATTTTTCGAAAGCTCGATTGATGTTGACCAATCACTAAAAAGCGATGATCTTAGTTTGATATCTCTGGGTTCTGCTCCCTGGTTTTGAGCTACTGAAATTATCAATGACTTCAAATTCAATTCTCGTTGAATATTTAAAGCATTTTCTAAATTCATTGTATCATCCTCATGCACTAAAATTAATACAGTCAACTTTAGTGAGTCCATATCAATCCATTTAGGAGTTTTAACCGCATTCGCTGTGTCAATTAACTTTTTTATCTCTTCTATTGATTCATTTCCTGAAACTACGATCAGTCTGAGGATTGGGTTACTAAAATGACTGAAAGGTGTAATTGAATCTGACGACAAAATCTGAGTCAAATATTTCAGATATATGCCATTTTCTAAAATCAATCGCTTCTCTGTATCTGCTTCTGCTAAGCATTGATTAACATCTTGAATATATGTATTTAAATCTTCTACAACAGTATTTGGGTCCCATAACTCACTGTGTATTTTATGTTCAGAGCCCAATATATCACCAATAAATCGGACTCTTTGCTTCCTACTACTACCAACTGGCTCTTCAAAATATGTCAAAAATTCAGAAATTGATCTGACTTCTATTCGATAACTACTGATCATATCTAATGCTTTATCGGATTCAATAACCGATATTCTTGGTGAAAATGTCTGTGTTATGAATTGATTGGCTAAAAACCCTGTAGGACCTCTCATGTCTAATTTTATAGCCTTCTGAATGATCTTCACATCACCATTTTGCAGAAGTGCAGGAAATGGCTCCACCATTGACGTATTTTGTAAAAGTCAAGAAAACAAAATAGTCTCGTACTCTTCAAAATGATGATATTACGTAATATATTACCATTTTGATTTCAATCGAATAAAGCATTAAAAGAAATATATATATATAAAGAACTGAAACTGTATACGTAAAGAACAAACCATATTTAAATGATTTCATTTGGAGGAACCGCTTCCATCATTTTTTCCTCCTTTTCATCGACGTCTTCAAAAGTGTCTTTTTGAGATCCTGTAACAGCAAATAAGAGCCATGCCAATCCACTCAAAATCAAAGTGGTGCCGATTGCTAGTGCCAAAGAAACACCCACGACTTGCCCAGAAGTGAATAATTTTAGATTTTTTCTTTCAGAACTGGTTGATGAAGAAGTTGGCGAGGATTTTGTAGTGGAAGAAGATGTATGAGAATGGGATGATGTAAATGAGCCTGATAAAACAAACATTGATGTGTATTTCATGATACCATTTACTTTCGCATGCGATACTTGTAAATCATTTGCATTCACCGAAAAAGGAATCCAGCTTTTACCATTGAAATATGCACTAGAAACATTTCCTTGATTAGCAACATTGAAATAACCTGACAACATTAAAACTTTCCCATCATAAAATGATTGCTCACTTGAATCAACATCTACCAATGATATACTGGTCAATTGTGAAGATTCATCCAAATTCAACCCACCAGTCAATGAAACCCATGTTGAATTATTCAAATATCCAATATAATCATCACCAAGAATGATCAGTTCATCACCTAAAGTTTTTTGATTCTTGGTTTCATTGGCAAATATGAACTGGGTAACCGGACCTGGAATTTTTGTTGACAATGATGAAATTTCAATATTTCCGCTTGATGTATTATAAATTCCCAGATATCCACTGTCTCCATCTGAGGAAAAGTCCCCACCGATCAACACATTGTAAGAAGAAAAGTAATTCAAACAATTAATTTCACCCGATAGACTTGAATTCAATGTTCTGCTAACAAAAACTGAATTCTCGTCTGTATCCAAAGTACATAGATCGGTACACTTTCCTGGAATATCAAACTTTCCTCCAATGATGAATGAGCCAAATTCAGGATCAACCACGATTGAATTCACAACACCATCAATGCTTGAATTGAAGGACTTTAGGACATTCTTCTTTAAGTCAAAAACTGAAACGCCGTCAATATTTTCATCATTATAAGATGCCGATCCATTAAAAGAAAACATTAAGCTGTTGTTGTAGTATATCATAGAATCAATCGAACCATTTTCAACAGACAGCCCGTTTATAAGAGCTTCAGTTTGATTATTTTCTAATGAGTAAATAGAAGAATCGCCGGCAATAGCAACCACCGAATCATTAATGTAAACAGCGGCACTGATACCATTGACTGAATTTTGAACTGGGTTCAAAGAACCATCATTGTAACTTAAAATATTATTTGATTCAACATCAAATTTGACAATGTTACCCATAACAATAGATGAATCAGATTCTGTACCGTTGTTTTGCAGAGCTCTGGTTAAATTCAAGGATAAAAGACCTGAGCTCTGGAATAAGGAATTTGAATTAACATTAAAAACCTTTGAGGAATTACCTTCTGAAACGATCCAATATTCAGTGTTATTAAAGACAAAACCATCTACGTTTGAAATAGAAGCATCATTATCAACGTTTACAGATGACAAAGAAGAGTTTGATCCTTGAAAAATAACGACATCTCCATCATCACGTTTTCTCAATGAACTAATAGGACCTAGGGAACCAAACAACACTAATTCTTCTGGTGTGCCAAACCCGCCATTAACGGTACCACTTACGCTTTCTATTGCAAGCTTATCACCCAATGCAACAAAACTAGAGTCTAAGTTGTAGCCATCAATTTGATAACCAAGGATATTTTGAGAATTATCGGCTTTGAATCCACCAGATATAATAATTGCAGTTTCATTAATAGATATGTCGGAAATGGATGAAGACTCAGTGAATAAAGCACCAAGAGAATTGATATCAGTTTCACCAATAGGTTGATCAACCAAAGAGTCATACAATGAGAAGTTGTTCAATGAATATTCAAAAATATTGCTCAATTCCAGTGATGTATTGTTTCTTAAAATATTAAAGTACTGTTTAACATCAAGTTGAAGATAATTAAATTGTACAGAGCCTGCAATTAGTATTGTTTCATTGTCATTCAAACTAGAATCAAAGGTCACCTCAATGTAAGCAGATTTAGAAGCAGAGTAGTTTATATTGCCAGAAAATAAAACATCATACTTTTCTTGTTCGTTTGTTTGATAAATTAAAGTTGAAGATAATTTAGTACCGTCACCTTGAAACAAGGTTGCTCTAACAATTCCTCTTTGATCACAGGAGTTGTCGGAAGCACAGCCAACGGTATACACTAAAACATCATATTCTCCTGAAATTGGGATGTCAATATCATACCTTATGCCAATGTCAGAATTTGCTGTATATGAAGAAGGTATTGTTGTGTAAAGATAGTTTCCTACTGTACTATCATTCCATTGTGTGGATCCCATTGCAGTAGAAAAACCATTCAATTGGAATTCGTTATCGTCTGGATTGGAACATGACTGTTTATTTAACGAGTTCTGTGCAAAAACAGTTATACCAGATCTGAACAATTCAATACCATCGAGAGCAGCATTTGTACCATAAAAGTCCATTACCTGAACTTGAAAGCTATCAACACCAACCAAGTCTACAAAAGCAAAATCTTGGTAATCATCCGTGATAGAAATAACAGTTCTATTATCATGGAAGAAAATTTCGTAGTTGGATTCACCACCCGTTGAAGCTGAAAGCTTTGAAGAAAGATCAGAGTTTTGAAGAAGTGGACAAAATGCGTCACAATATTTTAATTCCAATGTTTCTGGATCAAGGTAAGTCATATTCATTATACTATTTGCTGGGGAAGTAATGACTCTGAATGAAGAAACACCGTTGTTTTCTGAGTTTGAATTGTACAATCTGACTTTGGAGGGGGTAGAGAGGGATCTCAATGAAGCTTGCCAAGTTCCCAATTGATTAGCTGGTAGGGTCCAAGAAATAGGATTTGAAGGATCTGGACAAATGATTGATTGGAAGTTTTCTCCTGTTGAAGCTGAAACATCCGACAAATCAACCGGAATCATCTGTGAAACATCTCTTACACTGGATGATGTTTTATTGCTGTTCGTTGAATTTGAATTTCCGTTGGTTATATTTAAATATTGGGTTTCTCCAATGTTATCAAATACACCACCGAAGATGATACTATCAAAATATTTGTTGATGGAATTTATTTGAGACCCTTCATTGAACCCTCCAAACGCCAATGTATGAAAACCCTCGTCTTCCATATTATACACAATTGCACCGTGTGTTCCATTATATGATAATTCTCCACCCATGTACAACAGATTATCATCTCCGTCAAAATACAACGTTGATACACTTCCATTTACATCATTCCATTCGCTTAAAATATTGACAGTGCCGTCGGCAGCCATATGATAGGGTTCTCCATCGATCACAACTACTGATGTATTTTTCTCTGTGTCAACCCAAATAGATGGAATCCCCCCCTTCAAAACGTCAGGTAATCCTTCCAGCTGTATTATATTATTATTGTCATTACTAACTTCATAGATGGCGTTTATCGAGGAATCTGTTAAATTGATATTCGATTCCTCTGTTATTATTGATCCTGCATTGAAATCTCCTACTATAAGTATTTTTTCCTCTATTCCTGCCATCACCTTGGAATTCCAAAGAGATATGAGTAAAAGTATGTTTAGCATCTTACTAATGCCCTGTTTCCAGCTCTATTTGAGACGGATTGCTCACTGGCCTAAGAGTACAAAAAAAAGACTTTTGCATAGAATAGTACAAAAGGTGAGGACGCGCCACGTCAAAAAAGGCGGGTTCGAAAAGTAAACAAATAATTAGAATGCATATTGCAGAGGCGTTTTGGACGCGTTTGCGTCGAGCTATGCACCACAAACTTGCCGGGAATGTAACCAGCGGTGTGAATAGTATAGGGGAGGCGAAAAAAGGGGAGAATAGCGAGCCCCTATCTATATCTACGCTAGCTCGAAATTTCAATGTGCTTTCACAAAAAGGACAAGAAGTGGGGGCCATAATCAAGTCTCTGGGAGGTATCTTTACATGGAGAGACCCTGATAGGACACTTTTCTGTTTAATGCTGTTTACTTGGGGGTCAATATATCCTCATTATTTTATAATTTATCCGTTTGTGTATATTTTGGTGTTCATGAGCAATAAATACATGCAGAAACACCCGTTGAAACCAACAACTGTCACAGGGGATAAGATTACAAATTTGGATGATGGATCAATGGGAATTCATTCACTGGATTACTTTGAAAGTGATATTTTTGGATGGCTTTGGGAAATTAATTCAAATGATACCAATGGATACTATCCTTCTTCAGGAAACCTATTTGAAGAAGTCGATAACTTATTAGATGATCATGAGTTGGAAGATGAAAATAATCATGAAGCTTCACTTTTGAAAAATATGCAAGATATCCAACATAGAACATCAAAGATATTGAAATTCATTTATTCAATAGAATCAAAGATCAACTCATATTGTAGTTTCGTCAACGAAATAGACTCTACAAGATTATATTTGAAAATGTTTACATCCATTTCTTTGGCAATTCTTTTGGGGCCCTTCATACCATGGAGAATTGTTTTCATTTTGACAGTTTGGACTGTAATGTTGATTACGCATCCAAATAGAATTCAATTGATTACCAGCATTATTGAATCGCCGATGGCTGAATCTTCAGGGCTGCCATTATTGCGGAAATCCAAACCTCTCCCCACAAAATCATCTACAAAAGGTCTATTTTCTAATAGAAACCTTGTATTTGATGAGCCAAAATTGACCAAAAGAGTCCACATATTTGAACTTCAACAACAAAGTATGACTACTGAAAATAGCTATCAAGCTTCTAAATATACGTCAAATGCATTTTTCATTACTGATGAATGCAGAAAGAAAAGAAAAATGCCAGAATTCTCTACATCCATTAATGATATCAAAGCTCCATCAAGATGGCAATTTGTATCCAATTCCAGATGGGAAATTGATATCGAAAACGACTGGGTTTCAGATATGAATATAGAGAAGGAATTTTTTATTAACAAGGAAGATCATTGGGTTTATGATGTTACCAGGGAATTTAGGCGTAGAAGACTCATAAGGCCGTGTGGTATTGAGAATTTATAAAATTATAGCTATTCATTAACTAAGATACCCTCAAATAGCAATCCGCTGCATGGTCCTTCAGTAAAATGAATGTAAGGATCATCTTTGAGTAAAATTGAACCACATAAGAAACAAAAGTTTGTTTCACATTGAGAACATCGCACTTTATTACAACCTTCAAACTTCTCGATGTAACATTTACAACTTGGACACTCCACAATTTTGCTCGACTCACTATGAATAAGCTGTTTCAGTTCTATTTCTGCAATTAATTCTCTTGATAATCTATTTAACAAATCTCTTCCATAAGTGAATACCAATTTGCTTCTTGTCCTTTCTTGATCTTCTTCATTTGATTGCACAAAGCTAATAAAGTCTCTGTTATCTGATAAGATACTATACAAATAATCGTTGTTAGCAATCCAGGATGATAAACTCTCTTTAGACACCATTGATAATTCCAACATGCATGGATTAACACCATGCCATGAGTGTTTACACCTTGAGCAAAAAGCAAAATTGCAAGCTGAACAGATGGTTAGCTTTTCGTCAATATCCCTTTTGATAAACATAAGATTGCATGATTCCCTCGGGCAAGTAGTAACTCTTTGAGGAAACCAAATTTGGTATTTTTGTAATTTCAAGGAATGGTTTAAATCAATGTATCTTTTGACTAGTTTTTCACAGTCTTCTTCATCTTTGAAAACACGTTCTAAAATATCTACTTTCAATGGTAAGCTAAAGAAAATGTTATCAAACTCATCCCAATTGGGGATTCGGTAACTTTCTGCATTTCTTTTAATCAGTTTTGAATACTCGTTAGCTTGTTTTGTACATTCAACTGATGGACAGTGAACATCATCAATTTCTCCACGTATAATCTTATGCCTGAAAAAGTCCCTGAGACAATCATTGCAAAAAATATGATTACAATTGGAAAACTCACAACATTTCGAACCTTTTGAATCTGTGAAACAAATTCCACATGGAAAAGTCTGCGAGTTGAATATACGATTTTTGGCATCCATGTCGAACTTTTGAACACTTTCAAACATCTTAATTTCGTTCATAGGGATTATCAAATCATTCAACTCGTTTTCGAATTTGCATTTCAGATGATCGATAAATGTGAATATCACCGAATCTTTAAAATCCATCCACATGGAATTTAACTCTTGGAGCACACTTTTTCGCTGTAGGTCATTCAACCAAATAGCATTCAACTCAACTTTTGGGGGTTCTTGTAAAGGGTATAACTTTGTAACTGTGAATGTCACTTCAAGATCAGGTAAATGATCAACATTGATAGACAAGGGAAATCGGTTTGAATCGGACAATATACTAACCTTGGTTGAAACATCTATGGGTATTCGCATAAATAAGGAATTTTGCTTATCATCTATCACAACTTCGGGATATATTGCTTCTATGGTGGCAAATTCTTGTTCAAAATCCATTTTTACTATTAAAAGAGAGTACAAAAAAGTATCTTTCTATGTAGCCAATTTGAAAAAATCCAAATCTAAGACTTCAAAAGCCATCGGCCTATTCCATTTATCCCAAACAATACAATGCTCAACAACTTGAATGAAATCATATAATGCCTGATTTATCTTTGGAGGGTTCATTAGATTGAATTTTGGATCTCTGATTTCATTTTCTTTGTTATTTAGTCTTACACCTTCGAAAGCTAAAACCATTTCACCAACCCTATTACTATGATCTTTCTTGGATGCAAATTTCAAATTTTTGTTTTCCTCTCCGATTATCAGACTTTCAATTGACCATGAATTTAGATGAAAATTCAAATTGGGTCTTTTGTGATGCAAATATGGGTAGTTTAATGTACCTGAAGACGTGAAAGCTTTGAAAAGTATCGTGTTCTTATTTATTGGGGCCTTCCTTCTATGGTATTTTCTCGTTTTAGCCATCTTATATGGTTTTAATTTCAAAGTCAGTGACGAATATGAAGTTGATTTTGAAATTGAACTTTTAATTTTAGTAGATGATATTGATTGTAATGGTTGTTTATCTTTGGATAGTACGGGTATAAGAGATCTTCTTTTAGCAGCTTTTGTATCAAATGTCATCGTTGAAGACCTTGAAATCGAAGGTAGTTGGGCTAAAGTTGAAGATCTAAAGATTCCATTCACGGACATTCTTGAGTTTGACAAATTGGATTGCCTTGAAAAGTTATTGGGCTCATTTTTGTTCTTCTTTTCAGGACTTCTAGGTATCTTACTTTGAAATTGGTCTTGGATTGAATCCATGGAATCATCTGGTATACCACCATAAATACTTAATTCCCATTTTAATTTTTTGATAACAGAGTCCAGCTGTTTAAATGGATCCAAAGATTGGGAATTCTTGGGTGGAATCAAACCAATGCATTTGTCAAATAACTGCCATTCATCTTCCACGTTGAACAATGGTTTTCCTGTTAAACATTCCATCATCACACATCCTGCAGACCAAATGTCCATTTTAACGTCATATCTAGCCCCCACAGTAACTTCTGGTGCTCTATAAAATCTTGATTGGATATAGGAATGTGACAAATGATTTGGGTTTGCTGAAGATCCAAAATCAATGAGTTTGAAATGAAGCCAATTATCGAACCCATGTTCTTGATAAAGTTGTAAACTATGATAATCCAATAAAATATTTTCTGGTTTAATATCGCAATGAATAATGTTCTGGTCATGAATCCATCCAAGTCCTGTGAATGTACAATCCATTATATTTCGAGTACCATTTAAGCCAAATCCTGTAAAATTCGATTTTCTTAGCATATCTAAAACAGATATCCCCAGCTGTTCGGTGACAATGACAATATGATTAGCTGTTGTAAAATGTTCAACATATTCCACAGTGGTACAATGCGATTTTCTGGTCATTTGCTTTAAATATCCAATTTCTAAAAGTGCCTGTTTTCTATTCGAATTGGGGATCATTTTACATGCTAATTGCACTGATGGATTTTGGAGATCCTTAACCTGATACACCACTCCAAAAGATCCTTTCCCCAACACTTTTTCTCTCTTATATCTTTCCATTTAAGGAATTTATTGAATCATAAACATAATATATAAAAAAGGTAAACATTTCCTAAATTAAACTATTTGTTTCTTCTATTAAATAAGTACGGACTTTGAGATGGACACCAGGGAGAAACTGTTGCTGCTGCAGATCCTTTATAAACAGAGGCCCAATTGGGATTTTAAGGAGCTTGAAAGGACGTTTAACGGACATCCTATGATTAATAAACCATTAAATGATTCAATAGAAGTTGCGGTCCAGAAAGCCTTGGTTGAAGCTCCAAGGCGAGTCACGCCATCATATTTTAATAGTAAAGATGGACTTTTGAAGTTAGAGATGTCATGTGAAGCGTTGTATGAACAGAGAATTGCAGAGATTAAAGAACAGATCAAGGATAACCAGAATAAAGTTTATAAACAGGAAGAAGGGGATATATAGTTTATATATACAGAATTAGAGTAATATACCACCGAGGATGATACCTGTGGCAACACTTACGTTCAAGGAATCAACACCTAAAGGTGCAGCACCCACACCAATAGAAACAATTCCATCGGAACGATTTAGTAAAGAAGAACGCACACCTTCACCTTCAGAACCAAGGATTAAAACAACGGGAGATTCATTCAACATATCTTTAATTTCTCCTGTAGTGATCTGTTTCACCTTAGAAGATGAATTCCCTGGCATATCTGCACATATGACTTTCCACCCATTTTGTTTGGATTTTTCAATGAAATCCAACGGTTTATTGACTGTTGCAATGTCCATATATTCCATAGCACCAGCACTAACTTTAGAGACGGTTGGAGTTAATGAAGCACAGTTTCTTTCTGACATGAGAACCATATCAACTCCTAGGAAATATCCCGTACGAAGAATGGCCCCTACATTATGAGGGTCTGTGAGCTCATCCAAGTAAATTACCAGGGGGAATTTGTCTTCCCCAGTAAATCCACCGCGCTGAAATTTTTCCTCGCCGAGATTCATAGAGAGTTGGTAGGAAATGCTCCCATCCGTAGGCCAGAGCATTTTTTCAACACTGGGGACTTCCAATTTTCTACACTCCAGTACTGCACCATTATGAACTGCATTTCTAGTCATTTGATTTAATTCCATTTTCGAGCGTTTTTCAACAGGAATTGAAGCTTCCTTTGCACTAATGTTAATTTCTTCAATATCTCCCAACGTATACACTTTTCCCAGTTGACGTCTGCCGGCATCCAAAGCTGCCAAAACACTATTTTTACCATAAACGTAATCGGTCAGCGGATCACGTCCAAGTGTGTGCAAAACACTCTTCAGCGGTCTCTGGGGCTTGGGGGTGCTCTTTTCTTTACTTGGAGCATTTCTTTTCAGTTGTGCAGCATGGTGATGCGCATGTTTCCTTTTAAACCATGACGCCTTGTCTTCACCATCTCGCTCCCACGATTTGAGTTTCATTTGCATAGGCATATTCTTTTCAAACCTAACAGGTCCCTTCCCTTCTCTCTTCACTGGAAATGGGGCCCGGATGTCACTTAAGCATCTTCTTGTCAATTTTTGCATCTATTTTCTATATATATTAAAAAGAATAAAAATATATGAAAATTCACCTTATTTTATATACGGACCCTTTTTTATCATCTAATAGTGTTGATCGGTAAAATCTCATCAATCAGGGCATTAATATTGGACATTAATGACAGTCGCGAAAGAATGGCTGGAAAAATACCGTAATAACAGCTTGTTTCATGTGAGGTCAATAGGCCATGGTGTGTACTCTGATATCAAAGAGCGGCTTTTACCCTACTATGCAAGTTCTATCTATGATGCATATAATTATCGAGTGATTCCTGCTACTGTTTATATCTTTTTCACCAACTTATTGCCTGCCATAGCCTTTGCGCAAGACATGTTCGATCATACCAATAATTCGTATGGAGTGAACGAAATTCTCTTGTCATCGGGAATTGGGGGCGTTGTATTTGGTTTATTGGCCGGGTCCCCCTTGTGCATTGTTGGAGTTACGGGCCCAGTTTCTATTTTCAGCTACACGGTGTATGAATTGATGGAGCCACGGGGGACCCCATATTTCCCATTCATGGCTTGGGTGTGTCTATGGTCTATGCTCATGCATTTTATATTGGCATTTGGGAACTTTGTCAATTTCATGAGATATGTCACGAAATTCTCCTGTGATGTATTTGGGCTTTTCATCAATATAGTGTACATTCAAAAAGGAATTGAAATTTTGACACGACAGTTTGAATCTCCCGGTGGAGCAACCAGTGGGTTTGCAAGTATAGTTTTGGCGTTTTGTATGGGGATATTTGGAGTAGGAGCGATTTTGTTTGGATCTAAAACACATTATTTACCTATTCAAATGCGATCATTCATAAAGGATTATTCAACACCGCTATCGGTTGTATTTTTCAGTGGATTTATACATTTCGGAGGATATTTATCAAATGTGGAATTTGCCAAGTTACCCATCAGTAGAGCATTTCATCCAACAGATTCAATCAATAGAGGATCAAATTGGTTCATTTACTTTTGGAGAGATATATCAGTTGGAGACATCTTTTTGGCCATTCCATTTGCATTTCTGCTAACAATCTTATTTTATTATGACCATAATATTTCTTCATTGATCTGCCACTCAAACGAATTCCCAATTCGCAAGCCAATAACTTTTCATTATGATTTCTTTTTATTAGGAATAACAACTGGTTTGGCGGGTATTTTAGGTATACCTCCTCCTAATGGATTAATACCTCAAGCTCCATTACATACGCAATCATTATGCATTCACAATTCTGATAATAAAATTGTATCAGTTGTCGAACAAAGAGTATCCAATACACTTCAGGGAGCGATGACTATTGGAATGATGACTAGACCTTTATTGATTGTTTTAGGCCAAATTCCTCAAGGTGTTTTGGCAGGATTGTTTTGGATTATGGCAATCCCAGCTTTAGATTCAAATGAAATTGTTAATAAGATCAGATTCTTGTGTTTGGATTCAAAGTGGAAATCTAAGTTGAAGAAGAAAGTGCTGGACGACGAATATGATGGTGAATTCCCTGAATATTATTTTATCATCCCAAGGAAAGTTTTCATTAAATTCCTGATCTTATCTTTGATTTCATTTGCTGGCGAATTTGCCATCACTTGTACCAAAGGTGCAATTGGATTTCCGGGAGTTTTAATGGTCATTTTGATCGTTGTGAAAGTTTCATTCAATAGAATATTTGGTGATTGGTTAGATCTCTTAGATGGTAACGTTGTAGATCAAGACATTGGTAGGGGCCTATGGATCGAACACTGAGTACTGATTTAGCTGGTTATGTTTTTATACTATATACACATAAATATTTACTCTAATTATAAACAAACGTCTCAATTTAGACAATGATGTATAATCAATCAACCTCTGAGCATTTCCATCAAGCCTGACATATCAGGAGAATCATCAATCTTTCTAGTTCTCTTTGAATCAAAAATAGCTTTCTTTGCACTAATAGCATCAGAAGTTATACTCAAATCATGAGTATCCAAGTTGATCTTAACATCGGTAACTCTGAGAGGAATTTTAACTTCTCTTGAGAACACACCATCAACGCTTTCATTTTGAGCACGGGTTATAACTGACTTCAACTTACTTGAACTAACTAATGTTTTTAAGTTAGAGGTGAAACCGTTAACTGCCAATAAAGAGTTTTCACTAACAACACGACCCAATTGCACTCTGTGAGTATAAGAACCGTTAGGAGTTTGAATTAAACGGCCTGATAAGTTGTAACTCAACCCTGCAGTACCTGACAATTTCTTTGAATATGAATCAGGGATGATTTGACTTTCTGAGTTCTCAAACTTGATTAGAGATGGATTAGTAGCCTTGACATGTTTAATGAATTGGATGAAATATTGAGTTTTAGATTTTCTTTCAATTGACAAAGAAGATGACAATGCTTCTGGATGTGTCTGTGCTAACCAGTTTAAAAATGGTTTTCTAAGCTTCTTTAACACTGGTTCTACCGATTTTTTGAACTTTGAAGAGTTTGGTGAAAGTTTCCCGATTCCCAATTCTTCTGCCAAGGAGCTGGAATTCAAATTTTGTAACACTGATGCAAAAAGTGGGTTTTTGCGTTCCTTGTAGCTGGAGTATTTAGCACTTGTGTCATTCAACTGTGATTTGTATTGGGAGTTCACAGGGACTGCCATTTCTCTAAATTTCAACTTTTGCTTGTAAACATGATTCACTGTTGAGAAGCTAGGAAGTCCAAATTGGTTATCCAAATCGTTCACCATTATTCTTCTACTTTTAATCTTTCTAGGAAGTCTCATTTTAACCCCGAAATCCTTTCTAGAGAAGGATGCTGCTGGTGATTCCACAATTTGTTGTGTAGGAAACGCTCCGTTGGCGTTCAAAAGAGCGTCACCAATACTGTTCTGAAGTTGTGCCAGTCTCGTAGTTTTGAAAAGACGTCCCACGTCCGAGACACCGCTACTCGTTTTGAACATTCTGAATTATTCACTTATTACAAACAATATCGACGAATGAATTATGAAAAGTTTTTTTCCTATATATAATAGACACGAAAATTAAAGTCAGTGTGCTCACGTGACCGACAAATACAAATGGATCAAATGTTGACCAAACGCCAGAAAAGCGAACTGGCGAAGAGTGTCGTGCAATGGTTGGAGCCACAGGTAAGCCGAGGGCTTTTTTTGGAAGTTTCTAGGGCTTTGGAGGATCAAATAGAGGAAGAGATGCAAATTCCAGCAAACTATCTTGAAAAGAAATGGTGTACGGTTATCAGACTACAGAAGAACATCATGGATCTAGAACGACAGCTAGAACAGGTTAATCTAGAAAATAGGAGATTAATGGAAATTGTGACGAACAAGGGAGAAAAGGTAGATCAAGAATTGAATAACAATGGAAATGGAAATGGGATTCTGAACCAGGAGAATTGGGTTCCGAATCAACTAAAAGCATGCTTGAAATATCAAATGGGGACTATTACATCGATTGCAATCCATCCTTTTAAGCCAATTTTTGCAACAGGATCGCAAAACGGAGATATAGCCATTTGGAATTTGATGAATTTAGCACAACCAATCAAGGTAATAACAAACGCCCATTCAAGAAGCATCAATGATTTGGCATTTCAACCAAGCCTGGAACATTCTCCTTGTTTATGTTCATGTTCCTCCGATCAGTCCATCAAAATTTGGGATGTATCTGCTCTGGACCAACAAGATTCATTGATTCCAATAATGACGTTAATGGGACATCAACACATTGTGTCAGCAATTGTATTTAAAAGTCCCACCGAACTTATTTCATGTTCAAGAGATAAATCAATCAAGGTGTGGGATATTACCTCGGGGTTATTGATTTCAACCATTAATGGACATTCGGATTGGGTCAGGAATCTTTCGGTTATTAATAATGATTGGTTGATATCATGTTCAAACGATACATCCATCAGATTAACTAATTTGGCTTCTCCTATAACAGGAATTGGATTATGCATTAATGACCAAATCGTTGAAGATGTTGAATTTTTACCTCAAAGTTCAAACATTTACCTTGATAAATATCATAACGATGTTACTGAATATAAAGAATTCGGGTATAAATATTGCATAAGTGTTGACAGATCCAAGATGATTAAAATCTGGCTCTTACCATCGCCACTGAAAACTCCAACAAACGGATTTCAGCCAAATTTAAATCCAAATGGAGTTTGCTTGTTTGAATTCAAAGGTCATAAAAGTTGGATTAAATCTGTTTCAATTCATCCTAATGGTAGGTTTTTTTGTACATGTGGTGATGATGGTTGTATAAAAATTTGGGATTTGAAAAATATTGCAAATGGCTCCTTCGGATTAATCAAAGAATTGAATCATGGGGAATCTTCTTTTGTAAATAAAGTGGAGTTTATGGAACCGGTTTTGACTAATGATAATAGATCATTAAATGAAAGAATGAGGTGCTTCTTGATTAGTTGTGGATCAGACGAATTAATTAATGTTTGGACTTGACTTAATACAATTCAATTTTTTATACCAATTAAATCCACACGACTTAGAACAAAATCTTCTCTTAATTGTAACTAATTTACAACCTTTGAAATCCCACCATTCTAGCATTTCCCCGCAACTTTCAATACAAACATTTTCGCAAAATCCACATGTCTCTCCATTTGATCCATATATTAAAGCTTTCATTGATTTATCATAAATTCTACTTGGAGTATCCACTCTCCAATTAGATATCTCAGATGATGAAATTTTATAAGTGGAAATTTCTCTAAGAATTAATTCTGATAATTTTGGAACCCATTGAACGCAATTTTTCTCTTTATTAAGATTCGCCATATTTGATTTAGTTGAAAACGGAGTGAATATTCCGTTTTCACTGTATGCTTCATCCTGTAAAGTTGTGAATGTCCTATTAAGTATTGAGGGAATTTTAAAGTTTGATGCTTTATTTATTCCCTTTTGTGACGGAGAAGATGAAATCCAATGAATGTCTGTAAAGTATTTAATCTCTTTATCTTCTGCAATAAAGAGTGGGTCATTTGATAATAATAGAAGTTCACGATCAATTTTTGAAACTTTATTTTTTACATTGTCCAATTTGATTAAATTGTTATTATGACCTATTGCTAACACTTCCAAATTTTCCAAGCTCAAAATATTGTGAGGTAAAAATTTGAACTTGTTCAATCCTAGATTCAAATTTTTCAGATTTCTTGCTTGATCGATTTTGCCCGGTAATCTTGCAATTTTATTGTTTCTGAAAGAAATCATTTTCAAATTTTGTAAAGTGAAAACTTTGGGAGAGATAGATCTTAACTTATTATCAGATAAATCAATAAATAAATCCGGTTGATTGGAGGCAGGAGATGAAAAGGAGCGATAGTAATCAAAATCAAATAATTGATTTGGAATCGAATTCAAGCTCAACTGATTCAAAGAAATCTTTAATTCATTTGATTTGAAATCAATTAGATGTTCAGCATTATCAAACATTGAGTTTAGCATTGAAGTTGTCGTCATTTTCAACTTTCTATCGTTATCTACAACAAAATATGTTGGTTCGTCGTATAATTTAAGTTTATAGTTGGTAGGTAATTTATCGGATTTCAAAAGATAGCCATAGACATGACCATCATTATCAATTGCAAATTCGATATCCTCTTTGTTATTTTCATCATCATTATCATAAGCATTGTTTTTATAATTGTATTTGACATTTTTATCATTATCATTATCATTATTGTTGTTGTTGTTGTTACACAAGGAACTAATGCTACTATCAATATCAAAATCTGGTCTTTGGATTTGGATTTTCCTCTTTCTCATTGGTTGGAAATCGGTCAAATCGGTTCCATTTCTTGAAAGTTGATGCTTATGAGAAATGTTCAATATTGGCCGCTGAAAATGAATTTGTGGTGATGATGGTGGTGATGATGGTAATGGGTCTTCTTCTCTTGTATTTGCAACATGATCTAACAAGTTTCGCTCAATAAAACTAGACGATGAATTGATCGTTTGGTAAATAGATGGTAAATCCGTTGAAACTTGATCGGTGTAAGCCCTTCTTCCGTAATTTGGATGTCCTGGAAAATAATCCAAGTCACTGTCACTTGAATTCATCTTTGTGCCATAAAGAAGAACTCAAAACTTTCTCTCTTATTCACAACAACAACAACTACAACAGACGCGACTTTCTTTTAGATGCTCAGCCCTGCTCAACTGCTGTTCTTTCTCATTGGCGTATCAAATACCACCGCACATGTGAGTCTTCTTCGGTGCTTGGAGGACGGACTGCCTTCTGCCTCTCTATGACTACACTGGTTCTCGATTCGTGAGTTGATGCGATCGAAATCTTGATGTGTTTGGAGCGGAGCCTCTGGAACTTCTTCATCGGTGTATACAAGGGACGCAATAAGGGGGTAAGAGCCAATCCCCCTTTTGGAAGAGTCGCCTGTATTGATAGGCCCAGCTTTAGGGCTCTTTACTTCTAAAGATATGATTGTCATTTACAAGTCCCTGATAAAAAAGGTTGGAACAATAAGAAAGGAGGGCGTTGAAAAAGAAGAGCAAGAAATATTGTGGGGATTATGGGAAAAATAAAAAAGCAAGGCAAAAAATAAAATTTAGCACCGGCTGGTTTCGATCCAGCGACATCAGGGTTATGAGCCCTGCGCGCTTCCACTGCGCCACGGTGCTTTGATGAAACTCGAAGCAACGGATGTAGTAAGTATGGTTTGGACACATGTTAATTGATACAAAATCACCAATTCATTGAGGGGAATAAGGGGAAAAAACGGAAAACAAACATATTACAAGTGACAAATAGAAAACTAATTTTGGACATCAAACAAAAGTTGAAAAGAGGAAAAAGAATATGCAGAACATGAATTTTGTTTTTGACAAGACTCTTCAAAAGGAAAATTTCGTCACCATGTTGTGTTTAGTATCATTGGAAAGCCCCAATTTAATGCTGTAGAGACAAGTATCTCATCAATTCAATGAGAACACATATTTTATGTTACGCATCGCTATAAAGCTTGACACTGGTTAGCGCGACGTTTTCAAATTTTGTTGTGTGCTTAATGAACAAATACATACGCGTCAAACCATTAGTTGTTCTTTTTTTATCGCATTTGTTCAATAAAATGGACTTGAATGGGTTAACATTCACCCAATGGAAGGACTATTTTATTTGCAACAACGAAATTGAGTCTTCCAAACCTTGTAAGCTGAAATTGGCCAATTATTTAGATGAATTATTACAGTTATCATCATCATCATCAGATGCAGATGTTTGCAAATTCACATTAACTCAATTGGACTGTGTTTGGAGTTTCATAATAGAAAAATATGGAGCAGAAACAAACTGCTACTTGCTTTCTGTCAATATCATGAAAAAGTATGCATTGCTTTACTCAACATTGTTGAATTTGATGTTGACAACGGGGAATGCATCGTTCAATTCGTCTTTGATTGATATTTCAAATAAACTGGATGATATACTGGCTGCTAATTTAAAAAAATTATCAATGAAATCCAGTTGGTATTCATCAATCAAACATTTCTCTGTTATTCTATTTCAATCGATTTTTGATAAATTTGATGGTTTTTTAAACAATTACAAAAATCAACTTTTAACTTCAATTTATAAACATTTGAGTAAATTGAATGACAATTTGAATTCTTCTTTGGAAAGTGGATTATTTAAAGCCAATTACGTCAATGACTTGGTTATTTTGGCGAATATAATCATATCTCATGATATAAAATCATTTATTGATAATAAGTTGTTCACAAGGTTGATGAAAATGGTTAAATTCTTGACTAATAGAAATTCTTCCTCATTATTTTCATACCCATTGATTACTATCTCCAATGCATTCACAATTCTTTCAAATTTATTAAAATCCGATAAATTTTTATTGCCATTAATTGCTAAGAATTCAAAATTCAATTCAATCAATTACCTTGCATCAATTTCAAATCACACAGGCTCAATAATTAGTTTGATGGACACTGAAAGTAAACCTTTAAGATTTTCCTTATCAAAAAACTTATCTGATTTATTAGTTTTTACCTATTTAAATTTCCATGGTGATGATTCAAATTTGGAAGTTTGTTTGAACTTTTTTTTATTTGAATATAGAAGAGAAAGTCAATTAAAATCAATAAAAATAGGCTTAATTGAATCATTGATTCAATTTTTTTCCACATTGAACCTTTATTACAAGGCAAACAATAATTCTAATTTTATTACTCTGAACTTTTTCAAAATTTTGAATGTTTTACTTTTCCATTTTTTTGATTTTGGTGAAATTAATATGAAATTGATTAAGAATAAATTAAAAGAAGATAGATTTGTCTCATTGAACAATTCATCGTCTCCAGAAGAATCATTAAAAATTTTAAGTCATCTAAAATTAATTTTTGAATTTGCTATAAAAGAAATTGACAATGATCTTAACAAACTAATAATTTTATCGAAAATAATATTTTTTGAAAAATCAAATTCATCAAATGGAGTAAAGATTTTACCATTGGATAAACTAATTCATTCAAATTCAAATGAAATTGTAAATATTTGGTATTCAATTTCACTTTTCGATTTGTCAAAATTAATCATTGATGATTTGGGAGAATTTATATTATCAAATACTCAAAATGATCACGATGAAGATTTTGCTACGAAACTTTCAAATAAGTTATTGGATTTCTCTTCAAACAAAAATTTCAAAATAAGAATTTTATCGGTTGAGCTACTAATTCAGGTTTTAAAGGTGAAGCCTGAGTTAATTATAAATATTACAAATTTTAAATTCAATTCGCTCATTGATTCATTCAACAGTTTAGAAGATGAATCGAAGAAAGGTGGAAATTTTAATGAAAATCAGGGAAGCTCTTTTTTAATTGCATCGATTCTATCGTTCTCTTTGAAAGATTTTATTTCTGATGAAATAATACTGAACTCCTTTTCATTATCCTTGAATTTTTTAAAGAAGTTTAATTCAACCTTGATTTCCAACAATCTATTCTCCAATGATTTAAACTTGATATCTAATATAAATTATGAAAAGCAACTAATATCATGGACATTATTAATGGGAGTTTTCAATTTTAACAAATTTGAGAATGATTCAATTATATTACAGGATTCACATCAATTTTTAACCATTTGGAAAAATTTACTAAATTTAAATTTTGTGGATTTAAACAATGAGCTATCCTCAACTTCTGAGATAAAGAAATTGCTTGAAGTCAAAAATTATTCACTGGTTTGTTTATCAACATTTATTTCATATTTGATTTCAACTTCAAGGTTATCAATGGATTTGATAAAAAGTTTAAATCAAGTTTTGTCTGTTAGTTTTTCATCGATAACAAGTTTGATTAGTCAATTTACAATGAAAAAAATTGAACTCAATCAAACTTTAGAATTGTCAATTAACATAAATAAATTAAGAATCTACCAAAATTATTTGAAATTATTACCGTATTTGAATATAAAAAATGAGATAAACTCAAATATGCTAATAGATATAGTTAAAAATTTCAGTGATATTAATAAATATAATACAAAATTGAATTCGAAATATTTTAAAAAAAGGGATCAAATCAACGAAATTTATAAACTAGATGATCAATTCGGTTTAACAAGTAAATTCAACAATTCTGAAATTTGCGAATTAATGTTTAAATTGAAAGCAATGCAAAATGGGGAACCCCCAAAACTATTAATTGAATCAAAAGAAAAAGAAAATCTATCAATTGATATTTATTTATTCGACAATCAGTTGGATAATCAAAATTCAAATTATTTCAACTATTCAAATTTGAATGATTCTTTATTGAAATTATTAAACGGTGATGACTCTATTGGTTATTCAAGTTTTCAGATGGATCCACCTGATTATCACACAATGATCATCGATGTATCTATTGAAATTTTTGCTTTTACATTCCCCTATTTATCAAATAAGATTCAGCAATCAATTATTGAAAATATTAGAAGTAATATTTTTTATCAGATTAAAGAATCTTCAACAGTTTTGACAAGCGGTAAATCATCAAACGGGATTAGTAATGAAGAAGAAATTGAATTGTATAAAAAATCAGTTGATATGAGAAGAAAAGCAATTTGGATTAATTGTTCAGTAGCAATTCACTCATTACTATCATTCATGATGAATTCAAAATTGAAATTAAAATTTGAAATACTTGATTTGATTTTAGAGACAATCAAAAATATTGATTTAGAAGATGATCAACTTAGGTTCCTAAATTCTCAAAGTTTTGGTATGTGTAATTCATTATTCGATGAAAATGAAGATGATAGGTTAATTAATGACCATTTAAATAATCAAATTTCAGTCGTATACAACTCAATAATTGAAAATTCCAATCCATATTCTAGATCATTTAATATTTTATCATTGGGTTATTTAAGTAAATATACAAATATTGGGAACTCAAAGCTTATTGAAGATGCTATATTTACATTATTATTAGATCCACATCCGATTGTTCATTCAAGTTCCGTTTTAAGTTTGGATAAATTAATTGTTAATAATTTGAATTTTACTACAATTTTGAAACTTATTAATTCCATTGAAGCAGTTGTGATTGATGATGCTTTTGGGTTTGATAATCCAATTATGATTTCCAATGATTTAAATTTTAAAAACTATTTGAATTCAAATTTAATTATAAGTAAATTAATTAAAAATTTGATTAATTTAACTGGCCCGATGATCAATCAGTGGGACAAAGATTTGAAGCTCAAAATTCTAAGGATAATGTCAAATAATTTAAGGCTAGGATCTTCTTATCACAATTTTGAAATTAATTTGATGGAGAATCTGAAATTTTTTGAATTAATTTCAATTTTTGATAAATCGATTACCAAAAACTACAAGAATGACTACATCAAGTTAATTGAAAATGTCATAAAAAATAATTTCTTTATAGGGATTAATGTCAATCAAAGATTTAACCCAATTGATTATCTTGATGACAATTATAATTTGTTTCCTATGAGTACCAGCTCAAAAAATTTGAGTTTATCAATTGATTCCATTTATCAATTAATCAAGATAACGAAAAGCGATGAAATCAATTTGTCAGCTAGTTTTAAAGAACTATTGTGGATTTCTTTTGAAAAATTCCCATCAAATGAATCATTAAAGGAAATTTTGAAAATCATTACACTTGAGGAATTATATTCAAAGAAGGCATCAATATTCAACAAAGTCCTGGATTTATTTTTCATATCAAAAAATCAATTGGATAAATCACTATACAGTGAATTTAAGTTGAGATTTGATAACGATTGGTCTACAAAAATCAAAATTTTGTCAATAAATTCAACCAATTCGAAGAATGGAAAAGCATCTAAGAAGGTCAAGAAAAAACAGGTAGATAACGATGACGATGATACTGACAGGGAAGATGATGATGCCAATGAGGATGAAGAAAACGAGAGAATTGACGAAGAAAATAATCGACAAAAACAAGAGTCGGCATCAATTGATTTTCAAGATTCATTCAATGAAGTTTTGAATTTGAATGAAGAGAAACCAAATTGGCGCTTTATGACATATTTAATTAAATTAATCAATTTGACATTGGATGAGTGTTTCAAGGATAATGCATTGAAGATGAATGCTCTAAAAAGATTGGATGATTTGATTAAAATTTCATTCATTTCATCAGCCAATAATTTGATTGAATTAAGAATCGAATCCTTGAAATTGTTAAATAAGATTATTGATCTGTTTGGTTCTATTAAAGACCCGATATTTGCTAACAAGTCAATTCTTGATCAACAAAATGCACAAATTATTTCAACTATAATTCCTACATTTAGTAAAAATTCGAACTTAGAAATTGCATCGGAGGGTTTGTTAATTTCATCAAAATTGATATCACAGGAAGGTAATTTCAACATCATGAAGAGATTAACAAAGATTTTATCTTCTTCTTTAGAAAATTTGGCAATTTTCAATAAACTTGGTAAAGTCAATACTATTGAAGGAAAAAACGTGAAAAATAAAGAAGAAGAGAGGTTGGAAATGAAACACAAAGATGATAAATCCAGTCTTTCTCACAGTAATGATATTGAAACTATAATGATTGGAAATTTAGAAATTGCTTCATCAAAATCGATTGCCAAAGTTAAAGTAAAAATATTGCAAGCATGGTCAAATATCATTATTTTATTATCAAATAATAGCAATGCTTTAATGATGAATAATGATGAAAGGTATTCTGACGAAAGAGAGCATCTAACTCAATTGGTTTCAACTTATATTGATATATTAATTCCATTATTGATCTCAACAATTAAAGAGTTCATCATTTTCAAATATTCTAGTAAGGATGAAAGAAATTATTTGAAAGATTTAGCAGTTTATGAAGAATGTAAAGTTGATTTAATTGAATCAGTTTCAATCTTAGTTGAAAATAACTTAGAAAAGTTTGAGGCATTATTAGGGGATGATTTGGGTAAAATATTCATAATGCTATTTAGCGAAATGTTTGAATATTTTATTAAAATGATCGGTAGGGATGAAACATCTAATGACTTGAGAATGTTGAAATCATTCAGAAGAATCCTAAAAATAGACTTTTCAATTGACATTTTGTTCAATGATTCAATTTATTTAGAATTAGTTGATCTAATGAACAAACTAATTCTAATCAATGATGGTGAATCATTAATTGAGATTAATTTAATACTGAAAGAAATTTTCATGAAGTTTTTCCAAAAGGGTACTAATGTTGCATATGAATTAGATAATGAAAACGTTGATAAATTATTCGAATTAATTAGGTTACAGCTGAAAATTGTTATAAAAAAATTACCATTTATCAAAACTAGAGAAATTCAAGAGACTGACAAGATTATTGAATTGACAGGAAAAGATTTAATTATTGTAAGAAAGAGTTTCAATTCAATTATTGAAATGAATGAAAATTTTCCAACTGAGATAAGAAAAGATATTCTAATAAATTTGATATTCATGTTAATTTTGATTCATGAGTTCAAAAATTCTGAATTGATTTCGATTATGTTGCCAATTTATCAATTAGTTTTTAATAAATTGAATTTAATAAACGATATCGATCCAAATTTGATCAATTTATTCAAAACTTTCAACTTAGATGAAAATGAAGTTGGTGATAAGTTAATTTGTTTCATTATGATAAAATCAATACCTAATATAAAAATTACACAATCGGACTTGAACATGATTAATTCAATGATTTTAAGCGGGCTATTGAAAAGAGAAAACGACGAAGACGATGAGCAATTGTTTTCAATTTCGGTTAAGACGATTAAATCACTAATTATTGATAACTCTACATTGAAAAATAAGAGATCGTCTCAAATAATTTTACCAAGTTTACTGTCACTCATAATCAAATCAATTGATGATATTAAAGAACCAAGAATAATTATCGAATTAATTATGGGATTAATCAAAAATAACGAACAGAAGATTTTATTAATTTATCAATTGATTATCAAATTATTGTTATCATTTAAAATTAAGTATCCAAATTTTGGAGGTTATGTTCAAGAGAAGATGCTTGAATTAGTTAGATTTGACAAAGAATCATTCAAAAGCGTTTTAACCAATGAGTTTAATTTATACGAAAGAGAACAGATTGAAGACATTTTAACAGGGAATTCTAGTAGTGGTGGTCAAAATCATGAATCGGGTAGTTTAGGGGATGGTAATAATACCATTGAATTAAAAACTTTTATATAACTTATAATGGATTAGTTCTTTTGATATTTTTTGCTAAACAAGCATCCATTGAAGAATATTTTCCAATTTTGGTAAGGAAGTTGTTCCAAGCAGGAACAGACCATTGATAAAACTCAGTATACATTTGGGTACCATCTCTTTCAATTCCATACATTTCCATAAGCTTTCTGTTTAATTCAATTGTAGTTAAATCGTTTTGTAAATTGTTCCAAGGAATAATAATGAATTTTTTGACAAAATTTTCTATGCCTAAGATTCTGTTCAAACCATTTGAATTACTGTAATCAATAACAGTTTGACATTCAATTATTTCTTGAAAATCATTAAAGGTAACATCATCGCTGGAATCAAAATTTTCAGAGACATCAATAAAATAGTCACAATCACTAGTGTCTTCAATAATAAAATCAGGATTGAACTTATTTTCATTGTTAAAACCTGAAACTGGAAAATAAGTCCCAGTTCCATCTTCCAGGAAGTCCCCTGGTAACAAACCATTAAAATTTGATTTAGTGAATTTTAATCTTTGATTATCATTCAAAAAGAATGAAGAAGGGTAATGATACCACTCTCTCCCAATACAAACATTTCCAGCAGGTAAAGAAGAAAGAGGTTTAAAAATTGTTTGATAATTTGAATAGCTTTCGATCAAGTTGGTAATTCTTAATAAGGAGAATAATATCATCGAAGGGATTATGACTAGATTAATCAAGAATTTAATGAATCTGAGCCCACAATTAGAATTGAAAGTGGTACAAGACATAAATTGAGCAAATGAAATGGAAATTAAATGGAAAATAGGGTACATGAACCTTTCTTCTTTATGTGCTTGAGACTGGAAAATCAAAACCCAAATAATAATTGGTAATTTATAGACAATCAACTGAATAGTGTTTGGAATTAGAGCTAAATTGATCATTGCTAAAGGCAACACAAAATGGAAATTCAACAATAAATTTTTCAAATAATAATATTGATCTTCAATACCGAATAATTCAGGGCCCAAGTTTTCAGAGAGGACGTTATAGGAGAATAAGTTATAGGAGAAAATAACCGTTTTGTTGTAGAATAAATAATCCATTTGAGAAATAAAGTAAGGAACAAAAAAAGCACATGAAAGACCTGTTAATAGCAATGTTAAAATGGTTGAACCTGAAGAAAATTTGTCATTTAAGCGAGTTGATTTTGGAGCAAAGAAAGATCTGGCAAGTGCGAAAAGAACAAAAGGGACAATCAAAACAAGAGAAAATGGCCAACAAATGAAACCTGCAAAGGACATGAAAAGAATTGCCAAAGTGAAATTTTTGGACATGATTGAATGGAGTAAGGTATAGACTTTGATTTTCATCAAAGATTGAACGACTTCAATATTCAAATCATCATCAGCAGAAGATTTGGGCTGATTTGAGTGGGTCACATCGTTTTCGAGAATGGATAATTCCAAGTCCGTTTGATTCATCAGATTAATTGAGTGGAAGTATTTTAGTATGTAACTTGTGGATAATATTCCAAATAACAAAGCCAAAGAGTTAGGTAACAAGGAAACGGCAGCAACATACATCCCAGGAGAGGTGATTTGTGCCAATTTGAACCAAGCCGCCATTGACTTATTGATGAATTTTAATTGGTGTGCCAATTTGATTTCCGCCATGATGAAACATAGTGCCAAACATACTCTGATCAGGTAAAAGATGTAATAAGAAGGAACGTCGTTCAACAAGCCGTAAGGATATTTCAGCAACGACCAAGGATAAATGTAAGCATAGGATCTGAGGGCAAATTCAGGTGCATATTCCCATGTTTGTTTGCCAAACCCCCTCAGCAGCAGGTTGAGAGGTTCCCAGTAGTTGTATACCTCATCACAATCTTCAATAGGCGAATAAACCGCCGCGTGCAATCTCACTAACCCAAGAACTGCGTCAAGAATCATCAAAATACGACAAAGAAAATGTGGTGATAATATAATAATAATAATAATAATAAATATAAATATAAAACAGTTATATACACGCTGTACACAACACGTCTATTCCCTTTCTTGGGAGTTGGCGTTCCATAAAAACCCGTTTTTGTCCAGTTGTTTCCCCACAATCACCGTAGAAGGAGCATGGAATTCATCCTTATTTGAGTAAGTGTGTTTGACTTCCCACCATGGAACATCCTTCATAATTTCTGCTTCTCTGTTATAGGATGCAAGAGAACGTCTCAAAATATCTCTGTCTTGTTCTGCTTGAAGTAAAGGAAGCAAATGGATACGTGCATACAGCTTCTCTCTTGAAATTTCAACATTTTCTCTATTTCCTTCAATGATTTTACAGAACCCATATGCTGACATGGCCACTAACCCTGCGAGCCAAATAGAAGGACGGAACCCTCTAGATGGAAGGTTTCTCTTCCACTGGATTGATTCATAACCTGCTGTTGGTGGAAGGTCTTGATGGTGTGGCATATTAATTAATATAATATAAAGAGAAAGAAAATGAACATAAAAAGATACTATAATTCCCCTCTCTCTTTCTTTTTTGAAAAAGGGCTTACGTCAGCAATGACTATTAGAATTGAGACAAAACAACAAGCGGATGAGCTTCTGGAGGGAGTAGACACGATTCTATTCGATTGTGATGGAGTATTATGGACAGGGGATCATTTACTACCAAAAACGAAGGAAACACTTGAATTTTTGGTCAAATTAGGAAAGAAGTTATTGTTCGTTAGTAACAATTCGGCCAAGACCCCTTCGGATTATATGAGTAAGATCCCAATTGCGGTAGAGCCAACCAGCATTATTACCAGTTCAACAGCTACTGCATTATATGTGAAAGAGGTGTTAAAATTGGACCCGGAAACAGCACATATTCATGTTTTAGGTGGACCGGGGGTCTCCATGGCGTTGGAAGCACAAGGATACACCGTTTCCCGTGAAGAAGGTGATCCTAAGGTACGTGCAGTTGTTGTCGGGCTTGATGTGAATTTAACCTACGACAAGGCGTCCATTGCACTTCATTATCTACTCAATGATCCTGAATGTATTTTCATCGGTACAAACAATGATTCCACTTTCCCTAAAAACGGGACCAAGTATCCCGGTGCAGGTGCCGTGGTAGCATTGATGTCTACTTGTGTTGGTCGTGCACCTGTTGCATTATGTGGGAAGCCAGAACCTGCTATGATGGAAGCTATTGCCGTTTCCCATAAATTGGACAATCCTTCCCGTTGTCTGATGGTAGGCGATAGACTTGATACCGACATGGCGTTTGGGTCCGGCAATGGTATGAAGACTTTACTGGTTGAAACAGGGATTGACAAAATCGAAGGTGATCATGAACAGGTTTCATACACTGCTAGCAGTTTGTGCACTCTTCTTGTTGCAACTTCTTCTTCTTGTTAGAGAAACTTATTTATTCTGTTTGTAAAACGATAAAATTGACATTATAACAGCGATGGACTTAATAGATTGGTCAGTATTCAGCGAAATCGTCTCCATGGATCAGGATGAAGAGGGATTCGCACTCTCGTTGATTGAAACTTTTATTACACAGGCCAATGACACAATACTTGAAATTAGTAATAAATTGGAGTTGGAGCCTTCAAAGGAAGTGCTGGACTTTCTGTCCGGGAAGGGTCATTACCTAAAAGGATCTGCAGCAGCGTTGGGGTTTATTGCGGTTCAGGCGAAATGCGAAACTATCCAAAACAGCGGGAAAGATTCTGATATTAACAAGGGCTTTGAAGGCGTCAAAGAGGCCTTTTCTGGTTTACAGGTAGTATTGAAAGAAACTAGACAGGTGTTGTCTGAATATTTCCATATTCCTTTGTAGTGAGCATTGTGCACAGTTGTTGTCGTATGTACCAATATTTAATAAGTAAGAAGCTGCACAGTACTTGTATAATTTATCATATATATCCCAGAAGAAGCTTTTTTTTTGTTTTCTGCTTTGCAAGCCCACAGAGGAGAGATAAGGTTTATAGTAGTAATAATATACAGAAACTGAGTGTTTTAAGGGGGGGGAAAGTATATAATAATAAAAAGCATTGGGCGATTAATTACATGAATTGAACAGCGAAATAGAGAAGTCAGTCGGTGGTTGTTGAATGTAGGGAGAGTTAATACGGGGAAAGGGAGTAATGCATCGCGCAGGGGGAAGATTTTTTTGATGCACATTTTACAGGGGAGGGAAAGTTTGGATTTCATGCTGGCCTGCGAGAATTTTGGGGCGTGAGGCGGGGGGGGGGGAGGAATTTTGACCTCTGCGGGAACTTTGGGGCGTGGGGGAATTTTGGATTGTCAGCGGGAATTTTGGGGCGTGGGGGAATTTTGGATTGTCAGCGGGAATTTTGGGGCGTGGGGGAATTTTGGATTGTCAGCGGGAATTTTGGGGCGTGGGGGAATTTTGGATTGTCAGCGGGAACTTTGGCTCGTGGGAGAGTTTTGGATTTTCTGCGGGAACTTTTGAATTTTATTGCGAGGAAAGGGGAAAGTTTGGATTTCATGCTGGCCTGCGGGAATTTTGGGGCGTGGGGGAATTTTGGATTGTCAGCGGGAACTTTGGCTCGTGGGAGAGTTTTGGATTTTCTGCGGGAACTTTGGCGCG